>CM037004.1:40349474-41557154 GCA_020826895.1 Aquilegia kansuensis | reverse complement strand
GAGAGAGAGAGAGAGAGAGAGAGAGAGAGAGAGACCAGAATAATCGCTTTGATATTGTTCCGGGTGAAGTTGATGTTATCCATTTGAACTTGCAGGAGAGTGTCTACAAAATCATTGTTGTAACCACCAGGACCACCTTCTTTGTTCTGAATGAGATGTTCGTCGATGATATGATCAAAGAAGATATCTAGCTCCTTTGATACCTTTTTAATTCTCCCTATCAAACCTGTAAGAACATCCATCCATCCAAGCCATGGAAATAAATCACCAAAACTAAAAGCTACTAACAACTTCACCAAGTTGGGGGAAATCTCTTTTAAATGACCATCTTGTGCTCCAAGCTTCCTTCCTAGAGCACATCTACACATTATGTCGTATACAATGTCTGTCACTAACTCACTTATATTAACAGAGGTTCCCACAGAACATGAAGTGGAAATTTTTTTGTTCAAAAGAGCAACCTCTTCATCCCTGACAGATTTGAAGGAATGCACCTTTTTGTTGCTCATCATTTCCGATGCAGATATTTTTCGTATTTGCCTCCAGTATTCTCCACAAGGGGAAAACACTAAGTCGACGCATCCATAAAATAGCATCCTAGCAGCAGTTGTTGCAGGCCTATTTCCAAAAGAAATTTCATGAGTGGTTTTGATTTCTCTAATCAATTCAGCAGATGACACTACAAGAACAGGGGTGTAGCCCAACCTCAGGTACATGAGTGGTCCATACTTCTGAGTGAGTTTGTGAAGTGATCGGTGAAGAAGCTGCCCTAACTGGTGAAGGTTTCCGATAATAGGAAGTTTAGGCGGAGAAGGTGGTAAATTTAGTTTTTCAGAGAAAGATCCAGTGATGATCAACTTTAGAGAAATCAAAGTAAAGAAGCTGATAAGAAGAGTGAACAAAAATGGATATTGATAGAACATTGTTTCTCGGTGATTTGCCAACTTCAGCAATCCAAGTGGAAGTGTTATCAGTGTGCTCTTTCTCATAATAAATCGAATGAAGTACTCCTTATATATAAGGGAAAATTGGTCAAAACCCCCTATATTATGACCGGCTTTGGCGTGAACCCCCAATGTTATCCAACCTTGGCTTTAACCCCCTTCCGTTAAGCAACCCCCAAGTTTCCGTCCATTCAAAATTAATTTACTTTTCAATATTCCATTATATTTATTTATTATCATTGAATTTCAGAAATTTTTACATGATTTTTAAAGTTTTAATGGCTTAATTTACGATGATGATTTTGTTTATAAATAATTTTACGTGCTAGCACACAATTATTCAAACAAGACTATTATTTTGTAGTTTTTAAGTAAATAATCCCTGAAATGGAACTATACGTACTTGGTGAAATAAAAGGCTTAATAAGGTAAAGGAAGTTGGAAAAGCCTACACTTCATGAACTTACTTCTTTCTACTGGTTAGCTACGTAGTTGGATTTGAATAAATGCCAAATCTGCATCTCTTGTAAATAGGAGGAAAGAGATAAGAATGCTATTATTTGTGCTTTATTTAAAAAAAAAAGAGTTCTCAGACTTTATATAATCATCCTTTTCCTTAAAATGGAAGTAGTTTTGAATAACACGCCCAGAAACCCCCAAACAAGTCCAAACTACCAATCCAAACAAATATACTAATTGCAAGAAAGATAAATAACACACAATATTTTTAACGTGGTAAACCTCTGGAAAGGGAAACGTCCATGGTTACCTCGATCAGTAACAAATTCATCCACTATGTTGCAAGAGATTATACAAGTACTATTGGATACACTTACTACTTGACAATATCGGCTATCTCTAACACCCTTGGACTTCACCGGAGAACCTTGATAACCTCATAAGGATACTCGACTTCTTGATGTATACACAAGAATACTCGAAGTCTGGAAAGTATATCGCGCCTTTAGTATCCCTTGATCAGTGTCATATCTGAGATTTTAGTGGCCCTAGATTTTTAGATAGTTGATAAATTTACATGATTAACAAATATATGGCAATTGTTGGTTAATAGTATAGAGGACAAAATATAAAAATAAAATTTTAATGGTAAGCCGAAGTCTGCAAACTAGATTAATGCTAGTACGTACATGTAACTTGGCGCATCAGAGTCAGTCAGCCATAGGGTAGGTAAATTTGCACAGAAATATTAAAATATTTTGAATGACAGATCTGCCCACAAAGGAGTTTGACATTATAGCAATTTTCCTTACGGTTATTTTCATCCTAAAAGTGCAAAAAAACTAACCGTGAGCGACACTGATTCACTATTTCAAGTTGCCCAAGTCTCATTAATAAGTAGTAAGATGAGACGTTATTAAATTTGTATAAAATTTATTCTAAAAATAATTTATTGTAAAATAAATTTAACAAATTCCATTAAATTTATCGTAAAAGTATTAAATACAATATAACCTTAAAATTACATTTAATGCAAGGTGATACCTGCGATTTAATATTGTGACATACCATGTGTCATGAATTACAATGGGAAAATCTTATTGCCCCCCAAGTAACTCGTCAAAAACCCAATGATAAGAAATTTGTTAAAAACCCAATGGTAAAATATCAAGTATACCCTTCTAATTAATGTTTTGTTTTTGTCAAACACCCAACATAATTTTCAAACAGCCATTACTTATTGAATAAAACTGAATGTAACTACGCAATAACTCCCTAAGGATTTGGATTCTCATGAGAGATCCTAATTTAGTTTACAAAGAAATTTTGAAGTTGGGACACATTTTAAAATCTCGGACATAGATAAACAAGAAAATTATGGTTTATAAGAAAAAATTAGAAAATTTTTTTAAAAAAAAAAACACAAATGGGAGAAAGGAGTTATGACGAAAATTGTGGAAGAATAAAACAAAAATGAGAGATTGAGAGGAAAGATTGCAAAACAAAGAAGAGAGCGAATTTTTTTTTTATTAATTTTTCTATTTAAAAAACAAATCAAGAAGAGTTTTATTAATTTTGGGTTTTTGACATACTATGTGATGGGGTGTAAAAGGGTATTTTAGTAACAAATTTATTGTCTGATTGGGTTTTTTGAAGCAAATTGGTATGATTTGGTTTTTGACGACTTAGTTGGGTGGTAATAAGATCTCCCTTACAATGTCCTCCCCTTACTCCCTTCACTAAAAACTTAATTAAAACGTCACGATTTCAACTCATTCCGAGATTTTATTATTATTATTATTATTATTATTATTATTATTATTAGTTAGCTGTCAAGGAGTTAAGAAACTATAGGAGTGGTTAAATATTAATTGAATAATAATTGTTATCGATGTTTTTTTGTTCTTATAAATTTTGTAGTATCTTCCTTCTAATTTTGCACTCTAAGCTATGATTGCTAATACATTTTGGCCACCAAACAGTGGTCTACTGACCATGGGTTTAGTAGCACTAATTACTACTACTGTAATCTCATGGTGGTACCATTTGTTATTCAGGAAGCCAATAAGGCATTCTCCACCATTACCACCTGGTCCTCGTGGTCTGCCATTAGTGGGAAACATTTTCTCCATTGATCAACCTAATTTTCACAGGTGCTTAGCAAAGTTGTCTGAAACTTATGGTCCAATCATGAAGATTAGATTGGGCACCAGGCTTTGCATTGTTATAAATTCTGCGACCATAGCAAAACAAGTCCATAAAGATCATGATACCATCTTTGCTAATCGCGATATAACAGCTACAGCTAGTGCTGCTTTCTGGGGTGGTACTGGTTTGGTTTTGTCTCCTCATGGTGAACACTGGCGTATGTTACGCAAAATATGTACAAGGGAATTGTTAAATGGTTCCAGACTTGATGCTCAATATGATCATCGGCGCAGAGAAGTACGTACCATGGTGAACCAAATTTACGCAAAGATAAACACCTCAATTGATATTGGGGATCAAATCTTTCAAACAAAGTATAACCTGATGGCCAATATGTTGTGGGGTGGTATGCCGCCTGAAGAGGAAGTTGAAATGAAACTTTTATTGGAACAGTTTCGAATAGATTTACACAAAGCTCTTCCTCTACAAATTGCTCCTAATATATCTGATATGTTTCCAATTCTTGCTAAGTTTGACATACAGGGATTGGCAAGGAGGGCAAATAAGTTGAACATGTCCTTTGGAAAGGTGTTCAATTTTATAATTGATCAACGGCTTAGACGAAGAGATGAAGAGGAGAAAAAGGATTTTCTCCAAGTTTTAATACACTTAAAAGATTATGGAGATGAAAAGACACCATTTACCAAGACGACCATAATCGCCTTACTGCTGGTACGTATGCAATATCAAATTTTCTGTTCTTTTATTTCACTCTGATTCCATATAGACTGCCAAAAATCAAATAATATGATTAAGCAGCCTTTTCCTTTATTTATTTAAATGAAAATTACATTGATAAATCGAGGAATTATTACATAAAGGTAGAGGACATGCGCGCTGCAAGCCCTTTCTATACTCGGAATCAGATTTTACATATTTATATTAACTTCTACACTTTTGAACAGGATCTTCTAGTAGCTGGCACAAAGTCATCATCAGCAGTAGTCGAATGGGCAATGACAGAGTTGTTGATGAAACCCAAGTTGATGAAGAAAGCTCAAGAAGAAATAGATGAAGTTGTGGGAATGAACAGTTTATTAGAAGAAGGCCATTGTTCTAAACTTAATTATATAAATGCAATAGTAAAAGAAACTTTGCGTTTACACCCAATAGCCCCTATTTTGATTCCAAAATACCCAAGTAAATCATGTACTATTGGTGGTTATAATGTTCCGAAAGGTACAAAGATCATAGTTAATGCATGGGCAATACAGAGGGATAGTACATACTGGAACAACCCTTTGGAATTTCAACCAGAGAGATTTCTAGGACCAGATTGTGAATGGGGTTATAATGGTGAAAATCAAAATTATATACCTTTTGGGTCTGGAAGAAGGGTATGTGTTGGGATCTCTCTAGCGGAAAGAATGGTACCCTACTTACTTGCATCGCTTCTGCATTCGTTCAACTGGAAATTGCAAGAGGGTACTCAACTTGATCTCTCAGAAACATTCGGACTGGAATTAACTAAGACTATACCTTTGATTGCTATCCCATCACCACGATTATCAGATCAGATTTTATACAGTTAGGTGCTGTTTTTGTTTATTTTATTTGATTTATTTGCATATTTTGGGTTGCTCTTGTTATGTTTTGTTAATGTGACTTAATGAAATAATCTTGTTTTTGTTTTTTTTTCATGAATTAATAGTAAGAATTTTTGTAGCCAACCAAATTTTTGTAAAAGTTTCCTATTCGCTAGAAGACCTTGAAACCGGCATCGGTTGTTTGACATCATTTTGTGACTAGGTTAGGAGTGTCCGAGGTTATCTCGCCTTGACATCATTATTAGGAAGTACCTTGATGTGTGAGCGTCGTCCTGTGTTCTCTTACTCTCGTTCAAAGTCTGTCAGGTTGTTGTTTGTTCCAGTACATACGTACCTAGTTAGGACGTCCGTACGTAGAGTTGGGCAGAACTTTTCTCGTGTTGGAACGTACGTACCTAGTTAGGACATACGTACGTTGTTCATTCTAGATTACTTTTCGATTCAGGGACGTATGTACCTAGTTAGGACGTACGTACGTCATCGGGTATTTTCAGTGTTTTCGGCCCATTTACCCTCTTGGCTAAACCCTAAGTATAAATAGGTTTTGAAGTGAAGAACAAAGTAGTTCTTTGGCCGTCCAATTCACCTCTGGTAATTGAGTTTGTTTACGTTTTGGTTTAGGTTGTTTTGGTGATTGAACTCATTCTCTTCTTCCCCATTCATTTTCTTCTTCCTTATTGAATATTGAGATCAGCTTCGAGTCTTCTTGTGTGTTCATCAAGAAGTCGAGTATCCTTATGTGTTCATCAAGGAAATCTGGTGTAAGCTTGTTACATAGATCAGCTTCGAGTCTTCTTGTGTGTTCATCAAGAAGTCGAGTATCCTTGTGTGTTCATCAAGGAACTCTGGTGTAAGCTTGTTACATAGATCGGCTTCGAGTCTTCTTGTGTGTTCATCAAGAAGTTGAGTGTCTTGTGCGTACATCAAGGTACTCTGGTGAAGTCAAGGTGTTAGAGATAACCACTAGTGTCAACTCGCAGTACTGATTGTAGGTAGTTGATAGGTTTGTACATCTCTTTTCATGTAGTGGATTTATTTGTTGTCGCGAGGACAACCTTGGACGTTTCCCATATTGGGTTTTACCACGTTAAAAATATCGTGTGTTCTTTTACTTTCTATTCATTGTTTTGCTTGTTTGATTAGTTGTGATTGTGGTAATAGCACTGTTTGTAGAGTTTCAATTGGTATCAGTCGCAGGGCGCTTGTTATGGAGCGTAATGGCTCACACGTAAATCCTATGAGTGCAATAATGGTTCATTAGTCTGTTTATAATAATTTGATTGCTAAATCGTCTAAATCCACAAAACCAAAATTTGATTTTGAAAATGATGATAATTTGTTTGTTGCTAGCAATAGTGATTGGGCTCTTCTTTACAGGCTTTCTGCAAAAGAATGTGAAAGGTTACAAAAAGCTAATATTGATTTGCAGGAAAAGTTCAATAAAGCTAATTGTAATTTGTCTACTATTTCTGATAATTTTTGTTTTGAAGATAATAGTGTTTTGCAGACTAAGGTTGATTCTCTAGAACAACGACTCAGATATTGTGCAGAAGACTATATGCTTCAAGGGGAAGTTTATGAATCCAAAATTGAAAATTTAGAAAAGGCTAATCTTTCTTTGTAGGATAAAGTTGAGACTCTTGAAAAACAAATTTCTTATGCTGCAGATGATGCAATTTCTATTTCTCAATTATTTGAAAAAGAAAAACTTGACTTGTTATGTAAAATTGCAGCTTTAGAGAAGACCAAGCAGGAGGTCGACGAGAAACACAAATCTCTATTGGTGGAGTATGAGGTAACAAAGAACGATTTAACGTCTACTTAACTCAAATTGCAGGTTTTAGACAAAACTAGATTTGACTCTCCTATTGCTAGTTCTACTAGTCCATCTGGTGTGACTACTTTTGTTAAATCTAATTTGCCTTCCCTTTTGCCTACCCCTTCTATAAAGACTAGACTTAATACTAATCCTTTTCAGCATATTTCTCGTATAAAGTTTAAGTCTAAGGCTAATGGTAAGATTGTTTTTGGTGGTAAGATATCTTGTTCTTATAGTGGAGGTATAGGTTTCGTTAAGGCATAATGTCACAATAACAATGAAGACATACATGTTTCATCTTCTACTACCACATCTTCTTATAAGAATTCTTTGAGTGAGTCTAATGTTCATTGTTCTTATTGTGGTAGAGTTGGTCATTTGGATATCTTTTGTTGGGATTTTAATCAACATGTTACATCCTATTCTCGTGTTCCTCATCGTTATAATCATGTTGATTCTTATGTTCCTTCTTGTGCATTTTCTAGACCTCAGACTTCTAATGCTTCTTCTCATAGGGTTAAGAAAAACAGGTACTCCAACAAAAGGAAGTCAAAGACTACGGTGGAGTTAGTTAAGGACAAGTCTCTTGCAATGCTTAGTAAGGGAAAATCTCATATTGTTTCTACACCCAAGATGAGTACGCCGAGTATCAAACAAGTATGGGTAAGAAAATATAAGTTGAAGGTTTTTCTAGACTTGTAAAGGTCTGGTGGTGTCCCATATTTGGGATGATGTAGTTTGTTTGTAGCCTTGCGTTATTTTAATTGCATATTTTTCTAACTACATAGGCTATTTGTTTGGTGTTTTTGTCTTTCTGTTTATGCATGCTTTATTTGTTTGGGTTGAATATCATGCTATTTAAAAAAAAAAAAAAATGTTGCTGGTGTTTTTTTTTTGTTCTTTTACCTACCTTTTTTTGTTCCTTCATTATTCCATGTATGTGTTGTTGGATGCATCTTTTCTGAGATATTGGTTTAATTCAATTGTCTTAAATAAGTTGCAATATGTTTGAGCGTTTTCTCTTTCTGCACTGTAAGTATGTTTTGGTATGTATCATGCATTTTTCCTCGCTTGTTTGCATAATGCACTGCATGCTTGCATGATGGGAGTTTTTGGAAACCACTTACATATTCATTGAGCTCATAGAACTTCTCTATCTCTCGAGTATCTATGTTATCTTGAGCTATCTCTCTTCTGTTTTGGTTAATGTTTATCTTGTTGTTCGTGTTATTGAACTTTCTTATCTTCCTCTTCCAACTCTTGTTAGTGGTCAATGACTCACTTTATCCCCAACCATTTGAATGTCTTAAGAGCAATATTAGTTGGCTAAGAACCCGTTGGGGTTGTGAGGGTCATGCTCTAACTGATGCACTCAAGAGATGTTAGTTCTTGTGTTGCACGTTATCATGGTGTTGCACTTCTTGAGTTTGTGTTTGTCAAAAAGATGTAGGCTACACCCTACCCTCGTGTATTTGTAAAGATGGAGGCAAAATTCCCTCCCACACGAGAATGACATCGAAAAGATGTTGACTAAACTTCACCACATGCGGCAAAATGAAAAATCCAAGCGCATGTTCATTGTTTTTGTGTAAGGCATAAAAAGTTTATATGTCTTTGCCTTTTGGATATTTTGGTTTTTGTTTGAAAGATCATATTTCTATTCGTTTGCCTTCTACTCATGACGATTGTTTCAAAAGGGGTTGAAGTTTGTTTTTCTAAGCTCACTTGTTAATCGTATGTCTCTTGTTGATGGTTCTATATTCTAGGTCTTCAAATGGTGTGTTATAGTGGTGAACTTTCCCTCTCTTTATGCATTGCATTGCATCTACACACACTGAGGTTTAGTTTATGATGCACTCCAATTCTCTTAATTGTTCAATCTTTTGTTTATCCCAATATATTGCCTCTTATTTTTATACGGATTGGGATTGGCTATTGTTTTTGGAAGTTCATGATGTGTTCCTCTTCACTTCTATGGTACATCGGTTCTTTTCCTTTTATCTTATTGTTAAAGCTTGTGAAGTTGTTTTAGTTATGGATTTTTTTCATGTTAATGGTGTTTGTGTTGTGTTGACAAGAGTTTGTTCTATAGCTTGTGTTCAATATCTATTTCTTGCTAACATGTTTTATTCTTCTCGGTTTGGTTTTTCTTACTTCTTTCCTTTGTCACATTGCTTCTTTTGTGACAAAAAGAGGGAGATTATGACTATAATACTAACATCCTCTTCTTCTTTGTTAGTTTATCTTGGGTCATGTTTCAGGTATGCTACACTTGTGGGGGAGCACAAGTATTCATGTTTGAAATTCATGAAGTATGGGGGAATAGTTCCTAAAAGCTTCCTTTGATTCTCTGATTGGTTTATGGATTGCATTGCTTCCGTCTCGTCTCTGATTTTCAAAGCTTCATGTTCCCGTTGATTATCATATGATGGTGATTCATTGCATATTATCTTGAAGCTTGTGTTGGTGTATTAAGAACGTGATTTTCAAGATGATGATCGTCTCATTGGTTAGTATTGAGTGTGAGTGTTCTTGTAGGCATATCTTATAAATACTGTTGTGATTGGTTTGGGTTTTGTAAGCACGTATTATAAGTCTGTTTAGAGTCATAGGTTTTTGTCCCAAAATGAATCTCAAAGGGGGAGATTGAAACCGGCATTCGGTTGTTTGACATCATTTTGTGACTAGGTTAGGAGTGTCCGAGGTTATCTCGCCCTGACGTCATTATTAGGAAGTACCTTGATGTGTGAGCATCGTCCCGTGTCTTCTTACTCTCGTTCAAAGTCTGTCAGGTTGTTGTTTGTTCTAGTACGTATGTACCTAGTTAGGACGTACGTACGTAGAGTTGGGCATAATTTTTCTCATGTGTTAGAACGTACGTACCTAGTTAGGACGTACGTACGTTGTTCATTCCAGATTACTTTTCGGTTCAGGATGTACATTAGGGCGTACGTACTTCATCGGGTATTTTCAGTGTTTTCGACCCATTTACCCTCTTGGCTATACCCTAGGTATAAATAGGTTTTGAAGTGAAGAACAAAGTAGTTCTTTGGCCGTCCAATTCACCTCTAGTAATTGAGTTTGTTTAGGTTTCGGTTTAGGTTGTTTTGGTGATTGAACTCATTCTATTCTTCCCCATTCATCTTCTTCTTCCTTATTAAATATTGAGATCAGCTTCGAGTCTTCTTGTGTGTTCATCAAGAAGTCGAGTATCCTTGTGTGTTCATCAAGGAACTCTGGTGTAAGCTTGTTACATAGATCAGCTTCGAGTCTTCTTGTGTGTTCATCAAGAAGTCGAGTATCCTTGTGTGTTCATCAAGGAACTCTGGTGTAAGCTTGTTATATAGATCGGCTTCGAGTCTTCTTGTGTGTTCATCAAGAAGCCGAGAGTCTTGTGCGGACATCAAGGTACTCTGGTGAAGTTAAGGTGTTAGAGATAACCAGTAGTGTCAACTCGCAGTGATTGCAGGTAGTTGATAGGTTAGTTCATCCATGTAGTGGATTTATTTGTTGTCGTGAGGACAACCGTGGACGTTTCCCATATTGGGTTTTACCACGTTAAAAATATCGTGTGTTTTTTTACTTTCTATTCATTGTTTTGCTTGTTTGATTAGTTGTGATTGTGGTAATAGCATTGTTTGTGGAGTTTCAGACCTGTCTGTCAAAAGGATGATCTTTGGGAAAATTAGTAGGAACAGAAGTAGATGAACGAACCTCTACCAGAATCATTGTTCTGCTTAAATTTCAAAATTTTCTGAAAACTAGGAGATAAGAGCAATTTGTTCATTCAATTCGACCTGTTCATCAACAGAACACAATAATTGTTGGAAACGTCATTATTAGTACCAACTTTAAAAACAGCAGACTTATTCACTTAGCCTAGCTTGATTCAGTTGGAGTTCAAGTTCATAAGTTCTTAATTTCCAAAAAAAAAGTTTCGACATGTTCTTAACAACATTGCTTTCCTGAATAGCATCCTTCCTAGAACAAAACCTAGCTAGTAAAGGTAAAAAAATCTTATGAACAACCTGAGTTTTGTAATGACCCGACCTATATACACCACTGATATAGTCCCTACTTAGCCACTGCGGCCGTCTGAAAGTGTTGGGTTTTCACAGGCAACAACCTGCTTCCCACGAGGTCGCCCATCCTGAGGCTACTCTGCTCGAGCACGCTTAACTCCGGAGTTCTTTAGAACTCTAAAGCCAAGTAAACTCAAAAAGCCTTGGTGATAATATGTGACGGATCAATACATATTTTCCAATGTCAGAAAATGCCCCCTTCTTAAGTATCGTAGGACCCACCCCCTTGGCAAACCACCTGCCGACCTAGGGTGTTAAAATATGTAAATGGTGAAACTCCACAAGTAGTGCTATTACCACAATTAGAACTAATCAAACAAGCAAAATAATGAACAGAAAGTAAATGAACACACAATATTTTTAACGTGGTAAAACCCAATATGGGAAACGTCCACGGTTGTCCTCGCGACAACAAATAAATCCACTAGATGAAAAGAGATGTACAAACCTATCAACTACCTGCAATCACTGCGAGTTGACACTACTGGTTATCTCTAACACCTTGACTTCACCAGAGTACCTTCATGTACGCACAAGACACTCGACTTCTTGATGAACATACAGAGAAGACTCGAAGTCGATCTCAATATTCAATAAGGAAGAAGAAGATGAATGGGGAAGAAGAGGATGAGATCAATCACCAAAACAAACCTAAACAAACTCAAGAAGAAGAACTGGAATTGGACGACCAAAGAACTGCTTTATTCTTCTCTTGAAAATCTATTTATACTTAGGGATTAGTAAAGATGATAGATGGGCCGTAAACACAGAAAAGTCACGATGACGTACGTACGTCCCTGAACCAAAAGTAATCTAGGCACTTCAACGTAGGTACGTCCTAACTATATAGGTACGTACGTTCCATTACAAAAGAGAAGATTTGCCTAACTCTACGTACATACGTCCTAACTACGTATGTACGTACCAGAACAAACTGCAACCTGACAGACTTTAGAACGATGACTAAGAAGACAGGGGACGACGCTCACCCATCAAGGTACTTCCTAATAATGACGTCAATGCGAGATAACCACGGATACTCCTAACCTAGTCACAAAATGATGTCAAACAACCGAATGTCGGTTTCAAATGGAACACCTTAAACAACACTTGAATTAATGACATCCTACAACTTGAATTTCAATTTGGATAATTTATGTAATGAATCTTAGAAGTTTGTAAACAAGAGTACAAGACTCAAGTCTATTTCTTTTTATTATACTACACACCCTTTAAAAAAATTCACTTTCGTCGTAATAGCATAATTCACTACGATTCAATTTTGCTCGCTCCAAAATAGTGTAAATTGAATTTCAGAATCACATCGAATTTTAATTCATTATGGTTATCTCCAAAATAACATCAATTGACGGCCCAATTATTTTGGATAAATTTCTAATTTCAAAAGATAAATTTAGGTGTATTTGACAATCTAAGAATTCAAGAGCAGGTTATTGGGTTTTGACTTTTTAAAATATGCCAGTCAACAAAACAACCACCTTACTGTAGATCACTCGACATCACCGGAGCTCCTAGAAAACCACACGAAGAGTTCACGAAGTCAATCACACACCTATATTTAACGGATATGTCAGGATATGTCAGCTTCTACGTAAAGGCCACCGTCTGATTAGGAAGTGCCATTTGTACATGAGCAAATGTGGGCAAAAAATTGAAGAGGAAAACTATTTTGTAGGTATTAAGCCAGACAAGAAATTGCATTCCCCTATTTCGTTTGTGTGTCGTGGGCACAATGGTATTTTCCATTGTCAGCTGTTGGTTCAGAATTAGAAGATCTATACATTCACAAGGATTACATGCTGAATGGTGGGACCTTTATATAAATTATACCTTCTGGTTCTCCCAGTCCCTACTTTCACGACAAAAATCAGGAAAAAACCTCAAAATTTATATTTAGGTGTATCCCTAATATTTCGTAATCCCCAAAGAAAGGACTTGCAGCGCAGTTTGTAGCGCGTTTGTCCTCTACTTTTGTGTAATTCTTTGAGCTTATCAATAAAATAGTTTTTCTTTAACAAAAAAATAAATAAAAATATCAACTGATCCTAAGGAAGGAAGATCGACACTACGTCCTGCTGATATTCTGGTCTACAACTGGTCGGAAGGTAAACATGCGTGTGTTGATGTTACAGGGGCGTCTCCGATGGTTGGGCTGAGTGCTGGGATTTTTGAGGTTGGGCTAGCAGCTAGCAATGCAGCAGCGGCAAAAGTGGAGAAACATGACGGAACTTGTAGGGCTAACCAACATAGTTTCATCCCTTTTGCATTTGACACATTTGGATTGCTAGGCTCAGAAGCAGTTGAGCTCCTCAGGAGAGTGCAGAAGATAATGGATAGCAACGTGATGACTGCAGGTTCGAACGAATATGTATTTAGGAGAATCGGGTTTGCTATCCAGAAAGGACTTGCCGCGCAGTTTGTAGCGCGTTTGTCCTCTACTTTTGTGTAATTCGTTGAGCTTATCAATAAAATTTGGTTTTATTTAAAATATCAATAAAATTTATTTTGGAAAAAAAAATTACTTCATTGTCAAGTTATTGGGTTGAGCTTTGGTTATGTCTAGACTATATATCATTTCAGAAAACACTATTGAATTTATATCCTGGGGTAACCTTTGGCCGAAGGTAGGGCTAGAAGTGGATGCAGATTTATCTAAATTAACCGAATCCGAATATGTTGGATTCACATATAAGAATACACCCGAATTAAAATTCGGATTCAGGATTTTTAATAAAAGACCTATTCAGATCCGGATTCAGATTTTAATATGTTCTTTAAAGATTTTATATAGAAAATTGTCTAATTTAGTCGGGTTTTCAGATAAATCTCGCATTCGGATTAATTATTTAAACCCGAATCGAATTTGGATCCAATTTCAGATTTATTTACATCCGATCTGAATTCAACCCGTTTCCAGCCTTAGCCGAAGGCCAGCTTTTCAAATAATTTTTGAGTATAATTGATAAATAAGATTAAACTGATCTCAAAAATCACGCTATAATTATGCAACATACTCATGTTATATGGTTATAAAGCCTATATAATTTTATTTCTAACCTGTACTAAAAGGAAAATGGAAGACGCACAGTATTGTAATTTGTACTATTACATGCATATATTCACATAGTTTATTATAATGAAGGTTGTGTGTGTGCTTTTTTTTTCAACCATTATTTGGAGAAGGAATAGAGGATAGATTGAATTTGATGTATAAGGAACATGGGTAAATATTTTTTTCGGTAAAAAACTAATAATACTAAGGTCCAACACTCTAGCAAATAATACTGTGAATGTCAACTACTGAACTGCACGTAACATGTTTGGTTTCAGTTTTTTCGGTTAACGGAACATGGGTTTTATTGAGGAAAGAAGAAGGTAAAGTACGAAATTATATTTTATTTATTTATTTAATTTTTTTTTGTCTAATAAGATAAATATAGTCATATTGCCATTAAATTCATTGGTTAGCCATTAATATATTTGTGAAAAAGACAGATATGCCCATAGTGCTATTAAATGTAGCCATCTAGCTATTTAAGCCATATTAGATATAAATTTACAATAATAACCCTTCAAATTTCAAACTTTGTTAAATTCTCTTCAATTAAAGCATCAAATTTGATCTAATTTGGAAAGAGAAATTTTCCTTAAGGGCAAGTCCAACTTTAATAGATAGTGTAGATGTAAATTATGACAATATATCCTTGGGTAATATCCCAAAAAAGCCCCATGTTTAGGTGCCTCTTCCCCAATAGGCCCTGACATGGGGTCATCTTCTCAAACAAGCCCTTTGACTATTTCATAATTTTTAGCCGGTCAAAATTACCCTTGTATTATATCCTCTAAAATCCACTTTTTATCTTTTAAAGTCGGTACAAGACAAAAAACTCAGAAATAGACAAAAAACAGAAAAGGACAAAAAAACAGTTGGTGTATAACTTTTTGGTTTTAACATTTGAAAATCTTATAACTTGTGATTTAGAAATCGAAAATCAACATGGTGTATATGGTTGGAACGATCTCGACGAGATCTTTTAAACGAGATCCCACATGACTATAAAATTTTAAATTTAAAAAAATTAAAATTAAAAAAAAATTCAAATATTCATAAAAATTCAAAATTTCATATTTTTTTACTGGGAAGTTGGGTTTCGAAAAAAAAAAAAAAAAAAACTCCGTATGATTTCATTAGGTTTTTCAAAATTACTCTAAAAATCTAAAAAAATCAGACATTACTACCAAATTCAGGAGTTTTTACTTTTGTCCTCTAAAAAATATTTTCTTATCTTCTAACACCAAAGCAATATCCTCTAAATTGTTGCTTGTTGTTCTGTAAATTACAAATACATGATATCTATTCCATATTATTAATATATATGGATTGTAGTCTGTAATTTGATGCATGAGTTCAATGTCTCGACTGAGAACAAAACTCTTATAGTACAGACAAAAAGAAAAGTGTATTGCCATGAAAAGTTCATAAAAACGTTTAATGTACAGTTAACTTCACAAAAGACTATATATTTTTTTTAGGTTACAACCCAAAGCATAAGAAACTAGAGACAGCATAACCCAGTGTAACACATAAATCCCTCATTTTGCCTGGTGTAATGCCACGAAGTTCATTAAATTTGTACTTCATTCTTCCTTCCCATCCCCCACACCAAAACAATATAATATCTCACATCTCTAACCATCATTTTTTTTTTGGCAAACGGGGTTGAAGGCACCCCTTACCTTTATAAATTACGTGAGGAAACTTATATTAAACAATCAGTTGCTGGTGTGTTTCGAACCAACGACATCTCCACTTTGTGAGATGGATGCAATCATTGAGCCACAAACTCATGTACTTTCTAACCATCATTGAAACTGATAATCTTCATTTGTTTAAACACTCATGCATTCTTATTTTTCCACAAAATCCAAGTAATATGTATGGAACCATGACCAATATACTTTGATAACCAGCTTTAATCCACCTCTCACACTTTTCAATATATAATGTGATTTAGTAAAATTGCATGTTAAGTGGATACAATAGCTTGTTTAGAGGATAAAGCTATATTGTTTAGTGAACAACAATCAATGTTTTAGCGGACAAAACCCTTACAGTATATAGCGAAAAAATTATCAAAAAAATAAAAATTACATGTTTTTTTTCCATACCGATGTGAGATCTTGTTAGATAGATCTCGTCGAGATCTTTCCAACCATATATATCATATTGATTTTTAATTTCTTAATCAAAAGATATACAAGTTACAAATAATATAGCAAAAAGTTAATTAATATTAAAAAATATATTTTTGTCTCTTTCTTATTTGTCTTATTTTCTAATTTTTCACTTTTGTCTTTAGTACAAAGGGTATTTTAGTAAAATAAAATAAAAGAAACTGGGGTAAGGGTTTGTTTGAGAAGATGACCCCATGTCAGGGCCTATTGGGGAAGAGGCACCTAAACATTGGGCTTTTTTGGGATATTACCCTATATCCTTCGTAATCTCCCTTGTATTAAAATAATTAAAAAGATAATGAAATTAACAAAATAAAAAATAATAAAATTAACAAAATATTATGAAACTTAATAATTTTTAACAGTGAACCTTTTATAATACAAATATTACAAAAACTATCAGAAATAATTATTTTATAAAATTTAATAAATTAATCCAATGTATAATTTTTATTGGTTTTCAAGTATAATTAATAACTTAAAACTCAAATGGTAGCCAAAACTAAAATTAACCGGTGGCTAACCGCTAAAACATTAGTAATCCTATAGAATTGAATTGACTTTCGAAAACACCATGGACTTGGTAATACGCAACCCCACCACTTGTATACATCAATAAGTATTGAAATTTTGGTAATTGAAGTTTGAACAACAACAAGATTCCATATAGACTAGAATTAAGAAATTAGATTAGTCATATGATTCTGTTTTTGCTTACTCTATAGTTTCCAAGAGAATACGACAATGTCAACTGTTTTTTTTATAATGTATTGTGAATATTTTTGGCCTTTTCCCACAGGCTTTTTTTGTTTATTTAAAATAAAAACAGAGAAGAAGCACAGTGGCATGTAAGGCAAACCAGCATGATTTCATTCCGGTTGCCTTTAACACGTTTGAGTTTTTAACATCACAAACGCAGGGGGTACAGAAAATAATAAATAACAATGTCATGATTGCTGGGTCGAATGAATATGTTTTCAGAAGAATTGGTTTTGCTATTCAGAAAAGTCTTGCAGCACAACTTGTAGCACGTTTGTCCTCCACTTTTGTGTAATTCTTTGAGCTTATCAATAAAGTGAATTATAAAAAAAGGAAAAAAAATTAATAAAAATATATTTTATTTTTATTTTAATAAAAAAAAAAAAGAGTTTTTACCAAAAATCAAATGTTTAGAATTCGAGCATCTCCAATATGTAATACGAAGATAGGTTGTTGGGTTTTGACTTTTTCAAACATCGCAGTCAACAAAACAGCCAGCAGAACTTATCAATCTATATCTGCTATACCTAATACCTATGAGATTGAGAACCACCTTACTTTAGATCACACGACTTCACCGGAGTTCGTAGATAACCACACGAAGAGTTCACAAAGTCAATCACACACCTATATTTAACGGATATGTCAGCTTATACGTAAAGGCCATTGCCTGAATAGGAAGTGCCATGTGTACATGAGGAAGTGTGGGCTAAAAATTGCGCAAAATATACAACGGAAACTGAAAGACCAAATTGAAGAGGAAAACTATTTTACAGGTATTAGGCCAGACATGAAATTGCATTCCCCTATTTTGTTTATGTGTGGTGGGCACAATGGTATTTTCCATTGTCAGCTATTGGTTTAGCATTAGCAGATCTATACATTCACAAGGATTACATGCTGAACAGAGCTTGATATATCTGCATATATTGAAGTTCTCAATTTTTTAAACATCTCATCGGTTTGCAGGTTCATCAACGGCCAAATAGGCTTCGAAAGGTGTATGTTACTAAAATTTGTGGAGTGTCTAAACAGATAAATTTCGTTAAAATCAAACAAAAGAGCCAAGATTACATTCATATTTCTGACAAACCCAGGCTGTTTGCGAAGATTACATTTATATTTATTCACCTAGCTAGTGATCACCGAAATGGACTTTCATTGCCATTTTCAATGCCGGAGTAGTTATGCTATAGCCACCATCGATAGCAGGCTCGATGTAAAAATAATACTTCCTTTTTTTGCAGGTATCATTACCCTTGCAGCATGTTTTGCACCTAAAAATCCACCACAGACATTTACATCAAAGACTTTCTTAAAATCTTGGATATCCGAAGTTAAGATCTGAAGTGCACTTCTTGGAGCTGGAACACCTGCATTGTTGAACATAACATCGAGTTGTCCATAATCACTCATAGTTGTATCAACAGCATGTTTGACATCATTTTCTTGAGTCACATCGCAATGGATGTACTTAATGTTTTCAACTTCTTTACAAATCGAACTTCCTAGATCGTCTTGAATATCAGCAATAACAACCTTCGCGCCATTTCTTGAATTTCAACTCATTCCGAGATTTTATTATTATTATTATTATTATTATTATTATTATTAGTTAGCTGTCAAGGAGTTAAGAAACTATAGGAGTGGTTAAATATTAATTGAATAATAATTGTTATCGATGTTTTTTTGTTCTTATAAATTTTGTAGTATCTTCCTTCTAATTTTGCACTCTAAGCTATGATTGCTAATACATTTTGGCCACCAAACAGTGGTCTACTGACCATGGGTTTAGTAGCACTAATTACTACTACTGTAATCTCATGGTGGTACCATTTGTTATTCAGGAAGCCAATAAGGCATTCTCCACCATTACCACCTGGTCCTCGTGGTCTGCCATTAGTGGGAAACATTTTCTCCATTGATCAACCTAATTTTCACAGGTGCTTAGCAAAGTTGTCTGAAACTTATGGTCCAATCATGAAGATTAGATTGGGCACCAGGCTTTGCATTGTTATAAATTCTGCGACCATAGCAAAACAAGTCCATAAAGATCATGATACCATCTTTGCTAATCGCGATATAACAGCTACAGCTAGTGCTGCTTTCTGGGGTGGTACTGGTTTGGTTTTGTCTCCTCATGGTGAACACTGGCGTATGTTACGCAAAATATGTACAAGGGAATTGTTAAATGGTTCCAGACTTGATGCTCAATATGATCATCGGCGCAGAGAAGTCCGTACCATGGTGAACCAAATTTACGCAAAGATAAACACCTCAATTGATATTGGGGATCAAATCTTTCAAACAAAGTATAACCTGATGGCCGATATGTTGTGGGGTGGTATGCCGCCTGAAGAGGAAGTTGAAATGAAACTTTTATTGGAACAGTTTCGAATAGATTTACACAAAGCTCTTCCTCTACAAATTGCTCCTAACATATCTGATATTTTTCCAATTCTTGCTAAGTTTGACATACAGGGATTGGCAAGGAGGGCAAATAAGTTGAACATGTCCTTTGGAAAGGTGTTCAATTTTATAATTGATCAACGGCTTAGACGAAGAGATGAAGAGGAGAAAAAGGATTTTCTCCAAGTTTTAATACACTTAAAAAGATTATGGAGATGAAAAGACACCATTTACCAAGACGACCATAATGGCCTTACTGCTGGTACGTATGCCATATCAAATTTTCTGTTCTTTTATTTCACTCTGATTCCATATAGACTGCCAAAAATCAAATAATATGATTAAGCAGCCTTTTCCTTTATTTATTTAAATGAAAATTATATTGATAAATCGAGGAATTATTACATCAAGGTAGAGGACATGCGCGCTGCAAGCCCTTTCTATACTCGGAATCAGATTTTACATATTTATATTAACTTCTACACTTTTGAACAGGATCTTCTACTAGCTGGCACAAAGTCATCATCAACAGTAGTCGAATGGGCGATGACAGAGTTGTTGATGAAACCCAAGTTGATGAAGAAAGCTCAAGAAGAAATAGATGAAGTTGTGGGAATGAACAATGTATTAGAAGAAGGCCATTGTTCTAAACTTAATTATATAAATGCAATAGTAAAAGAAACTTTGCGTTTACACCCAATAGCCCCTATTTTGATTCCAAAATACCCAAGTAAATCATGTACTATTGGTGGTTATAATGCATGGGCAATACAGAGGGATTGTACATACTGGAACAACCCTTTGGAATTTCAACCAGAGAGATTTCTAGGACCAGATTGTGAATGGGGTTATAATGGTGAAAATCAAAATTATATACCTTTTGGGTCTGGAAGAAGGGTATGTGTTGGGATCTCTCTAGCGGAAAGAATGGTACCCTACTTACTTGCATCGCTTCTGCATTCGTTCAACTGGAAATTGCAAGAGGGTACTCAACTTGATCTCTCAGAAACATTCGGACTGGAATTAACTAAGACTATACCTTTGATTGCTATCCCATCACCACGATTATCAGATCAGATTTTATACAGTTAGGTGCTGTTTTTGTTTATTTTATTTGATTTATTTGCATATTTTGGGTTGCTCTTGTTATGTTTTGTTAATGTGACTTAATGAAATAATCTTGTTTTTGTTTTTTTTCATGAATTAATAGTAAGAATTTTTGTAGCCAACCAAACTTTTGTAAAACTTTCCTATTTGCTAGAAGACCTTGAAACCGGCATTCGGTTGTTTGACATCATTTTGTGACTAGGTTAGGAGTGTCCGAGGTTATCTCGCCTTGACGTCATTATTAGGAAGTACCTTGATGTGTGAGCGTCGTCCTGTGTTTTCTTACTCTTGTTCAAAGTCTGTCAGGTTGTTGTTTGTTGCAGTACATACGTACCTAGTTAGGATGTACGTACGTAGAGTTGGGCAGAACTTTTCTCGTGTTGGAACGTACGTACCTAGTTAGGACATACGTACGTTGTTCATTCCAGATTACTTTTCGGTTCAGGGACGTACGTACCTAGTTAGGACGTACGTACGTCATCGGGTATTTTCAGTGTTTTCGGCACATTTACCCTATTGGCTAAACCCTAAGTATAAATAGGTTTTGAAGTGAAGAACAAAGTAGTTCTTTGGCCGTCCAATTCACCTCTGGTAATTGAGTTTGTTTAAGTTTTGGTTTAGGTTGTTTTGGTGATTGAACTCATTCTCTTCTTCCCCATTCATTTTCTTCTTCCTTATTGAATATTGAGATCAGCTTCGAGTCTTCTTGTGTGTTCATCAAGAAGTCGAGTATCCTTGTGTGTTCATCAAGGAACTCTGGTGTAAGCTTATTACATAGATCAGCTTCGAGTCTTCTTGTGTGTTCATCAAGAAGTCGAGTATCTTTGTGTGTTCATCAAGGAACTCTGGTGTAAGCTTGTTACATAGATCGGCTTCGAGTCTTCTTGTGTGTTCATCAAGAAGTTGAGTGTCTTGTGAGTACATCATGGTACTCTGGTGAAGTCAAGGTGTTAGAGATAACCAGTAGTGTCAACTCGCAGTACTGATTGTAGGTAGTTGATAGGTTTGTACATCTCTTTTCATGTAGTGGATTTATTTGTTGTCGCGAGGACAACCATGGACGTTTCCCATATTGGGTTTTACCATGTTAAAAATATCGTGTGTTCTTTTACATTCTATTCATTGTTTTGCTTGTTTGATTAGTTGTGATTGTGGTAATAGCACTGTTTGTAGAGTTTCAATTGGTATCAGTCGCAGGGCGCTTGTTATGGAGCGTAATGGCTCACGCGTAAATCCTATGAGTGCAATAATGGTTCATTAGTCTGTTTATAATAATTTGATTGCTAAATCGTCTAAATCCACAAAACCAAAATTTGATTTTGAAAATGATGATAATTTGTATGTTGCTAGCAATAGTGATTGGGCTCTTCTTTACAGGCTTTCTGCAAAAAAATGTGAAAGGTTACAAAAATCTAATATTGATTTGCAGGAAAAGTTCAATAAAGCTAATTGTAATTTGTCTACTATTTGCAGGCTTCGAGTCTTCTTGTGTGTTCATCAAGAAGCCGAGTGTCTTGTGCGTACATCAAGGTACTCTGGTGAAGTTAAGGGTTAGAGATAACCAGTAGTGTTAACTCGCAGTGATTGCAGGTAGTTGATAGGTTAGTTCATCTCTTTTCATGTAGTGGTAATAGCATTGTTTGTTGAGTTTCAGACCTGTCTGTCAAAAGGATGATCTTTGGGAAAATTAGTAGGAACAGAAGTAGATGAACGAACCTCAACCAGAATCATTGTTCTGCTTAAATTTCAAAATTTTCTGAAAACAAGAAGATAAGAGCAATTTGTTCATTCAATTCGACCTGTTCATCAACAGAACACAATAATTGTCGGAAACGTCATTATTAGTACCAACTTTAAAAACAACAGACTTATTCACTTAGCTTTTGGAGCTTGATTCAGTTGGAGTTCAAGTTCGTAAGTTCTTAATTTCCCAACCAAAAGTTTCGACATGTTCTTAACAACATTGCTTTCCTGAATAGCATCCTTCCTAGAAGAAAACCTAGCTGGTAAAGGTAAAAAAATCTTATGAACAACCTGAGTTTTGTAATGACCCGACCTATATACACCACCGATATAGTCCCTACTTAGCCACTGCGGCCGTCTGAAAGTGTTTGGTTTTCACAGGCAACAACCTGCTTCCCACGAGGTCACCCATCCTGAGGCTACTCTGCTCGAGCACGCTTAACTCCGGAGTTCTTTAGAACTCTAAAGCTAAGTAAACTCAAAAAGCCTCGGTGATAATATGTGACAGATCAATACATATTTTCCAATGTCAGAAAATGCCCTCTTATTAAGTATCGTAGGACCCACCCCTTCCGCAAACCACCTGCTGACCTGGGGTGTTAAAATCTGTAAATGGTGAAACTCCACAAGTAGTGTTATTACCACAATTAGAACTAATCAAACAAGCAAAATAATGAACAGAAAGTAAATGAACACACGATATTTTTAACGTGGTATAATCCAATATGGGAAACGTCCACGGTTGTCCTCGTGACAACAAATAAATCCACTAGATGAAAAGAGATGTACAAACCTATCAACTACCTGCAATCACTGCGAGTTGACACTACTGGTTATCTCTAACACCTTGACTTCACCAGAATACCTTCATGTACGCACAAGACACTCGACTTCTTGATGAACATACAAAGAAGACTCGAAGTAGATCTCAATATTCAATAAGGAAGAAGAAGATGAATGGGGAAGAAGAGGATGAGTTCAATCACCAAAACAAACCTAAACAAACACAAGAAGAAGAACTGGAATTGGACGACCAAAGATCTGCTTTATTCTTCTCTTGAAAATCTATTTATACTTAGGGATTAGTAAAGATGATAGATGGGCCGTAAACACAAAAAAGTCACGATGACGTACGTACGCCCTAACTAGGTACGTACGTCCGTGAACCAAAAGTAATCTGGACACTTCGACGTACGTACGTCCTAACTATATAGGTACGTACGTTCCATTACAAAAGAAAAGATTTGCCTAACTCTACGTACGTACGTACATCCTAACTAGGTATGTACGTACCAGAACAAACTGCAACCTGACAGACTTTAGAATGATGAGTAAGAAGACAGGGGACGACGCTCACACATCGAGGTACTTCCTAATAATGACGTCAATGCGAGATAACCACGGACACTCCTAACCTAGTCACAAAATGATGTCAAACAACCGAATGCCGGTTTCAAATGGAACACCTTAAACAACACTTGAATTAATGACATCCTACAACTTGAATTCAATTTGGATAATTTATGTAATGAATCTTAAAAGTCTGTAAACAAGAGTACAAGACTCAAGTCTATTTCTTTTTATTATACTACACACCCTTTAAAAAAAATTCTCTTTCGTCGTAATAGCATAATTCACTACGATTCAATTTTGCTCGCTCCAAAATAGTGTAAATTGAATTTCAGAATCACACGAATTTTAATTCATTATGGTTATCTCCAAAATAACATCAATTGACAGCCCAATTATTTTGGATAAATTTCTAATTTCAAAAGATAAATTTAGGTGTATTTGACAATCTAAGAATTCAAGAGCAGGTTGTTGGGTTTTGACTTTTTAAAATATGCCAGTCAACAAAACAACCAGTATAACTTATTATATATATCTGCTATACCTAAATACTGCACCTATGAGATTGACAACCACCTTACTGTAGATCACACGACATCACCGGAGCTCCTAGATAACCACACGAAGAGTTCACGAAGTCAATCACACACCTATATTTAACGGATATGTCAGGATATATCAGCTTCTACGTAAAGGCCACTGTCTGATTAGGGAGTGCCATTTGTACATGAGCAAATGTGGGCAAAAAATTGAAGAGGAAAACTATTTTGCAGGTATTAAGCCAGACAAGAAATTGCATTCCCCTATTTCGTTTGTGTGTCGTGGGCACAATGGTATTTTCCATTGTCAGCTGTTGGTTCAGTATTAGAAGATCTATACATTCACAAGGATTACATGCTGAATGGTGGGACCTTTATATAAATTATATCTTCTGGTTCTCCCAGTCCCTACTTTCATGACAAAAATCAGGAAAAAAACCTCAAAATTTATATTTAGGTGTATCCCTAATTTTTCGTAATCCCCAAAGAAAGGACTTGCAGCGCAATTTGTAGCGCGTTTGTCCTCTACTTTTGTCTAATTCTTTGCTTATCAATAAAATAGTTTTTCTCTAACAAAAAAATAAATAAAAATATCAATAAAATTTATTTTGGAAAAAAAAATTACTTCATTGTCAAGTTATTGGGTTGAGCTTTGGTTATGTCTAGACTATACATCATTTCAGAAAACACTATTGAATTTATATCCTGGGGTAACCTTTGGCCGAAGGTAGGGCTGGAAGTGGATGCAGATTTATCTGAATTAACCGAATCCGAATATGTCGGATTCACATATAAGAATACACCCGAATTAAAATTCGGATTCGGATTTATAATAAAAGACCTATTCAGATCCGGATTCAGATTTTAATATGTTCTTTAAAGATTTTATATAGAAAATTGTCGAATTTAGTCGGGTTTTCGGATAAATCTCGCATTCGGATTAATTATTTAAACCCGAATCGAATTTGGATCCAGCTTCAGATTTATTTACATCCGATCTGAATTCAACCCGTTTCCAGTAGCCGAAGGCCAGCTTTTCAAATAATTTTTGAGTATAATTGATAAATAAGATTAACTGATCTCAAAAATCACGCTATAATTATGCAACATAATCATGTTATATGGTTATAAAGCCTATATAATTTTATTTCTAACCTGTACTAAAAGGAAAATGGAAGACGCACAATATTGTAATTTGTACTATTGCATGCATATATTCACATAGTTTATTATAATGAAGGTTGTGTGTGTGCTTTTTTTTTCAACCATTATTTGGAGAAGGAATAGAGGATAGATTGAATTTGATGTATGAGGAACATGGGTAAATATTATTTTTCGGTAAAAAACTAATAATACTAAGGTCCAACACTCTAGCAAATAATACTGTGAATGTCAACTACTGAACTGTACGTAACATGTTTGGTTTCAGATTTTTCAGTTAACGGAACATGGGTTTTATTGAGGAAAGAAGAAGGTAAAGTACGAAATTATATTTTATTTATTTATATAATTTTTTTTGTCTAATAAGATAAATATAGTCATATTGCCATTAAATTCATTGGTTAGCCATTAATATATTTGTGAAAAAGACAGATATGCCCATAGTGCTATTAAATGTAGCCATCTAGCTATTTAAGCCATATTAGATATAAATTTACAATAATAACCCTTCAAATTTCAAACTTTGTTAAATTCTCTTCAATTAAAGCATCAAATTTGATCTAATTTGGAAAGAGAAAATTTTCTTACGGGCAAGTCCAACTTTAATAGAGAGTATAGATGTAAATTATGACAATATATCCTTGGGTAATATCCCAAAAAAGCCCCATGTTTAGGTGCCTCTTCCCCAATAGGCCCTGACATGGGGTCATCTTCTCAAACAAGCCCTTTGACTATTTCATAATATTTAGCCGATCAAAATTACCCTTGTATTATATCCTCTAAAATCCACTTTTTATTTTCTAAAGTCGGTACAAGACAAAAAACTCAGAAAAAGACAAAAAACAGTTGGTGTATAACTTTTTGGTTTTAACATTTGAAAATCTTATAACTTGTGATTTAGAAATCGAAAATCAACATGGTGTATATGGTTGGAACGATCTCGACGAGATCTTTTAAACGAGATCCCACATGACTATAAAATTTTAAATTTAAAAAAATTAAAATCTTAAAAAAAAATCAAATATTCATAAAAATTCAAAATTTCATATTTTTTTACTGGGAAGTTGGGTTTCGAAGAAAAAAAAACTCCGTATGATTTCATAAGGTTTTTCAAAATTACTCTAAAAATCTAAAAAAATCAGACATTACTACCAAATTCAGGAGTTTTTACTTTTGTCCTCTATAAAATATTTTCTTATCTTCTAACACCAAAGCAATATCCTCTAAATTGTTGCTTGTTGTTCTGTAAATTACAAATACATGATATCTATTCCATATTATTAATATATGTGGATTGTAGTCTGTAATTTGATGCATGAGTTCAATGTCTCGACTGAGAACAAAACCCTTATAGTACAGACAAAAAGAAAAGTGTATTGCCATGAAAAGTTCATAAAAACGTTTAATGTACAGTTAACTTCACAAAAGACTATATATTTTTTTTAGGTTACAACCCAAAGCATAAGAAACTAGAGAGAGCATAACCCAGTGTAACACATAAATCCCTCATTTTGCCTGGTGTAATGCCACGAAGTTTACTAAATTTGTTCTTCATTCTTCCTTCCCATCCCCCACACCAAAACAATATAATATCTCACATCTCTAACCATCATTTTTTTTTTGGCAAACGGGGTTAAAGGCACCCCTTACCTCTATAAATTACGTGAGAAAACTTATATCAAACAATCAGTTGCTGGTGTGTTTCGAACCAACGACATCTCCACTTTGTGAGATGGATGCAATCATTGAGCCACAAACTCATGTACTTTCTAACCATCATTGAAACTGATAATCTCCATTTGTTTAAACACTCATGCATTCTTATTTTTCCACAAAATCCAAGTAATATGTATGAAACCATGACCAATATACTTTGATAACCAGCTTTAATCCACCTCTCAACACTTTTCAATATATAATGTGATTTAGTAAAATTGCATGTTAAGTGGATACAATAGCTTGTTTAGAGGATAAAGCTATATTGTTTAGTGAACAACAATCAATGTTTTAGCGGACAAAACCCTTACAGTATATAGCGAAAAGATTATCAAAAAAATAAAAATTACATTTTTTTTCATACCCATGTGAGATCTTGTTAGATAGATCTCGTCGAGATCTTTCCAACCATATATATCATATTGATTTTTAATTTCTTAATCAAAAGATATACAAGTTACAAATAATATAGCAAAAAAAATTTAATTAATATTAAAAAATATATTTTTGTCTCTTTCTTATTTGTCTTATTTTCTAATTTTTCTCTTTTGTCTTTAGTACAAAAGGTATTTTAGTAAAACAAAATAAAAGAAAGTGGGGTAAGGGTTTGTTTGAGAAGATGACCCCATGTCAGGGCCTATTGCGGAAGAGGCACCTAAACATGGGGCTTTTTTGGGATATTACCCTATATCATTCGTAATCTCCCTTGTATTAAAATAATTAAAAAGATAATGAAATTAACAAAATAAAAAATAATAAAATTAACAAAATATTATGAAACTTAATAATTTTTAACAGTGAACCTTTTATAATACAAATATTACAAAAATCATTAGAGATAATTATTTTATAAAATTTAATAAATTAATCTAATGTATAATTTTTATTGGTTTACAAGTATAATTAATAACTTAAATCTGAAATGGTAGCCAAAAATAAAATTGACCGGTGGCTAACCGCTAACACATTAGTAATCCTATAGAATTGAATTGACTTTCAAAAACACCATGGACTTGGTAAAACGCAACCCCACCATTTGTATACATCAATAAGTATGGAAATTTTGGTAATTGAAGTTTGAACTACAACAAGATTCCATATAGACTAGAATTAAGAAATTAGATTAGTCATATGATTCTGTTTTTGCTTACTCTATAGTTTCCAAGAGAATACGGCAATGTCAACTGTTTTTTTTTTAATGTATTGTGAATATTTTTGGCCTTTTCCCACAGGCTGTTTTTGTTTATTTAAAAAAAAATGAGAAGAAGCACCGTGGCGTGTAAGGCAACCAACATGATTTCATTCCGGTTGCCTTTAACACGTTTGAGTTTTTAACATCACAAACGCAGGGGTACAGAGAATAATAAATAACAATGTCATGATTGCTGGGTCGAATGAATATGTTTTCAGAAGAATTGGTTTTGCTATTCAGAAAAGACTTGGGGCACAGCTTGTAGCACGTTTGTCCTTTACTTTTGTGTAATTCTTTGAGCTTATCAATAAAATGAATTATAAAAAAAGGAAAAAAAAATTAATAAAAATATATTTTATTTTTATTTTAATAAAAAAAAAGAGTTTTTACCAAAAAAAAATGTTTAGAATTCGAGCATCTCCAATATGTAATATGAAGATAGGTTGCTGGGTTTTGACTTTTTCAAACATCGCAGTCAACAAAACAGCCAGCAGAACTTATCAATCTATATCTGCAATACCTAATACCTATGAGATTGAGAACCACCTTACTTTAGATCACACGACTTCACCGGAGTTCGTAGATGACCACACGAAGAGTTCACCAAGTCAATCACACACCTATATTTAACGGATATGTCAGCTTATACGTAAAGGCCATTGCCTGAATAGGAAGTGCCATGTGTACATGAGGAAGTGTGGGCTAAAAATTGCGCAAAATATTCAACCGAAACTGAAAGACCAAATTGAAGAGGAAAACTATTTTGCAGGTATTAGGCCAGACATGAAATTGCATTCCCCTATTTTGTTTATGTGTGGTGGGCACAATGGTATTTTCCATTGTCAGCTGTTGGTTTAGCATTAGCAGATCTATACATTCACAAGGATTACATGCTGAACAGAGCTTGATATATCTGCATATATTGAAGTTCTCAATTTTTTAAACATCTCATCGGTTTGCAGGTTCATCAACGGCCAAATAGGCTTCGAAAGGTGTATGTTACTAAAATTTGTGGAGTGTCTAAACAGATAAATTTTGTTAAAATCAAACAAAAGAGCGAAGATTACATTCATATTTCTGACAAACCCAGGCTGTTTGCGAAGATTACATTCATATTTATTCACCTAGCTAGTGATCACCGAAATGGGCTTTCATTGCCATTTTCAATGCCGGAGTAGTTATGCTATAGCCACCATCGATAACAAGGTTGATCCCACTTATGTATCTTGACGCATCACTGCCCAAAAAAACAGCTGCCTCAGCAATATCCTCTGTCTTGACAACCATTCCTTTTAAGTTGGCAGCTTCAGACATAATCTCTTCAACCTTAGTTTGATCTATTCCCATTGCATTAGTCAGCATTGGAGTAGCAACCAGATATGGAGAAATACAATTAACTCTAATCCCATACTGTCCTAACTCGGTACACAGATTCTTCGCTAATCCTACCACAGCATGCTTTGATGCAGTGTAAGAGTGTGGTGCATCACCTGTAGTGACTGAAACACCGCTCGATGTAAAAATAATACTTCCTTTTTTTGCAGGTATCATTACCCTTGCAGCATGTTTTGCACCTAAAAATCCACCACAGACATTTACATCAAAGACTTTCTTAAAATCTTGGATATCCGAAGTTAAGATCTGAAGTGCACTTCTTGGAGCTGGAACACCTGCATTGTTGAACATAACATCGAGTTGTCCATAATCACTCATAGTTGTATCAACAGCATGTTTGACATCATTTTCTTGAGTCACATCGCAATGGATGTACTTAATGTTTTCAACTTCTTTACAAATCGAACTTCCTAGATCGTCTTGAATATCAGCAATAACAACCTTCGCGCCATTTTTAGCAAACAATTTTGCCGTGCTAGCACCAATACCACTCGCTCCACCCGTTATTAGTGCCACTTTACCTTCTAGCCTACATAATCATAAAAAGAACTGTTAGCTAGTAAGCTACAGGTTGAGGAAGTTTGGGATTTGGGATCCATACCTTTTCGCAAGTCGTGCAGCTTGAAATGAAGTAAAACTCATCTCTTTCTTTGATCTCTAAACAAACGAAAATATAACTTGCGCAAGAAACTTCTCTCAGTTTTTTTAGTTGGAGCAGCAAGCAGCTCAGATCCAAAATGAAAATAAGAAAGAGAGAAGACTTTGTGGTCATGGACTTATGGGGTTTTTTATTTTCCAAACTTGCCCCCAGTCTCGATATCTGCTTCGATCGATGTTATGGGACAGGCATTGGATTTGTAAAAGATCCACTGAAATTATTGGTTCCAAATAAAAAAAAAAAAAATGGTTTTGAGTTTTTTTCATAGATTTGTAGAGGTCAAGAGGAGTAAAACCATATAAAATTTGTGATATTAGCAGATCTATATCGGCAATTTTTCAACACAGTATATACCCCTTTTTGCAGGGTGATCAGAGGCGAAATGGGCTCTGAAAAGTGTATCTTACCAAAAAAAATTGCCTAGTCACAATTTACTTTTTTTTTTGGAACAACCAAACTATTCTATTATTCAAAAGTAGGAGTACATTACCTTCTTCTAGGATACACACTAGATACATAATCTAAATACAGGACAAGGCCTAACTCATGGTCCACAGACATAAACCAGGGGGCTGTATCACTTCCTTTTAAACCTGTCTTTGCTAGCAAGTCTGCCACCATATTGGCCTGTCTATACACATATCTCACTCTAACATTACATACTTGTAGTAAAGATTTACAATCTTTCACCACATTATCAAAATACCAAGCAAAGTTACCTCCTACATTAACTGTATTTACAACAAAAGAGGAGTCTGACTCTATGATTACATTAGATATGTTCAGCTGCTTGATCAGGGAGAGTCCAGCTCTGAGGCTGAGCCATTCTGCCATATCATTTGTACAGGGTCCGATGTTCCTAGTCACAATTTCCTTAAAATCAAACAAAACAGTGAAACATATATGCACATTTCTGACCAACACAGACTTATTGCGTGAGCTAAAATACAATACACTATAACTATTATAATAAAACTATTTAGTCCATGAGATCGAACCTCACATTTTCCATAGGTTACTAGCTATCGTTGAAATAGGCTTTCATAGCCATTTTCAAAGCTGGACTAGTTGTGCTATAGCCACCATCGATAACAAGGTTGATCCCACTTATGTATCTAGACTCATCACTGCCCAAGAAAACAGCTGCCTCAGCAATATCCTCAGCCTTCAGAACTAGCCCTTTTAAGTTTGCAGCTTCAGACAAAATCCCTTCAGCCTCTGTTTGATCCAATCCTATGAAATTAGTATACATTGAAGTAGCAACCCCGTATGGAGAAATACAATTAACTCTAATCCCATACTGTCCTAGTTCGGCACACAAATTTTTAGCTAATCCCACGATGGCATGCTTCGATGCAGTGTAAGAGTGTGATGTTTCTCCAGCAGTGACTGAAGCAGCACTCGATGAAAAAATTATACTTCCTTTTCTTGCCGGTATCATTACCCTTGCAGCATGTTTTGAACCTAATAACACCCCATAGACATTTACATCAAACACTTTTTTAAAATCTTTAATATCAGAAGTTAATATTTGATATGCATTTCTTCCACCTAGAACACCTGCATTGTTGAACATAATATCAAGTTTTCCATAATTACTCATGGTTGTATCAACAGCGTATTTGACATCGTTTTCCCGAGTAACATCGCAATGGACGTACTTGATGTCTTCAACTTCTTTACAAACCGAGCCTCCTAGATCATCTTGATTATCTGCAATAACAACCTTTGCGCCATATTTAGCAAACAGTTTTGCTGTGCTTGCACCAATACCACTTGCACCACCTGTAATTAGTGCTACCTTACCTTCTAACCTGCAAAATGATTTTGGAATATGCATCAGGTCTCTATATTTTACTGAATATATGTAACTAATTAAGAAAACACAAATGTGGGATTCAAACCTTCTCGCAAGTGGTGCAGTTGCAAATGAAGTAAAATTCATCTTCTAGATTATTCAACGAATGATGACAATGTAGCTCACAGGGGACAATATGGCTTCGTAGAAAAAGTATTTGGATGGGTTAGGGCTTAGTGGTTTAGTGATGTTTTGGCATAACCCAAAACATAGACCAAAACATAGTTTATTTTAACTTGTTTAGAGAAACAACTAGTTCTTAGTTGTTTAGAGAAACCAGTAAGGTTTAGTTTGTTTAGATAAGAGAGACGGTTAGGGCTTAGCTTGTCTAGAGAGTATCGTGAGGCAGCGATTCTTGTAATCTTCATAATATTCGAGATCTTGTGTTTTGTTCATCTTATTTATTGTTTGTTTAATTCCACATTCAATAGTACATATATTTGTCTAGCAACTTGTATCAAGTTGGTATCAGAGTAAAGTTCGATTCCTTGGTGGAGTTTTCAGGGGTTATGGTCTTAACACGTTCGCAGTACAGAAAGCTAGGTAAAATTCTTGTATCCTTGGAAAACTAAGAAGACAAAAATAAAGAAGATGACAAAAACAAAATAAAAAAAACCCGAGGTGGTGACATCTATTTCGCAGTAGAAAGCCAACCCGAAGCAGAAATAAAAATTTTTGTTTTCTAATCAAGAAGATGATGATAGTGATCGAGAGGAGCCATTCAAGGAAGATTGCATATTGGAGCGCAAGAAGACTAAGACACGAAGTAGAAAACAAACAGTGTTTCGTATTGGGCGTGCAGGTCAAGTTCCAAGCAAAGTTGGATGGTTCAGCAAAGTCCAGGGAGCTCTTGAGTTCTCTAATCTCTGTTTCTAGCTTAAACGAGAGTTTAAGTTCCTAAAGAGGGGAGCCATGATACAGGTGTATCCTACTTGGGAATTTAGCAGTTCTTTTCCTTGTAGAACAAGAGGGCCTCATGATCAATCGCCACCTCATCACCTTCCACATCTTCATTTTCACTGTCTACATCAGTTCCATCATCAACAACAACAACATTGTTAAACAACATTTGTGGTTCCTTGGAAGCAGCCGTGCAAGACCCACAATTCTGGATACCATACCTAGCATAAATACACCACTCTCTACAAAACCCTCTGATTGTTTCCCCAACGTCAGTTTGCACCCATTTCTCAAACCTCAACCAATCTTACTCCCCAACCTTAGCTGGTGGTGGATGGAACACAGACAAAATGGGAGTTTTCACATTGTCAGAAACACCAACCATCATCTCTGCAAGCTCATGAGCACCAGTATGGAACTGTTCAAAGTCGCCAAAATACAGAAAACACATGAAATTAACACAATAATGCATTGTATATCTGGGTTTGAATTCGAAACTCTTCAAAAGACGTAGCCCTATCCAACGCATCAAAAGAAGGAGAGGAGGGGGAAGAAGAAGTAGCCATGCGTGGAACTTGAATTTTGTTGCAGAACTATTGCTTCCCAACCAACTCTTGATGGTGTTTATAAAGAAGTTAGCACTTCAACTTCCAAGAAGAGTGGAATTTAGTTTCTACTTCTGTTTTTTTCTTTCAAATTGTGATTGTAATAGGTACTTTAAGTCCTTGCATCTGTACAAGATCAGAACCTATGTTTATTGTAGTAAGGTAATGCTTTATGTCCCCCTTACAGATTTATTTGGTTTGATCAATGAATACAATGGTAGGATTCTAGTCAAACCCCACCCCCTTCCAGGGGTTTTCTCTAAGATCATTATTCTGCTTATATTTAAAATTTTCTTAAAACTATGTGGCTAAATTAACCACTGATTCAGACCGTGGGGAAGGAAATCATAGGTCCGTGGTATAATATAGATTTTCTTGTAAGAAAGATCGAAATGCAGCAAAGTCAAATTCGATTATGTCTGGCAAAGAACATCGTAGCAAACATTACTTTAAAGAGAATTTCTATGGCAAAAGAACTCTGGGAAAAGTTGGAGATTTTGTATATGGCAAAGACTCACAAATCGGTTTCATTTAAAGTAACAATTGCATCTTTTGCGCGTGGAGGAAGGTCTTCGGTTTCTGATTACTTATCAATTTTCAATTCGATCATTTCTGGTTTAGATTCCCCATAGGAGAAGAGATTATGGTATGGTCACTTACGAAATCATATAAGAACTTGGCAACAACATTGTTTTATGGAAAAACAAATGTTACTCTTTTAGAAGTTACAGGTGCATTGATTTCTTGGAAAACACGTTCAAAGAATGATATAAGTACAAGTAGTGATTCTGGTGAAGCTTTGGGAGCACATGAAAAGTAGACAAAGAGAAAAAAAACATCATTTTTTTTTGGTAATTGCTTTACGTGTGGTCATCTTGGCCACTTGAAAAAGGATTGCTCGGTGGAAAATGATGGATCTAATTCGACAAATGGTTCCAATCTTGCTAATCTAGCGGTTGCCCCTAGCGATGATGAGGGAGGTTTTATTTTGTGATGTCTACATCGGACACACAAGACGAATGCTTTCTAGAAAATGGTGTCACGGAGCACATGTGTGCTAATCGCTTATATTTTATTCGGTATGAGGATTGTCGTGGGAAGGTGGTTACAAAAGGCTCGGGTATACGACTAAAGGGGAGCCGGTGATGTTTACTTAAGGATGTTTGATGGTACTGTTCATTCAATACACGCTGTAAAACACGTGCCGAAGTTGAAATGGAATTTAATTAGTTTATCAAAGTTAGATTTTGTTGGTTATCGTTACTCTTGCTATAGTGAAGTAATGAAGGTATACCAAGGAAATACTTTTGTCATGGAAGGAAGCCAGTCTAGAGGCTTGTATATATGTACTTTTAAGAGAAACAGTCGTACCTTAAAATCATCTAAGTTGAAGGTTGATGAGGATGCACATTCTCATGGAGATTCTACATTAGGCGGAGTTCAAGGTGTCTGTATGACAAAGAAGTGGGTTCCAAAGGTGGTAGGAGCACTTCAAACAAAACGAAGACGATAAACCAGTTTAGTGATTTAACTCTCTCAAGGATGCACAAACACAATGAGATGAAATGAGTATGAGTTTTTTGGAATGAATGAATTATGCAGACATTGACCATCTATTTATAGCAACAAAAAATTCAGTGAATAGACACTTGGGCCGAACTAGTTCATTGAATAGACACACCCATTGGGTCGAAACAGTTCAATGAAGAGATACATCCATTGGGTTGAAAAGATACTTTGGGCCCGAAACAGTTTCATGAAGGGACACACCTATTGGGCCCGAAACAATTTCATGAAGAGACACACCTGTTAGGCCGAACCAGTAGCAAACCGGTTGGGTATGGGTATGCATCTATTGGAATATAAGTTCAATGAAACTTTCAACAAAAAAATTATGTTGGATCACCAAGACCCAAACCCAAGCCCGAGCCCAACCGGGTCGGGTCGGTCGGACAAACGGCGTGCGCGCACACGTGTGTGTCTTTTTCAAGCCCAATTCCATGTAAGGTTCCGCCCAATGCACGAAAGGATTATAACCCCAAGGACCACATCCTTATTGTACAAGAGTAGTTTATTAAGAGCAAACCTTATCTACATGGATTTAATGTGGGACTATCACATTTTCCTTGTTTTGTCTCATGTTATAACACTTACATAGGTAACTTGGAATGTTAATTTCTCATTCAATATGAAACCGGTTTGGGCGTATGGATATTTCACGAGCATCTACTCAGAACGAGAAATCCATACATGCCAAGATCTTGCTCAATGGAGCTTTAGAACATATATAAATATTGCACATAACGGAATGGTTTTGTAGCTTTCAAAGATAATGGTGCAATAGTGATGGGGAATGATCAACCTTGTCATGTATTGGGGATAGGTACTATTCGATTGGAGATGTTTGATGGAAGGATAGGAGAGCTGAGGAATGAAGATATGTTCCTGATTTGAAGAAGAACCTTATTTCACTTGGTATTTTAGAAGCCAAAGATTACAAGGTAGTAGCTCAAAATGGTGTTCTAGAGGTTATGGTTGGTGCAATGGTATTAATAATGGGTATTCGACGATGTAACTTGTACTTCTTGCAAGGTAGTACAGTTACATGTGATGTGGTCGTGTCTGAGGCTACATCGGAGTTTGCTAGAGAGACTACTAGATTGTTGTATATATATGCGGTTGGCGCATATATGTGAAAAATCTTTGCAGACATTGATGGAACAAAGGTTGTTGAAGGGTGCTATCGTATGCAAGTTAGAGTTCGGTGAGGATTGTGTTCTGGGCAAGCAGACAAGAATAAAGTTTGGCACAACTATGAGTGGAGTTCTTGATTATATATTCACACAGATATCTGGAAACCCTTAGAGAGGTAAGTATTGTTTTGTGTCTTTTGTTGATGTTTTTTCTAGGCATGAGTGGATGTACATCATGAAGTGTAAGAATCAAGTCCTAGAAATATTGAAGTGGAAAGAGCTCGTTGAGGCCTGAATTGACAGAAAGATCATTGTATTGTGCTTAGATAATAGCATAGAGTATAAAGATGATCAGTTCTAACAAGTATGTCAGGATGAGGGTATTGAGCGTCACTTCACTGTTAGAAATACAATGCAACCGAATAGGGTGACAGAACACATGTTGTCTATGGATGGATTACACAAAGTGTTTTGGGTTGAGACGTGTCATTATATTAACAGGTTGCCTTCGACTGTGATTAGTGGTAAAACTCTTATGGAGGTTTCTACGTAGAAGTCTGAGAGTTCTTAACAGGTGGAGAACAAGACCAAAGAGGTTTGCAGTGGGTGGAGATTGATATCTTCCATATGTTCCAGTGGGTTCTGTATCTATTGTGGAAACTCTTGTAAAGGTTTTGGGTGTTTCTAATTCTGACGACATGACAGATGATGAGACGGTTGGAGATACAAAAAATGATGATCTTATTGATGAGGGTCTAATTGCAACTAGATTACGCAAGAAGGAAGAAGAATCTCCAAGTGAAGATGTGCGTTTGAAGGTATATTTTTGCATCCTTATGGCCTTGGTAGTGCAATCTAATTTGGTGTTAGCTATTTGATGTGGAAATAGTCGTTTTACATGGTGAGCTAGATGAGGAGATATGTCTCAACCTAATGGGTTTGAAGTTGCAGAGAATGACAAGTTGGTGTGTTACAAACCATACATTTCACGAGCAGTGGGCATTGTAGGTAGATACATGCATAATCCTGGTGCAAGACATTGGGAAGCTGTGAAATGGATGTTCCACTACATTCAAGGTAATGTGGAGGTTGGTTTATTATTTCAACAGGGAAGGACTTTGAGTCGGCGGTGTGTTGGACATGTGGATGTTGAGTATGATTGTCACTTAGATAGACGTCCGTCTACTACTGGATATGTGTTTACATTCGTAGTGAAGGCAACATTATTCTTCCTATGTGTTGATAGTTTTTTTTTGAAGTGAAATACGATGGCTTGATCCCTTAAGAAAAAGGGTATGTAGACAACCATGAGGTGGTGTTGCCGCTTTGGTCCTTCGAGACATGTGTGGGAGATTGGGACTTGTTTTGTTCTTGGTGTCGGCTTAGATTTATTGAATCTTCGCCGAGGTGGAGAATTGTTGGGTTTTCTGTTTGTATGGCTGTGGGAAAACAACCATATCTTTATACTCGATCATCGGAATCCAGATCCGTTTCTTGGGTTGAAAGTAGAGGTTCCCAATGGTATATGGCACATCATCTGGAGATAATTATTTTGGCGGGAAAACGGCTCCAAAGTTCTGGCGGGAAAACATGTTGGCGGAGATTTCTTGCTAAGTATGGAATTACCAGAAATATTCCCCCTGGACAGCATTTCTGACAGGTTTTTTGCCTCTGGACGATCTTAGTTGTTGGTAAAGTGACTATGGGCCCAATTTAGGCCCATGACGTGGTAAACTTGAAAGGCTATGATATAAAACCTAATTATGTTGGAAAGCCTTAATTTATGTGAGAGAGATCTTTTATAAGACATTTAGAGAGTTTGAGAGAGAACTTTTTATGTGGAAAGACACCGTATTGTGTTCTTTATGAGTGCTTGTAAGACCGTCTCTATAAGAAAAGATTCATCATTTCTCCCCGTGGACGTAGGCATTTTGCCGAACCACGTAAATCTTGTGTCTTGTGTGGTTGCTTGTTATTTTGTCGTTTTTGTTTTGTTTCACACATTACTTCAATCATCAGTTATGTATTAGTTTCCGCTGCGTACAACAGTGTGGGCTGCACGAAGAGATGACGCTAAACCCGTAATTGCTCAAACAACTTAAAGATTCACATGCACAAAATGAATTAAGAAACTCTGAGGGAATCATATACAGCAGGTAGGAACTGAATGTCTTTATATTAATTACAAACCTGCATAAAGCTGAATTAAAACTTCATAGATGAACTTAAAAGATAGTAGTGCCTAGAGGGAAAAATTTATGGATAGGACTTTTATTAATATGTAAATCAAGTACTGTAAGTTTAAAGTAAACTGAACAGGTATTGTATTTAGAAGGGAAACATCACAGAATTTATTAACAAAATATAATAGATATATGGGAAATGGAAGAACAAATTGTCACACAAGTGTACTTATCAAAGGATGAAAAATGTTGAAACTAGCGTGGCGAAGCCATGGGTACAACTAGTTATTAATACTTCAGAGAATCGGTTTTGACAGTTGAAGGAAAATGAGATACAGGAAGAAGATGAATAGGTAACTTTTTACTGACAGTAAGTCCATAATCTTCTGTCATATCTAATTCTGCATCTCCAAGTGTTCTCCAGTCAAACCAGTACAATAGGTTGGCTATAACCAATTCAAGTAGTTTGGTGGAAAATAATATCCCTCCGCACATCCTTCGCCCAGACCCGAACGGAATATATTTGAAGTCTTGCCCGTTGAAACCGATAGGACTGTTGCTAAATCTCTCTGGGATAAACTCCTCTGGTCTCTCCCACAAATTGGGGTCCCTGTGGATTGCCCATATATTAACAACGACGTTTGTTTTAGCTGGTACATGATAACTATTCACATTAGTAATAGTAGTTGTCTGCATGGGAAGTAAGGCAACAGGTGGATGTAATCTTAAACTCTCCATGATAACTAGTTTTAGATAGTACATGTGCTGAATGTCCTCTTCTTCCACCTTGTTATTCTTCCCAACCACTCTTCTCACCTCTTCCTGCGCTTTTTGCATTGTATGTGGGTTCATCATAAGTTCCGCCATCACCCACTCTATGACACTCGATGTTGTTTCAGTCCCTCCAACAAAAAGATCCTGCAAATAGCCAAATCAGAAAATGAGAGAGAGAAAGAGAGAGAGAGAGAGAGAGAGAGAGAGAGAGAGAGAGAGAGAGAGAGAGAGAGAGAGAGAGAGAGAGAGAGAGAGAGAGAGAGAGAGAGAGAGAGAGAGACCAGAATAATGGCTTTGATATTGTTCCGGGTGAAGTTGATGTTATCCATTTGAACTTGCAGGAGAGTGTCTACAAAATCATTGTTGTAACCATCAGGACCACCTTCTTTGTTCTGAATGAGATGTTCGTCGATGACATGATCAAAGAAGATATCTAGCTCCTTTGATACCTTTTTAATTCTCCCTATCAAACCTGTAAGAACATCCATCCATCCAAGCCATGGAAATAAATCACCAAAACTAAAAGCTACTAGCAACTTCACCAAGTTGGGGGAAATCTCTTTTAAATGACCATCTTGTGCTCCAAGCTTCCTTCCTAGAGCACATCTACACATTATGTCGTATACAATGTCTGTCACTAACTCACTTATATTAACAGAGGTTCCCACAGAACATGAAGTGGAAATTTTTTTGTTCAAAAGAGCAACCTCTTCATCCCTGACAGATTTGAAGGAATGCACCTTTTTGTTGCTCATCATTTCCGATGCAGATATTTTTCGTATTTGCCTCCAGTATTCTCCACAAGGGGAAAACACTAAGTCTACGCATCCGTAAAATAGCATCCTAGCAGCAGTCGTTGCAGGCCTATTTCCAAAAGAAATTTCATGAGTGGTTTTGATTTCTCTAATCAATTCAGCAGATGACACTACTAGAACAGGGGTGTACCCCAACCTCAGGTACATGAGTGGTCCATACTTCTGAGAGAGTTTGTGAAGTGATCGGTGAAGAAGCTGCCCTAACTGGTGAAGGTTTCCGATAATAGGAAGTTTAGGTGGAGAAGGTGGTAAATTTAGTTTTACAGAGAAAGAACCAGTGATGATCATCAACTTTAGAAAAATCAAAGTAAAGAAGATGATAAGAAGAGTGAACAGAAAGGGATATTGATAGAACATCGTTTCTTGGTGATTTGCCAACTTCAGCAATCCAAGTGGAAGTGTTAATAGAACCATTAAATTTATCAGTGTGCTCTTTCACATAATAAATCGAATGAAGTACTCCTTATATATAAATTATATAGTGAAAATTATATAGTGAAAATTTTACATGCTTTTAATCTCATGGTTTTACTAACCGGTGAGTTTTTGAAAAACTCGGCCGAGTTAACTTGGACTCGGTGTTACCTGGGTCCAAGAGTCAATGTTGACTCATCTGAAAATCGGTTATTTATTTGGTTGAACTCGACGATTTATTTGATTAAAACAGTTTAATTATCAGTTTTTTTTAAATGATGTGTTTTGCCTCTTCAGTTCGTCAAGGTATATGCTTTTGATATTGTATTTATTTTTTGAAAAATTTAAGAATTAAAGTTCTCGATTAATCAATTATTATGAAGTTAAAGATGAAGAAGAAGATAGTTTTGACGTTGTAGGAAATCATTTTATTAATGTAACAATTAATTAAAAAAAACTTAGAATTTTAGAAAGTGAGTCTCCAACCGAAATCGGTGGTTTCACTTGGACTCAGGTGATTCCAACCGGTCACCAAGAATCAATTAATTTTTTTAATAATCGGGTTTCTGAATTGGATTTGGTGCTACCCGATTCACTTGAAAGACCCGGTTAGTAAAAATTTTCAACAAATTCAAAAGTATAAAATTAACTATTAATTATATATGTAACTCATTCAAATCCCATTAGGGTTCACTGCACCTATATGTGGTAGTTTTTTATTTACCCCACAAATCTCACATTGAAAAATCACGATATTATTAGATCTAAAGGGCAAATAAGTTTTAATAAAAAATATACCTTTAACAATAACAAATATTAGCTTGGCAATAACTGGCTCCTTAAAAAAATTGTTTCGTTCTTCTAACAAACTGGTCGCTGTTTAGGTTTCACAATTAATGTAAACCAATATTTTACGTGTTAGCTGGGATCACATCTGCCTATCCAAAACTGATTGGGGTCTGGGACTTAGGCGAGTCAGCACCATGAACATAGCCATGAAAGCGAAGTGGTTGTGGCGCTACGGCAGTGAAGAAGGGGCTTTGTGGAGAACAATTATATCGATGCAAAATACGTGTTCGGGGATTTCCAATGGTGGCCAAGAAGAGTATCTCAATCCAATGGATGCAGTGTGTGGAGAGGAATTATGGATGTTTTCCCCTTTTTCAAAGAAGGAATTCTGTGCAGACTTGGCAATGGAGATCGAATTCGTTTATGGTCCGACATTTGGATGGGTGACACCCCTCTATCCACTCAATTCCCACAAATCTTTATCTTATCGAATGATCTGAATGCTACCATTGCTCAGATGTGCAGCAGAACGGACGACGAGAACCAATGGAATTTGAGTTTGCGAAAAGTTCCTTTTGATTGGGAATTGAAAAACTTAGCCGACCTCCAAAGTCGGCTTAACAGAGTTGTTTTTGATGATGAACTGGATAGCTGTCGATGGAGTTGGGGCAACCAAGGTACTTTCTCTGTCAAGTCGATGTACCAACAACTGGCAGCATGAGAAAGACCGGCAGAGCTAGAAGATATGGTGTTTCCAGTCAAGCTTGTGTGGAAGCTTAAGATTCCAACAAATATCCAACTCTTTTTCTGGACACTTATCTTGGGAAGAACCTTAACCAAGGATAATCTTAATCGGAAGGGGCAAAATCTCGATCCAAAGTGCCCTATGTGCAGCATGTTGGATGAAGGGATCACACATTTGTTTCTACACTGTCCCATCGCTCTGGAAGTATGGAACAAGGTGACACAAGGGAGGACTGCAGGACTGGCTGTTATCCTACAGTCACTGACTATAACTGAACCACTATCAGATTGGCCAAAGCGAACCAACCATGCCATAGGTGGAAGAGCATGGGAGTTACTACCCTACGCTACAATATGGACTCTCTGGTGTGTTAGGAACAACAAGGTCTTTAAGGATAAAGCCTTCACCATTGACGGTATCTGCACAAGAATGAAAGCTACGATTTGGTATTGGTTTGGGGAATTGGAAAGGGAGAGCAGCACACAACTTAAAAGGACTTTCTAGATTACTGGGATGACACCATTGCTAGCAATAGGAATTAATTTTGTTCTATCCTTAACTGGACTTTCTCCCACCTGACGCTGCTTAATGCAGGCTGATCAGGCTTGTACTCCTAATGGTTCACATCATAATAATAGTGCTGTGCTAGTTGATGGGAGTTACTTCAGAAACAAAAAAAAATTCATGGACGTGGATGAGATCCATCTATTTAGCAGCAGCTTAGGATGACATAACGTTAAAGTTAACGGCGAGGTTCGAGGAAAGGCTTACAGTTTGAGATTAAAGCATTTATCTAAAGGTTATTTTCGTTCTAAAAGTGCAAAAAGACCAATTGTAAGTGACACCGATTCACTGTTTCAAGTTGCCTAAGTCTCATTAATAAGTAGTAAGATAAGAAGTTATTAAATTTGCATAAAATTTATTCTAGAAATAAATTTATCATAAAATAAATTTAACAAATTGCATTAAATTAATCCTAAAAATATTAAATAGAATACTCCCTCCGCCACAAATTGGTTGTCTTGTATTCCTTTTTTGGCTGTCCGATTGTCACTTTCCGTATATATATGGATGCTCATTAATTCACTTAATTTGTATTATTTCCTAAATTAGCCTATCTTAAAATTAATTATTCCAACAAAATTAGGTAAAGTTGACTAATTAATTAATTGAGTTTAAATATGGGTAAGTTTGGAAATATTGTTAGTTTAGGTGCATTAAATGATGTTTTCTCAAACTTTGTGATTTTATATAAAGGACAACCAATTTGGGACAAAGGGAGTATAACCTCAAAATTAAATTTAATCCAAGGTGATACCTGCAATTTAATATTGTGACATACATGTAACAAGTTATGCAAGGATACCATGTGTCATCGTGTTACGAGCCATCATCTAGAGGTCTGATTCATGAATTACAATGTCCTCCGCTTACTCCCTTCACTAAACATCACGATCTCAACTCATTTCGAGATTATTATTATTATTATTATTATTATTATTTTTTATTTTTTTTTTTTTAATATAAATCAAATTTTATTGATAAGCTCAACGAATTACACAAAAGTAGAGGACAAACGCGCTACAAACTGCGCGGCAAGTCCTTTCTGGATAGCAAACCCGATTCTCCTAAATACATATTCGTTCGAACCTGCAGTCATCACGTTGCTATCCATTATCTTCTGCACTCTCCTGAGGAGCTCAACTGCTTCTGAGCCTAGCAATCCAAATGTGTCAAATGCAAAAGGGATGAAACTATGTTGGTTAGCCCTACAAGCTCCGTCATGTTTCTCCACTTTTGCCGCTGCTGCATTGCTAGCTGCTAGCCCCACCTCAAAAATCCCAGCACTCAGCCCAACCATCGGAGACGCCCCTGTAACATCAACACACGCATGTTTACCTTCCGACCAGTTGTAGACCAGAATATCAGCAGGACGTAGTGTCGATCTTCCTTCCTTAGGATCAGTAAGAAAGTTAACAGGAGCCTCCTTCTTAACCTGTACGCCAGCCCGCCAAAACACATCACACAAGATATCTCTAACGTGGTCATGCCTGTACTTGAAGCCGGGGTAATGCTTACAATGGGCCGCATGGTCCCCGAAAGCATCAAGTCTACTCTTCTTGCACACTGGACAAAGCTCACCATCTAAATATAGAGGGATCATCAATCGATAACGAAGAATGGCACGATACTCAACAGGCGTCATGCGTTGTCCATGCCCTTCCATCGGGATAGCAAGAAGAAAATCTTTGGCATGTTCTGACTGTACACATCCAATCACGGCTTTTTGTCTAGCTGACAACTCAAATTCTCTCTCAAGACCAGAACTAATCTTGTTGTAGTATGCTTCCGCCAAGACATGTTGGGGTCTGAAGGGGACGGTAGCAGTTGGAGCAAGATTACTGAGATCAAAATCAGGTATAGAAAGATGTAAACTAGCAATGGCAGTATCGAAAACATTACCCATAGGTGGAGTGTCACCACCTCGAAGAATGTGGTCCTGGAGATCCTTGGTTTGCGTACGTGAAGCTACGAAAGCAAACTTCATAACATCAGTGGCACAATAGATACCAAGTCCACCCATACGCAATGGGAGGGTTGCCATACGCCACTGTAGATCGCCAAAACCAGGGCCATCGGAAACCACAATATTTTGAAGGGCTGCACGAAGCTTGTGGTCAAACCTTTCGGCTGTTTCCTGAACATAATCAGGGGGGCAAGTACGGAGAGCAAAGGTGAGTTTGGATAATCCCATACAAGAACGTAAAAGTGCCAACTCACACTGCGGATCCTTTAGCTGTGGAAATAAGTCCATAAGTTGAAGTGTCTTATCCACTCGTTGACGAACATTACCCACAATAAATGATGCATCAGTACTTACAGCCCCTCCAAGCAACTTAACCCCTCGATGAGGACATGATATGCCAACCGGAAAGATATCTGGAAAGGAGCAGTCAGGATCAACAGAAGGCCAGAACAACTCTGTCTTAGACACATTAAGCACGAGCCCAAGAGATGGTCCTCTTTCCTGAATGATACGAATAGCTCTAGCCACATGTTCTGTACTACCAATCAGAGTACCATAATCTAAGTACCATGCCTGCAACTCCAAGTGGCATTCTGACCGAATACGGTGTATCAATGGATGCAAGACCAAAGCAAAGAGAAGAGGCCCCAAAGGGTCCCCCTGCTGTATCCCAGCTGCTGACCAAATATGAGTAGACCCTAGATACAATAGAGCAGGTTGACAATAGAGGTATTCGACCCATAGAGCAATAGATGGACAATGATTGCGTACCTCCCATAGCATAGCAGACCGATCAACAAGGTTGAAGGCATTCTGAAAGTCCACCAGCAGCATAGAAAGCGATGTGTCATCCTTGTTGGCACAAACCAACCGATTAACAGCATGCAAAATTGCCTCTGCTCCACCAGGCACACCAACCCCAAACTGAAAATCCTCGAGGTAGGGGACAATATCCTTAGAAACTCCTCTCATGGCAATCTTAGACACCAGGCGGCGCCAAACCATACCCACAGCTATTGGGCGAATGCCGTTACCTGGCTTAAGAAGTGGGGTGAGCGGTGCACTAGCTATGAACTCTGCCAAGACCCGTGGGCATCGACCTTGTAGCCATAAGTTCACAACCGGTGTCAAGGCCTCCATAAGATCTGTGGCTACAGCGGATGCAGCCCCAATCATCGCATCCAATAAGTGTTGGGCCCGGAGACCATCTCGCCCACAAGACGTCCCTTTGGGGAAGGACCTGATGCATGATAATATCCCATCCCTCTCAACTGACAAAGGTGACTCAAGTAAAGGAATGTCGGGGACAGATGGTGGTGGATGCTTCGGGTGTTTATCCTCTAAAGCCCATTGCATCTCTGGAGTGTTCGGAGCAACCCCTGATGATGCCAACACCTTCACGGCTGCTGCAAAGTGCCCGTCTGCAACCTTTTGCAAACACCGTCGTACATTCTTGCTTTGGGACTGTCGAGATGGTCGTTCCAACGGAGGCTCTGTGTGTCTGACCCTCTCAATCAGACGAAATATACCCCCAGGCTCGTTCCAAATAGAGAGAGCATGTAGAATCTGATTCTACTGGAGATATTTCCGAGCACCAGAACGACGCTCTTGGCGATTCTGCGGATGGAACACTTGCAATGTGCAATAGGGAAGCAGAAGCAATCTAACCCATGGCCCTGTCGACATGGGGTCTGCAGTAACCTCATATAAGACTGACTTCAATGCACAGGAGAATGCTAATCGACAAGGACGTGGAATGCTTTTCACTGTGCGAAAAGGTCTACAGAAAATACGATCAAGTAATATCTCATCTAAAGAAGGTGCAACAACAGAAAGGTGAGTATCGATACCAGTGTCCCCTCCTGCTGTAGGTGCGGGTGGATTATCAACATGCACAAGCTGTGGTGGTTGTATACCTACAATTGCGCACTCTAACTCACCGGTCTCCTTTCGCGCAGGTGGTTTGATCACTGCACCATCCGGATGTTTACATTTTATGGTCGATGCATGGATACCAAAACAATCACCACACATCCATTTGTTCATCCTCTTCAAAGTATTGTCAAGCAACGAAAATAAACCTGTATCAACTTTGATCGCATCTCTCAGCCTGTCGATGTCATTAACCCTCTTCAAGTGATCTTTCTTAACATGCGTTGGGATGTACGAAGCTTTGTATCCATTTCCACACGGTCCATTGGTGCATCCATCAAAATTCCGAAATGGACAATGGATACTCTCCATCAAGCAGCCAATTTTTTTTTTTTTTTTTTTTTTTTTTTTTTTTTAAAAAGAAAACCATATTTTATTGATAAGCTCAACGAATTACACAAAAGTAGAGGACAAACGCGCTACAAACTGCGCGGCAAGTCCTTTCTGGATAGCAAACCCGATTCTCCTAAATACATATTCGTTCGAACCTGCAGTCATCACGTTGCTATCCATTATCTTCTGCACTCTCCTGAGGAGCTCAACTGCTTCTGAGCCTAGCAATCCAAATGTGTCAAATGCAAAAGGGATGAAACTATGTTGGTTAGCCCTACAAGCTCCGTCATGTTTCTCCACTTTTGCCGCTGCTGCATTGCTAGCTGCTAGCCCCACCTCAAAAATCCCAGCACTCAGCCCAACCATCGGAGACGCCCCTGTAACATCAACACACGCATGTTTACCTTCCGACCAGTTGTAGACCAGAATATCAGCAGGACGTAGTGTCGATCTTCCTTCCTTAGGATCAGTAAGAAAGTTAACAGGAGCCTCCTTCTTAACCTGTACGCCAGCCCGCCAGAACACATCACACAAGATATCTCTAACGTGGTCATGCCTGTACTTGAAGCCGGGGTAATGCTTACAATGGGCCGCATGGTCCCCGAAAGCATCAAGTCTACTCTTCTTGCACACTGGACAAAGCTCACCATCTGAATATAGAGGGATCATCAATCGATAACGAAGAATGGCACGATACTCTACAGGCGTCATGCGTTGTCCAAGCCCTTCCATCGGGATAGCAAGAAGAAAATCTTTGGCATGTTCTGACTGTACACATCCAATCACGGCTTTTTGTCTAGCTGACAACTCAAATTCCCTCTCAAGACCAGAACTAATCTTGTTGTAGTATGCTTCCGCCAAGACATGTTGGGGTCTGAAGGGGACGGTAGCAGTTGGAGCAAGATTACTGAGATCAAAATCAGGTATAGAAAGATGTAAACTAGCAATGGCAGTATCGAAAACATTACCCATAGGTGTAGTCTCACAACTCCGAAGGATGTGGTCTTGGAGATTCTTGGTTTGCGTACGTGAAGCTACAAAAGCAAACTTCATAACATCACTAGCACAATAGATACCAAGTCCACCCATACGCAATGGGAGGGTTGCCATGCGCCACTGTAAATCGCCAAAACCAGGTCCATCAGAAACCACAATATTCTGAAGGGCTGCACGAAGCTTGTGGTCAAACCATTCGGCTGTTTCCTGAACATAATCAGGGGGGCAAGTACGGAGAGCAAAGGTGAGCTTAGATATTCCCATACAAGAACGTAAAAGTGCCAGCTCACATTGTGGATCCTTTAGCTGTGGTAATAAATCCATGAGCTGAAGTGTCTTATCCACTCGTTGACGAACATTACCCACAATAAATGATGCATCAATACTTACAGCCCCTCCAAGCAACTTAACCCCTCGCTGAGGACATGATATACCAGCCGGAAAGATATCTGGATAGGAGCAGTCAGGATTAGCAGAAGGCCAGAACAACTCTGTCTTAGACACATTAAGCACGAGCCCAAGAGATGGTCCTCTTTCCTGAATGATACGAATAGCTCTAGCCACATGTTCTGTACTACCAATCAGAGTACCATCATCTAAGTACCATGCCTGCAACTCCAAGTGGCATTCTGACCGAATACGGTGTATCAATGGATGCAAGACCAAAGCAAAGAGAAGAGGCCCCAAAGGGTCCCTCTGTTGTATCCCAGCTGCTGACCAAATATGAGTAGACCCTAGATACAATCGAGCAGGTTGACAATAGAGGTATTCGACCCATAGAGCAATAGATGGACAATGATTGCGTACCTCCCGTAGCATAGCAGATCGATCAACAAGGTTGAAGGCATTCTGAAAGTCCACCAGCAGCATAGAAAGCGATGTGTCATCCTTGTTGGCACCAACCAACCGATTAACAGCATGCAAAATTGCCTCTGCTCCACCAGGCACACCAACCCCAAACTGAAAATCCTCGAGGTAGGGGACAATATCCTTAGAAACTCCTCTCATGGCAATCTTAGACACCAGGCGGCGCCAAACCATACCCACAGCTATTGGGCGAATGCCGTTACCTGGCTTAAGAAGTGGGGTGAGCGGTGCACTAGCTATGAACTCTGCCAAGACCCGTGGGCATCGACCTTGTAGCCATAAGTTCACAACCGGTGTCAAGGCCTCCATGAGATCTGTGGCTACAGCGGATGCAGCCCCACTCATAGCATCCAATAAGTGTTGGGCTCGGAGACCATCTCGCCCACAAGACGTCCCTTTGGGGAAGGACCTGATGCATGATAATATCCCATCCCTCTCAACTGACAAAGGTGACTCAAGTAAAGGAATGTCGGGGACAGATGGTGGTGGATGCTTCGGGTGTTTATCCTCTAAAGCCCGCTGCGTCTCTGGAGTGTTCGGAGCAACCCCTGATGATGCCAACACCTTCACGGCTGCTGCAAAGTGCCCGTCTGCAACCTTTTGCAAACACCGTCGTACATTCTTGCTTTGGGACTGTCGAGATGGTCGTTCCAACGGAGGCTCTGTGTGTGTGACCCTCTCAATCAGACGAAATATACCCCCAGGCTCGTTCCAAATAGAAAGAGCCTGCAGAATCTGATTCTGCTGGAGATATTTCCGAGCACCAGAACGACGCTCTTGGCGATTCTGTGGATGGAACACTTGCAATGTGCAATAGGGAAGCAGAAGCAATCTAACCCATGGCCCTGTCGACATGGGGTCTGCCGTAACCTCATATAAGACTGACTTCAATGCACAGGAGAATGCTAATCGACAAGGACGTGGAATGCTTTTCACTGTGCGAAAAGGTCTACAGAAAATACGATCAAGTAATATCTCATCTAAAGAAGGTGCAACAACAGAAAGGTGAGTATCGATACCAGTGTCCCCTCCTGCTGTAGGTGCGGGTGGATTATCAACATGCACAAGCTGTGGTGGTTGTATACCTACAATTGCGCACTCTAACTCACCGGTCTCCTTTCGCGCAGGTGGTTTGATCACTGCACCATCCGGATGTTTACATTTTATGGTCGATGCATGGATACCAAAACAATCACCACACATCCATTTGTTCATCCTCTTCAAAGTATTGTCAAGCGACGAAAATAAACCTATATCAACTTTGATCGCATCTCTCAGCCTGTCGATGTCATTAACCCTCTTCAAGTGATCTTTCTTAACATGCGTTGGGATGTACGAAGCTTTGTATCCATTTCCACACGGTCCATTGGTGCATCCATCAAAATTCCGAAATGGACAATGGATACTCTCCATCAAGCAGCCAATTTTTTTTTTTTTTTTTTTTTTTTTTTTTTGCTGGCTTCTGGCTTGGCTTGGCTTGGCTGAACTGTCTGCTGGTTCTGGCTAGGCTGGTTGAGCTGAACTGGCTCGGCTGGCTTGAACGGCTGGTCTGGCTGCTGGTTCGGCTGGTCTGGCTACCGGTTTGGCTGGTTCGGCTGGTCTGGCTGCTGGTTCAGCTGGTCTGGCTGACTGGCTTGGGCTGCTGGCTCGGCTGGCTCGGCTAAATGTATCGGCTCGGCTCGTCTGGCTGCTGACTCGGCTTAAGTGGCTTAGATAGCTGAAATCGGCTCGGCTCGGCTTAGGTGGCTGAGATCGGCTCGGCTCAGATCTGAGCAGCCAAATTTACGAGAGAGAGAGGAGGCAGGTTTTTTTTTTTTTTTTTTTTTTTTTTTTTTTTTTTTTTGGATCGGGAAGGGATTGGAGGGAGGGGAAGAGAAGGTTGCTGGTGGGGGAAGGGGGAAGAGAAGGTTGTGGTGGTGGTGGTGGTGGTGATGGAAAGGGAGGTTTTTGGTGGTGGTAAGAGAAAGGGAAAGGGGGAAGAAGAGATGGTGGTTGTGATGTGGCTTGGCTTGGCTGGCTTGAACTGCTGGTCTGGCTGCTGGTTCTGCTGGTCTGGCTTAGATGGCTTGAACGGCTGGTCTGGCTGCTGGTTCGCCTGGTCTGGCTGCTGGTTCGCCTGGTCTGGCTGCTGGTTCGGCTGGTTCTGCTGATGGTCTGGTTGGTTCGGCTGGTTCAGCTGGTCTGGCTGCTGGTTTGGCTCAGCTCAAGGTACAGAGCCAGATTTACGTGGAATTGGGAGAGATGGAGTCGTAGATCAAAATCGTCGATCTAACTCAAGTAAAATGGTGGCAACATATGGTGAGGGAGAAGTGGTGGTGGTGGGAGTTAGAGGAGGGCGTGGTGGTTGGAGGGGGTGTTGATGGCGGTGAAAAGAGATGGTGATGGTGGTGGTTTTGGGTGGGAGAAGAGAGAAACAAGGCCGGAGAGGTTGACGGGGTAAAATAGACAGTGGGAGAGAGAGGCAGTAATGGGAGGGGTTAGGGGGTGGTTGTCATGGAGGAGAGGAGATGGCGGCGGCGACGGTTGTCATCGGGAAGATGACCACCTAAACGGCGGCGGCGGCAACCTTTTTTTTTTTACTTTGGAGTAATTTTCTAGTTTGGTAGGGGGAAATGATCTGAGCCCAACCTTTTTTTTTTACTTTTTTTTTTTATTTTCTATTTTTTATTTTTTTAAGTTAGTTGGCAAGAAGTTAAGAAACCATATGAGTGGTTAAATATTAAGTGAATTTGTTATTGATGTTTCTTTGTTCTTATAAATTTTGTAGTATCTTCTTTGTAATTTTGTACTCCAAGCCACCAAACAGTGGTGTACTGACCATGGGTTTAATAACACTAATTACTAGTATTGTAATCTCCTGGTGGTACCATTTGTTATCCAAGAAGCCAACAAAGCACTTCGAGTAGAAATTTAAAGTGGGGATGTTAAACAATTTAAACCGAATGTCAACGGATAAATTTAATGCAGCGTCATACTTGCAAATTATTTTTTTTACATAAAAAAACGAATTTAATATAACATCAAAAATAGAAAATAATGTGCTGGCCATTAAAGTTAAAGGGGTGACTTTCTCGTTTTAGATTATTATAATTAAAATATTGACAATATTTTAATACTCCCTCAATCCTATTTTGATAGGTCGGATGGTTTGAAAATTTTTAACCCAAGGAAAAATATCTGACGGCTAAAAAGGTCCTGACGATCTCGCAAAGCTTGAAGCTGAGCCCCCACATCTAAGGGAATCATGTCTTCAATATTTTGAGGTCTTCAATGTCTTCATACAAAGAACATTCCTCATATAGATTCACAAAATGTGAGTTTATATATATAATAACTTTAATAAATTTGACATAATTCACAATACATGCAAATATGATTTTACAGAAATTCCCCAAAATTGGGTGTCCCAGTCTAAAAACTTCTTCATTTTACTAGTGCATCAAGGAAGAAAATAAATTTAGATTGTTGTGAAAATTGATAATACTTCGACTCAAACATGTCCGATGTAAAAACAGTGTTATCTGGAAAAAAAATGAGAAAACCATTGCAAAGCTTTGAAAAGGATAAACCGAAATTGCTGAATAATCCAAGATTAAAAGAAATAAATAATGATAATAAAAAAAAAAAAGATGTGGTGGAACCCTCATGGGGAATAAACCACCACAAGCAAAACAAAGAACTTTATCAACTTCCTCAAAAATAATACAAAAAGTGATCGATCTCGCACAACTCACTCTCGCACCCTTTACAAGATCGAAGATCACAAACCTAGGTATCCCCCTAGACATTGATCCTAAGTTTCACAAGTCTCCGAGCCTCAAATCTCTAAGTTTTGAATATCTCAAACCTCCCTTAAACTTTTGTTTAATCTGGCTTCTAAACTTCTTAATGTTTCCTACACCATCATGGCCTTAGATAGTGTATTACCAGAAAAATTAGTGTTTACCAAGTCTTGGGCCCAAATTAGGCCCATAAACACTTCACCAATGACCTGTTAGAAAAGTTTGTATAACGACAATGCAATTTTTAGAAACCTGTCAGAACTTCAAATACTATTACTCGACTAAATACTGAGAATTAGAATACATGCCATAAGCCGTTAAAAAGATAAAAAAAGTTTATTTTCCAACCCAAAAGACAGATTGTAATTCCGAGAATCGAGCACAAAGTTATGACTGTTTTACTACAGGGTATCAAAACTGAACAACATAGGTCGATGGGGCATTTTTGTCAGTACATTACATGCATTGCATATCACATTATACCAAGACCAATTTAAAAATATAACACTTCGAGTAGAAATTTAAAGTGGGCATGTTAAACAATTCAAACAGAATGTCAACGCATAAATTTAATGCAATTTGAAACTTGCAAATTAATTTTTCAAAAAGAATAAAAATACTAATTTAATGTAACATCAAAAACAGAAAATAAATTGTTGGCCATTAAAGTTAAAGAGTAGACTTTCTAGTTTTAGATTATTATATTTAAGTAGTTACAATATTTTAATACTCCTTCCGTCCTATTTTGATAGGCTGGTTTGGCCATTTTTTATGTCCCAAATTATAAGGGGTTTTAGACATTGGTACGCGTATATAATGCTTATTTAGGAAATGGGACGCTTTCAATTGATATTTAGAGTTTGAGGCACCTTTCGCGAGTTGACTGTTGCTCGCTTGTTAATTTTTTTGAAAATAACAATATTGCCCTTCCACATGCATAGCACGAGATTGAATTTTAATAACAAGACTGTTGTTGTGCGCAGCGGAGACTAATGCACAAATAAGATGATTGAACTAGTGTATGAAAGTAAAACAAAAACGACAAAATAAACAAGCAACCACACACAAGACACAAGATATACGTGGTTCGGCAATATGCCTACGTCCACGGGGAGAAAGGATGATGCTTTTCTTTTCCAAGACAATTGTACAAGCCCTCACGAAGAAACCGAAGTCTTCTTCCTCACAAAAGTTCTTAAACTCTCTAATGGCTTCTCACAATCTCTCTACTAGAAAACATAATTAGGTTTTTCCACTTCTATTTGGCTTTATAGCATAGCCTTACAATAGCCACGAATTGGGCTCAAAACAGGCCCATATTGCACAACATCAGATGAGGACGTACGTACGTCGAAATCACGTACGTACGTTGAGCTACGGACAAGTTTCCTGACATACGGGACGTACGAACGCCCTAACTGCGTACTTACGTTCCTTCTCCACAAAGTTGTCTGTCACACTGAACGTACGAACGCCCTAACTGCGTACGTACATTCCTGTACAAAAAACTCCCTCCGTCACTGATTTGCACATAAAACCCAACAACTGTTACGCGCGTGACGTTATATCATCTCTTGCTCCATCTTACGGTTGATAAATTGACATGTATGTGTCGTGATATCATCCCTTGCAAATTTTTCAGAATTTTATCTTTTAGAAAAGAAGACACCTTGTGTTAAACAAAATTATAGAATGAGACACCTGTGCAGGGTATTATGGGAATTTATAAAATATGAGTTTTTTTACTTCAATCAACTGGTAGTCATAACAGTTAACTGACGGGAAGGTGCCCCAAACTCTTAATATATATTAAAAGTATGCCATTTCCTAAATTAACCTCAATTAGGTGCACAAAAGTCTGAAAAACCCAAATTATAATTCACTTTCCTATTTTCAAAGATATTAAATGCTAAAGTAACTAATTTAACCTCATTTAACGTGTGATTGTTTTAAATCTTGCAAATTATATTAAATGTAGAAAAAAAATAAAAAATTAGCCTAGTTTTCTTGCAGATTGCTTTAAATTGTGCAAGTTAAAGAGGTGACTTTCTAGTTTGAGATTATTAGAATTAAAGTAGTAAATATCATTACAAAATACATTGATAAAATTAATTATTTCTACCATCTTAATTGCATTTTCTTCATCTGAATGAAAAATCCAAATCAGCCTATCAAAATGTATGGAGGAAGTATGAAATTGAAGAAGAGAACATGTAATACATTCTACCCTTGTAGGACTCAATGAGTCGATCATACATCTAACGACCCGTAATACCAGATGTAGAACATGCAAGTCCACCTACCCAAAGCTATACGTAATAATTTTTAATTAAAAATTAGGAGCATATATTTTATTTAAAATTATGTTGCATTAAATTTATGCATTGACAATTTGTTTAAATTGTTTTAAAGTTAAGATACAAGTGGAATGCATTTATCTAAAGGTTATTTTCGTTCTAAAAGTGCAAAAAGACCAATTGTAAGTGACACTGACTCACTGTTTCAAGTTGCCCAAGTCTCATTAATAAGTAGTAAGATGAGAAGTTATTAAATTTGCATAAAATTTATTCTAGAAATAAATTTATCATAAAATAAATTTAACAAATTGCATTAAATTTATCCTAAAAATATTAAATAGAATACTCCCTCCGTCCCAAATTGGTTGTCTTGTATTCCTTTTTTTGATGTCCCAAATTGATTGTCATTTTCCATATATATATGGATGCTGATTAATTAACTTAATTTGTATTATTTTTTAGATTACCCTATCTTAAAATTAATTATTCCAACAAAATTAGGTAAAGTTGACTAATTAATTAATTGACTTTAAATATGGGTAAGTTTGGAAATATTGTTAGTTTAGGTGCATTAAATGTTGTTTTCTTAATCTTTGTGATTTTCTATAAAGGACAACCAATTTGGGACAAAGGGAGTATAACCTTAAAATTAAATTTAATGCAAGGTGATACCTGCAATTTAATATTGTGACATACATGTAACAAGTTATGCAAGGATACCATGTGTCATCGTGCTACGAGCCATCATCTAGTGGTCTGATTCATGAATTACAATGTCCTCCCTTTTCTCCCTTCACTAAACATCACAATCTCAACTCATTTCGAGATTTTATTATTATTATTATTATTATTTTATTTTTTTATTTGCTATTTTTTATTTTTTTAAGTTAGTTGGCAAGAAGTTAAGAAACCATATGAGTGGTTAAATATTAAGTGAATTTGTTATTGATGTTTCTTTGTTCTTATAAATTTTGTAGTATCTTCTTTGTAATTTTGTACTCCAAGCCACCAAACAGTGGTGTACTGACCATGGGTTTAATAACACTAATTACTAGTATTGTAATCTCATGGTGGTACCATTTGTTATCCAAGAAGCCAACAAAGCACTTCGAGTAGAAATTTAAAGTGGGGATGTTAAACAATTTAAACCGAATGTCAACGCATAAATTTAATGCAGCATCATACTTGCAAATTAATTTTTTTTACATAAAAAAACGAATTTAATATAACATCAAAAATAGAAAATAATGTGCTGGCCATTAAAGTTAAAGGGGTGACTTTCTCGTTTTAGATTATTATAATTAAAATATTGACAATATTTTAATACTCCCTCAATCCTATTTTGATAGGTCGGATGGTTTGAAAATTTTTTAACCCAAGGAAAAATATCTGACGGCTAAAAAGGTCCTGACGATCTCGCAAAGCTTGAAGCTGAGCCCCCACATCTATGGGAATCATGTCTTCAATATTTTGAGGTCTTCAATGTCTTCATACAAAGAATATTCCTCATATAGATTCACAAAATGTGAGTTTATATATATAATAACTTTAATAAATTTGACATAATTCACAATACATGCAAATATGATTTTACAGAAATTCCCCAAAATTGGGTGTCCCAGTCTAAAAACTTCTTCATTTTACTAGTGCATCAAGGAAGAAAATAAATTTAGATTGTTGTGAAAATTGATAATACTTCGACTCAAACATGTCCGATGTAAAAACAGTGTTATCTGGAAAAAAAATGAGAAAACCATTGCAAAGCTTCGAAAAGGATAAACCGAAATTGCTGAATAATTCAAGATTAAAAGAAATAAATAATGATAATAAAAAAAACCCGATGTGGTGGAACCCTCATGGGGAATAAACCACCACAAGCAAAACAAAGAACTTTATCAACTTCCTCAAAAATAATACAAAAAGTGATCGATCTCGCACAACTCACTCTCGCACCCTTTACAAGATCGAAGATCACAAACCTAGATATCCCCCTAGACATTGATCCTAAGTTTCACAAGTCTCCGAGCCTCAAATCTCTAAGTTTTGAATATCTCAAACCTCCCTTAAACTTTTGTTTAATCTGGCTTCTAAACTTCTTAATGGTTCCTACACCATCATGGCCTTAGATAGTGTATTACCAGAAAAATTAGTGTTTACCAAGTCTTGGGCCCAAATTAGGCCCATAAACACTTCACCAATGACCTGTTAGAAAGTTTGTATAACGACAATGCAATTTTTAGAACTTCAAATACTATTACTCGACTAAATACTGAGAATTAGAATACATGCCATAAGCCGTTAAAAAGATAAAAAAAGTTTATTTTCCAACCCAAAAGACAGATTGTAATTCCGAGAATCGAGCACAAAGTTATGACTGTTTTACTACGGGGTATCAAAACTGAACAACATAGGTCGATGGGGCATTTTTGTCAGTACATTACATGCATTGCATATCACATTATACCAAGACCAATTTAAAAATATAACACTTCGAGTAGAAATTTAAAGTGGGCATGTTAAACAATTCAAACAGAATGTCAGCGCATAAATTTAATGCAATTTGAAACTTGCAAATTAATTTTTCAAAAAGAATAAAAATACTAATTTAATGTAACATCAAAAACAGAAAATAAATTGTTGGCCATTAAAGTTAAAGAGTAGACTTTCTAGTTTTAGATTATTATATTTAAGTAGTTACAATATTTTAATACTCCTTCCGTGCTATTTTGATAGGCTGGTTTGGCCATTTTTTATGTCCCAAATTATAAGGGGTTTTAGACATTGGTACGCGTATATAATGCTTATTTAGGAAATGGGACGCTTTCAATTGATATTTAGAGTTTGAGGCACCTTTCGCGAGTTGACTGTTGCTCGCTTGTTAATTTTTTTGAAAATAACAATATTGCCCTTCCACATGCATAGCACGAGATTGAATTTTAATAACAAGACTGTTACGCGCGTGACGTTATATCATCTCTTGATTCCATCTTACGGTTGATAAATTGACATGTATGTGTCGTGATATCATCCCTTGCAAATTTTTCAGAATTTTATCTTTTAGAAAAGAAGACACCTTGTGTTAAACAAAATTATAGAATGAGACACCTGTGCAGGGTATTATGGGAATTTATAAAATATGAGTTTTTTTACTTCAATCAACTGGTAGTCATAACAGTTAACTGACGGGAAGGTGCCCCAAACTCTTAATATATATTAAAAGTATGCCATTTCCTAAATTAACCTCAATTAGGTGCACAAAAGTCTGAAAAACCCAAATTATAATTCACTTTCCTATTTTCAAAGATATTAAATGCTAAAGTAACTAATTTAACCTCATTTAACGTGTGATTGTTTTAAATCTTGCAAATTATATTAAATGTAGAAAAAAAATAAAAAATTAGCCTAGTTTTCTTGCAGATTGCTTTAAATTGTGCAAGTTAAAGAGGTGACTTTCTAGTTTTAGATTATTAGAATTAAAGTAGTAAATATCATTAAAAAATACATTGATAAAATTAATTATTTCTACCATCTTAATTGCATTTTCTTCATCTGAATGAAAAATCCAAATCAGCCTATCAAAATGTATGGAGGAAGTATGAAATTGAAGAAGAGAACATGTAATACATTCTACCCTTGTAGGACTCAATGAGTCGATCATACATCTAACGACCCGTAATACCAGATGTAGAACATGCAAGTCCACCTACCCAAAGCTATACGTAATAATTTTTAATTAAAAATTAGGAGCATATATTTTATTTAAAATTATGTTGCATTAAATTTATGCATTGACAATTTGTTTAAATTGTTTTAAAGTTAAGATACAAGTGGAATGCATTTATCTAAAGGTTATTTTCGTTCTAAAAGTGCAAAAAGACCAATTGTAAGTGACACTGACTCACTGTTTCAAGTTGCCCAAGTCTCATTAATAAGTAGTAAGATGAGAAGTTATTAAATTTGCATAAAATTTATTCTAGAAATAAATTTATCATAAAATAAATTTAACAAATTGCATTAAATTTATCCTAAAAATATTAAATAGAATACTCCCTCCGTCCCAAATTGGTTGTCTTGTATTCCTTTTTTTGATGTCCCAAATTGATTGTCATTTTCCATATATATATGGATGCTGATTAATTAACTTAATTTGTATTATTTTTTAGATTACCCTATCTTAAAATTAATTATTCCAACAAAATTAGGTAAAGTTGACTAATTAATTAATTGACTTTAAATATGGGTAAGTTTGGAAATATTGTTAGTTTAGGTGCATTAAATGTTGTTTTCTTAATCTTTGTGATTTTCTATAAAGGACAACCAATTTGGGACAAAGGGAGTATAACCTTAAAATTAAATTTAATGCAAGGTGATACCTGCAATTTAATATTGTGACATACATGTAACAAGTTATGCAAGGATACCATGTGTCATCGTGCTACGAGCCATCATCTAGTGGTCTGATTCATGAATTACAATGTCCTCCCTTTTCTCCCTTCACTAAACATCACAATCTCAACTCATTTCGAGATTTTATTATTATTATTATTATTATTTTATTTTTTTATTTGCTATTTTTTATTTTTTTAAGTTAGTTGGCAAGAAGTTAAGAAACCATATGAGTGGTTAAATATTAAGTGAATTTGTTATTGATGTTTCTTTGTTCTTATAAATTTTGTAGTATCTTCTTTGTAATTTTGTACTCCAAGCCACCAAACAGTGGTGTACTGACCATGGGTTTAATAACACTAATTACTAGTATTGTAATCTCATGGTGGTACCATTTGTTATCCAAGAAGCCAACAAAGCACTTCGAGTAGAAATTTAAAGTGGGGATGTTAAACAATTTAAACCGAATGTCAACGCATAAATTTAATGCAGCATCATACTTGCAAATTAATTTTTTTTACATAAAAAAACGAATTTAATATAACATCAAAAATAGAAAATAATGTGCTGGCCATTAAAGTTAAAGGGGTGACTTTCTCGTTTTAGATTATTATAATTAAAATATTGACAATATTTTAATACTCCCTCAATCCTATTTTGATAGGTCGGATGGTTTGAAAATTTTTTAACCCAAGGAAAAATATCTGACGGCTAAAAAGGTCCTGACGATCTCGCAAAGCTTGAAGCTGAGCCCCCACATCTATGGGAATCATGTCTTCAATATTTTGAGGTCTTCAATGTCTTCATACAAAGAACATTCCTCATATAGATTCACAAAATGTGAGTTTATATATATAATAACTTTAATAAATTTGACATAATTCACAATACATGCAAATATGATTTTACAGAAATTCCCCAAAATTGGGTGTCCCAGTCTAAAAACTTCTTCATTTTACTAGTGCATCAAGGAAGAAAATAAATTTAGATTGTTGTGAAAATTGATAATACTTCGACTCAAACATGTCCGATGTAAAAACAGTGTTATCTGGAAAAAAAATGAGAAAACCATTGCAAAGCTTCGAAAAGGATAAACCGAAATTGCTGAATAATTCAAGATTAAAAGAAATAAATAATGATAATAAAAAAAACCCGATGTGGTGGAACCCTCATGGGGAATAAACCACCACAAGCAAAACAAAGAACTTTATCAACTTCCTCAAAAATAATACAAAAAGTGATCGATCTCGCACAACTCACTCTCGCACCCTTTACAAGATCGAAGATCACAAACCTAGATATCCCCCTAGACATTGATCCTAAGTTTCACAAGTCTCCGAGCCTCAAATCTCTAAGTTTTGAATATCTCAAACCTCCCTTCAACTTTTGTTTAATCTGGCTTCTAAACTTCTTAATGGTTCCTACACCATCATGGCCTTAGATAGTGTATTACCAGAAAAATTAGTGTTTACCAAGTCTTGGGCCCAAATTAGGCCCATAAACACTTCACCAATGACCTGTTAGAAAGTTTGTATAACGACAATGCAATTTTTAGAACTTCAAATACTATTACTCGACTAAATACTGAGAATTAGAATACATGCCATAAGCCGTTAAAAAGATAAAAAAAAGTTTATTTTCCAACCCAAAAGACAGATTGTAATTCCGAGAATCGAGCACAAAGTTATGACTGTTTTACTACGGGGTATCAAAACTGAACAACATAGGTCGATGGGGCATTTTTGTCAGTACATTACATGCATTGCATATCACATTATACCAAGACCAATTTAAAAATATAACACTTCGAGTAGAAATTTAAAGTGGGCATGTTAAACAATTCAAACAGAATGTCAACGCATAAATTTAATGCAATTTGAAACTTGCAAATTAATTTTTCAAAAAGAATAAAAATACTAATTTAATGTAACATCAAAAACAGAAAATAAATTGTTGGCCATTAAAGTTAAAGAGTAGACTTTCTAGTTTTAGATTATTATATTTAAGTAGTTACAATATTTTAATACTCCTTCCGTGCTATTTTGATAGGCTGGTTTGGCCATTTTTTATGTCCCAAATTATAAGGGGTTTTAGACATTGGTACGCGTATATAATGCTTATTTAGGAAATGGGACGCTTTCAATTGATATTTAGAGTTTGAGGCACCTTTCGCGAGTTGACTGTTGCTCGCTTGTTAATTTTTTTGAAAATAACAATATTGCCCTTCCACATGCATAGCACGAGATTGAATTTTAATAACAAGACTGTTACGCGCGTGACGTTATATCATCTCTTGATTCCATCTTACGGTTGATAAATTGACATGTATGTGTCGTGATATCATCCCTTGCAAATTTTTCAGAATTTTATCTTTTAGAAAAGAAGACACCTTGTGTTAAACAAAATTATAGAATGAGACACCTGTGCAGGGTATTATGGGAATTTATAAAATATGAGTTTTTTTACTTCAATCAACTGGTAGTCATAACAGTTAACTGACGGGAAGGTGCCCCAAACTCTTAATATATATTAAAAGTATGCCATTTCCTAAATTAACCTCAATTAGGTGCACAAAAGTCTGAAAAACCCAAATTATAATTCACTTTCCTATTTTCAAAGATATTAAATGCTAAAGTAACTAATTTAACCTCATTTAACGTGTGATTGTTTTAAATCTTGCAAATTATATTAAATGTAGAAAAAAAATAAAAAATTAGCCTAGTTTTCTTGCAGATTGCTTTAAATTGTGCAAGTTAAAGAGGTGACTTTCTAGTTTTAGATTATTAGAATTAAAGTAGTAAATATCATTAAAAAATACATTGATAAAATTAATTATTTCTACCATCTTAATTGCATTTTCTTCATCTGAATGAAAAATCCAAATCAGCCTATCAAAATGTATGGAGGAAGTATGAAATTGAAGAAGAGAACATGTAATACATTCTACCCTTGTAGGACTCAATGAGTCGATCATACATCTAACGACCCGTAATACCAGATGTAGAACATGCAAGTCCGAGAACATGTAATACATTCTACCCTTGTAGGACTCAATGAGTCGATCATACATCTAACGACCCGTAATACCAGATGTAGAACATGCAAGTCCACCTACCCAAAGCTATACGTAATAATTTTTAATTAAAAATTAGGAGCATATATTTTATTTAAAATTATGTTGCATTAAATTTATGCATTGACAATTTGTTTAAATTGTTTTAAAGTTAAGATACAAGTGGAATGCATTTATCTAAAGGTTATTTTCGTTCTAAAAGTGCAAAAAGACCAATTGTAAGTGACACTGACTCACTGTTTCAAGTTGCCCAAGTTTCATTAATAAGTAGTAAGATGAGAAGTTATTAAATTTGCATAAAATTTATTCTAGAAATAAATTTATCATAAAATAAATTTAACAAATTGCATTAAATTTATCCTAAAAATATTAAATAGAATACTCCCTCCGTCCCAAACTGGTTGTCTTGTATTCCTTTTTTTGATGTCCCAAATTGATTGTCACTTTCCATATATATATATGGATGCTGATTAATTAACTTAATTTGTATTATTTTCTAGATTACCCTATCTTAAAATTAATTATTCCAACAAAATTAGGTAAAGTTGACTAATTAATTAATTGACTTTAAATATGGGTAAGTTTGGAAATATTGTTAGTTTAGGTGCATTAAATGTTGTTTTCTTAATCTTTGTGATTTTCTATAAAGGACAACCAATTTGGGACAAAGGGAGTATAACCTTAAAATTAAATTTAATGCAAGGTGATACCTGCAATTTAATATTGTGACATACATGTAACAAGTTATGCAAGGATACCATGTGTCATCGTGCTACGAGCCATCATCTAGTGGTCTGATTCATGAATTACAATGTCTTCCCCTTTCTCCCTTCACTAAACATCACAATCTCAACTCATTTCGAGATTTTATTATTATTATTATTATTATTATTATTATTATTATTATTATTATTATTATTATTTTATTTGCTATTTTTTATTTTTTTAAGTTAGTTGGCAAGAAGTTAAGAAACCATATGAGTGGTTAAATATTAAGTGAATTTGTTATTGATATTTCTTTGTTCTTATAAATTTTGTAGTATCTTCTTTGTAATTTTGTACTCCAAGCTACCAAACAGTGGTGTACTGACCATGGGTTTAATAACACTAATTACTAGTATTGTAATCTCATGGTGGTACCATTTGTTATCCAAGAAGCCAACAAAGCACTTCGAGTAGAAATTTAAAGTGGGGATGTTAAACAATTTAAACCGAATGTCAACGCATAAATTTAATGCAGCGTCATACTTGCAAATTAATTTTTTTTACATAAAAAAACGAATTTAATATAACATCAAAAATAGAAAATAATGTGCTGGCCATTAAAGTTAAAGGGGTGACTTTCTCGTTTTAGATTATTATAATTAAAATATTGACAATATTTTAATACTCCCTCAATCCTATTTTGATAGGTCGGATGGTTTTAAAATTTTTTAACCCAATGAAAAATATCTGACGGCTAAAAAGGTCCTGACGATCTCGCAAAGCTTGAAGCTGAGCTCCCATATCTATGGGAATCATGTCTTCAATATTTTGAGGTCTTCAATGTCTTCATACAAAGAACATTCCTCATATAGATTCACAAAATGTGATTTTATATATATAATAACTTTAATAAATTTGACATAATTCACAATACATGCAAATATGATTTTACAGAAATTCCCCAAAATTGGGTGTCCCAGCTTAAAAACTTCTTCATTTTACTAGTGCATCAAGGAAGAAAATAAATTTAGATTGTTGTGAAAATTGATAATACTTCGACTCAAACATGTCCGATGTAAAAACAGTGTTATCTGGAAAAAAAATGAGAAAACCATTGCAAAGCTTCGAAAAGGATAAACCGAAATTGCTGAATAATTCAAGATTAAAAGAAATAAATAATGATAATAAAAAAAACCCGATGTGGTGGAACCCTCATGGGGAATAAACCACCACAAGCAAAACAAAGAACTTTATCAACTTCCTCAAAAATAATACAAAAAGTGATCGATCTCGCACAACTCACTCTCGCACCCTTTACAAGATCGAAGATCACAAACCTAGATATCCCCCTAGACATTGATCCTAAGTTTCACAAGTCTCCGAGCCTCAAATCTCTAAGTTTTGAATATCTCAAACCTCCCTTAAACTTTTGTTTAATCTGGCTTCTAAACTTCTTAATGGTTCCTACACCATCATGGCCTTAGATAGTGTATTACCAGAAAAATTAGTGTTTACCAAGTCTTGGGCCCAAATTAGGCCCATAAACACTTCACCAATGACCTGTTAGAAAAGTTTGTATAACGACAATGCAATTTTTAGAACTTCAAATACTATTACTCGACTAAATATTGAGAATTAGAATACATGCCATAAGCCGTTAAAAAGATAAAAAAAAGTTTATTTTCCAACCCAAAAGACAGATTGTAATTCCGAGAATCGAGCACAAAGTTATGACTGTTTTACTACAGGGTATCAAAACTGAACAACATAGGTCGATGGGGCAGTTTTGTCAGTACATTACATGCATTGCATATCACATTATACCAAGACCAATTTAAAAATATAACACTTCGAGTAGAAATTTAAAGTGGGCATGTTCAACAATTCAAACAGAATGTCAACGCATAAATTTAATGCAACTTGAAACTTGCAAATTAATTTTTCAAAAAGAATAAAAATACTAATTTAATGTAACATCAAAAACAGAAAATAAATTGTTGGCCATTAAAGTTAAAGAGTAGACTTTCTAGTTTTAGATTATTATATTTAAGTAGTTACAATATTTTAATACTCCTTCCGTCCTATTTTGATAGGCTGGTTTGGCCATTTTTTATGTCCCAAATTATAAGGGGTTTTAGACATTGGTACGCGTATATAATGCTTATTTAGGAAATGGGACGCTTTCAATTGATATTTAGAGTTTGAGGCACCTTTCGCGAGTTGACTGTTGCTCGCTTGTTAATTTTTTTGAAAATAACAATATTGCCCTTCCACATGCATAGCACGAGATTGAATTTTAATAACAAGACTGTTACGCGCGTGACGTTATATCATCTCTTGATTCCATCTTACGGTTGATAAATTGACATGTATGTGTCGTGATATCATCCCTTGCAAATTTTTCAGAATTTTATCTTTTAGAAAAGAAGACACCTTGTGTTAAACAAAATTATAGAATGAGACACCTGTGCAGGGTATTATGGGAATTTATAAAATATGAGTTTTTTTACTTCAATCAACTGGTAGTCATAACAGTTAACTAATGGGAAGGTGCCCCAAACTCTTAATATATATTAAAAGTATGCCATTTCCTAAATTAACCTCAATTAGGTGCACAAAAGTCTAAAAAACCCAAATTATAATTCACTTTCCTATTTTCAAAGATATTAAATGCTAAAGTAACTAATTTAACCTCATTTAACGTGTGATTGTTTTAAATCTTGCAAATTATATTAAATGTAGAAAAAAAATAAAAAATTAGCCTAGTTTTCTTGCAGATTGTTTTAAATTGTGCAAGTTAAAGAGGTGACTTTCTAGTTTTAGATTATTACAATTAAAGTAGTAAATATCATTAAAAAATACATTGATAAAATTAATTATTTCTACCATCTTAATTGCATTTTCTTCATATGTGTGAAAAATCCAAATCAGCCTATCAAAATGTATGGAGGAAGTATGAAATTGAAGAAGAGAACATGTAATACATTCTACCCTTGTAGGACTCAATGACTCGATCATACATCTAACGACCTGTAATACCAGATGTAGAACATGCAAGTCCACCTACCCAAAGCTATACGTAATAATTTTTAATTAAAAATTAGGAGCATATATTTTATTTAAAATTATGTTGCATTAAATTTATGCATTGACAATCTGTTTAAATTGTTTTAAAGTTAAGATACAAGTGGAATGCACATCCGTTGGATGTATTACATAGAGAAAATTAAATATGTGGAATGTGTTGCATGCTTATGTTTATTTTGTTATTATTTATACTAAATATGATTAATAAAAATGATTTGTCAAACTATAAAAGCATATAGTCTTCTTTTGAGAAGGAAAATGATTGTACTACAATTTTTTTCTTTATTAAGAAAATTGATGTCCTTAGATAGTTGATAAATTTACATGATTAACCCCTATAACAAACATGTGGCAATTGTGGGTTAACAGTATAGAGGACTAAAAATAAATTTTCAAGGTTAGGCCCCAGTCTGCAAACCATATTACATTTAATCATAGCTATTCCATGTAATTTGGCGCATCAGAGTTAGTCAGCCATATAATGGGTAGCTAGGTAAATCTGCACATAAATAATAAAATATTCTAAATGACATATATGCCCACAAAGGAGTTTGAGATTAAAGCATTTATCTAAAGGTTATTTTCGTTCTAAAAGTGCAAAAAGACCAATTGTAAGTGACACTGATTCACTGTTTCAAGTTGCCCAAGTCTAATTAATAAGTAGTAAGATGAGAAGTTATTAAATTTGCATAAAATTTATTCTAGAAATAAATTTATCATAAAATAAATTTAACAAATTGCATTAAATTTATCCTAAAAATATTAAATAGAATACTCCCTCCGTCCCAAATTGGTTGTCTTGTATTCCTTTTTTTGCTGTCCCAAATTGATTGTCACTTTCCATATATATATGGATGCTCATTAATTAATCTAATTTGTATTATTTTCTAGATTACCCTATCTTAAAATTAATTATTCCAAAAAAATTAGGTAAAGTTGACTAATTAATTAATTGACTTTAAATATGGGTAAGTTTGGAAATATTGTTAGTTTAGTTGCATTAAATGTTGTTTTCTTAAACTTTGTGATTTTCTATAAAGGACAACCAATTTGGGACAAAGGGAGTATAACCTTAAAATTAAATTTAATGCAAGGTGATACCTGCAATTTAATATTGTGACATACATGTAACAAGTTATGCAAGGATTCCATGTGTCATCGTGTTACGAGCCATCATCTAGAGGTCTGATTCATGAATTACAATGTCCTCCCCTTACTCCTGAAACCGGCACTAAGGTGTTTGACATCAATTTTGTGACAAAGTGTCCTTGGTTATTTTGCCTTGAGTTCATTGTTAAGAAAACCTTGTTGTACGCGCGTCGTCCCGAGTCTTTGTCTTCACGTCAAGTGTATCAAAAGTCTGTTTTTGGGTTTAGGACGTACGTACCTCTTTAAGGCGTTCGTACGTCATGTTAGACAGCAAACATGTTTTCGTCAGGACGTACGTACCTCTTTAAGGCGTTCGTACGTCATGTTAGACAGCAAACATGTTTTCGTCAGGACGTACGTACCTCTTTAAGGCGTTCGTACGTCCAAGCAGGCAGCGAACGTTTACAGTGTGGATTTCATCAATTCCGGCCCATTTTGTGTGTGTTCCAACCCTAAGTATAAATAGGGTTTCTCTTCCAAAGAACAAGTTAGTTCTTTGGCCGTCCAATTCATCAAGTTTTGGAGTTTGTTTAGGTTTTGGTTTGAGGTTGTTTTGGTGAGAGAACTCATCTTCTTCTTCTCTATTTATCTTCTTCTTCCTTCTTCCCCATTCATCTTCTTATTCCTTATTGAAGAGTGATTTAGCTTCGAGTCTTCTTGTGTGTTCATCAAGAAGTCGAGTATCCTTGTGTGTTCATCAAGGAACTCTGGTGTAAGCTTGTTTCGTAGTTCGGCTTCGAGTCTTCTTGTGTGTTCATCAAGAAGTCGAGTGTCTTGTGCGTACATCAAGGTGCTCTGGTGAAGTCAAGGTGTTAGAGATAACCGGGAGTGTCAACTCGCAGTGAGTGCAGGTAGTTGATAGGTTTGTAAATCTCTTTTCATCTAGTGGATTTATTTGTTGTCGCGAGGACAACCGTGGACGTTTCCCATATTGGGTTTTACCACGTTAAAAATTCCTGTGTGTTCTTTACTTTCTGCATATTGTTTAAGTTGTTTGAATATTGAACTGTTAGATTAGCACTATTTGAGTTTCTCAATTGGTATCAGTCGCTGGGGGCTGGTTAAGGAGCGTCAAGGCTCACGCTAACGATCCTATCAGTGCAATGATGGTTCATGAGTCTGGTCATAATAATTTTATTGCTAAATCGTCAAAATCTACAAAACCAAAATCTGATTTTGAAAAGGTTGATAATTTGTATGTTGTTAGCAATAGTGATTGGGCTCTTCTTTACAGACTTTCTGCAAAAGAATGTGAAAGATTACAAAAAGCTAATATTGATTTGCAGGAAATGTTTAATAAAGCTAATTGTAATTTGTCTACTACTTCTGATAATGTTTGTTTTGAAGATAATGGTGTTTTGCAGAATAAGGTTGATTCTCTAGAACAACGACTCAGACATTGTGCAGAAGACTATATGCTTCAAGGGGAAGTTTATGAATCCAAAATTGAAAATTTGGAAAAGGTTAATCTTTCTTTGCAGGATAAAGTTGAGACTCTTGAAGAACAAATTTCTTATGCTGCAGATGATGCAATTTCTATTTCTCAATTATTTGAAAAAGAAAAACTTGACTTCTTATGTAGAATTGCAGCTTTAGAGAAAGCCAATCAGGAGGTCGATGAGAAATACAAATCTCTATTGGTGGAGTATGAGGTAACAAAGAACGATTTAACGTCTACTCAACTCAAATTGCAGGTTTTGGACAAAACTAGATTTGACTCTCCTATTGTTAGTTCTACTAGTTCATCTAGTGTGATTACTCCTGTAAAATCTAGTTTGCCTGCCCTATTGCCTACCCCACCTATTGAGACTAGACTTAATGCTACTAATTTTCAGCATGTTTCTCGTAAGAATTTTAAGTCTAAGGTTAATGGTAAGGCTATTTTTGCTGGTAAGACATCTTGTTCTCATAGGTTTTGTTAAGGCACCATGTCACAAATACAATGGTGACATACATGTTTCATCTTCTACTACCATATCTTCTTATAAGAATTCTTTGAGTAAGTCTAATGTTTTTCATTGTTCTTATTGTGGTAGAGTTGGTCATTTGGATATCTTTTGTTGGGATTTTAATCAACATGTTGCATCCTATTCTCGTGTTCCTCATCGTTATAATCATGTTGATTCTTATGTTCCTTCTTGTGCATTTTCTAGACCTCGGACTTTTAATGTTTCTTCTCATAGGTTTAAGAAAAACAGGAACTCCAACAAAAGGAAGTCAAAGACTAAGGTGGAATTAGTTAAGGACAAGTCTATTCCAAAGATGGTTAAGGGGAGATCTCATATCTTTTCAACTCCCAAAGTGTGCACGCCTAGTGTTAAACAAGTATGGGTAAGAAAGGATAAGTTGAAGGTGTTTCTGGACTTGCAAAGGTCTGGTGGTGTCCCATATTTGGGATGATGTGGTTTGTTTCTAGCCTTGTGTTATTTGAATTGCATATTTCTCTAACCACATAGGTTATTTGTTTGGTGCTTCTATTTTTCATTCTTTGTTTGTTTAGCTTGCAGATCATGTTGCATGTCTGAATACATTGTTAATAAAAAAAAAGAAAAAGGGGGTTGTTGGTTATTCCTTCTATTTTTTTTGTTTTATTTATTTAGTCCATGTATGTGTTGTTGGATGCATCTTTTCTAAGATATTGGTTTAATTCAATTGTCTTAAATAAGTTGCAATATGTTTGGGTGTTTTCTCTTTCTGAACTCTTAAGTATGTTTTGGTATGTATCATGCATTTTTCCTCGCTTGTTTGCACAGTGCACGGCATGCTTGCATGATGGGAGTTTTTGGAAACCACTTACATATTCTTTGAGCTCATAGAACTTCTCTATCTCTCGAGTATTCATGTTATCTTGAGCTACCTCTCCTTTGTTTTTGGTTAATGTTCATCTTGTTGTTCGTGTTATTGAGCATTCTTATTTTCCTACTACAACTCTTGTTAGTGGTCAATGACTCACTTTATCCCCAGCCATTTGATTGTCTTTAGAGCAATATCAGTTGGCTGAGAACCTGTTGGGGTTGTGAGGGTCATGCTCTGACGGATGCACTCAAGAGATGTTAGTTCTTGTGTTGCACGTTATCATGGTATTGCACTTCTTGAGTTTGTGTTTGTCAAAAAGATGTAGGCTACACCCTACCCTCGTGTATTTGAAAAGATGGAGGCAAAAATCCCTCCTACACGGGAATGACATTGAAAGATGTAGACTAAAACATCACATGCGGCAAAATAAGATTTCAAGCGCATGATTCATTATTTTTATGTAAGACATACGAGGATTATATTCCTTTACCTTTTGGATGTCTTGGTTTTTAGTTGAAAGATCATATTTATATTCGTTAGTCTTCCACTCATATTGTTGGTTTCAAAGGGGATTGAAATTTGTCTCTTCTAAGCTCACTTGCTAATCGTATGTCTCTTGTTGATGGTTCTATATTCTAGGTCTTCAAAGGGTGTGTTCCAGTGGTGAACTTTCTCTCTCTTTATGCATTGCATTGCATGTACACACCGAGGTTTAGTTTATGATGCACTTCAATTCTCTTATTTGTTCAATCTTTTGTTTATCCCCATATATTGCCTCTTATTTTTGTACGGATTGGGATTGGCTACCGTTGTTGGAAGTTCATGATGTATTCCTCTTCACTTCTATGGTACATCGGTTCTTTTCCTTTTCTCTTCTTATTATGGTTTGTGTTGTTTGTCATTTGGTTTGGCTCTTCATTGTTAAAAAAAAAAAAAAAAAAGTAAGTACGTACGTCTTCATGACGTTCGTACGTTGAGGAGGGCAGATCTTTTCCAACGTACGAACGTTCATTGAACGTACGAACGTGGGTTGAGGCAGTTGGTTTGTTTTTGGGTCCCAACGTACGAACGTTCTAAAAACGTACGTACGTCCTCTGAACAGTTTCGGCCCAATTTCTTTTCTCCAGCCCATCTGTTTGAAATTCTTGCCAACTACATTCAAATCATGCATATACTCTATAAGCACAAATCAAGAGAAGTTTTTCATCCCCTTCTAACTGTTTAGGAAGCTCTTATTTCTCTCTGTTCTTCTCTTCTTTTTCTTTCCGGTTCCCTCCTTATCTTAGTACTTTTTGTTTGCTCTTAAACTGTGTGTGTAATCGGAAGCTTAGTGTTTTGGGTGTTATTTCACTTCCTTTCTCTATATCTACATCAAGTATGTTCTCCTCTATTCTCTTTTTTTTATTATTTTATCTTGATACTTCATTATTATTTGTCGGTTATGCTTTGGATTATGAGCTTGTTTACCATGATCATATTGGGTTCCTACCATTGGATATATACTTGTTGTCTAGATGCTTTTTGGAACTTCTTGTGATTATTAATGGTTGTGGAGTTTCATGGACATGTTTAGTATCATTTTGGTACGCTCATGTAGTGTTTTTGCCTATATGTCCTGTATTACTCACCAAGTGTTTGGTGACATGTCTGAATGGGTTTCCTAAGGTTTTTCTTGGTTGTTTTGTTGGTCTTACTCACTTGTGTGGTGTTTATAATGTTGTGTGTGTGCAGGACATGCCTCCTAAGCGCGCTCGGACTACTTCCACCAAAGAAACACCCGATTCCAAGGGTGCTTAATCATCAGGCACACGTCCTCTTCATGCTCAAAGGAGTAGAGGCGCCATTCCTTCGGAATCTTGTATGCTTGTTGTTCTGGCATTGGTTGTTGCTACCACCACTTCGACTGCTCTTTTCTACTGTATGCAGGTTCATGGACTATGTGCGTGTCGTCAACTTTATTTTTCTCTCAGTAACTTTACAGGCAGATGTTCTTGCTGAAAGTGTTTATGGCATACTCTATTTTGGTTCCATTCCTTGGTAATTCTTTTCAAACGGTGTTTCATTGACATACTAAGGTCAGATTGTTAGTATTATTTGGTTTTTTAAACCTCATGCTTTCTATTTTGGTCATTGGATCACATGTGTTTGATGTGATTTCTCAAGGTAATGGTTCTCAATTTGTTTTAAGAAGGCTACAAGGTTCTCATCATACTTTTCTATGTTGGAATAATATTCTTGAATTACCTTGTTGGCTAGCTGGTGGTTGATTAAATGCTTATGAGACTTGCCTATCCTCTTATTGTTGCTTCTTGTGCCTGGTTGATCCTATTCTTTCCTACAATAGGTTTGATTCGATGTTCTTGGTAGTTTTCTGCAATAATCCTCATGCAATGGTTTTGGGCTACCACTGTTCTACTTTGGGATGCATATGCTCAGTTTGGTCTTCTATTGTTAGCAATTCTCTTCTAATGACTCTCTAATCTTTCTGATAATGTATGGCATGTCATCGGAGTCTTAGTGTTCTGGCAGGAAATTTGCTCTGAAGTTGGATTGTTGTTTTGTGTCTTGGTGACATCGATAATCCTTGCTCATTCTTCAGTTAAAGCATTTTCTTTATGCGCTTGATGGTTGCCTATCTTGTTAGACATATATTGAACTAATTTTTGGGTTTCACTAGGGGTGGGCTTACAGGTTTATTCCTTTTATGTCTCTATTCCATTGTGTTTGGGATAATATTTTCTTCTCTTTGTTTATGAGATTCTCTAATTCCTTTTTGTGGTTGGATGAGTTGTTTCAGGAACATCTACAGATTGGATTTTCCATGGAGTCTCAATGGATTTTCTTATACTTTACGTATCTCTTCCTGCAGATACTCATATTCCTGTTGTTTTGTCATGGGATATTGTTGGATGTGTCTAGTATGCATGGTTTCTCTATTCTCTTTCATATCTCCTACTAACTATTGTTTCTCTCTTCTTCGTTCTATTCTCGCATATTCTTTTCTTGCACATTTCTCACAGGTTTGACTATTTGGTTCTTGGTCTTTATTGTACCTTCCCAATTTCATCAGGTATGGTATTTATTCCTTTTTTTTTTGTCTGTTCTTTTTCTCTAGATATCTTGTTTCTATGAAGTCGTTTCTCTGGAGTCTATCTCAGGTGGTTATGGTCGGTTGATTAAAGTGATATTCTAGTGAATCATTTGTTTCGTTTGTTGGTGTCCTGACTCTTTCTTCTATGTATAGGTTTCTCTTGGTTTCTATCAGGGATTCATGTTATGTTTTCTTTTCTTCCCTCTGTTACCCATATAAGTATTCAGTGTCTTTTCACTATCTCCTTCTTTTTTCGTTTTGGTTCTTAACTAATCTCCCTTCTTGTGTCTGTGTTGGTACTCTTTCATCTTCATTTATATGCCTAGATCTCTCTCATGTCTTTTAGTTTTGTGTGTCATGGATTCCAGATTTATGGTATGGTTTTCTCTTTACTCTCTTCTACCCTTGTATGCTTGGTTCTTTGTGTGTTTCAAATATCCTTATTTGGTTTGTTTGTTCTAGGTGCATCTTTCTCCTATGCATTGCATTTAGGTGACGCTTTTGTTTAGGGAGAGAATTTTTTGTATTGACATCGTGTTAACAAGTGTTTATGTTATGGCTTCCGTTGCATATCTTTTTTTGTTGTTAACATGATTGTTCTCTTTTTTTTCTTCTTTAATCTTATTTGTTATGGTTTGGTATTTTTTTTCTTTTCTCTTTCTTTTGTTACCTTGCTTCTTTTGTGACAAAAAGGGGGAGATTTATGACTCTAATACTAACATTCATCTCTTCCTTTGTTAGTGTATTCTTGGGTCATGTTTCAGGTATGCTACACGTACAGGGAGTGAACGTGTTGATGTTTAGAGGTTGTACAGTTTTGGGTCATGCTACAAGTATGGGGGAGTGAACATGTATGGGGGAGTGAAAATGATGTTGATCACAAAGTGCATGTACAGTTTTTTTTGGTAAGCTCGAGTATTAAACCTTGGAGCTCATGAAGTATGGGGGAGTTGTTCGAGGAACTTCCGTTGGCTCTTTGATTGTTTCAGAATTTCTTGTTGCTTCCGTTCGGTCTCTGATGGTTAAAGCGTCTTACTCAAGCTGGATATCATGTGTTGGTGACTGGGTATGTGTTCTACGTTGAGTGTCTTTGTAGGCATGTTTTATAAATGCCACGGTTTGGGTTTGTAAGCACGTTTTATAAGTGCTATTAGAGTCATAGGTTTTTGTCACAAAATCAATGTCAAAGGGGGAGATTGAAACCGGCACTAAGGTGTTTGACATCAATTTTGTGACAAAGTGTCCTTGGTTATTTTGCCTTGAGTTCATTGTTAAGAAAACCTTGTTGTACGCGCGTCGTCCCGAGTCTTTGTCTTCGCGTCAAGTGTATCAAAAGTCTGTTTTTGGGTTTAGGACGTACGTACCTCTTTAAGGCGTTCGTACGTCATGTTAGACAGCAAACATGTTTTCGTCAGGACGTACGTACCTCTTTAAGGCGTTCGTACGTCATGTTAGACAGCAAACATGTTTTCGTCAGGACGTACGTACCTCTTTAAGGCGTTCGTACGTCCAAGCAGGCAGCGAACGTTTACAGTGTGGATTTCATCAATTCCGGCCCATTTTGTGTGTGTTCCAACCCTAAGTATAAATAGGGTTTCTCTTCCAAAGAACAAGTTAGTTCTTTGGCCGTCCAATTCATCAAGTTTTGGAGTTTGTTTAGGTTTTGGTTTGAGGTTGTTTTGGTGAGAGAACTCATCTTCTTCTTCTCTATTTATCTTCTTCTTCCTTCTTCCCCATTCATCTTCTTATTCCTTATTGAAGAGTGATTTAGCTTCGAGTCTTCTTGTGTGTTCATCAAGAAGTCGAGTATCCTTGTGTGTTCATCAAGGAACTCTGGTGTAAGCTTGTTTCGTAGTTCGGCTTCGAGTCTTCTTGTGTGTTCATCAAGAAGTCGAGTGTCTTGTGCGTACATCAAGGTGCTCTGGTGAAGTCAAGGTGTTAGAGATAACCGGGAGTGTCAACTCGCAGTGAGTGCAGGTAGTTGATAGGTTTGTAAATCTCTTTTCATCTAGTGGATTTATTTGTTGTCGCGAGGACAACCGTGGACGTTTCCCATATTGGGTTTTACCACGTTAAAAATTCCTGTGTGTTCTTTACTTTCTGCATATTGTTTAAGTTGTTTGAATATTGAACTGTTAGATTAGCACTATTTGAGTTTCTCAACTCCCTTCACTAAACATCACGATCTCAACTCATTTCGAGATTTTATTATTATTATTATTATTATTATTATTATTATTATTATTATTATTTTATTTTTTATTTTTTATTTTTTTAAGTTAGTTGGCAAGAATTTAAGAAACCATATGAGTGGTTAAATATTAAGTGAATTTGTTATTGATGTTTCTTTGTTCTTATAAATTTTGTAGTATTTTCTTTGAAATTTTGTACTCTAGGCTGAAAACCCAATATATGTGCAATATAACAATAATAAGGCAAATAATGAAACGACAAACAAATAAAGAACACACAATATTTTTAACGTGGTAAAACCCAATATGGGAAACGTCCTTGGTTGTCCTTGCGACAACAAATAAATCCACTAGATGAAAAGAGATTTACAAACCTATCAACTACCTGCAATCACTGCGAGTTGACACTCCTGGTTATCTCTAACACCTTGACTTCACCAGAGTACCTTGATGTACGCACAAGACACTCGACTTCTTGATGAACACACAAGAAGACTCGAAGTTGATCTCAATAATTATTCAATAAGGAAGAAGAAGATGAATGGGGAAGAAGAAGATGAGTTCAGTCACCAAAACAACCTAAACAAACTCCAAGACTAGAGATGAATTGGACGGCCAAAAAACTAGTTTGTTCTTTGGGAGAGAAACTCTATTTATACTTAGGGTTAGAAGACACACAAAATGGGCCGGATTAAACAAAATTAACATTAGACGTACGTACGTCAAAACAGCGTACGTATGTCCCCACACGTATAAAGTCTGCTGCCTGCTTGGACGTACGAACGTCCTAACTGCGTATGTACGTCATGACCAAAACATGTTTGTTGCCTCAATGGATGTACGTACGTCCTAACTAGGTACGTACGTCCAGTACCCAAAACTCGACTTTGACAAAAGACGCAAAGACACGGACACGAGACGAACGTGCGTACATCTTGGTTTTCCTAACAATGATTTCAAGGCGAGATAACTGAAACTACTCATGTCACAAAATTAATGTCAAATAACCGAGTGCCGGTTTCAATTTCCCCCTTTGACATTGATTTTGTGACAAAAACCTATGACTCTAGTAGCACTTATAAAACGTGCTTACAAACCCAAACCATGGCATTTATAAAACATGCCTACAAAAACACTCAAGGTAGAACACATACCGAGTCACCAATTCTTGACGTCTAGCTTGAGCAAGACACTTTAATCATCAGAGACCGAACGAAAGTGACTAAGAATTTAGAACAACTCCCCCATACTTCATGAGCTCCAACTTCAGATACTCGAGCTCCCCCATAACTGTACAAGCTCTAAACAACAACACGTTCACTCCCCCATACGTGTAGCATACTTGAAACATGACCCAAAACTGTACAACCTCTAAACATCAACACGTTCACTTCCCCATACGTGTAGCATACCTGAAACATGACCCAAAAATACACTAACAAAGAAGAAGAAGGTGTTAGTATTAGAGTCATAAATCTCCCCCTTTTTTTGTCACAAATAAAGTAAGGTGACAAAGAAAAGAGAAAACAAAAATCAAACCATAACAAATAAGAGAAGAAGAAGAGAAAGAGAACAATCATGTTAACAACAAAAAGGATATGCAACGGAAGCAATAAAATAAACACTTGTTTACACGATGTCAATACAAAGAATTCTCCCCCTAAACAAAAGCTTCACCTAAATACAATGCATATGAGAAAGGTGCACCTAAAACAAACAAACCAAAAAGGATATTTGAAACACACAAAGAACCATGCATACAAGGGTAGAAGAGAGTATATGCAAGCTCAATTAAAACAAGATACTTAGTAAAGATGAATAAACTTGGTTTCATTAAACAAAGTACGCACCAATAAAAAATTAAGATAAGAAACCAAACATCTACTAGAAATGCATCATACAAACATCCTTGGTGTGTGGGAAAGCTAAAGCAAACACAAAGAGAATCATTTTCACACCTCACTTACAAACCATAAGAATACTCAAAACAACTAGTATTCACCATTAGAAGGATTTCACTTCACAAACGCCTAAACAGACATGGGGAAATGCACTTATAACTTTTTTTTTTTTTATTGTGCATAAATTAACATGTGAAAGGGATTTTTACCTTCATCTTTTGCAACATATGGTAGGGTGTAGCCTACATCTTTTCAAATTATTTTCCCTTTAAGAACAAACTTAAAGTAGTGCAACATCATGGTAACGTGCAACACAAGAACTAACATCTCTTGAGTGCATCCGTCATTGCATGACCCTCACGGCCCCAACGGGTATATATACCAAATGATTTCTTTCTCAAGAAGATCAAAAGGCTGGGGATTTTGTGAATTGTTGACCACTACCACACCGCCTTCATACTAATAATCAAGATAACATAAGAAGGCATGCATAGGTATATTTCCAACTAATGATTATTCTAGAAGTCCATCATGTTCAAAGGATGAAAAAAGATATGCAAACAAACCCCCAAAGTGCAACCCAACCGTGCATAGTGTAAGCAAGCAAGGATATATGCATGAGACACAACTAGATAAACATTGGTCTAAAATCTAAACATGAAAGCACAAGCGTATGCTAAGTTTAATAAAACAGATATATTCATGAGCACTAAGCATACACGTATGATTGAAAGCAATAGACCAATCTAACCATATATACGTATGATTGAGCACTAACCATATATACAACGTATGTGTATTCCAAACACCCATAACAAAGTAAACCACAAAACCTTTTTTTTGAGTAGGATGATATTCAACCCAAACAAACAAAACATGCATAAACAGAAAGACAAAAATACCAAACAAATAGCCTATGTGATTAGAAAAATATGCAATTAAAATAACACAAGGCTAGAAACAAACTACATCATCCCAAATATGGGACACCACCAGACATTTGCAAGTCTAGAAAAACCTTCAACTTATCCTTTCTTACCCATATTTGTTTGATACTCGACGTAGTCATCTTGGGTGTAGAAACGATATGAGATTTTCCCTTACCAAGCTTTGCAAGAGACTTGTCCTTAACTAACTCCATCTTAGTCTTTGACTTCCTTTTGTTGGAGTACCCGTTTTTCTTAAACCTATGACAATAAGCATTAGAGTTCCAAGGTCTAGAAAATGCACAAGAAGGAACATAAGAATCAACATGATTATAATTATAAGAAACACAGGAATAACATTTAACATGTTGATTAAAATCCCAACAAAAGATATCCAAATGACCATCTCTACCACAATAAGAACAATGAAAAATAGTAGACTTACTCAAAGAATTCTTATAAGGAGATGTGGTAGTAGAAGATGAAACATGTATGTCACCATTGTATTTGTGACATGGTGCATTAACAAAACCTGTACCTCCACTATGAGAACAAGATGTCTTACCAGCAAAAACACCCGTACCATTAGCCTTAGACTTAAACTTTTTGCCAGAAACATGCTGAAAAATATTAGTATTAAGTCTAGTCTCAATAGGTGGGGTAGGCAAAAGGACAGGCAAACTAGATTTTACAGAAGTAGTCACACTAGATGGTCTAGTAGAACTAGCAACAAGAGAGTCAAATTTAGTTTTGTCCAAAACCTGCAATTGGAGTTGAGTAGACGTTAAATCGTTCTTTGTAACCTCATACTCCACCAATAGAGATTTGGATTTTTCGTCAACCTTCTTATTGGCCTTCTCTAAAGCTGCAATTTTGTATAACAAGTCTAGTTTTTCTTTTTCAAATAATTGAGAAATAGAAATTGCATCATCCGCAGCATAAGAAATTTGTTTTTCAAGAGTCTCAACTTTATCTTGCAAAGAAAGATTAGGCTTTTCCAAATTTTAAATTTTGGATTCATAAACTTCCCCTTGAAGCATATAGTCTTCTGCACAATGTCTGAGTCGTTGTTCTAGAGAATCAACCTTATTCTGCAAAACACCATTATCTGCAAAACAAAAATTATCAGAAGTAGTAGACAAATTACAATTAGCTTTATTAAACTTTTCCTGCATATCAATATTAGTTTTTTGTAATCTTTCACATTCTTTTGCAGAAAGCTTGTAAAGAAGAGCCCAATCACTATTGCTAACAACATACAAATTATTATCCTTTTCAAAATCAGATTTTCGTTTTGTGGATTTAGACGATTTAGCAATAAAATTATTATGACCAAACTCATGAACCATTATTGCACTCATAGGATCTACGCGTGAGCCATTACGCTCCATAACAAGCGCCCTGCGACTGATACCAATTGAAAACCCAATATATGTGCAATATAACAATAATAAGGCAAATAATGAAACGACAAACAAATAAAGAACACACAATATTTTTAACGTGGTAAAACCCAATATGGGAAACGTCCACGGTTGTCTTTGCGACAACAAATAAATCCTCTAGATGAAAAGAGATTTACAAACCTATCAACTACCTGCAATCACTGCGAGTTGACACTCCTGGTTATCTCTAACACCTTGACTTCACCAGAGTACCTTGATGTATGCACAAGACACTCGACTTCTTGATGAACACACAAGAAGACTCGAAGCTGATCTCAATAATTATTCAATAAGGAAGAAGAAGATGAATGGGGAAGAAGAAGATGAGTTCAATCACCAAAACCTAAACAAACTCCAAGACTAGAGATGAATTGGACGACCAAAGAACTAGTTTGTTCTTTGGGAGAGAAACTCTATTTATACTTAGGGTTAGAAGACACACAAAATGGGCCGGATTAAACAAAATTCACATTAGACGTACGTACATCAAAACAACGTACGTACGTCCCCACACGTATAAAGTCTGCTGCCTGCTTGGACGTACGAACGTCCTAACTGCGTACGTACGTCATGACCAAAACATGTTTGCTGCCTCAATAGACGTACGTACGTCCTAACTAGGTACGTACGTCCGGTACCCAAAACTCGACTTTGACAAAAGACGCAAAGACACGGACACGAGACGAACGTGCGTACATCTTGGTTTTCCTAACAATGATTTCAAGGCGAGATAACCGAAACTACTCATGTCACAAAATTAATGTCAAATAACCGAGTGCCGGTTTCACAGGCCACCAAACAGTGGTGTACTGACCATGGTTTAATAGCACTAATTACTAGTATTGTAATCTCATGGTGGTACCATTTGTTATCCAAGAAGCCAAGAAAGCACTTCGAGTAGAAATTTAAAGTTGGGATGTTAAACAATTCAAACTGAATGTCAACGCATAAATTTAATGCAGCGTGATACTTGCAAATTAATTTTTTTTATAAGCATATAGTCTTCTTTTGAGAAGGAAAATGATTGTATTACCATTTTCTTTTTTTTTTATTAAGAAAATGGATGTCTTTAGATAGTTGATAAATTTACATGATTAACAAATATATGGCAATTGTTGGTTAATAGTATAGAGGACAAAATATAAAAATAAAATTTTAATGGTAAGCCGAAGTCTGCAAACCAGATTAATGCTAGTACGTACATGTAACTTGGCGCATCAGAGTCAGTCAACCATAGGGTAGGTAAATTTGCACAGAAATAATAAAATATTTTGAATGACAGATCTGCCCACAAAGGAGTTTGACATTATAGCAATTTTCCTTACGGTTATTTTCATCCTAAAAGTGCAAAAAAACTAACCGTGAGCGACACTGATTCACTATTTCAAGTTGCCCAAGTCTCATTAATAAGTAGTAAGATGAGACGTTATTAAATTTGTATAAAATTTATTCTAAAAATAATTTATTGTAAAATAAATTTAACAAATTGCATTAAATTTATCGTAAAAGTATTAAATAGAATATAACCTTAAAATTACATTTAATGCAAGGTGATACCTGCGATTTAATATTGTGACATACCATGTGTCGTGAATTACAATGGGAAAATCTTATTGCCCCCCAAGTAACTCGTCAAAAACCCAATGATAAGAAATTTGTTAAAAACCCAATGGTAAAATATCAAGTATACCCTTCTAATTAATGTTTTGTTTTTGTCAAACACCCAACATAATTTTCAAACAGCCATTACTTATTGAATAAAACTGAATGTAACTACGCAATAACTCCCTAAGGATTTGGATTCTCATGAGAGATCCTAATTTAGTTTACAAAGAAATTTTGAAGTTGGGACACATTTTAAAATCTCGGACATAGATAAACAAGAAAATTATGGTTTATAAGAAAAAATTAGAAAAATTTAAAAAAAAAAAAAAAACAAATGGGAGAAAGGAGTTATGACGAAAATTGTGGAAGAATAAAACAAAAATGAGAGATTGAGAGGAAAGATTGCAAAACAAAGAAGAGAGCGAATTTTTTTTTATTAATTTTTCTATTTAAAAAACAAATCAAGAAGAGTTTTATTAATTTTGGGTTTTTGACATACTATGTGATGGGGTGTAAAAGGGTATTTTAGTAACAAATTTATTGTCTGATTGGGTTTTTTGAAGCAAATTGGTATGATTGGGTTTTTGACGACTTAGTTGGGTGGTAATAAGATCTCCCTTACAATGTCCTCCCCTTACTCCCTTCACTAAAAACTTAATTAAAACGTCACGATTTCAACTCATTCCGAGATTTTATTATTATTATTATTATTATTATTATTATTATTATTATTATTATTATTATTATTTTTAGTTAGCTGTCAAGGAGTTAAGAAACTATAGGAGTGGTTAAATATTAATTGAATAATAATTGTTATCGATGTTTTTTTGTTCTTATAAATTTTGTAGTATCTTCCTTCTAATTTTGCACTCTAAGCTATGATTGCTAATACATTTTGGCCACCAAACAGTGGTCTACTGACCATGGGTTTAGTAGCACTAATTACTACTACTGTAATCTCATGGTGGTACCATTTGTTATTCAGGAAGCCAATAAGGCATTCTCCACCATTACCACCTGGTCCTCGTGGTTTGCCATTAGTGGGAAACATTTTCTCCATTGATCAACCTAATTTTCACAGGTGCTTAGCAAAGTTGTCTGAAACTTATGGTCCAATCATGAAGATTAGATTGGGCACCAGGCTTTGCATTGTTATAAATTCTGCGACCATAGCAAAACAAGTCCATAAAGATCATGATACCATCTTTGCTAATCGCGATATAACAGCTACAGCTAGTGCTGCTTTCTGGGGTGGTACTGGTTTGGTTTTGTCTCCTCATGGTGAACACTGGTGTATGTTACGCAAAATATGTACAAGGGAATTGTTAAATGGTTCCAGACTTGATGCTCAATATGATCATCGGCGCAGAGAAGTACGTACCATGGTGAACCAAATTTACGCAAAGATAAACACCTCAATTGATATTGGGGATCAAATCTTTCAAACAAAGTATAACCTGATGGCCGATATGTTGTGGGGTGGTATGCCGCCTGAAGAGGAAGTTGAAATGAAACTTTTATTGGAACAGTTTCGAATAGATTTACACAAAGCTCTTCCTCTACAAATTGCTCCTAACATATCTGATATTTTCCAATTCTTGCCAAGTTTGACATACAGGGATTGGCAAGGAGGGCAAATAAGTTGAACATGTCCTTTGGAAAGGTGTTCAATTTTATAATTGATCAACGGCTTAGACGAAGAGATGAAGAGGAGAAAAAGGATTTTCTCCAAGTTTTAATACACTTAAAAGATTATGGAGATGAAAAGACACCATTTACCAAGACGACCATAATGGCCTTACTGCTGGTACGTATGCCATATCAAATTTTCTGTTCTTTTATTTCACTCTGATTCCATATAGACTGCCAAAAATCAAATAATATGATTAAGCAGCCTTTTCCTTTATTTATTTAAATGAAAATTATATTGATAAATCGAGGAATTATTACATAAAGGTAGAGGACATGCGCGCTGCAAGCCCTTTCTATACTCGGAATCAGATTTTACATATTTATATTAACTTCTACACTTTTGAACAGGATCTTCTACTAGCTGGCACAAAGTCATCATCAACAGTAGTCGAATGGGCGATGACAGAGTTGTTGATGAAACCCAAGTTGATGAAGAAAGCTCAAGAAGAAATAGATGAAGTTGTGGGAATGAACAGTGTATTAGAAGAAGGCCATTGTTCTAAACTTAATTATATAAATGCAATAGTAAAAGAAACTTTGCGTTTACACCCAATAGCCCCTATTTTGATTCCAAAATACCCAAGTAAATCATGTACTATTGGTGGTTATAATGTTCCGAAAGGTACAAAGATCATAGTTAATGCATGGGCAATACAGAGGGATTGTACATACTGGAACAACCCTTTGGAATTTCAACCAGAGAGATTTCTAGGACCAGATTGTGAATGGGGTTATAATGGTGAAAATCAAAATTATATACCTTTTGGGTCTGGAAGAAGGGTATGTGTTGGGATCTCTCAAGCGGAAAGAATGGTACCCTACTTACTTGCATCGCTTCTGCATTCGTTCAACTGGAAATTGCAAGAGGGTACTCAACTTGATCTCTCAGAAACATTCGGACTGGAATTAACTAAGACTATACCTTTGATTGCTATCCCATCACCACGATTATCAGATCAGATTTTATACAGTTAGGTGCTGTTTTTGTTTATTTTATTTGATTTATTTGCATATTTTGGGTTGCTCTTGTTATGTTTTGTTAATGTGACTTAATGAAATAATCTTGTTTTTGTTTTTTTTTCATGAATTAATAGTAAGAATTTTTGTAGCCAACCAAATTTTTGTAAAAGTTTCCTATTCGCTAGAAGACCTTGAAACCGGCATTCGGTTGTTTGACATCATTTTGTGACTAGGTTAGGAGTGTCCGAGGTTATCTCGCCTTGACGTCATTATTAGGAAGTACCTTGATGTGTGAGCGTCGTCCTGTGTTTTCTTACTCTCGTTCAAAGTCTGTCAGGTTGTTGTTTGTTCCAGTACATACGTACCTAGTTAGGACGTACGTACGTAGAGTTGGGCAGAACTTTTCTCGTGTTGGAACGTACGTACCTAGTTAGGACATACGTACGTTGTTCATTCCAGATTACTTTTTGGTTCAGGGACGTACGTACCTAGTTAGGGCGTACGTACGTCATCGGGTATTTTCAGTGTTTTCGGCCCATTTACCCTCTTAGCTAAACCCTAAGTATAAATAGGTTTTGAAGTGAAGAACAAAGTAGTTCTTTGGCCGTCCAATTCACCTCTGGTAATTGAGTTTGTTTAAGTTTTGGTTTAGGTTGTTTTGGTGATTGAACTCATTCTCTTCTTCCCCATTCATTTTCTTCTTCCTTATTGAATATTGAGATCAGCTTCAAGTCTTCTTGTGTGTTCATCAAGAAGTCGAGTATCCTTGTGTGTTCATCAAGGAACTCTGGTGTAAGCTTGTTACATAGATCAGCTTCGAGTCTTCTTGTGTATTCATCAAGAAGTAGAGTATCCTTGTGTGTTCATCAAGGAACTCTGGTGTAAGCTTGTTACATAAATCGGCTTCGAGTCTTCTTGTGTGTTCATCAAGAAGTTGAGTGTCTTGTGTGTACATCATGGTACTCTGGTGAAGTCAAGGTGTTAGAGATAACCACTAGTGTGAACTCGCAGTACTGATTGTAGGTAGTTGATAGGTTTGTACATCTCTTTTCATGTAGTGGATTTATTTGTTGTCGCGAGGACAACCATGGACGTTTCCCATATTGGGTTTTACCACGTTAAAAATATCGTGTGTTATTTTACTTTCTATTCATTGTTTTGCTTGTTTGATTAGTTGTGATTGTGGTAATAGCACTGTTTGTAGAGTTTCAATTGGTATCAGTCGCAGGGCGCTTGTTATGGAGCGTAATGGCTCACGCGTAAATCCTATGAGTGCAATAATGGTTCATTAGTCTGTTTATAATAATTTGATTGTTAAATCGTCTAAATCCACAAAACCAAAATTTGATTTTGAAAATGATGATAATTTGTATGTTGCTAGCAATAGTGATTGGGCTCTTCTTTACAGGCTTTCTGCAAAAGAAAGTGAAAGGTTACAAAAAGCTAATATTGATTTGCAGGAAAAGTTCAATAAAGCTAATTGTAATTTGTCTACTATTTCTGATAATTTTTGTTCTGAAGATAATGGTGTTTTGCAGACTAAGGTTGATTCTCTAGAACAACGACTCAGATATTGTGCAGAAGACTATATGCTTCAAGGGGAAGTTTATGAATCCAAAATTGAAAATTTAGAAAAGGCTAATCTTTCTTTGCACGATAAAGTTGAGACTCTTGAAAAACAAATTTCTTATGCTGCAGATGATGCAATTTCTATTTCTCAATTATTTGAAAAAGAAAAACTTGACTTGTTATGTAAAATTGCAGCTTTAGAGAAGACTAATCAGGAGGTCGACGAGAAACACAAATCTCTATTGGTGGAGTATGAGGTAACAAAGAACGATTTAACGTTTACTCAACTCAAATTGCAGGTTTTAGATAAAACTAGATTTGCCTCTCCTATTGCTAGTTCTACTAGTCCATCTGGTGTGACTACTTCTGTTAAATCTAATTTGCCTGCCCTTTTGCCTACCCCTTCTATAAAGACTAGACTTAATACTAATCCTTTTCAGCATGTTTCTCGCATAAAGTTTAAGTCTAAGGTTAATGGTAAGGTTGTTTTTGGTGGTAAGATATCTTGTTCTTATAGTGGAGGTATAGGTTTCGTTAAGGCATAATGTCACAATCACAATGGTGACATACATGTTTCATCTTCTACTACCACATCTTCTTATAAGAATTCTTTGAGTATGTCTAATGTTCATTGTTCTTATTGTGGTAGAGTTGGTCATTTGGATATCTTTTGTTGGGATTTTAATCAACATGTTACATCTTATTCTCGTGTTCCTCATCGTTATAATCATGTTAATTCTTATGTTCCTTCTTGTGCATTTTCTAGACCTCAGACTTCTAATGCTTCTTCTCATAGGGTTAAGAAAAACAGGTACTCCAACAGAAGGAAGTCAAAGACTACGGTGGAGTTAGTTAAGGACAAGTCTCTTGCAATGCTTAGTAAGGGAAAATCTCATATTGTTTCTACACCTAAGATGAGTACGCCGAGTATCAAACAAGTATGGGTAAGAAAATATAAGTTGAAGGTTTTTCTGGACTTGCAAAGGTCTGGTGGTGTCCCATATTTGGGATGATGTAGTTTATTTCTAGCCTTGCGTTATTTTAATTGCATATTTTTCTAACTACATAGGCTATTTGTTTGGTGTTTTTGTCTTTCTGTTTATGCATGCTTTATTTGTTTGGGTTGAATATCATTCTACTTAAAAAAAAAATAAATAAATAAATAAATGTTGCTGGTGTTTTTTTTTTGTTCTTTTACCTACCTTTTTTTGTTCTTTCATTATTCCATGTATGTGTTGTTGGATGCATCTTTTCTGAGATATTGGTTTAATTCAATTGTCTTAAATAAGTTGCAATATGTTTGGGCGTTTTCTCTTTCTGCACTGTAAGTATGTTTTGGTATGTATCATGCATTTTTCCTCGCTTGTTTGCACAATGCACGGCATGCTTGCATGATGGGAGTTTTTGGAAACCACTTACATATTCATTGAGCTCATAGAACTTCTCTATCTCTCGAGTATCTATGTTATCTTGAGCTATCTCTCTTCTGTTTTGGTTAATGTTTATCTTGTTGTTCGTGTTATTGAACTTTCTTATCTTCCTCTTCCAACTCTTGTTAGTGGTCAATGACTCACTTTATCCCCAACCATTTTAATGTCTTAAGAGCAATATTAGTTGGCTAAGAACCCGTTGGGGTTGTGAGGGTCATGCTCTGACGGATGCACTCAAAAGATGTTAGTTCTTGTGTTGCACGTTATCATGGTGTTGCACTTCTTGAGTTTGTGTTTGTCAAAAAGATATAGGCTACACCCTACCCTCGTGTATTTGAAAAGATGGAGGGCAAAAATCCCTCCCACACGAGAATGACATCGAAAGAGATGTTGACTAAACTTCACCACATGCGGCAAAATGAAAAATCCAAGCGCATGTTCATTGTTTTTGTGTAAGGCATAAAAAGTTTATATGTCTTTGCCTTTTGGATATTTTGGTTTTTGTTTGAAAGATCATATTTCTATTCGTTTGCCTTCTACTCATGACGATTGTTTCAAAAGGGGTTGAAGTTTGTTTTTCTAAGGTCACTTGTTAATCGTATGTCTCTTGTTGATGGTTCTATATTCTAGGTCTTCAAATGGTGTGTTCTAGTGGTGAACTTTCCCTCTCTTTATGCATTGCATTGCATCTACATACATTGAGGTTTAGTTTATGATGCACTCCAATTCTCTTAATTGTCCAATCTTTTGTTTATCCCAATATATTGCCTCTTATTTTTGTAAGGATTGGGATTGGCTACTGTTTTTGGAAGTTCATGATGTGTTCCTTTTCACTTCTATGGTACATCGGTTATTTTCCTTTTATCTTATTGTTAAAACTTGTGAAGTTGTTTTAGTTATGGATTGTTTTCATGTTAATGGTTTTTGTGTTGTGTTGACAAGAGTTTGTTCTATAGCTTATGTTCAATATCTATTTCTTGCTAACATGTTTTATTCTTCTCGGTTTGGTTTTTCTTACTTCTTTCCTTTGTCACATTGCTTCTTTTGTGACAAAAAGGGGGAGATTATGACTATAATACTAACATCCTCTTCTTCTTTGTTAGTTTATCTTGGGCCATGTTTCAGGTATGCTACACTTGTGGGGGAGCACAAGTATTCATGTTTGAAATTCATGAAGTATGGGGGAGTAGTTCCTAAAAGCTTCCTTTGATTCTCTGATTGGTTTATGGATTGCATTGCTTCCGTCTCGTCTCTGATTGTCAAAGCTTCATGTTCCCGTTGATTATCATATGATGGTGATTCATTGCATATTATCTTGAAGCTGGTGTTGGTGTATTAAGAACGTGATTTTCAAGATAATGATCGTCTCATTGGTTAGTATTGAGTGTGAGTGTTCTTGTACGCATATCTTAAAAATGCTTTTGTGATTGGTTTGGGTTTTGTAAGCACGTATTATAAGTGCGTTTAGAGTCATAGGTTTTTGTCTCAAAATGAATCTCAAAGGGGGAGATTGAAACCGACATTCGGTTGTTTGACATCATTTTGTGACTAGGTTAGGAGTGTCCGAGGTTATCTCGCCTTGACGTCATTATTAGGAAGTACCTTGATGTGTGAGCATCATCCCGTGTCTTCTTACTCTCGTTCAAAGTCTGTCAGGTTGTTGTTTGTTCTAGTACGTATGTACCTAGTTAGGACGTACGTACGTAGAGTTGGGCATAATTTTTCTCGTGTGTTAGAACGTACGTACCTAGTTAGGACGTACGTACGTTGTTCATTCCAGATTACTTTTTGGTTCAGGATGTACATTAGGGCGTACGTACTTCATCGGGTATTTTCAGTGTTTTCAACCCATTTACCCTCTTGGCTATACCCTAGGTATAAATATGTTTTGAAGTGAAGAACAAAGTAGTTCTTTGGCCGTCCAATTCACCTCTGGTAATTGAGTTTGTTTAGGTTTTGGTTTAGGTTGTTTTGGTGATTGAACTCATTCTATTCTTCCCCATTCATCTTCTTCTTCCTTATTAAATATTGAGATCAGCTTCGAGTCTTCTTGTGTGTTCATCAAGAAGTCGAGTATCCTTGTGTGTTCATCAAGGAACTCTGGTGTAAGCTTGTTACATAGATGAGCTTCGAGTCTTCTTGTGTGTTCATCAAGAAGTCGAGTATCCTTGTGTGTTCATCAAGGAACTCTGGTGTAAGCTTGTTATATAGATCGGCTTCGAGTCTTCTTGTGTGTTCATCAAGAAGCCGAGTGTTTTGTGCATACATCAAGGTACTCTGGTGAAGTTAAGGTGTTAGAGATAACCAGTATCAACTCGCAGTGATTGCAGGTAGTTGATAGGTTACTTCATCCATGTAGTAGATTTATTTGTTGTCGCGAGGACAACCGTGGACGTTTCCCATATTGGGTTTTACCACGTTAAAAATATCGTGTGTTTTTTTACTTTCTATTCATTGTTTTGCTTGTTTGATTAGTTGTGATTGTGGTAATAGCATTGTTTGTGGAGTTTCAGACCTGTCTGTCAAAAGGATGATCTTTGGGAAAATTAGTAGGAACAGAAGTAGATGAACGAACCTCTACCAGAATCATTGTTCTTCTTAAATTTCAAAATTTTCTGAAAACTAGGAGATAAGAGCAATTTGTTCATTCAATTCGACCTGTTCATCAACAGAACAACCGACTTATTCACTTAGCCTTTGAAGCTTGATTCAGTTGGAGTTCAAGTTCATAAGTTCTTAATTTCCCAACCAAAAGTTTCGACATGTTCTTAACAACATTGCTTTCCTGAATAGCATCCTTCCTAGAAGAAAACCTAGCTGGTAAAGGTAAAAAAATATTATGAACAACCTGAGTTTTGTAATGACCCGACCTATATACACCACCGATATAGTCCCTACTTAGCCACTGCGGCCGTCTGAAAGTGTTGGGTTTTCACAGGCAACAACCTGCTTCCCACGAGGTCACCCATCCTGAGGCTACTCTGCTCGAGCACGCATAACTCCGGAGTTCTTTAGAACTCTAAAGCCAAGTAAACTCAAAAAGCTTCGGTGATAATATGTGACGGATCAATACATATTTTCCAATGTTAGAAAATGCCCCCTTCTTAAGTATCGTAGGACCCACCCCCTCGGCAAACCACCTGCCGACCTGGGGTGTTAAAATCTGTAAATGGTGAAACTCCACAAGTAGTGCTATTACCACAATTAGAACTAATCAAACAAGCAAAATAATGAACAGAAAGTAAATGAACACACGATATTTTTAACGTGGTAAAACCCAATATGAGAAACGTCCACGGTTGTCCTCGCGACAACAAATAAATCCACTAGATGAAAAGAGATGTACAAACCTATCAACTACCTGCAATCACTGCGAGTTGACACTACTGGTTATCTCTAACACCTTGACTTCACCAGAGTACCTTCATGTACGCACAAGACACTCGACTTCTTGATGAACATACAAAGAAGACTCGAAAGTCGATCTCAATATTCAATAAGGAAGAAGAAGATGAATGGGGAAGAAGAGGATGAGTTCAATCACCAAAACAAACCTAAACAAACTCAAGAAGAAGAACTGGAATTGGATGACCAAAGAACTGCTTTATTCTTCTCTTGAAAATCTATTTATACTTAGGGATTAGTAAAGATGATAGATGTGCCGTAAACACAGAAAAGTCACGATGACGTACGTACGCCCTAACTAGGTACGTACGTCCCTGAACCAAAAGTAATCTGGACACTTCAACATACGTACGTCCTAACTATATAGGTACGTACGTTACATTACAAAAGAGAAGATTTGCCTAACTCTACGTACGTACGTCCTAACTAGGTATGTACGTACCAGAACAAACTGCAACCTGACAGACTTTAGAACGATGAGTAAGAAGACAGGGGACGACGCTCACACATCAAGGTACTTCCTAATAATGACGTTAAGGCGAGATAACCACGGACACTCCTAACCTAGTCACAAAATGATGTCAAACAACCGAATGCCGGTTTCAAATGGAACACCTTAAACAACACTTGAATTAATGACATCCTACAACTTGAATTCAATTTGGATAATTTATGTAATGAATCTTAAAAGTCTGTAAACAAGAGTACAAGACTCAAGTCTATTTCTTTTTATTATACTACACTCCCTTTAAAAAAAATTCACTTCCGTCGTAATAGCATAATTCACTACGATTCAATTTTGCTCGCTCCAAAATAGTGTAAATTGAATTTCAGAATCACACAAATTTTAATTCATTATGGTTATCTCCAAAATAACATCAATTGACGGCCCAATTATTTTGGATAAATTTCTAATTTCAAAAGATAAATTTAGGTGTATTTGACAATCTAAGAATTCAAGAGCAGGTTATTGGGTTTTGACTTTTTAAAATATCCCAGTCAACAAAACAACCACCTTACTGTAGATCACACGACATCACCGGAGCTCCTAGATAACCACACGAAGAGTTCACGAAGTCAATCACAAACCTATATTTAACGGATATGTCAGGATATGTCAGCTTCTACGTAAAGGCCACTGTCTTATTAGGAAGTGCCATTTGTACGAGCAAATGTGGGCAAAAAATTGAAGAGGAAAACTATTTTGTAGGTATTAAGCCAGACAAGAAATTGCATTCCCCTATTTCGTTTGTGTGTCGTGGGCACAATGGTATTTTCCATTGTCAACTGTTGGTTCAGTATTAGAAGATCTATACATTCACAAGGATTACATGCTGAATGGTGGGACTTTTATATAAATTATATCTTCTGGTTCTCCCAGTCCCTACTTTCACGACAAAAATCAGGAAAAAACCTCAAAATTTATATTTAGGTGTATTCCTAATATTTCGTAATCCCCAAAGAAAGGACTTGCAGCGCAGTTTGCAGCGCAGTTTGTAGCGCGTTTGTCCTCTACTTTTGTGTAATTCTTTGAGCTTATCAATAAAATAGTTTTCTTTAACAAAAAAATAAATAAAAATATCAATAAAATTTATTTTGGAAAAAAAAATTACTTCATTGTCAAGTTATTGGGTTGAGCTTTGGTTATGTCTAGACTATATATCATTTCAGAAAACACTATTGAATTTATATCCTGGAGTAACCTTTGGCCGAAGGTAGGGCTGGAAGTGGATGCAGATTTATCTGAATTAACCGAATCCGAATATGTCGGATTCACATATAAGAATACACCCGAATTAAAATTCGGATTCGGATTTATAATAAAAGACTTATTCAGATCCGGATTCAGATTTTAATATGTTCTTTAAAGATTTTGTATAGAAAATTGTCGAATTTAGTCGGGTTTTCAGATAAATCTCGCATTCGGATTAATTATTTAAACCCGAATCGAATTTGGATCTAGCTTCGGATTTATTTACATCCGATCTGAATTCAACCCGTTTCCAGCCTTAGCCGAAGGCCAGCTTTTCAAATAATTTTTTAGTATAATTGATAAATAAGATTAAACTGATCTCAAAAATCACGCCATAATTATGCAACATAATCATGTTATATGGTTATAAAGCCTATATAATTTTATTTCTAACCTGTACTAAAAGGAAAATGGAAGACGCACAGTATTGTAATTTGTACTATTACATGCATATATTCACATAGTTTATTATAATGAAGGTTGTGTGTGTGCTTTTTTTTTTTCAACCATTATTTGGAGAAGGAATAGAGGATAGATTGAATTTGATGTATGAGGAACATGGGTAAATATTTTTTTTCGGTAAAAAACTAATAATACTAAGGTCCAACACTCTAGCAAATAATACTGTGAATGTTAACTACTGAACTGCACGTAACATGTTTGGTTTCAGTTTTTTCGGTTAACGGAACATGGGTTTAATTGATGAAAGAAGAAGGTAAAGTACGAAATTATATTTTATTTATTTATTTAATTTTTTTTGTCTAATAAGATAAATATAGTCATATTGCCATTAAATTCATTGGTTAGCCATTAATATATTTGTGAAAAAGACAGATATGCCCATAGTGCTATTAAATGTAGCCATCTAGCTATTTAAGCCATATTAGATATAAATTTACAATAATAACCCTTCAAATTTCAAACTTTGTTAAATTCTCTTCAATTAAAGCATCAAATTTGATCTAATTTGGAAAGAGAAATTTTCCTTAAGGGCAAGTCCAACTTTAATAGAGAGTGTAGATGTAAATTATGACAATATATCCTTGGGTAATATCCCAAAAAAACCCCATGTTTAGGTGCCTCTTCCCCAATAGGCCCTGACATGGGGTCATCTTCTCAAACAAGCCCTTTGACTATTTCATAATTTTTAGCCGGTCAAAATTACCCTTGTATTATATCCTCTAAAATCCACTTTTTATCTTTTAAAGTCGGTACAAGACAAAAAACTCAGAAAATGACAAAAAACAGAAAAGGACAAAAAAACAGTTGGTGTATAACTTTTTGGTTTTAACATTTGAAAATCTTATAACTTGTGATTTAGAAATCGAAAATCAACATGGTGTATATGGTTGGAACGATCTCGACGAGATCTTTTAAACGAGATCCCACATGACTATAAAATTTTAAATTTAATAAAATTAAAATTTAAAAAAAAAATCAAATATTCATAAAAATTCAAAATTTCATATTTTTTTTACTGGGAAGTTGGGTTTCGAAAAAAAAAAACAAAAAAACTCCGTATGATTTCATAAGGTTTTTCAAAATTACTCTAAAAATCTAAAAAAATCAGACATTACTACCAAATTCAAGAGTTTTTACTTTTTTTCTCTGAAAAATATTTTCTTATCTTCTAACACCAAAGCAATATCCTCTAAATTGTTGCTTGTTGTGCTGTAAATTATAAATACATGATATCTATTCCATATTATTAATATATGTGGATTGTAGTCTGTAATTTGATGCATGAGTTCAATGTCTCGACTGAGAACAAAACCCTTATAGTACAGACAAAAAGAAAAGTGTATTGCCATGAAAAGTTCATAAAAACGTTTAATGTATAGTTAACTTCACAAAAGACTATATATATTTTTTTAGGTTACAGCCCAAAGCATAAGAAACTAGAGAGAGCATAACCCAGTGTAACACATAAATCCCTCATTTTGCCTGGTGTAATGCCACGAAGTTCATTAAATTTGTACTTCATTCTTCCTTCCCATCCTCCACACCAAAACAATATAATATCTCACATCTCTAACCATCATTTTTTTTTTGGCAAACGGGGTTGAAGGCACCCCTTACCTCTATAAATTACGTGAGGAAACTTATATCAAAGGTAAAATGATCAAAAAATACAACGTACTTTCACTTTTTTTTCACTTTATACAATGTACTAAAAATCACGCCAAAACATGAATGTACTTTGAAAAAAATTTCACGTTATACAATCTGTCTAAAACTAGCTAACGGACTGCAGACGTGGCTAATAATTATCTACGTGTATTTTTTCTTTTAAAATAAAGTTAAAAAACATTTCCAACACATCAAAATGAGGCACATGTTTCTCATGTGATTGACTCATTCCCTATTTGAACAATTCAATTCAACAAATCTGTAAATCCCTAATTCAAATCCCCAATTCTTCTCACTTTTAATTCTTCATCATCTTTAAATCCCTTTCAAAAAATTTCAAGAAATCTCTTGAAACAGACAAAACTATGAAATAGTTGAAGAGAACTAGAGAAAGAAACTAACCTTTGAAGAAATAGTGTGCCGAAGAAGAGAAAATATAAAAGAAAGCTCAAAATGTAGAACTCCATTATTGCCTTGTTGCAGGAAATCGTTTTTGTCAGAATCCATGAAATTGAGTGGAATTCATGTAGTTGGCAGAGAAAGTGGGTTTGTGGTGAAAAAGTGTCTGAAAATGCGAAAGTGGGTGCTAACAAATAGAATCATGAATCAGTTAAGGACAGAAAAAAGATCATACGAACATAGAACCAGTGACCCTTCTATGGTCCTGCCTTCTTCTTGCCCACTAACTTCTTGCCTTAATGTAATATAAGTGGTTGCCATTCTCTCAAGGAAGATTATCAGATGATCAAATTGTTCTAATTTTACATGGTATGTTTCGTAACTTGGGTAGTATGTAGCAACCATTAGATTCCCTTCCAATTTTCAACAGAAGTATGAAAATCCATTTGCTGAACCAACAATCAGTACTAAGATAAAAAATGGTTCCAAGATGCAAACCAACAATCTCTAACATCTTGGCGCGAACTTTGGGCGGGATTAATGGACGGTTTAGATGTAAACATGTGTCGACATGATCTGATGACACGTTCTAAAGTAGATGGGCTGATTTTAGTTTTACAACTCAGCGTTTATTTTAAAAGAAAAAACACATGTAGATAATTTTTAGCCACGTCTGCAGTCCGTTAGCTAGTTTTAGACAGATTGTATAACGTGAAATTTTTTTCAAAGTACATTGATGTTTTGGCGTGATTTTTAGTACATTGTATAAAGTGAAAAAAAAGTGAAAGTACGTTGTATTTTTTGATCATTTTACCTATATCAAACAATCAGTTGCTGGTGTGTTTCGAACCAACGACATCTCCACTTTGTGAGATGGATGCAATCATTGAGCCACAAACTCATGTACTTTCTAACCATAATTGAAACTGATAATCTTCATTTGTTTAAACACTCATGCATTCTTATTTTTTCACAAAATCCAAGTATGTATGGAACCATGACCAATATACTTTGATAACACGCTTTAATCCACCTCTCAACACTTTTCAATATATAATGTGATTTAGTAAAATTGCATGTTAAGTGGATACAATAGCTTGTTTAGAGGATAAAGCTATATTGTTTAGTGAACAACAATCAATGTTTTAGCGAAAAAATTATCAAAAAAAATAAAAATTACATGTTTTTTTTTCATACCCATGTGAGATCTTGTTAGATAGATCTCGTCGAGATCTTTCCAACCATATATATCATATTGATTTTTAATTTCTTAATCAAAAGATATACACGTTACAAATATTAAAAAATATATTTTTAATTAATATTAAAAAATATGTTTTTGTCTCTTTTTTATTTGTCTTATTTTCTAATTTTTCTCTTTTGTCTTTAGTACAAAGGCTATTTTAGTAAAACAAAATAAAAGAAAGTGGGGTAATGGTTTGTTTGAGAAGATGACCCCATGTTAGGGCCTATTGGGGAAGAGGCACCTAAATATGGGGCTTTTTTGGGATATTACCCTATATCCTTCATAATCTCCCTTGTATTAAAATAATTAAAAAGATAATGAAATTAACAAAATAAAAAATAATAAAATTAACAAAATATTATGAAACTTAATAATATTTAACAGTGAACCTTCTATAATACAAATATTACAAAAACTATCAGAGATAATTATTTTATAAAATTTAATAAATTAATCCAATGTATAATTTTTATTGGTTTACAAGTATAATAATAACTTAAAACTCAAATGGTAGCCAAAACTAAAATTAACCGGTGGCTAACCGCTAACACATTAGTAATCCTATAGAATTGAATTGACTTTCAAAAACACCATGGACTTGGTAAAACGCAACCCCACCATTTGTATACATCAATAAGTATGGAAATTTTGGTAATTGAAGTTTGAACAACAACAAGATTCCATATAGACTAGAATTAAGAAATTAGATTAGTCATATGATTTTGTTTTTGCTTACTCTATAGTTTCCAAGAGAATACGGCAATGTCAACTGTTTTTTTTCATGGAAATGAATGCAGGCCCCCATTAAGAGCCCAAAAAGCAACATTTTCCTATCTAAGGAACAAAATGTAAAAAAGGCCCCAAAATTGTGTTGAAACAAAGCATTGAGTTCTTGGCATAGTAAGCATTCATCTCTTGGCATAGTAAGCATTCCTCTTGGCATAATAAGCATTCACCTCTTGGACTTTAAAATGGGGCCTTTTTTACATTTTGTTCCTTAGATAGGAAAATGTTGCTTTTTGGGCTCTTCTGGGGGTCCATTTTTTTTTTCCCTGGTTTTTTTTTTAATGTATTGTGAATATTTTTGGCCTTTTCCCACAGGCTTTTTTTGTTTATTTAAAAAAAAAAAAGAGAAGAAGCACAGTGGCGTGTAAGGCAAACCAGCATGATTTCATTCCGGTTGCCTTTAACACGTTTGAGTTTTTAACATCACAAACGCAGGGGGTACAGAAAATAATAAATAACAATGTCATGATTGCTGGGTCGAATGAATATGTTTTCAGAAGAATTGGTTTTGCTATTCAGAAAAGTCTTGCAGCATAACTTGTAGCACGTTTGTCCTCCACTTTTGTGTAATTCTTTGAGCTTATCAATAAAGTGAATTATAAAAAAAAGGAAAAAAAAATTAATAAAAATATATTTTATTTTTATTTTAATAAAAAAAAAAAGAGTTTTTACCAAAAAAAAAATGTTTAGAATTCGAGCATCTCCAATATGTAATACAAAGATAGGTTGTTGGGTTTTGACTTTTTCAAACATCGCAGTCAACAAAACAGCCAGCAGAACTTATCAATCTATATCTGCTATACCTAATACCTATGAGATTGAGAACCACCTTACTTTAGATCACACGACTTCACCGGAGTTCGTAGATGACCACACAAAGAGTTCACAAAGTCAATCACACACCTATATTTAACGGATATGTCAGCTTATACGTAAAGGCCATTGCCTGAATAGGAAGTGCCATGTGTACATGAGGAAGTGTGGGCTAAAAATTGTGCAAAATATACAACGGAAACTGAAAGACCAAATTGAAGAGGAAAACTATTTTGCAGGTATTAGGCCAGACATGAAATTGCATTCCCCTATTTTGTTTATGTGTGGTGGGCACAATGGTATTTTCCGTTGTCAGCTGTTGGTTTAGCATTAGCAGATCTATACATTCACAAGGATTACATGCTGAACAGAACTTGATATATCTGCATATATTGAAGTTCTCAATTTTTTAAACATCTCATCGGTTTGCAGGTTCATCAACAGCCAAATAGGCTTCGAAAGGTGTATGTTACTAAAATTTGTGGAGTGTCTAAACAGATAAATTTCGTTAAAATCAAACAAAAGAGCGAAGATTACATTCATATTTATTCACCTAGCTAGTGATCACCGAAATGGGCTTTCATTGCCATTTTCAATGCCGGAGTAGTTATGCTATAGCCACCATCGATAACAAGGTTGATCCCACTTATGTATCTTGACGCATCACTGCCCAAAAAAACAGCTGCCTCAGCAATATCCTCTGTCTTGACAACCATTCCTTTTAAGTTGGCAGCTTCAGACATAATCTCTTCAACCTTAGTTTGATCTATTCCCATTGCATTAGTCAGCATTGGAGTAGCAACCAGATATGGAGAAATACAATTAACTCTAATCCCATACTGTCCTAACTCGGTACACAGATTCTTCGCTAATCCTACCACAGCATGCTTTGATGCAGTGTAAGAGTGTGGTGCATCACCTGTAGTGACTGAAACACCGCTCGATGTAAAAATAATACTTCCTTTTTTTGCAGGTATCATTACCCTTGCAGCATGTTTTGCACCTAAAAATCCACCACAGACATTTACATCAAAGACTTTCTTAAAATCTTGGATATCCGAAGTTAAGATCTGAAGTGCACTTCTTGGAGCTGGAACACCTGCATTGTTGAACATAACATCGAGTTGTCCATAATCACTCATAGTTGTATCAACAGCATGTTTGACATCATTTTCTTGAGTCACATCGCAATGGATGTACTTAATGTTTTCAACTTCTTTACAAATCGAACTTCCTAGATCGTCTTGAATATCAGCAATAACAACCTTCGCGCCATTTTTAGCAAACAATTTTGCCGTGCTAGCACCAATACCACTCGCTCCACCCGTTATTAGTGCCACTTTACCTTCTAGCCTACATAATCATAAAAAGAACTGTTAGCTAGTAAGCTACAGGTTGAGGAAGTTTGGGATTTGGGATCCATACCTTTTCGCAAGTCGTGCAGCTTGAAATGAAGTAAAACTCATCTCTTTCTTTGATCTCTAAACAAACGAAAATATAACTTGCGCAAGAAACTTCTCTCAGTTTTTTTAGTTGGAGCAGCAAGCAGCTCAGATCCAAAATGAAAATAAGAAAGAGAGAAGACTTTGTGGTCATGGACTTATGGGGTTTTTTATTTTCCAAACTTGCCCCCAGTCTCGATATCTGCTTCGATCGATGTTATGGGACAGGCATTGGATTTGTAAAAGATCCACTGAAATTATTGGTTCCAAATAAAAAAAAAAAAATGGTTTTGAGTTTTTTTCATAGATTTGTAGAGGTCAAGAGGAGTAAAACCATATAAAATTTGTGATATTAGCAGATCTATATCGGCAATTTTTCAACACAGTATATACCCCTTTTTGCAGGGTGATCAGAGGCGAAATGGGCTCTGAAAAGTGTATCTTACCAAAAAAAATTGCCTAGTCACAATTTACTTTTTTTTTTGGAACAACCAAACTATTCTATTATTCAAAAGTAGGAGTACATTACCTTCTTCTAGGATACACACTAGATACATAATCTAAATACAGGACAAGGCCTAACTCATGGTCCACAGACATAAACCAGGGGGCTGTATCACTTCCTTTTAAACCTGTCTTTGCTAGCAAGTCTGCCACCATATTGGCCTGTCTACACACATATCTCACTCTAACATTACATACTTGTAGTAAAGATTTACAATCTTTCACCACATTATCAAAATACCAAGCAAAGTTACCTCCTACATTAACTGTATTTACAACAAAAGAGGAGTCTGACTCTATGATTACATTAGATATGTTCAGCTGCTTGATCAGGGAGAGTCCAGCTCTGAGGCTGAGCCATTCTGCCATATCATTTGTACAGGGTCCGATGTTCCTAGTCACAATTTCCTTAAAATCAAACAAAACAGTGAAACATATATGCACATTTCTGACCAACACAGACTTATTGCGTGAGCTAAAATACAATACACTATAACTATTATAATAAAACTATTTAGTCCATGAGATCGAACCTCACATTTTCCATAGGTTACTAGCTATCGTTGAAATAGGCTTTCATAGCCATTTTCAAAGCTGGACTAGTTGTGCTATAGCCACCATCGATAACAAGGTTGATCCCACTTATGTATCTAGACTCATCACTGCCCAAGAAAACAGCTGCCTCAGCAATATCCTCAGCCTTCAGAACTAGCCCTTTTAAGTTTGCAGCTTCAGACAAAATCCCTTCAGCCTCTGTTTGATCCAATCCTATGAAATTAGTATACATTGAAGTAGCAACCCCGTATGGAGAAATACAATTAACTCTAATCCCATACTGTCCTAGTTCGGCACACAAATTTTTAGCTAATCCCACGATGGCATGCTTCGATGCAGTGTAAGAGTGTGATGTTTCTCCAGCAGTGACTGAAGCAGCACTCGATGAAAAAATTATACTTCCTTTTCTTGCCGGTATCATTACCCTTGCAGCATGTTTTGAACCTAATAACATCCCATAGACATTTACATCAAACACTTTTTTAAAATCTTTAATATCAGAAGTTAATATTTGATATGCATTTCTTCCACCTAGAACACCTGCATTGTTGAACATAATATCAAGTTTTCCATAATTACTCATGGTTGTATCAACAGCGTATTTGACATCGTTTTCCTGAGTAACATCGCAATGGACGTACTTGATGTCTTCAACTTCTTTACAAACCGAGCCTCCTAGATCATCTTGATTATCTGCAATAACAACCTTTGCGCCATATTTAGCAAACAGTTTTGCTGTGCTTGCACCAATACCACTTGCACCACCTGTAATTAGTGCTACCTTACCTTCTAACCTGCAAAATGATTTTGGAATATGCATCAGGTCTCTATATTTTACTGAATATATGTAACTAATTAAGAAAACACAAATGTGGGATTCAAACCTTCTCGCAAGTGGTGCAGTTGCAAATGAAGTAAAATTCATCTTCTAGATTATTCAACGAATGATGACAATGTAGCTCACAGGGGACAATATGGCTTCGTAGAAAAAGTATTTGGATGGGTTTCTTGCTGTTTGCTCAGGTCATGAGGAAGAAAAAGATTAGTCTTATTTTATATATTTATTTATATTTTGATAAAATGTAGTATAGTAGGAACCATATATATACATCCTGACCAGCAAACTTATAATGCATCGTCAGGTCGCATAAGCAGAGAGTACATCAGCTATATCCTTTCAATTACAGCTAATGCACTGTCCTAAGCTTACAAACCCTAATCTCATGTGGATGAGGACTTTTCATTGAACAAGTTTGTGTGGTTAATTAGGCAGATGTATAGCTATATTTTTCAATAACCACCGAGTCGCAATCATTCTTTAAAAACTCAACTACTGGGTACAACCTTTTTTAAAACTGTGGGGTATCTCTAATAAGAAGCCCTTTTTCATTGTACAAGTTTTTGTGGTTATACCTTATATTTTCAATAATCATTCACAACCATATATGTATATTCAAGCATATAATTCATATAACTCAACTGCTGGCCACAAGCTAATCTATTAACTTAGGTTTGAATAAACACAATGGATAACTTCCTGATGTCAAACCTGGCCAGTACGTTACAGTTCAATGCCATCCCAATCAGTAACCCATTGGAATCATTATAAGCCCAGAATGTCAGTAAAACAGAACCATAGGTAAAGGTATATAATGTGATAGAGAGCTTTTTGCCCTCATCTAGTTACTTTGGCACCACAATGTGACAGAGAATGATGACCGGGGCTGAACCCGGAAAGCCCTGATCTACCATGTTACGGAGCATTTATTTTAACCCAGAATCTGCAAATGAGTTTCGAAGCAGGATGCCCATGTGGATTGAACTTTTTTCTTTTTATTAGACAACAAAAGTTTGTCACTACAAGTAGGGGTGGGCAAAAAAAACCGAAAAACCGAACCGAAAAAACCGAGTCAAAACCGAGTTGACCAGAAACCGGTCAAGACCGAACCGAAACCGAACCGAACCATATAGATATTGGTCCGGTCTCGGTTTCTATTTTTATAAAACCGAGGGAACCGAACCGAACCGAATTACATGGATATTGGGCTTTTCTTCTATTTAGTACTAGATTTGGTTTGATTTGGTCCATATCTTATTTTGTTTAAAGCCCAAAACTTAAGAACAATCTTTAATATTTTAGTGGACTAAAGGCCCAATAACAAAAGCCCAGAACCGAGTTTCGAACCGAAACCGGACCGACTATATTTGGTCCGGTTCGGTCCGGTTATATTCAAATATTTTCGGTCCATGAACCGAAACCGAACCGAAAATTTAAAATCGGTTTGGTCCCGGTCCTATTACTTTTTGGGACCGGACCGGACCGTGCCCACCCCTAACTACAAGACCTGTTGTTAAAAGGACGACCTTTGGGAAAATTAGTATTTAGGAGGAACAAATGCAGATGAATGTCTACGAGACAAAGCAAACATTCCAAATACTAGACAAACAAGAGATTAAACAGATTATAGATTCAACTACATACAACCAAGTTGAAACCGGCATTCGGTTGTTTGACATTATTTTGTGACTTGGTGTGTCCGAGGTTATCTCGCCTTGATCTCATTATTAGGAATACCTTGATGTGTGAGCGTCGTCCCAAGTATTCTTTCTCTTAGATCATGACTGTCAGGTTGCTATTTGGTACAGGACGTACGTACCTTGAGTTGGACAGATCTCTTGTTAAGGTTTGGACGTACGTACCTAGTTAGGGCGTACGTACGTCGAGTTGGTCAGCAGACTTTTTCGTTCAGGGACGTACGTACCTAGTTAGGACGTACGTACGTCGTCGTATGGATTTCTTGTTTTCGGCCCATATTTCTTTCCTTCTTAACCCTAGGTTATAAATAGGTCGTTGGTGTTATGTGAAAGGCAAGAGTTCCAACCTAGCCTCCATAAAACCCTAGTTTGTTTGTTGGCTCTTCCACAAAGATCATCTTCTTCCTCAATTGATCTTTGTGTATTTCTATCTTCTATCCTTCCCCAATTCATCTTCCTATTATTGCTTATATTGATTTAGCTTCGAGTCTTCTTGTGTGTTCATCAAGAAGTCGAGTATCCTTGTGTGTTCATTAAGGAACTCTGGTGTAAGCTTGTTTCATAGTTCGGCTTCGAGTCTTCTTGTGTTTTCATCAAGAAGTCGAGTGTCTTGTGCGTACATCAAGGTACTCTGGTGAAGTCAAGGTGTTAGAGATAACCAGGAGTGTTAACTCGCAGTGATTGCAGGTAGTTGATAGGAGCAGGGCGCTTGTTATGGAGCGTAATGGCTCACGCGTAGATCCTTTTGGTGCAATTATGATGAATAAAGTTAATTCTTTTGTGTTTGCGGATTAATTATTTCATATTTTTGATAATTTTTTTTGGAGATAATCGATATTTGCAGGTTTGGGATGATTGATTTTATTTTCGTAGCCTTATGGTATGATTAATTGAATTATTTTTTTTACATATGGCTATTTGTTTAAGGTTGCATATCATGTTGAATGTTGGGAAGTATTTATTTTATTTTATTTTATTTTTTAAAAAAAGGAGAAAAGTTATTAAAAAAAAAATATTTTGTGGTTTACGTTGTTATGGGTGTTTGGGATACACATACTTTGTATATGTGGTTAGATTGGTCTATTGCTTTCAATCATACTTGTATGCTTAGTGCTCATGAATATAACTATTTTATTACACTTAGCATACGCTTGTGCTTTCATGTTTAGATTTTAGACCAACGTTTATCTAGTTGTGTCTCATGCATATATCCTTGCTTGATTACACTATGCACAGCTAGGTGGCACTTTGAGAGTTTGTTTGCATATCTTTTTCCATCCTTTAAACATGATGAACTTCTAGGATAATCATTAGTTGGAAATATACGTATGCATGCCTTCTTATGTTATCTTGATTATTAGTATGAAGGTGGTGTGGTAGTGGTCAACAATTCACAAAATCCCCAGCCTTTTGATCTTCTTGAGAAAGAAATCATTTGGTATACATACCCGTTGGGGCCGTGAGGGTCATGCAATGACGGATACACTCAAGAGATGTTAGTTCTTGTGTTGCACGTTACCATGATGTTGCACTACTTTAAGTTTGTTCTTAAAGGGGAAGTAATTTGAAAAGATGCAGGCTACACCCTACCACATGTTGCAAAAGATGAAGGTAAAAATCCCTTTCACATGTAAATTTATGCACAATAAAAAAAAAAAGGTTATAAATGCATTTCCCCGTGTCTGTTTAGGCGTTTGTGAAGTGAAATCCTTCTAATGGTGAATACTAGTTGTTTTGAGTGTTCTTATGGTTTGTGAGTGAGGTGTGAAAATGACTCTCTTTGTGTTTTCTTTAGCTTTAATTCCCATACACCAAGGATGTTTGTATGATGCATTTCTAGTAGATGTTTGGTTTCTTATCTTAATTTTTGATTGGTGCGTACTTTGTTTAATGAAACCAAGTTTATTCATCTTTACTAAGTATCTTGTTTTAATTGAGCTTGCATATACTCTCTTCTACCCTTGTATGCATGGTTCTTTGTGTGTTTCAAATATCCTTATTTGGTTTGTTTGTTTTAGGTGCATCTTTCTCATATGCATTGCATTTAGGTGGAGCTTTCGTTTAGGGGGAGAATTATTTGTATTGACATCGTGTTAACAAGTGTTTATTTTATGGCTTCCATTGCATATCCTTTTTATTGTTGTTAACATGATTGTTCTCTTTCTCTTCTTCTTCTCTTATTTGTTATGGTTTCGGTTTTTCGTTTTTTCTTTCCTTTGTCACCTTACTTCATTTGTGACAAAAAGGGGGAGATTTATGACTCTAATACTAACACTTTTCTCTTCCTCTGTTAGTGTATTTTTGGGTCATGTTTCAGGTATGTTACACGTATGGGGGAGTGAACGTGTTGATGATTAGAGGTTGTACAGTTCTGGGGGAGCTCGAGTATTAAACTTTGGAGTTCATGAGTATGGGGGAGTAGTTCCTAAAAGCTTCCGTTGATTCTTTGATTGGTTCAGAATTTTTCTTGCTTCCGTTTTGTCTCTGATAATCAAACCTTCTTGCTCGAGCTGAATATCAAGTGATGGTGACTTGGTACGTATCGAGTGTGAGTGTTCTTGTAGGCATCTATTATAAATGTCGTTGGTTTGGGTTTGTAAGCACGTATTATAAGTGCTTCTAGAGTCATAGGTTTTTGTCACAAAATAAATGTCAAAGGGGGAGATTGAAACCGGCATTCGGTTGTTTGACATTATTTTGTGACTTGGTGTGTCCGAGGTTATCTCGCCTTGATCTCATTATTAGGAATACCTTGATGTGTGAGCGTCGTCCCAATTATTCTTTCTCTCATCTCATGACTGTCAGGTTGCTATTTGGTACAGGACGTACGTACCTTGAGTTGGACAGATCTCTTGTTAAGGTTTGGACGTATGTACCTAGTTAGAGCGTACGTACGTCGAGTTGGTCAGCAGACTTTTTCGTTCAGGGACGTACGTACCTAGTTAGGACGTACGTACGTCGTCGTATGGATTTCTTGTTTTCGGCCCATATTTCTTTCCTTCTTAACCCTAGGTTATAAATAGGTCGTTGGTGTTATGTGAAAGGCAAGAGTTCCAACCTAGCCTCCATAGAACCCTAGTTTGTTTGTTGGCTCTTCCACAAAGATCATCTTCTTCCTCAATTGATCTTTGTGTACTTCTATCTTCTATCCTTCCCCAATTCATCTTCCTATTATTGTTTATATTGATTTAGCTTCGAGTCTTCTTGTGTGTTCATCAAGAAGTCGAGTATCCTTGTGTGTTCATCAAAGAACTCTGGTGTAAGCTTGTTTCATAGTTCGGCTTCGAGTCTTCTTGTGTTTTCATCAAGAAGTCGAGTGTCTTGTGCGTACATCAAGGTACTCTGGTGAAGTCAAGGTGTTAGAGATAACCAGGAGTGTCAACTCGCAGTGATTGCAGGTAGTTGATAGGTTTGTACATCTCTTTTCATCTAGTGGATTTATTTGTTGTCGCGAGGACAACCGTGGACGTTTCCCATATTGGGTTTTACCACGTTAAAAATATCGTGTGTTCTTTATTTGTTTATTGCTTTATTATTTGCTTTACTATTGTTATATTGCACATATATTGGGTTTTCACAAGTCTCAACATCAACTAAAACAGAACAAAAAAAGAGTTTAAAGGACAGTTGAGACTTTTCCAGGAGTACAATGTCGTAGAACCTAATAAGTTGTGCAATATTCTGATATAGAAATTAACAGAAAATAAATAAATAAACAAGAACAAGAGACACAATTATTTAACGTGGTAAAACCCTTCATTTGGGAAACAGCTACGATCGTCCTCAGACGATAAATAATCCACTATATGAAATAAGAGTTGTACGCTCACAATCACAAAGTCTGGCTATATTTTCATTCGACTATAACACCTGCAATTGCCCTCTGGGTATATACTTACTCACAAGCACTCTCTTTTAGATTCACCCTCTACAAATCCTATACTAGTTTCACTCACTAGTATTCTCTGATTGATGATGAGATGATGTAGAAGATGAAGAAGGTCGTTCCTTGCACACACGGTAGCAATAGAGGTAGAGAGGTGGAGATGGAAAAGGGTATGTGTGTCTGTTATTATATGAGTTTGAGATGATCAGGCACACATCTCAAACTTCAAGACTCTAATACCAAACCTATATGGTCATAAAGCCATTTACAAAAACACACACATACTCTCAAAGACACAAATTAAAGAACACAACGGAAGACTTCAAACCTTCAAGAAGAGCTCCCTCTTAATCTTTGACTTGTAGGACTCTTGTACTTTTTCTCCCCCTCAATTGTTGCATACCTGAAATATACAAACAAAAGACAACACAAAAATGGAAAAAAAGAGAATTAGAGTCAACCATCTCCCCTTTGTTTTGTCACAAATTAATGGACAACCTGGAAATAACCAAAAGAGAGGGTAAGCATATAGAGAGTATTAGTAACAAAATAATCAAAAGAAGGAAGAGTTGATATTTATGAAACTAAACAACACCTAATATAAAGAATAGAAAGAGGAGTAAAAAGTGATGCTCAACCCTATAAGACTAACAAAACAAGATTTGGGCCATAAACTAACTAAACGTCATTACTAACAAGAAGATAAGAACAATCAACCAGGATTAAATTTAAGTACAACCCATTCAAAAACAAAAATAAAATACATATCAAAGCACTACTAACTAAAGACTGAAACAAAAAAGAGCAAAGAGAGACGAAACTCAAGGCTCATCCTCATCAAGGTCCCGAGCATTAGCGTTCTTTGGGACCAAAGACACACCATGATACACGTGTATCCTACTTGGGAATTTAACAGTTATTTTTCTTGTAGGACAAGGAAAAGAAAATCATAAATAATGTACGTTTATTTGTTCCATAAGGGATAGAATTTCAGTAAAAGGAAATCCTTGGCGTATAAATATATGTTTTGGCATAAACCAACAGATATGGAGAGAAACATGTAGTTTTTACTTCTTTCAAGAGAAACCACTAAGGTTTAGTGGTTTAGTGATGTTTTCGCATAACCCAAAACATAGACCAAAACATAGTTTATTTTAACTTGTTTAGAGAAACAACTAGTTCTTAGTTGTTTAGAGAAGCCAGTAAGGTTTAGTTTGTTTAGATAAGAGAGACGGTTAGGGCTTAGCTTGTCTAGAGAGTATTGTGAGGCAGCGATTCTTGTAATCTTCCTAATATTCAATAAAGAAAATAGTTTTATTCGAGATCTTGTGTTTTGTTCATCTTATTTACCGTTTGTTTAATTCCACATTCAATAGTACATACATTTGTCTAGCAACCTGTATCAAGTTGGTATCAGAGTAAAGTTCGATTCCTTGGTGGAGTTTTCAGGGGTTATGGTCTTAACTCGTTCGCAGTACAGAAAGCTAGGTAAAATTATTGTGTCCTTGGAAAACTCTAAGAAGACAAAAATAAAGAAGATGACCAAAACAAAATAAAAAAAAAACTGAGGTGGTGACATCTATTTCGCAGCAGAAAGCCAACCCGAAGCAGAAATAAAAATTTTTGTTTTCTAATCAAGAAGATGATGATAGTGATCGAGAGGAGCCATTCAAGGAAGATTGCATATTGGAGCGCAAGAAGACTAAGACACGAAGTAGAAAACAAACAGTGTTTCGTATTGGGCGTGCAGGTCAAGTTCCAAGCAAATTTGGATGGTTCAGCAAAGTCCAGGGAGCTCTTGAGTTCTCTAATCTCTGTTTCTAGCTTAAACGAGAGTTTAAGTTCCTAAAGAGGGGAGCCATGATACAGGTGTATCCTACTTGCGAATTTAGCAGTTCTTTTCCTTGTAGAAAAAGGGAGCCTCATGACCAAGCGCCACCTCATCACCTTCCACATCTTCATTTTCACTGTCTACATCAGTTCCATCATCAACAATAACAACATTGTTAAACAACATTTGTGGTTCCTTGGAAGCAGCCCTGCAAGACCCACAATTCTGGATACCATACCTAGCATAAATACACCACTCTCTACAAAACCCTCTGATTGTTTCCCCAACGTCAGTTTGCACCCATTTCTCAAACCTCAACCAATCCTACTCCCCAACCTTAGCTGGTGGTGGATGGAACACAGACAAAATGAGAGTTTTCACATTGTCAGAAACACCAACCATCATCTCTGCAAGCTCATGAGCACCAGTATGGAACTGTTCAAAGTCGCCAAAATACAGAAAACACATGAAACACAATAATGCATTGTATATCTGGGTTTGAATTCGAAGCTCTTCAACAGACGTAACCCTATCCAACGCATCAAAAGAAGGAGAGGAGGGGGAAGACAAAGTAGCCATGCGTGGAACTTGAATTTTGTTGCAGAACTATTGCTCCCCAACCAACTCTTGATGGTGTTTATAAAGAAGTTAGCACTTCAACTTCCAAGAAGAGTGGAATTTAGTTTCTACTTCTGTTTTTTTCTTTCAAATTGTGATTGTAATAGGTACTTTAAGTCCTTGCATCTGTACAAGATCAGAACCTATGTTTATTGTAGTAAGGTAATGATTTATGTCCCCCTTACAGATTTATTTGGATTGATCAATGAATACAATGGTAGGATTCTAGTCAAACCCCACCCCCTTCCAGGGGTTTTCTCTAAGATCATTATTCTGCTTATATTTAAAATTTTCTTAAAACTATGTGGCTAAATTAACCACTGATTCAGACCGTGGGGAAGGAAATCATAGGTCCGTGGTATAATATAGATTTTCTTGTAAGAAAGATCGAAATGCAGCATAGTCAAATTCGATTATGTCTGGCAAAGAACATCGTAGCAAACATTACTTTAAAGGGAATTTCTATGGGAAAAGAACTCTGGGAAAAGTTGGAGATTTTGTATATGGCAAAGACTCACAAATCGGTTTCATTTAAAGTAACAATTGCATCTTTTGCGCGTGGAGGAAGGTCTTCGGTTTCTGATTACTTGTCAATTTTCAATTCGATCATTTCTGGTTTAGATTCCCCATAGGAGAAGAGATTATGGTATGGTCACTTACGAAATCATATAAGAACTTGGCAACAACATTGCTTTATGGAAAAACAAAGGTTACTCTTTTAGAAGTTACAGGTGCATTGATTTCTTGGAAAACACGTTCAAAGAATGATATAAGTACAAGTAGTGATTCTGGTGAAGCTTTGGGAGCACATGAAAAGTAGACAAAGGAAAAAAAACATCATTTTTTTTTTTGGTAATTGCTTTACGTGTGGTCATCTTGGCTACTTGAAAAAGGATTGCTCCATGGAAAATGATGGATCTAATTCGACAAATGGTTCCAATCTTGCTATCTAGCGGTTGCCCCTAGCGATGATGAGGGAGGTTTTATTTTGTGATGTCTACATCGGACACACAAGACGAATGCTTTCTAGAAAATGGTGTCACGGAGCACATGTGTGCTAATCGCTTATATTTTAGTCGGTATGAGGATTGTTGATATACTGCTTATTGTGTATCAAAAGATTAGATTAAGAGATTTTCTTTCTTGTGCCTGTATAAATTGAAGATCAAAGTAGACAAGTAACAAGCAAGGGTCGTACCCACCGCAGAGGGGGAGATCTTAGCTCAAACACAATTAAGAATAATAATTAAGAAACACCAAGGAATCAATAATAAAAGTAATTAATTCTACTTCCTACAAGCAATAATAATAATAAATCCTAACTTAAGAATATGGAAGATATGAAAAAGAAGATTATATGATGACATAAAGGGAGTAGTAGGTTTCCACAATCTAGGTTATGCAATTATATCATGTAGTTCTTCATATTCAATCTATAACAACTAACAAGTCACTTCTCAGCTATTCCTATTAGTTATTAATACCAATAATAATCAAATCCTCACCTCTCTGCTATTGAATCTCATTAAAACGGGATTCTATTATGCATGCTATTGAATATGCTTCATTAATCAAATCCTCACCTCTCAGCTATTGAATCTAATTAACTCCACATATTATTCATAATTAAATCCTCACCTCTCAGCTATTGAATTTAATCATGAAAGGGTTCCAATAAAAGATAAATATTACAAACATGCAGTAATCACCTCTCAGCTATTTCACTACACATCTACAATAAATATAATACTATTATCAAAACTAGGTCTCCCTAAATTCTAACAATAATATTTAACACCATGGATAACAATAACATACAAATAATCATACTTACCTCATATCGCGAATTAGAGATAAGTAAGCATTAAGAACCTTGAATCACAATGAATAAGAAGAAACAACATAATAATCATACATCACCTAGAAAGCTTCCACCTTCCCCCCATGATGATTTAGCTACTCATACCAATGGAACAAATAATTAAATCAAAAAACATCATAATTGAAATCATGGATTGATATTGAATTGATTACAAAAATTGATCTTGAAGTGGTGGCTAAAAACTTAGCTTAGCTAAAAGATAATAAACCCTAGTTACAACTTCTCTTAAATATCTATTACATAGAAGAATACTTGCATGCAAAGTCTTCCTAACTTGATCAAATTCGTGGCTGCTGCTGTTGGCCCTACAGAGAAATTAGGTAATCAGCAAAACCTAATCCTCTTGGGCTAGAATTGTAGCTTCGGCCAAGACCTTCAGTTTGATATGTCATGGGCCCCAATCGGACTTCTGGTTCTTCTTGTAGAGCCTTTTTAAGATCAAGACCCAAAATAGGAAGTTCGGTCCACGTGAGTCAACAGATTTGACCCAAAGTCTTCAGAAGTCAGCAGTTGACCCAAAGTCAACCCTTGACCAAAGTCAACCGAAGTTTGGGTTGACCAAAAAGTCAACCCAACCTAGTTGACCATGGGGTGCCCTTAGCAGATTCCGCGGGTGCAAATATCCAATCTTCTTCCCTTGTGCAAATAACATCTCCTTGCTTGCTTTTCTCGACTTTTTGCTGGCTTTTACTCAATATTCGCATTTCGGCTTATAAAACCTATATAAAGACAAGAATGCACTAATCAATAGATATAATACAATAATATAGGCTAAGTGCTAGACAAACAAGGTGTTATTCGGGGGATAAATATACACTTTTGAGGTCCGATCAATTGTCGTGGGAAGGTGGTTACAGAAGGCTCGGGTATACGACTAAAGGGGAGCCGGTGATGTTTACTTAAGAATGTTTGATGGAACTGTTCATTCAATACACGCTGTAAAACATGTGCCGAAGTTAAAATGGAATTTAATTAGTTTATCAAAGTTAGATTTTGTTGGTTATCGTTACTCTTGCTATAGTGAAGTAATGAAGGTATACCAAGGAAATACTTTTGTCATGGAAGGAAGCCAGTCTAGAGGCTTGTATATATGTACTTTTAGGAGAAACAGTCGTACCTTAAAATCATCTAAGTTGAAGGTTGATGAGGATGCACATTCTCATGGAGATTCTACATTAGATGGAGTTCAAGGTGTCTGTATGACAAAGAAGTGGGTTCCAAAGGTGGTAGGAGCACTTCAAACAAAACGAAGGCGACGAACCAGTTTAGTGATGTAACTCTCTCAAGGATACACAGACACAATGAGATGAAATGAGTATGAGTTTTTTGGAATGAATGAATTATGCAGACATTGACCATCTATTTATAGCAGCAAAAAATTCAGTGAATAGACACTTGGGCCGAAGTAGTTCATTGAATAGACACACCCATTGGGTCGAAACAGTTCAATGAACAAACACATCCATTGGGTTGAAAAGATACTTTGGGCCCGAAACAGTTTCATGAAAGGACACACCTATTGGGCCAGAAACAATTTCATGAAGAGACACACCTGTTAGGCCGAACCAGTAGCAAACCGGTTGGGTATGGGTATGCATCTATTGGGATATAAGTTCAATGAAACTTTCAACAAAAAAATTATGTTGGATCACCAAGACCCGAGCCCAACCAGGTTGGGTCGGTCGGACAAACGGCGTGCGATCAGATGTGTGTGTCTTTTTCAAGCCCAAGTCCATGTAAGGTTTCGCCCAATGCACGAAAGCATTATAACCCCAAGGACCACACCCTTATTGTACAAGAGTATTTTATTAAGAGCAAACCTTATCTACATGGATCAAATGTGGGACTATCACATTTTTTTTGTTTTGTCTCATGTTATACCACTTACATAGGTAACTTGGAATGTTAATTTCTCATTCAATATGAAACCGTTTTGGACGTATGGATACTTTACGAGCATCTACTCAGAACGAGAAATCCATACATGCCAAGATCTTGCTCAATGGAGCTTTAGAACATATATAAATATTGAACATAACGGAATGGTTTTGTAGTTTTTAAAGATAATGGTGCAATAGTGATGGGGAATGATCAACCTTGTCATGTATTGGGGATAGGTACTATTCGATTGGAGATGTTTGATGGAAGGATAAGAGAGCTGAGGAATGAAGATATGTTCCTGATTTGAAGAAGAACCTTATTTCACTTGGTATTTTAGAACCCAAAGATTACAAGGTAGTAGCTCAAAATGGTGTTCTAGAGGTTATGGTTGGTGCAATGGTATTAATAATGGGTACTCGACGATGTAACTTGTACTTCTTGCAAGGTAGTACAGTTACATGTGATGTGGTCGTGTCTGAGGCTACATCGGAGTTTGCTAGAGAGACTACCAGATTGTGGTATATATATGCGGTTGGCGCATATATGTGAAAAATCTTTGCAGACATTGATGGAACAAAGGTTGTTGAAGGGTGCTATCGTATGCAAGTTAGAGTTCGGTGAGGATTGTGTTCAGGGCAAGCAGACAAGAATAAAGTTTGGCACAACTATGAGTGGAGTTCTTGATTATATATTCACACAAATATCTGGAGACCAACCAAGTATACCGCTTAGAGAGGTAAGTATTGTTTTGTGTCTTTTGTTGATGTTTTTTCTAGGCGTGAGTGGATGTACATCATGAAGCGTAAGAATCAAGTCCTAGAAATATTGAAGTGGAAAGAGCTCGTTGAGGCCTGAATTGACAGAAAGATTATGGTATTGTGCTTAGATAATAGCATAGAGTATAAAGATGATCAGTTCTAACAAGTATGTCAGAATGAGGGTATTGAGCGTCACTTCACTGTGAGAAATACAATGCAACCGAATAGGATGGCAGAACACATGTTGTCTATGGATGGATTAGACAAAGTGTTTTGGGTTGAGACGTGTCATTATATTAACAGGTTGCCTTCGACTGTGATTAGTGGTAAAACTCTTATGGAGGTTTCTATGTTGAAGTCTGAGAGTTCTTAACAAGTGGAGAACAAGACCAAAGAGGTTTGCAGTGGGTGGAGATTGATATATTCCAAATGTTCCAGTGGGTTCTGTATCTATTGTGGAAATTTTTGTAAGGGTTTTGGGTGTTTCTAATTCTGACGACATGACAGATGATGAGAGGTTGGAGATACAAAAAATGATGATCTTATTGATGAGGGTCTAATTGCAACTAGATTACGCAAGAAGGAAGAAGAATCTCCAAGTGAAGATGTGCGTTTGAAGGTATATTTTTGCATCCTTATGGCCTTGGTAGTGCAATCTAATTTGGTGTTAGCTGTTTGATGTGGAAATAGTCGTTTTACATGGTGAGCTAGATGAGGAGATATGTCTCAGCCTAATGGGTTTGAAGTTGCAGAGAATGACAAGTTGGTGTGTTACAAACCATATATTTCACGAGCAGTGGGCATTGTAGGTAGATATATACATGCATAATCCTGGTGCAAGACATTGGGAAGCTGTGAAATGGATGTTCCACTACATTCAAGGTAGTGTGGAGGTTGGTTTATTATTTCAACAGAGAAAGACTTTGAGTCGACGGTGTGTTGGACATGTGGATGTTGAGTATGATTGTCACTTAGATAGACGTCCGTCTACTACTGGATATGTGTTTACATTCGTAGTGAAGGCAACATTATTCTCCTATGTGTTGATAGTTTTTTTTTTGAAGTGAAATACGATGGCTTGATCCCTTAAGAAAAAGGGTATGTAGACAACCATGAGGTGGTGCCGCCGCTTTGGTCCTTCAGGACATGTGTGGGAGATTGGGACTTGTTTTGTTCTTGGTGTCGGCTTAGATTTATTGAATCCTCGCCGAGGTGGAGAATTGTTGGGTTTTCTGTTTGTATGGCTGTGGGAAAACAACCATATCTTTATACTCGATCATCGGAATCCAGATCCGTTTCTTGGGTTGAAAGTAGAGGTTCCCAATGGTATATGGCACATCATCTGGAGATAAGTATTTTGGCGGGAAAACAGCTCCAAAGTTCTGGCGGGAAAACGTGTTGGCGGAGATTTCTGGCTAAGTATGGAATTACCAGAAATATTCCCCCTGGACAGCATTTCTGACAGGTTTTTTGCCTCTGGACGATCTTAGTTGTTGGTAAAGTGACTATGGGCCCAATTTAGGCCCATGACGTGGTAAACTTGAAAGGCTATGATATAAAGCCTAATTATATTGGAAAGCCTTAATTTATGTGAGAGAGATCTTTTATAAGACATTTAGAGAGTTTGAGAGAGAACTTTTTATGTGGAAAGACACCGTATTGTGTTCTCTGTGAGTGCTTGTAAGACCGTCTCTATAAGAAAAGATTCATCATTTCTCCCCGTGGACGTAGGCATTTTGCCGAACCACGTAAATCTTGTGCCTTGTGTGGTTGCTTGTTATTTTGTCATTTTTGTTTTGTTTCACACATTACTTCAATCATCAGTTATGTATTAGTTTCAGCTGCGTACAACCGTGTGGGCTGCACGAAGAGATGACGCTAAACCCGTAATTGCTCAAACAACTTAAAGATTCACATGCACAAAATGAATTAAGAAACTCGAGGGAATCATATACACCAGGTAGGAACTGAATGTCTTTATATTAATTACAAACCTGCATAAAGCTGAATTAAAACTTCATAGATGAACTTAAAAGATAGTAGTGCCTAGAGGGAAAAATTTATGGATAGGACTTTTATTAATATGTAAATCAAGTACTGTAAGTTTAAAGTAAACTGAACAGGTATTGTATTTAGAAGGGAAACATCACAGAATTTATTAACAAAATATAATAGATATATGGGAAATGGAAGAACAAATTGTCACACAAGTGTACTTATCAAAGGATGAAAAATGTTGAAACTAGCATGGCGAAGCCATGGGTACAACTAGTTATTAATATTTCAGAGAATCGGTTTTGACAGTTGAAGGAAAATGAGATACAGGAAGAAGATGAATAGGTAACTTTTTACTGACAGTAAGTCCATAATCTTCTGTCATGTCTAATTCTGCATCTCCAAGTGTTCTCCAGTCAAACCAGTACAAGAGGTTGGCTATAACCAATTCAAGTAGTATGGTGGAAAATAATATCCCTCCGCACATCCTTCGCCCAGACCCGAACGGAATATATTTGAAGTCTTGCCCGTTGAAACCGATAGGACTGTTGCTAAATCTCTCTGGGATAAACTCCTCTGGTCTCTCCCACAAATTGGGGTCCCTGTGGATTGCCCATATATTAACAACGACGTTTGTTTTAGCTGGTACATGATAACTATTCACATTAGTAATAGTAGTTGTCTGCATGGGAAGTAAGGCAACAGGTGGATGTAATCTTAAACTCTCCATGATAACTAGTTTTAGATAGTACATGTGCTGAATGTCCTCTTCTTCCACCTTGTTATTCTTCCCAACCACTCTTCTCACCTCTTCCTGCGCTTTTTGCATTGTATGTGGGTTCATCATAAGTTCCGCCATCACCCACTCTATGACACTCGATGTTGTTTCAGTCCCTCCAACAAAAAGATCCTGCAAATAGCCAAATCAGAAAATGAGAGAGATCCTGCAAATAGCCAAATCAGAAAATGAGAGAGAGAGAGAGAGAGAGAGAGAGAGAGAGAGAGAGAGAGAGAGAGAGAGAGAGAGAGAGAGAGAGAGAGAGAGAGAGAGAGAGAGAGAGAGAGAGACCAGAATAATGGCTTTGATATTGTTCCGGGTGAAGTTGATGTTATCCATTTGAACTTGCAGGAGAGTGTCTACAAAATCATTGTTGTAACCATCAGGACCACCTTCTTTGTTCTGAATGAGATGTTCGTCGATGATATGATCAAAGAAGATATCTAGCTCCTTTGATACCTTTTTAATTCTCCCTATCAAACCTGTAAGAACATCCATCCATCCAAGCCATGGAAATAAATCACCAAAACTAAAAGCTACTAGCAACTTCACCAAGTTGGGGGAAATCTCTTTTAAATGACCATCTTGTGCTCCAAGCTTCCTTCCTAGAGCACATCTACACATTATGTCGTATACAATGTCTGTCACTAACTCACTTATATTAACAGAGGTTCCCACAGAACATGAAGTGGAAATTTTTTTGTTCAAAAGAGCAACCTCTTCATCCCTGACAGATTTGAAGGAATGCACCTTTTTGTTGCTCATCATTTCCGATGCAGATATTTTTCGTATTTGCCTCCAGTATTCTCCACAAGGGGAAAACACTAAGTCGACGCATCCATAAAATAGCATCCTAGCAGCAGTCGTTGCAGGCCTATTTCCAAAAGAAATTTCATGAGTGGTTTTGATTTCTCTAATCAATTCAGCAGATGACACTACAAGAACAGGGGTGTAGCCCAACCTCAGGTACATGAGTGGTCCATACTTCTGAGTGAGTTTGTGAAGTGATCGGTGAAGAAGCTGCCCTAACTGGTGAAGGTTTCCGATAATAGGAAGTTTAGGCGGAGAAGGTGGTAAATTTAGTTTTTGAGAGAAAGATCCAGTGATGATCAACTTTAGAGAAATCAAAGTAAAGAAGCTGATAAGAAGAGTGAACAAAAATGGATATAGATAGAACATTGTTTCTCGGTGATTTGCCAACTTCAGCAATCCAAGTGGAAGTGTTATCAGTGTGCTCTTTCTCATAATAAATCGAATGAAGTACTCCTTATATATAAGGGAAAATTGGTCAAAACCCCCTATATTATGACCGGCTTTGGCGTGAACCCCCAATGTTATCCAACCTTGGCTTTAACCCCCTTCCGTTAAGCAACCCCCAAGTTTCCGTCCATTCAAAATTAATTTACTTTTCAATATTCCATTATATTTATTTATTATCATTGAATTTCAGAAATTTTTTACATGATTTTTAAAGTTTTAATGGCTTAATTTACGATGATGATTTTGTTTATAAATAATTTTACGTGCTAGCACACAATTATTCAAACAAGACTATTATTTTGTAGTTTTTAAGTAAATAATCCCTGAAATGGAACTATACGTACTTGGTGAAATAAAAGGCTTAATAAGGTAAAGGAAGTTGGAAAAGCCTACACTTCATGAACTTACTTCTTTCTACTGGTTAGCTACGTAGTTGGATTTGAATAAATGCCAAATCTGCATCTCTTGTAAATAGGAGGAAAGAGATAAGAATGCTATTATTTGTGCTTTATTTAAAAAAAAAGAGTTCTCAGACTTTATATAATCATCCTTTTCCTTAAAATGGAAGTAGTTTTGAATAACACGCCCAGAAACCCCCAAACAAGTCCAAACTACCAATCCAAACAAATATACTAATTGCAAGAAAGATAAATAACAAACAATATTTTTAACGTGGTAAACCTCTGGAAAGGGAAACGTCCATGGTTACCTCGATCAGTAACAAATTCATCCACTATGTTGCAAGAGATTATACAAGTACTATTGGATACACTTACTACTTGACAATATCGGCTATCTCTAACACCCTTGGACTTCACCGGAGAACCTTGATAACCTCATAAGGATACTCGACTTCTTGATGTATACACAAGAATACTCGAAGTCTGGAAAGTATATCGCGCCTTTAGTATCCCTTGATCAGTGTCATATCTGAGATTTTAGTGGCCCTAGATTTTTCTTGTTTATACCGAAGGGCACTTAGCAGTGAGTCCCTTCGCATTTGTATGAAATAATATGAAAAAAAAACTGTCAGGATATCGATAAATTTGAAGTACATAATTAAAACTATATTATGACCAAAAGGTAATATAATCTTTGAAGCTGAAAGGCAATTCTCTATTTTCAATTAAACTTAGGTTTTTTTTGTCGAAAAAAAAGGGGAGATACTGAAAGGAGGCCTCGTTTGTGTTTCTGATTAAAACGTGGGCTTGCAAAGTTAGGCTTACAATAGGTTCAAATATTTTTTGTTTGATAAAAAAAGAGTTGGGCTTACAAAAAAACAAAAACCTAACAGATATAAGCTAGATGGACTGAATAACTAAGAGCCCCCAATGGTTGGGTGGCCCTAGACACTTGCCTCGCTCGCATAGACCCAAATAAGGGCCTGCCCTTGATAGTCACACAGTCACAAAAGGAAATCACAAAGTTAATATGCACTCAAAAAGGAATATGGATTCCATTGGGGAGAATGAAGAATAAAGAAGAGGAAGATAGAAGAAGAAGGAGAAGAGTTTTTTTTTTTTAACAAACTAACGTTCTTAGGAGAAGAAGAGACGGCTGGAAAGTTAGGTTTTCTATAGAGAGAAAATCTATTTATATGGACTCTAGAAAAAGGAAACAAAATAGAAAGACGAAAAACTTACTGGAAGAATTTTGTTTGAGCCAAATTCTAGTTTCTGCATAAAGATAAATAACTTGGAACAAATTCGTTCGAACATAAGAGTGACGTTCGAACCAAATTCTGACAGACTGAAAACTGAGAAACCTATGACACGAGATGATAGAGAAAAAAAATGAGGAATGACACACATACCAAGGTTCAACCTAACAATGAAGTCCGGGTGAGATAATTGATGACACAAACACAAAATGATGTCAAACCTTGAAACCAATGCCGGTTTCATTCATCCCTCGAAAATGGAGTTGTAATTATTCTTAAGTTTCACTTTAGATCCGGTATACTTTGTTATCGTAAAGCGATTTCCATCCAAAGTACTAAACATAAATACAAAATTACCACCAGGGTTGTGGAGCTACCACTCAATGAAGTTGGTCCTTTGATTTTCCTTCAACTCGGTGAAGTTCCTACCATCATAGGTTCTTCATGATGCAGGGAAGCGAATTAAAGAATAACTAATGAATTAAACAACAGAGATAAGAGAGGTACTCCCTCATAAAGAAGACACACTTCTTTCAATAATTAATTAAAACTCAAAAAACTGTCTCTCTACTACAATAAAATCAATTATATAGTTTTTCAAAAACCCTAGACTCCTAATAAAGTTACCAATTCACCCAAAACCCTATACTCATAATAAAATTACCAATTGGCCCAAAACCCTAAACTAAACAAATAAAATAAGCAAATATATTTATGGACCAAAATTAAAGCCCAAATCACCCTTCTTTCCGTCATCATTCTTCTCTTCTTCTAAAAAACTCGTCCTCGGGTTTTGCCAAGATACTGTAAATTCGATTCAACACAAAATCCATGCTCACAAATCTTGTTCGAAGGATGATTCGATAAGTATACTCCTGACTCCAAGTGAAAAAAAAATTGTGTATTAAATTGCTTCTGAAAAGAATAGAGAAAATGATCTGAATACTTTGTTAAAGTACTTGTTATCAAATCCTTAAAAACAGCATTCAACTTTTGCGAAGTATCAACATCAAGTATCTCAACATATTTGGCAAAAGAAACTTCATCTGCACCATCATCTGGATAACTATAAAAAATTTGTGGATCTTCCCACTTTACAACTGGCAATATTTCTTGTGTTCCATGAATAAAAATTGAATTTTTTTCACTCTCCACAATCATATCGTTGGATTGACAATCAAAGAATGTTGAGAAACTGACCTTAAATCTCATAGAATCTTGAGATTTATTTGCAACAAGTCGTAACTCATTATCTCCAAATTTTGAAAAAGGATTTGCATCCTTCACATCGTTTCCATCCTCCAACACATGTAGGCTTGGGGAACGACGACGCTCTTGCTGTTATTGCATAACAACAACTTGTCGGGTGAGTGCTTCAACCCGCCGTGTTAATTCAACCACTCTCTTTCGCATTATGCTACCGTTTGGATCTTCACGAATAACACCACCATAACCTAGTTCTCCACATGTCATACTTCAGGACGTTACACGGCTCTGATACCAACTGATGCAGGGAAGCGAATTAAAAAATAGCTAATGAATTAAACAACAGAGATAAGTGAGGTACTCCCTTATAAAGAAGACACACTTCTTTCAATAATTAATTAAAACTCAAAAACTGTCTCTCTACTACAATAAAATCAATTATATAGTTTTTCAAAAACCCTAGACTCCTAATAAAATTACCAATTCACCCAAAACCCTATACTCATAATAAAATTACCAATTTACCCAAAACCCTAAACTAAACAAATAAAATAAACAAATATATTTATGGACCAAAATTAAAGCCCAAATCACCCTTCTTTTCGTCATCAACAGGCGTCTTAGAGATTAACATAAAATCCTTAACAGATACGCCTTTCACATATTAAACCACCAAATATCATTTCAGGCCTTAAGCCAATTAAAACGAATATCATCAAATATTTCACACAAGGAATCAAATCAGTATTTCCATAAGCTTCCAGTTTTCTTCTCAAAAAACTAAATCACAAGGTTAGTGTAAACCCCCTCTTTTATGTTTTATGTTAATTTTAATTTGGAATTAAAAGTAATTGGGTATAAGTCCCTGGACCAAGGGTTTAAGCATAATTACTATAAAGTAGTGGACTATGGTTTAAATAACCCAAACTTGGAGAAAACATATCACGAACAGATCTGGTTTGGTTGCTTGTAGTTCGGAAACACGTCAACACGATCGAAATTGGATTAAGCATGAACCGTTAGATCAACCCACTAATTGCTCTATGTAGAGATTTAATCAAGGGTTTTGTTTGCATAGTTTTAAAAAAAAAAGGAGAGAGGTTTGCGATAAACAGCGAGAGAGAGAGATCGAGAGTGGCGGCGCTGCGATCAATTGAAGAAGAAGAAGTCGCAAAAAGAAAAAAAAATTTAAAAAAGAGAAGAAGCAGTGTGTGGTGTCGCTGTTTTTGTTTGGGGAGTTGCAGACCTGTACAGGAAGAAGAAGATCAACAGTAGAACAGTGAGTGGAATGTTATTTTTGTTAAACTAGTTTAAATTTAATTAAGTTATATGAGTTGATCTTAGTGGTGGGGTATATGGATATGTTTGCTGTTGGTTTTAATTTCTCTGTTTGATTATATGAATGACGTGGTGAGCACAGATGCTGATATGTATAAAACTAGTTTATAATGGTATGTTTAACACAGTGATGCATGTGGAATTAAAAACAACATAGGTATATAAGTAGCTAAAAGAATTCTGATATTTTGGACTGATAGGACAGCAGTACAGTAGACTATATGTTGATATTGTTTTGAATTTTTTATTACTATGTAATGGTTGCGGAATCGGACAGCAGTACAGTAGACTATTTGCTAAATGGTTATGGACACACAAGTACAGTATATATATGCATATGGAATTGTCGTCCACACCGAAATGTGTTCATTTCGGTGGATAGTATATTTTTATTTCTATTTTTATTTTGGAATATATGTAAAAAAAAAGAAAGACGCATTAATATTGAATTCGGGAAATTTATTGACGAATGCCTTAGAATGGCTTTATATACCATGGACGGTATTTGATTAATTTGGAAAATGCGAAAAGAATACAAAAATGAATTTGATGTGAATTTGATGTGAAATTTATGGTCGAGTGTTACTTGATTGATTGATAGTTTAGATGTTTGATAGTCGCCCAACCATTAGTACATTTGCCGCACCTGTGGAATTAGGATTACAAAAAAAAAAGATTAGATATCACCCTAGACGGCTTAGCCTGCGGGTTGACATTTGGAATATATTTTTGTTGGGTATTTCCTAGATGGCTTAGCCTGCGGAACTGACCCTACAGACCTTCATAGCCTTCGGGGTTGGTCTGGGCGCCACATTAGAAAGCTCAAGGGAGCTAGTAGAGGCCATGAGTTAGGCATACGTCGAGGCTAGCCAAAGCTTGCAGGTGAGCACCCACTTGGGTTTTGGTTTCCGCGTAGAGGGTCTTAACCATGGTCAAGGCACACTGGTGCAGTGTGGGTATGGCAAATGTGTGGAGTGCATCCTGTGGGAGGTGTACTAGTGATTGGGTATAGGTTGTGAAGTGTTGTTTGGATGTAATGATTGATTTGTAGTGACTGAGATATAGTGTCGAGACTTGAGATGCCATGAATTATATATTATTGTACTAACACAGTTTTGCAGGAGGATAGGTCAATTAACATTTCTTGCAGGGCTCGACCTATCCTAATAGGAGGTGCAGCTCAGGTAATGTATTATTATAACATATAATAATTATTTAGTAAACGAGGTAATTATATAAAGACCGCGGAGTCTGTTATTTGATTATTTTTGGGAATGGAGTTCCCTACCCTTGTCCACTCATACCAGCATAATTTGCTGACCCATGTTGCTTGTTTTGCACGTGGGTACGTATCCTTATGGAGCGTAGGTGGAGGAGAGCAGCCAGTTGAGTACGATCAGGAGCAACATCAGGAAGCTCGGGCTGATCCAGTTGTTCGAGAGGGAGTTTGAGATTTACAGGAGTGTCTTTCACAGTAGGTTTAGTTCTTTGATTCGTTGTTTAGTTGATTACTCAAGTTATTTCATTTATTGGATTATTATTGATTGGGGAAGACAATACCTCCGTAGAAGTTGTTGAATTTTATTATTGGAGTTGTGTAATTCGATATTTGGAGTTTTTGGATTATATATGAAAAATTATTGGGAGTTCAATTGATTTGTGTTGAAGTATTTGTCTTTAATGGTTATGGATTTTACCTTGTGCAAATGTTTATTTAGATTCCTGTCCCGATCCTTTGTCCTTTTATTGGCTTATTGAGGGTAATTTTGTAAATTCTCTCTTTTTGCCAATTTTTGGATATTAGGGTCGTGACAGTTTTCTTGGTATCAGAGCGCTTGGTTAACTTAGGCCGAGAAGGTCTAGGTGATCCTCGGAATGTGGAATGGGTGATAAGTTTGAAGGAGTTGGGTGGTTATCTAATAATAATTTAATCTTTTGAATGAAGGTCATGGCGGGAAGAGGACATGGTCAAGTCTATCAGTTGACTCAAGACCAGATGAATCAGCTGTTGCTAGCAGTTGCAGGCAACAATGGGGGTAATGGTGACCCATTTGCTAAGAGGAACAAAGACTTCCTCAATCTGGGTGGTATAAAATTCGATGGTAAGGGAGACGGGAAAGCTGCAGTGTTATGGCTTCGTCAGACAGAAGCCGTGTTTGCAAAGATGGTATTGACTGAAGTGCAGAAGCAGGAGCTCGCTTCCCATCAGTTGGAGGGTGGAGCATTACTTTGGTGGGACGCTTTGAAGGTCGGGCTTGACCTCACTACTCTGACTTGGGAGGAGTTCAGGAATACTTTTGAGGGGAGATACCTTTCGAGTGCTTACAGAGACCGATTAGTGGACGAATTTCTGAATCTGCGGCAGGGTACTATGACCGTAGCAGAGTATACGAATCGATTTAACGAGTTATCTATGTTTGCTCCGCATATGGTGGATACAGTCGAGAAGAGAAATCATCGTTTCATCAAGGGCCTAGGGCACTATGTGTCAAAGCAACTGATTCCATTTGAGCACGAGCCATTTGATAGAGTCCTGAACCTCGCAATGAAGTATGAGGAGAAGGAACAAGAGTTTAGAACTGAGAAGAGCAAAAAGACAGGTGATAACTTCAGAGACAGGAACCGACACAAGCCTTATGATCCTAACTTCAGGGGTCGACGTTATGATAACAACCCCGAGAGGAACCAGGGTTACAACAGGCCACTGGGAGATAACCAGGGTTTCAGACACCGTGGTGGGTATGGGCGTGGTGACAACCGAGCTAGAGCAGGAGCGCCACCACCACCACCAGCACCAGGGCAACCTGCCCCAGGTTTGCCTTATAGGCCAGCACCTTTACAGTTACCAGCGCCAGGAGCATTAGCAGGGCCGATCAGGGGTAACTGTTGGAACTGTGGAGGACCAGGACATCGTTCTGCTGAGTGTCGTCGACCAGTGAACAACAACCAGGGAAGACCAGCACATCAGCCGAACCGAGGGAGAGCCTTTGCTGTTTTGCCCGCTTTTCAGGGATTGGAAGGTACTTTTGATTGTTCTCAGTTTAGATTCCGAGTGTTATTTGATTCTGGTGCATCACATTCATTTATAGCTAAACAGATAGTAGATAAGTATCAGATTGTAACTACACCTTTATCCCAACCTTTATATCTTCGGACACCTATGGGAGGTTCGACTTGTTTGTTCTACGAGTGTAAGAACTTTGTTCTGACATTCATGGGTAGACAGTTTGTTATCGATCTAGTTGTTTTAGATTTTGAGGGCTATCAGTTTATTTTGGGTTTTGATTGGTTGAGTCGTTATCATGTGATTTTGGATTGTGCTGGGAGGAGAGTTATAGTGGATACACCGGGTTTACCCACATTGGTACACAGTTGTGTTAGTAGGGATGATTCGATTATGTCCAGCTTTTTGATGTCTATGACTACCCAGTCGATCGATATTAGTGATGTGGCGATAGTTAAGGATTATCTAGATGTGTTTGAGGAGATTCCGGGTTTACCACCCAAGAGAGAGGTGGAGTTCCGTATTGATTTGTTGCCAGGAACGGCACCTATTTCTAAGACTGCTTACAGGATGGCGCCTAAGCAGTTGGAAGAGATGAAGACCCAGCTGGAGGAGTTGCTTAAGAAAGGGTATGTGAGATTTGATGTTTTATTTGATTTGGTTTATTCTTTTGGTATATATGTGTGTCTTTTGAGGTGTGTATGAACCACAGGTTCATACGTCCAAGCAATTCTCCATGGGGAGCTCCAGCTATCTTTGTCTCTAAGAAGGATGGGACTTTGAGGATGTGCATTGATTACCGTGAGTTGAACAAGGTGACAATCAAGAACAAATATCCACTGCCGAGAATAGATGATTTGCTTGATCAGTTGAAAGGAGCAGCCGTGTTTTCTCAGTTTGATTTGAGGATGGGTTACCATCAGATGGGTGTAGAGGAGAAGACTATACCACTGACTGCTTTCAGAACTCGATATGGATTGTATGAGTTTCCAGTAATGCCTTTTGGGTTAACTAATGCTCCAGCATTTTTCATGGATTTGATGAACCGGATTTTTAGGCCTTATCTTGATAAGTTTGTGATCGTATTCATTGATGATATTTTGGTGTATTCTAAGGATGCTCCGGAGCATGCGAAACATTTGAAGACAGTGTTACAGATATTGAGAGATCACAAACTATATGCTAAGTTTAGCAAATGTCATTTCTGGAAGAATGAGGTGCATTTCTTAGGTCACGTGATATCCAAGGAGAGTATTGCCGTTGACCCTGAGAAGGTTGCTGCAGTTAGGGATTGGAAACAGCCAACCAACCCTACAGAGATTCGAAGCTTTTTGGGTTTGGCTGGATATTACCGTCGTTTCATTGAGAAGTTCTCGCTCATAGCTGAGCCATTGACCAGACTTACCAGGAAGAATGTTAAGTTCTTATGGACTGACAACTGCGAGAGAGCTTTCCAGGAGCTTAAGCAGAGGTTGACTACAGCGCCAGTGTTAGTTATACCGGTTAGAGGTGGCAAGCTTGTGGTATTCACAGATGCTAGTGGTACAGGACTTGGTTGTGTTTTGATGCAGGAGGGGAGAGTGGTCTCTTATGCTTCTAGACAGTTGAAGCAACATGAGCGAAAATATCCAGTGCACGATTTAGAATTGGCAGCTGTGGTATTTGCTTTGAAGATTTGGCGTCACTATTTATATGGAGAGAAGTTTGATCTTTACACCGACCACAAGAGTCTGAAATACTTGTTCTCTCAGAAGGACTTGAACATGAGGCAACAGAGATGGATGGAGTTCATTAGCAGTTATGATTTTCAGATTCAGTATCAGCCTGGGAAGGGTAATGTAGTTGCAGATGCTTTGAGTAGGAAACATGCCACCGTTGCTATGATGATGATGGAGGAGTGGAAATCTCTGGAGATTATAACGTCTCATGATGTGTACTTACAGCAGGGAGGTGAACAGGTCACCATTTGTTCGATGGAGGTGAAACCTATGATGATTAGTTTGATTGTGTCCAAGCAGCATGAGGACCCTTTCTTGCTCCGAAAGGTTGGGCAGTTAGTTGTGGATTTGTTAGATGATTGCCCCACAGAATGGTCAGTTGGTGTTGATGGAGGTCTGAGGTATAGAGATCGATTGTGTGTTCCTGATAAGGATGGTTTGAGGAAGAATGTTATGGATGAGGCACATCGTTCTCGTTTCACTATTCACCCTGGTGGAACGAAGATGTACAAAGACCTGAAGAGGACTTATTGGTGGCAAGGAATGAAGAGAGACGTTGGAGAGTATGTTTCTAGGTGTTTGACATGTCAGCGAGTGAAGGTCGATCATCAGAAGCCGTCAGGGTTACTTCAGCCTTTGTCTATCCCTCAGTGGAAGTGGGAGCACATTTCCATGGATTTTATTGATGGTTTGCCTAGATCACGGAGAGGCAATGAATCCATTTGGGTTGTCGTCGATCGATTGACTAAGTCAGCTCATTTTCTTCCTATTTCTATGAATAGGAATGCAGATAAGCTAGCAAAGAAGTATGTGAAGGAGATTGTCAGACTACATGGTGTTCCGGTTAGCATTGTTTCAGACAGAGATCCTATATTCACTTCCGAGTTCTGGGGTAGTTTTCAGCGTGCCATGGGTACGAAGCTTAACTTGAGTACTGCTTATCATCCCCAGACAGATGGACAGACTGAGCGGGTAAACCAGATCCTAGAGGATATGTTACGTGCTTGTGCACTCAGCTTTGGGGGAGAATGGGAAGAACATCTACCCTACGCAGAGTTCGCTTATAATAACAGCTTTCAGGCGAGTATTGGTATGGCACCATATGAGGCACTGTATGGTAGGCCATGTAGGTCACCATCTTGTTGGGCGGAGGTTGGTGATATTGCGATTCTTGGACCAGTGATGGTTCGCGAGACTACAGAGAAAGTAGATATCATTCGACAGAGATTGAAAACGGCTCAAAGCCGAATGAAGAGTTATGCAGATAATAGGAGGAAGCCACTCGAGTTTGCTGTAGGGCAAAAAGTGTTGCTGAAGATCTCCCCGATGCGTGGAGTAATGAGGTTTGTTAAGAAGGGCAAACTGAGCCCTAGGTATGTGGGACCGTATGAGATCACTGACAGAGTTGGACCGTTGGCTTACAGGCTGGCATTGCCACCTGTTTTGGAGAAGATACATAATGTATTCCATGTTTCTATGTTGAGAATGTGGAAAGGAGATGATAAGGATGAAGAGGATGAAGGAGTAGACTACGCGCAGTTAGATATTTATGATCCAGAGCAGTTAGAAATTAATGAAGATGTTACTACAGAGTGAGGCCAATTACTATCATTGATAGAGATGAGAAACGACTAAGACGAAAGACATTGAAGCTGGTAAAAGTGCAGTGGAGTGATGATCCGAGCGATGTCACATGGGAGCGAGCTGGAGGACAAGGTGCGAGCTAAGCACCCGGAGTTGTTCAATTGATCTTTCTTCCAAATCTCGAGGCCGAGATTTCTTTTGAGGTGTGTATGAATGTAAACCCCCTCTTTTATGTTTTATGCTAATTTTAATTTGGAATTAAAAGTAATTGGGTATAAGTCCCTGGACCAAGGGTTTAAGCATAATTACTATAAAGTAGTGGACTATGGTTTAAATAACCCAAACTTGGAGAAAACATATCACGAACAGATCTGGTTTGGTTGCTTGTAGTTCGGAAACACGTCAACACGATCGAAATTGGATTAAGCATGAACCGTTAGATCAGCCCACTAATTGCTCTATGTAGAGATTTAATCAAGGGTTTTGTTTGCATAGTTTTAAAAAAAAAAAGGAGAGAGGTTTGCGATAAACAGCGAGAGAGAGAGATCGAGAGTGGCGGCGCTGCGATCAATTGAAGAAGAAGAAGTCGCAAAAAGAAAAAAAAAATTTAAAAGAGAGAAGAAGCAGTGTGTGGTGTCGTTGTTTTTGTTTGGGGAGTTGCAGACCTGTATAGGAAGAAGAAGATCAACAGTAGAACAGTGAGTGGAATGTTAGTTTTGTTAAACTAGTTTAAATTTAATTAAGTTATATGAGTTGATCTTAGTGGTGGGGTATATGGATATGTTTGTTGTTGGTTTTAATTTCTCTGTTTGATTATATGAATGACGTGGTGAGCACAGATGCTGATATGTATAAAACTAGTTTATAATGGTATGTTTAACACAGTGATGCATGTGGAATTAAAAACAACATAGGTATATAAGTAGCTAAAAGAATTCTGATATTTTGGACTGATAGGACAGCAGTACAGTAGACTATATGTTGATATTGTTTTGAATTTTTTATTACTATGTAATGGTTGCGGAATCGGACAGCAGTACAGTAGACTATTTGCTAAATGGTTATGGACACACAAGTACAGTATATATATGCATATGGAATTGTCGTCCACACCGAAATGTGTTCATTTCGGTGGATAGTATATTTTTATTTCTATTTTTATTTTGGAATATATGTAAAAAAAAAGAAAGACGCATTAATATTGAATTCGGCAAATTTATTGACGAATGCCTTAGAATGGCTTTATATACCATGGACGGTATTTGATTAATTTGGAAAATGCGAAAAGAATACAAAAATGAATTTGATGTGAAATTTATGGTCGAGTGTTACTTGATTGATTGATAGTTTAGATGTTTGATAGTCGCCCAACCATTAGTACATTTGCCGCACCTGTGGAATTAGGATTACAAAAAAAAAAGATTAGATATCACCCTAGACGGCTTAGGCTGCGGGTTGACATTTGGAATATATTTTTGTTGGGTATTTCCTAGATGGCTTAGCCTGCGGAACTGACCCTACAGACCTTCATAGCCTTCGGGGTTGGTCTGGGCGCCACATTAGAAAGCTCAAGGGAGCTAATAGAGGCCATGAGTTAGGCATACGTCGAGGCTAGCCAAAGCTTGCAGGTGAGCACCCACTTGGGTTTTGGTTTCCGCGTAGAGGGTCTTAACCATGGTCAAGGCACACTGGTGCAGTGTGGGTATGGCAAATGTGTGGAGTGCATCCTGTGGGAGGTGTACTAGTGATTGGGTATAGGTTGTGAAGTGTTGTTTGGATGTAATGATTGATTTGTAGTGACTGAGATATAGTGTCGAGACTTGAGATGCCATGAATTATATATTATTGTACTAACACAGTTTTGCAGGAGGATAGGTCAATTAACATTTCTTGCAGGGCTCGACCTATCCTAATAGGAGGTGCAGCTCAGGTAATGTATTATTATAACATATAATAATTATTTAGTAAACGAGGTAATTATATAAAGACCGCGGAGTCTGTTATTTGATTATTTTTGGGAATGGAGTTCCCTACCCTTGTCCACTCATACCAGCATAATTTGCTGACCCATGTTGCTTGTTTTGCACGTGGGTACGTATCCTTATGGAGCGTAGGTGGAGGAGAGCAGCCAGTTGAGTACGATCAGGAGCAACATCAGGAAGCTCGGGTTGATCCAGTTGTTCGAGAGGGAGTTTGAGATTTACAGGAGTGTCTTTCACAGTAGGTTTAGTTCTTTGATTCGTTGTTTAGTTGATTACTCAAGTTATTTCATTTATTGGATTATTATTGATTGGGGAAGACAATACCTCCGTAGAAGTTGTTGAATTTTATTATTGGAGTTGTGTAATTCGATATTTGGAGTTTTTGGATTATATATGAAAAATTATTGGGAGTTCAATTGATTTGTGTTGAAGTATTTATCTTTAATGGTTATGGATTTTACCTTGTGCAAATGTTTATTTAGATTCCTGTCCCGATCCTTTGTCCTTTTATTGGCTTATTGAGGGTAATTTTGTAAATTCTCTCTTTTTGCCAATTTTTGGATATTAGGGTCGTGACAGTTAGGATCATTTCTTAATCGCTGTAATCATTTCAGAATTAAAACCACCATAATACAATAATGATAATCCCAAATGATTTTTTTAATACAGAAACCACCATAATATAATAATGATAATCCCAAATTCAAGCGTCTCTTTCTCTTCTCCCTCTATCTGCACTTCGCTTTTTAAAAACTGCTCTCTTTCTCTCTTCTCTGCTTTTAAATCCAACAACAACAAATCTCGAAAATCAAACAACAACATGAAAGTGGTGATTAAACCACTAACTCCACCACCACAAACATCAAATCAATAGTTCTTAGATACTTCATCATCAACAACTTGCCTTTTTTAATAAAGCAAGCAAAAGTGTAACAAATCGGCAATAAAAAATAGAAATATATGATCTAGTCACATGCACTAAAAGAAAACATGAATTTTGGAACGGCTAAGCGATTTGCTTTACCACAGACCGGGTCAGTGGCAAATTTAGCTACGGTCAATAGTCATGGCAAACCCTGGCTAAATACAGCTATTTGCCATGGACTCGGACCGTGAAAAATAAATTTTGACCAAACTAATTAAATTAGTTCAAAGTAGTTTTCAGTACTAACAACCAATTTTAAAACTTACAATAGGGTGGAACGTTGTTTTCAAAATTAACTACCGGAACGGAATCCAATGGCAAAAATTCTGATGTGCATAAATAATGCTTACATGGCGTTGAGCAAGACACGTGTCTACCATAATCGTCTAGCTGGACCTAACTCCTGTGTTTCACGCGATAAACCAAAACTAAAATAAAAATAAACCCCAAGAATTAATGAATCGAGTTTTCAATGACCTTTCTTTTTAATCTTTTAATAATTGAACACTTTTCAACAAAGATCTCAAAGAGGTAAGAAAAACCTCTTCAATTAGTTCTTTTCTTCTCTCTCTTATATCAAAATACAAGCAAAAACTACGGTTTCTTTTCTGAAATTGAGAGATCTTTCAAACATATTACTTACTTTGTTCTTAAGATACAATGAAGTTTTGAATAATCTTCCTTTCGTATCTTTTAAAAGATTGATTTTTTAACACAAAAAGATTGATCCGTTCTTTCTCATATCAAGATAAAAGTCAATTATATATATATAGTTTTTCGCTGAAACTGAGGTATCTTTCAACCCCATAAGCTAAAATGATCTCTTTTTGTGGAATTGTTTTCTAAAATTTAATTTTATCTTTTCTTTTTGAAATCATTTAATTTTATTTTTTTTTGCCACGTGTTTTGTTTTTGACATCTCATGATTATTTAATCCATGTGGACACAACCAACCGGAGAAAACCACTGAAAATGTACCCATGGTTAATATTGTCTGTTGACATTTAGTTATTGTCGGTTTTAAAATTGGTAGTTAGTATTGAAAATAACTTTGAACTATATTGTCAGTTTGATCAGTTTGGTCAATAAATTAGGTAGGCTCCGTGAACACCCACGGTCTTGCCGCGACCAATGACAGTAGCTAATCTGGTTTTGCCACCGATCCTGTCTGTGGCAAATCTGATGTATTCTCTTAGTGATGGAATCTGGTTTAATTGAATCAATCACAAGAGAAATTGAAGAAAATTGGAAAAAAGTTGGGCCAAAAGCTATTTTACAGCCATGAAAAACTACTATTGTAATTATTAAAGGACCACGACGTCATTGACCTTCAATATCTCCTTCGCCACTGTTGGTGAAGTGATGTCGGAAAGAAGGGTGATTTGGGCTTTAATTTTGGTCCATAAATATATTTGTTTATTTTATTTGTTTAGTTTTGGGTTTTGGGCAAATTGGTAATTTTATTATGAGTATAGGGTTTTGGTTGAATTGGTGATTTTATTAGAAGTCTAGGGTTTTTGAAAAACTATATAATTGATTTTATTGTAGTAGAGAGAGAGTTTTTTGAGTTTTAATTAATTATTGAAAGAAGTGTGTCTTCTTTATGAGGGAGTATACCTCATTTATCTCTGTTGTTTAATTCATTAGTTATTCTTTTATTCGCTTCCCTGCATCAGTTGGTAACAGAGCCGTGTAACGTCCTGAAGTATGACCTGTGGAGAACTAGGTTATGGTGGTGTTATTCGCGAAGATCCAAACGGTAGCATAATACGAAAGAGAGTGGTTGAATTAACACGGCGGGTTGAAGTACTCACCCAACAAGTTGTTGTTATGCAACAACAGCAAGAGCGCCGTCGTTCCCCAAGCCTACATGTGTTGGAGGATGGAAACGATGTGAAGGATGCAAATCCTTTTTCAAAATTTGGAGATAAGGAGTTATGACTTGTTGCAAATAAATCTCAAGATTCTATGAGATTTAAGATCAGTTTCTCAACATTCTTCGATTGTCAATCCAACGATATGATTGTGGAGAGTGAAAAAAATTCAATTTTCTATTAATGGAACACAAGAAATATTGCCAGTTGTAAAGTGGGAAGATCCACCAATTTTTGCTAGTTATCCAGATGATGGTGCAGATGAAGTTTCTTTTGCCAAATATGTTGAGATACTTGATGTTGATACTTCGCAAAAGTTGAATGATGTTTTTAAGGATTTGATAACAAGTACTTTAACAAAGTATTCAGATCATTTTCTCTGTTCTTTTGAGAAGCAATTTAATACATATTTTTTTTTTCACTTTGAGTCAGGAGTATGCTTATCGAATCATCCTTCGAACAAGATTTGTGAGCATGGATTTTGTGTTGAATCGAATTTACAGTATCTTGCCTAAGAATAAATAAGAGTTTTGCTTCAAAAGATACAAGATGACTTTTTTCCTTGTATTTTTTGAGAAAATAATATATTAATATTTTTTGATATAAAAATAAAAATTGGGTAACAACTCTATGATCACACATGAATTTCAACTACCAAAACAAGCCATATATATATATATATATATATATATAGTTCCTAAAAGGATAACACATCAGAGTCAGGAATCTACCTATGAATTAGGTACTCTCTAGACATGGCTACCTATGACTTTTAAGATTCTTCACTAGTGATGAAGTTTTAATTTGATGGGTTTGAAGTAGCATCAATGTTCTTCATTTATAGGCAGATTCCGACTCCTCGTCAGCCGCCTATTAAATCGGACTCTTGCAAACAACACATCATGTTATCCTTCTAAGAGGATTCTAACAACCATGTACAGTATATGGTTTGTTTTGGTGGTTGAAATTCTTGTGTGAACATAGTTGTTACCCAATTTTAATTTTTATATCAAGAAACATTAATTTATTATTTTCTCAAATAATACAAGGAATGGTATTTGGAAAACAATATTCAAATTAATTCATTATTTTGGAAGGAACGTTTGACTTTTTTTGTAAACTCCCCCTATTTTAATGTTAATGGAAATTTTATTTAAGTTTAATTTGAGATTAAGAATAATTGGGTACAAATCCCTGGACCAAGGGTTTAAGCATAATTACTATAAAGTAGTGGACTATGGTTTAAATAACCCAAACTTGGAGAAAAACAACCCACGATCAGATGTGAATTAGTTGGGAACCGTTAGATCAGCCGACTTAATCACTATGATATAGAGATGTGTAGCAACTATCGAGGGTTTTGTTCGCACACTAAGAAAAAAAAAAGGTTGCGAAGAGAGAGAGAAAGCGGCGCTGTGATCGAAGTAGAGAAAGATTTGCGATAAAAAGAAAAGAGGGAGAGAAAGAGTGGCGGCGCTGCGACCAATTGAAGAAGAGGAAGTTGCAGTGGCTGGAATTTTCAGAGTGAAAAGCAGTGTTTGGTGTCGGTGTTTTGTTTTGTGGGAGTTGCAGACCTGTAGAGGGAGAAGAAGAACAGTAACGTGGGGTATAACAGGTGAGTGGATGTTATTTTGTTAAATTAGTTTAAATTAATTAAACTATATGGTTATGATTTTAGTGGTGGGATATATGTGAGTTCCTGATTGGCTAATATGCTTAAAAGAAGTAGCATCTGTTAGATAGATTTACTTGAAAGTAAAACTAGATTAAGACTCTAAGTAGTTGCAGTGTATTTGGTTGACAATACCAACGTACAGTATATGTTTTATGGTTGTCGATTGGCCGGGTTTTCCTACATTGGTATAGTATAAACAGTTTATACAAGTCTATACATAAAGACTAAAGAAATATTAGTATTTGGGGCAGCAACAAATTTCGGTGATATAAGTTATACAAGTGTACAGTAAACAGTTTTGCCGAGTTGCCGAGTCTTTATTTATTTATTTATTTTTTAATTTGCACAGTACAATATATTGCTATTTGTCGGGATAAATAAATTTATGTTGGAGACTCTGGACTTGAGAATTTAATTCATCATAAATGCCTTGGAATGGCTTTATATACCATGGACGGTATTTGATTAATCTAGAAAATGCGAAAGGAATACAAAAATGAATTTGATGTGAATTTGATGTGAAATTTATGGTCGAGTGTTACTTGATTGATTGATGGTTTAGATGTTTGATAGTCGTCCAAGCATTAGTACATTTGCTACACCTGTGGAAGTAGGATTAAGAAAATTAGATATCACCCTAGACGGCTTAGCCTGCGGGTTGACACTTGGAAAATATATTTGGGTATTTCCTAGATGGCTTAGCCTGCGGAACTGACCCTACAGACCTTCATAGCCTTCGGGGTTGGTCTGGGCGCCACATTAGAAAGCTCAAGGGAGCTAGTAGAGGCCATGAGTTAGGCATACGTCGAGGCTAGCCAAAGCTTGCAGGTGAGCACCCACTTGGGTTTTGGTTTCCGCGTAGAGGGTCTTAACCATGGTCAAGGCACACTGGTGCAGTGTGGGTATGGCAAATGTGTGGAGTGCATCCTGTGGGAGGTGTACTAGTGATTGGGTATAGGTTGTGAAGTGTTGTTTGAGTGTAATGATTGATTTGCAGTGATTGAGATATAGTGTCGAGACTTGAGATGTCATGAATTATATATTATTGTACTAACACAGTTTTGCAGGAGGATAGGTCAATTAACATTTCTTGCAGGGCTCGACCTATCCTAATAGGAGGTGCAGCTCAGGTAATGTATTATTATAATATATAATATTTATTTAGTAAACGAGATAAATGTATAAAGACCGCGGAGTCTATTATTTTATTGTTTTGGGAATGGAGTTCCCTACCCTTGTCCACTCATACCAGCATAATTTGCTGACCCATGTTGCTTGTTTTGCACGTGGGTACGTATCCTTATGGAGCGTAGGCGGAGAAGAGCAGCCAGTTGAGTACGATCAGGGGCAACATCAGGAGGCTCGTGTAGATCCAGTTGTTCGAGAGGGAGTTTGAGATTTGCAGGAGTTATCTTTCACAGTAGGTTTAGTTCTTTGATTCGTTGTCAGTTGATTACTCAAGTTTATTTCATTTATTGGATTATTATTGATTTGGGGAAGACAATACCTCAGTAGAAGTTGTTGAATTTTATTATTGGAGTTGTGTAATTCGATATTTGGAGTTTTTGGATTATATATGGAAAATTATTGGGAGTTCAAATTATTTGTGTTGAAGTATTTGTCTTTAATGGTTATGGATTTTACCTTGTGCAAATGTTTATGTAGATTACTGTCTTAATTCTTTTTTCCTTTTATTGGCTTATTGAGGGAAAGAATGTAAGTTCTCTCTTTTTGCCAATTTTTGGATATTAGGGTCGTGACATTTTTCCTTGTATTTTTTAAGAAAATAATAAATTAATATTTTTTGATATAAAAATAAAAATTGGGTAACAACTCTATGTTCACACACGAATTTCAACTACCAAAACAAGCCATATATATATATGGGGGCCGCTCCATCCACTCCACTTATATTCACTCCCATCTTACTCCTTATCTCAACTGTCCAACGACACAAATCTAATGGTTGTGATAAAACTCAGATCTAAACCAATTTGTTTTAAAAACAAAGAAGGGTATAATTGGATATTTCTATCTAACTTAAAACAAAAAGTTTTCTTCCTAGTCTTTACTACTCTTACCGTTCTTTCTCCACACTTCTTCCTCACCGAAGAATCCATGAAACCATAAGTAAAATTAAAACACTTCTCTCTTCATCCGAAACCTTTTTTTTAAATGAAATTTCAGATCTTGTTTTATTAACAAACCCTTTGGTGGATGATAAAAGTAACACTAATAAAAGTGAAGGAGAGTTGGCTGCCATTACTGAGCAAGATCTTTTAGAGAAACTCGGAAAGCTTCCGTCCCCAAAATTAATTTTGAGTGCAATTTTATTATAAAAATAAAAACATGAATGTATTAAACAATTAAAGCAATTAAGGAAAAGGTCCAGTTTTTATTTTACCTAATTAAAGCCTTAAAATAAGAACTTATTAGAAAGTTTTGCAAAGAAGATAAGGGGAAGAAGAAGATCGTCTTCTCCATTTGAATTTTCCTGTTATGATCTTTGAAATCAAAATAAGAATTAGAAAAAGTGGTTATGGATGAATCAACCTTGATAATTCAAGTTGTTAGTTTGTCCAGAAGGAACTAATCGATAATTGTAGAGTAGTGAATATTAAATTGGTTAGTTTTCTCCACTAAAACTTCTTATAAAGTCGGAAACAGAAAGAGTCCAGAGAAAGAGATTTTGGAAACAATACCCTTTTTCTTTTGACTTAGTATTATTGTACAATTATACCCTTCATCATTTAATGTTGATTTCAAGTGAAATTGTTTTTAATCACAGCCATTAGATCTGGGGGATTCAAGGGCTTTGGATAGGGAGTGAGATGGGAGTGGGTGTATAAGGGAGTGGATGGAACTAGGGGTGGCAATCAGACCTGGCGACCCGAAACCCGACCTGAACCCGACCTGATATGGGTCAGGTTTGGGTTTCAATTTTTAGAGTTTTTTGGCTAATCAGGTCGACCTGATTGACCTGATTATAAATCAGGTCAGGTTCAGGTTTTACTTTTGAACCCATCGGGTCGACCCGAAACCTGATCAAATCAAAAAAAAAAAAAAAACCTAATTTTTAGTTTTTTACATACTGCATACAGGCTACACCGCTACAGGCCTACAGCCATACATTCATTCATCTTTGCGGCTCTCTCTCTCTTTGCGGCTCTCTCTCTCCCTCGACCGGTGCCCTCTTCTTTAACCCCTCTACCTGACAACCCTTCCATTCCATCTCTTCCTTCAACAACCACAAATTCAGAAATTCTCTCACAGAAAGCATAGCTCAAGCAGCCGGATTTCGTTCGTTCTCTCACAGAAATTCAACACAGAAATCGAATCAGTAATCGAATCACTCGGATTTCGTTCTCTCTCTCTTGAGTTCTCTCACTCTTTTAGAACCAATTCGGCAATTCCATTGTAAGAGGGTTTTTTTTTTTGAATTCTTTTTTTCTAGATTCAATTGTTATATAAATTCTTGTTGAATGTATAGATTTTTTTTTTGTTGATTCCATTGATTCTTACCCTCTTATAGATTTAGAATTATTATATCATTAATATGAATAAGTATGAATTCTTGTTGAATTTTTAATTACTCTGTAAAATACTAAAATTCCTTTGTGAATTTATATTTTTTTTATTGTCAAACTCAGATTAAATCGATTAGGGATATTACTGTGATGAAAATTTATATGATGGATTGGTATGTTTTTGTTTTTAAAAAAAATCAAGGTTTTTTTGAAAATTTATATTATGGAATTTATTCACATTTTTGTTCACATTGTTGCACGCGCGACGCGCTGACCATAAGTGCGTCTGTTGGTGCGGTATACTGCACTCAGTTTGTTATTATTGGCAAACTACACACTGCCTGCAGTGTTTGAGGCTTTAAGCATTGGTTTCAGTTCAACTAGTTATTAATACATGTATTAAGTTGCATTGTGCAATGTAATCTGATTCATTATTAAATTATTAATACATGTATTAAGTTGTATTTTTTTTTTGTCTGAATTTTCAGATGGAGGACGTTGTGGATCTTTCGGAAAACGATCTCATAGATGTTGATATGGAAGGTAATGTCGAAGAGCAAACCTCAACAGGTAAAAGTTCCACTAAACGAACTCGTACTTTTGTATCTAAAGCGTGGGATCATTATAATACTTTACCTGGAGTGAATGAGAGTGGGTATGTAATGGCGGCTTGTAAAAAATGTGGCCATAAACTTAGAGCTGATAGTAGTCAAGGAACGGGGAATGCCACACGACATACTCGAAAGTGTCATAAAACCACTTATCGTGATGTAGGCCAAATATGTATAGGCACTTCTGATGTAACCTTGTGTACTACTAATCCATCCAAATTTAACCCTGATGTATTTCGTGAGCTAGTGAGTATGGCAATTGTTAGACATGATCTTCCATATCAATTTGTCGAGTATGAAGGTGTTAGAGAACTCATTCAATATGCGAGTTTAGCTAATTCAGAGAATCTAGTCAGGCTGAAGTCTAGAAACACAGTGAAGTCTGATATCAATAAGATATATGTTAGGGAAAAAGTAAACCTGAAGAAGTTGTTGCATTCAGTTAGTGGTAAAATATGTGTGACTTCCGATTTGTGGACTTCTATTGCAAATGATGGGTATATCACTTTAACTGCTCATTATATTGATAAAGAGTGGAATTTACGAAAGAAAATCTTAAGCTTTTCGTACATGCCTACCCCACACACTGGTGCAGCTATATGTGAGAAAATATATTCATTGTTGTGTGATTGGGGCATTGAGAAGAAGTTGTTTTCAATGACTCTAGATAATGCATCTTCTAATGATGTATGTGTTAATTTGCTAAGGAGTCAACTTAACCTTAGAGATGCACTTATATCTAATGGAGAATATTTCCACATTCGTTGTTGTTGCCATATTCTTAACTTGATAGTACATGATGGTTTGAAAGATGTTGATCCAGCGGTGGTTAAAGTTCGGGAGAGTGTTAAATATTTTAGAGGTTCACAAGCTAGGAAGAAGGCTTTTTATGAGAGTGTGAAGGCAGTAGGGAGGCCTACTAGCAAAGGGTTGAGACAAGATATTTCTACTCGATGGGATTCCACTTATTATATGCTTGATAGTGCAATCTTCTACCGTTTGGCTTTTATTAATTTGTCTTTGAGCCCAGATACAAATTATACGAATGTAGAGTGCCCTTCTAAGGATGATTGGGAACAACTTGAAAAGATTTGTAAGTTCTTGGGCACATTTGCAAAAGTCACTAAGTTGTTTTCCGGGACATTGTACCCCACTTCCAACTTGTTTTTTCCTCAAGTTTGTGAGATTCAACAAGTTATTCAAAATGCGGTAAATGACCCGGATACGTTTATGAGTAAGATGGGAAGGAATATGGAATTGAAGTTTAACAAGTATTGGTCTGACCATAATAAGATTCTTGCTATTTGTGTGGTTATGGATCCAAGATACAAACTTAATGTTGTCGACTTTTGTTATACACGACTCTATGGGCCTAACTCTCGACAAATGCAGTTGGTTCGTGAGTCTTTGTTTAACCTCTTCAGTTTGTATGTGAAAGCCTATTCTATCTCGGAACCTACTGTTACACAAGGAAGAGATCAACCTCAAGTCGACAACACAATACACGAGAACAGTTTTTTGCAGGTATAATTAATTTATTTGTCTTTTTTATTTTTTTTAGTTATTATTGTTCTTGATGTAAAATATAATTATAATCTTTATGGTGTAGGGCTTTCATGAGAGTGAGGAGTATAATAGTTCTACAACCCAACAAAGTCAGTTGGACCTGTACTTAGCGGAACCAAGAATGAAGATATCGGACAAGTTGGATGTTCTTGTCTTTTGGAAAGCTAACCAGTTTCGGTATCCAGAACTTTCAAGGTTGGCTTGTGATTTGTTATCCATTCCTGTGTCTACTGTCGCTTCCGAATCTGCCTTTAGTGTTGGTGGTAGAGTTCTTGATAAATATCGTAGTGCACTTTTACCCGAAAATGTTGAAGCTTTGATTTGCACCAATGATTGGATGTGTAAAAAGAAAGGTAACTTTTTATATATTAATGTATGTTTGTAACACTTGTTTGTTAGTGTATGGTTTGCACCAATGTTTCAATTTATTTATTCATTTTTATTTTTTGTGTTTGTCTAGATAAATTGGAACCCACGTATGAAGAACTTACAGAGGACATACTAGAGGAGTTCAGGAAGGCGGAAGAATCAACTCAAAACTCAAATACTCTTGTTTGAAGGTAAACTCAATGTGATTTTAACCCTTGTGTGATTTCTTTGCATGACTCTTGGTATGCCTGCAACTACAGATACTAATTATGTGAGTCATTGAATATAATATCTGCATTTATCCCCCAACAACAACAGCAGCACACACGCACTGTAGTAACTGCCCATGCCTACTGCACTTAGTCTATATTTTCCCTTGCGGTGCAAACAACGTCCAGTACACGGTGGCGTGCATCTAACATGTTTGTGGATGTGACTTCACGTGCTTGTTTTTATTGATCTTTAGTAAACTGCAATTCAATCTGTGCTACTACATTCAGTCTCTTATCCACAAACATCTAACTTGTAGGTTGTCCAACTGATGACACTGGATTGCAGGCGAGCAGTTCCACTACTGATCCAAAACAAGGATTTAATCACTCCCTAGTGTGATTCATATTCAGTCACGTGTTGCATGTGATTCTTATCAGCAGTCCTCAGAAAAATTGTGCAGCAATCATGCCTGGACGGCTGGACGTGAGAGAGCCAATGTGATTCCTGTTGGCTGGTGGATTGCAGGCTTGCAGGCTTGGAGCAACAGTTATAACACTCTACAAAGGTCCTACCATATATAGTCCAACACCAGCACTACAAGTGTATCACCAAGTCCAGTTACAAGAATCATCTTTGTTGAATATTTCTGCACTTGGTCTTGGAGATGCTAAGGGAAAGAATTGGACTTTAGGTTGCATTTATCTTATAGGTCATTGCTTATCATGGTCAGGTTTGCAGTTGCAGCAGTCCTTATGAAGTTTGAATTGAGTATAATACTATAATGTATTCAGTATTCAGTATAATGTATTAATGTATTCAGTATTTCAGATTTTCAGTATAATGTATTCAGGTTTGTTGTTTGCTGTTTTGAACTCTTGATTGACCTGTTGTCCTGTTTGCTGTATTCAGTATAATGTATTTCAGATTTTCAGTATATTTGATTGACCTGTCAGTTTGCTGTTTCTGTTATTGCTAAACTGCTAAAGACTTATACTGTATGCATTCAGGTTTTCAGGTCGACCTGAACCTGACCTGTCAGGTTGACAGGTCAGGTTCAGGTTTCATTTTTTCAGAAAAAAAGTTCATCAGGTCAGGTTCAGGTTTAGGGGTTGAGACCCGATAACCCGACTGACCTGACCTGAACCTGACCCGACCTGATCCGATTGCCACCCCTAGATGGAACGACCCCATATATATATATATATATCCTAAAAGCAGAGTCAGGAATCTACCTATAAATTAGGTACTCTCTAGACATGTCTACCTATGACTTTTAAGATTCTTCACTAGTGATGAAGTTTTAATTTGATGGGTTTGAGGTAGCATCAATTTTCTTAATTTATATGCAGATTCCGACTCCTCGTCAGCCGCCTATTAAATCGGATTCTTGCAAACAACACATCATGTTATCCTTCTAAGAGGATTCTAACAACCATGTATAGTAAAAGGTTTGTTTTGGTAGTTGAAATTCTTGTGTGAACATAGTCACTACATGCCCTATTATTATTTTTATATCAACAAATATCAAATTAATATTTTTTATTTTCATAAAAAATATTGGTTGTTGGAATGCTTGTGTGAAAGGCATCATTATTATTCTAAATTATACTTAAAAAAGTACCATGTGTACTATAATTCTCATAAGTAAACTAATAGAAAAATTAAATAGACTAGTAGTTGAAATTCTTGTATGGACATAGAGTCGCTACCCCATTTATTTATTTCATGAACAATACTAGTATTTATAATTTTATTAAAATATATAGGTAGTTGGAATTCTTGTGTAACGAAATTCTTTTAAAAAAATAATGTTTCTGTGTTATTTGAAGAAAGCACCTAGACAACAAGGAAGAACGAAATATAGTTTATTCGAGAAAATACCGAAAAATCTCATCTAGGGGTATTTATGTCGGAAAAATTATTTGTATTACAAATTAATTCAATTTGAAGTTTTTCTTTATGACTAAACCGATTTGGAACCGTGTCCTACTCCCCAATTCACCGGAAATTATATGAGATGTAAGTTGTTTAGTGTGATAAGAAAACTGAAACCTTTGACTTTTTTCCTTCCAAAATAATGAATTAATTTGAATATTGTTTTCCAAATACAATTTCTTGTATTTTTTGAGAAAATAATAAATTAATATTTCTTGATATAAAAATAAAAATTGGGTAACAACTCTATGTTCACACATGAATTTCAACTACGTACCAAAACAAGCCATATACATGGTTCCTAGAAGGATAACATATAGGAGTTAGGAATCTACCTATAAATTAGGTACTCTGATGCTATGTCAAACACAACAAATTAAAACTTCATCACTAGTGAAGAATCTGAAAAGTCTTAAGTAGTAATGGCTAATCATATAATGTTGAAGGAGCTTGAGAATGTATCTGGTAATACTGTTTTGCTATCATATCGCAGTACGATTGAGTCTCTCGTCCCTGCAGCAAAGAAGGACGTGGGTAATTACAGAACTGCTGATAAGAATCATGTATTCAAAATACTAATGGTGCAAGGTAATGTTGCTTTTGTTTTCAATATCTACAAGACAAGTAGAAATCTTGTGATAAGCGAAAGCATTTCTAACAAGTCGGTAGAACTTTTAATCGATGGAGATGGTGGAACCTATAAGATTTTCGTAGAGGATTCTGGAATCGCTATAGAAGAAGCCAGTAAACCATACGTTCTTAAGTATGGTGTCACTCATCAAACACGCTATTATCATTTCCTAATCGAGAATGGTGATATGGAAGTTACATCTAGCAACAGTCTCACTTTGTGAGTAGCACAATTAAATTCTACAAGTAATGTAGAATGTCCATGCACATTTCCTGCTTGATGGTTGTCAATAGGTTCAGACTTTGGAATAGTAGGTTCCGCTAAAGCACTAGTTGCATCATCTTCCTACTCACATCGCTGCAACAACCGACAAATATTCATGGAGAAAGAACGAAGACTACCACCCTGCAAACACACCAATTTGTCAATAGAAAATCACAATCAAATAGAATACACCAATTTATCAACAAAAATGACAATCATACAAGAAAGTTAAATTTCAGTAAATTACGAGTAAAGAAGAAGTTGGAGAAGGTTCATGGAGTTCATTTTTCCATTCTCGCAACATTTGATGCACTTGTTCTTCTAAAACAGCAACATCACTAGTTCTACTCTCTTTTCGAGCATATTGTAAATCAGTAATATATGTGCATAATTAATGCACACATCCTGATGAAATGGTAAATTAAGAATTTTTTTTGCCATATAGCAATAATATATGTACATAATTCTTAACTTAAGGACACGAATTGATGCTCTTAACTAAAGGAAACTACTTGATGTTCAACTAACCTTGGTTCACTACACATTTTTCCCAATATCATTTAGGTTCTCAGTCTCTATTTTCAGTGAAGCATGATACAAACTACAAGGTTTGCAAAGTTGTTTGTGCAAGATGAAACCGGTACGAAGAGGTTTGACATCAATTTTGTGACATAGTGTCCATGGTTATTTCGCCTTGAGTTCATTGTTAAGAAAACCTAGTTGTACGCACATCGTCCGGTGTCCTTGTCTTCGCGTCGTGTGTCTAAAGTGTGGTTTTTGGTTCAGGACGTACGTACCTTCTCAAGACGTTCGTACGTCCAAGCAGTCAGCAGGAAGTTTGTTTGGTCAGGACGTACGTACCTTCTCAAGACGTTCGTACGTCCAAGCAGTCAGCAGGAAGTTTGTTTGGTCAGGACGTACGTACCTTCTCAAGACGTTCGTACGTCCAAGTAGTCAGCAGGGTCTGTATCGAGTGGAGACGTACGAACGTCATATCGACGTACGTACGTCCAAAGTGGTTTTTCTCTATTTCGGCCCATTTTCCTTGGCTTTCAACCCTAAGTATAAATAGGGTTTCTCTTCCAAAGAATAAGGCAGTTCTTTGGCCGTCCATTGTTTGTTAGGTTCTTGAGTTTTGGTTTAGGTTTTGGTATTGAAAGTGTTTGTGGCTATTGAACTCAATTCCCTTCTTCCCCTTTTTCTCAATTCATAAATCTGTGATCTTCTAAGTGTTATTGTGAATTCGGCTTCGAGTCTTCTTGTGTTCTCATCAAGAAGTCGAGTGTCTTGTGCGTACATCAAGGTGCTCTGGTGAAGTCAAGGTGTTAGAGATAACCAGGAGTATCAACTCGCAGTGAGTGCAGGTAGTTGGTAGGTTTGTACATCTCTTTTCATCTAGTGGATTATTTGTTGTCGTGAGGACAACCGTGGACGTTTCCCTTATTGGGTTTTACCACGTTAAAAATTTCTGTGTGTTCTTTGCTTTATGCGTATTGTTTGATTGGTTGATTATTCTATTATTGTATAAGCACTATTTGTAGTTTCTCACTTGGTATCAGTCGCTGGGGGCTGGTTAAGGAGCGTAAAGGCTCACGCTAATGATCAATAGTGCTATGAGTTACTTTGGTAAGACACTTGTCTCGACTGTTACTAGATTGTCTGATGAACAATCGACTGTTAGTAAAGAATGCTCTAGTGACTGTGACAGGGATTTGATTCTGGTTGAAAATAATGATTGGGCCACCCTATACCGATTATCCAGAAAGGAATGTCTAAGGTTGGAGGCACAAAATAGTATACTTCAGGATAGACTTGACTTACTTGCTGTTAGTTCCTCATCCATGTCAACTTTGGATAGGGAATCTGAGTCTTGGCAGGTTGATAAGGTGACCTTATTGAGTAATCTTGCTGCTCTTGAGCACGACAAGGTCGAATGGGAAGTCCGGTGTAATATTCTGTCCACTGAACTAGAAGATGTCAAAAAGGAACTGATTCGCCTTCAGTCGTTCGAAAACTGCAATGGGTTGTCATCTTCTGAACTACCCCCACTGTTGTCTCATCCTCCTACTAAAAAGTCTGACATGCATCACTCTGTGGCCACGGTAGGCATCCGGAGTAAATGGAGACCATTCAGGCGTGCTCCTTCTCAGGGGAGAAAACGTCAAATGCCTTGCTCATTATGCGGACAGTTTGGACATTGGGCCTCGCAGTGTGTTGGGGCTGTTCCTGCTTCCCAACCATGGAAGCTGCTCTCACAGCCATTGTATTTTTATCCATCTTATCCATATGCCTCTTACTCTTCTCCTTGTAATTTTGCAGGACATGTTTCAAATGTGGCGATTACTGCCCTTCATGTCTCAAGCTCGGATAGTGAGTGGTTACTTGATAGTGGTGCTTCGAAACATATGTCAGGTAATGCCAAACTTTTCTCCTCTGTTACTGCTATCGATGGTGGAAGTGTTACTTTTGGAAATGGTAAGCGCTCTCCTGTGATTGGTAAGGGTTTTGTTGCTGGTATTGGTCTATCTTCGAATGATGTGTGTTTGTTAGTTGATGGGTTGCGTGTTAATTTGATCAGTATTAGCCAACTGTGTGATACTGATCATACTGTTAATTTTTCTAAAAATATATGTACTGTGCTTGATAGTTCGGGTAAGTGTATCATGACAGGTAAGCGTACATTGGATAATTGCTATGCCATTCAGCCTGTTGCATCTGGCATAAAATGCTTACCTAGTAAACTAAATGAGGATCTGTTGTGGCATCAACGACTAGGTCATGTCAACTTTGAACACCTGGACAATCTAACTCGAAATGAATATATCAAGGGAGTTCCTAGACTTGGACGAAATCGTGACACTGTATGTGGTGGGTGTCAACTAGGTAAACAGATACGTAGTCCACACTCCAAGAAAAAGTCCGTAACGACATCCTCTCCTTTAGAACTCATACACATGGACCTGATGGGTCCTACTCGCACTCCTAGCTTAGGAGGCAAACGATACATCTTGGTTATGTTTGATGATTACACTCGCTTTACCTGGGTATCATTCTTGCGTGAAAAATCTGATGCTTTTCTTGAGTTTCAGGGGATATGTCTTCGTATTCAGAATGAGAAAGATACTCAAATTAAACATGTCAGAAGTGACAGAGGCGGTGAGTTCACAGACACAGGTGTTGTTGAGTATTGCGTTGCAAATGGTACGTGGCAAGAATTTTCAGCCCCATACACTCCGCAACAAAACGGAGTTGCTGAAAGGAAAAACCGTGTTATTCAGGAGATGGCTCGTGCTATGTTGCATGCAAAGAATGTTCCTACCAAGTTCTGGGCGGAAGCGGTTCATACTGCTTGTTACATTATGAACCGTGTATATCTGAGATCTGGTACTACACAAACTGCTTATGAGCTATGGTATGGTAAGAAACCAAATCTCAAATATATGCGAGTCTTTGGCAGTGTTTGCTATGTGTGCAAGGACAGACAAAGTCTGTCCAAATTTGATAGTCGAGGTGATGTTGCTCTTTTACTTGGTTATTCCTCTAATAGTAGGGCCTTTCGAGTATTTAACCACACCACTCGCAAGGTCATGGAATCCTTTAATGTTGTTGTTGATGACACTATTGTATCTGACTCTTCTGTTTCTACTGGTACACAGGATGTCACAGTTCTCTCACCAGTGTCAGACTCTGTTGACATGTCTCCCATATCGTCATCATTATCTGATGAAGGCGATGATGATGCTAAACCGTCGGGTGCTGCAGAGGAATTGCCTGGTAGGACCAGTGTTGTGCCCACACAGGATGATGTTGTTCCATCCCAAGGAGTGACTGATGTCTCTCCAGAACTATCCACTGTCCCTGCTGACCCTGAAGAGATGTTTAATCTAGCATCACCTCGTGTTAAACAATATCACTCCTTAGGTGATATCATTGGGGATGTTAATGATCAGCGTCTGACCCGTAGGAGGGCCAAGGAGATGAATTGTGTTCATTATGTTTGCTATCTCTCTTCTCTTGAACCTAAAAATGTTACCGATGCTCTTACTGACGATGATTGGCTGGTTGCTATGCAGGAAGAACTTGGTCAGTTTAAGCGTAGTGATGTTTGGACGTTGGTTCCTAGACCTACTCACACTAATGTGGTTGGTACTAAGTGGATCTTTAAAAACAAATTGGATGAATTTGGGCAGATTGTGCGCAACAAGGCAAGGCTTGTAGCTCAGGGCTATAGTCAGATTGAAGGTATTGACTACGGAGAGACTTTTGCTCCTGTGGCTAGGTTGGAATCTGTCAGGCTTCTTCTTGCTATGGCGTGTCATCTGAATTTCAAGTTGTATCAAATGGATGTCAAGAGTGCGTTCCTCAATGGTATTCTTAATGAGGAGGTCTATGTTGAACAACCTAAGGGGTTTGTGGATCATACCTTTCCGAATCATGTCTTCAAATTGCAAAAAACATTATATGGGTTAAAACAGGCTCCTCGAGCCTGGTATGAACGTCTGACATCTTTTCTACTCGGGAAAGGATTTGTTCGTGGGAGTGTTGATCGGACTCTGTTCATACTGAGAAAGAATAATGATGTTCTTCTAGCCCAAGTCTATGTGGATGATATAGTGTTTGGATCCACGTGCCCAAGTCTTTCTGAATCTTTCTCTCGGTTAATGAGTTCTGAATTTGAAATGAGCTTAATGGGAGAACTAAATTTCTTTCTTGGGTTGTAGGTAAAGCAGTTCGATCATGGAGCTTTCATCTCTCAAACAAAATATGCTAAAGAACTGGTTAAAAAGTTCGGTTTTGGCACTTCAAGTGGTCATGATACTCCCATGGGTGAGAGGGTACGTCTTGGTAAGGATGTTATGGGTAAGTCTGTTGATATTCGTGAATATCGGAGTATGATTGGTAGTCTCTTGTATCTCACTGCTAGTCGTCCAGATATTTCTTATAGTGTTGGGGTGTGTGCACGATTTCAAGCTAACCCTAAGGAATCTCATCTTATTGCTGTTAAGCGTATCATTCGGTATGTTGCTAGCACACTTGATTATGGTTTATGGTTCACCAGAGATACAAATAGTGTTGTGGCAGGTTATTGTGACGCTGATTGGGGTGGTAATCTTGATGATCGTCATAGTACCAGTGGTGGCTGTTTCTATGTTGGGAATAATCTTGTTTCCTGGCACAGCAAGAAACAATCATCTGTATCCATTTCCTCGTGTGAGGCTGAGTATATAGCTGCAGCTAGTGCATGTACACAACTTCTGTGGATGCGTCAGATGCTTCGGGACTATGGCATTCAACAGCAGGCAATGGACCTATTCTGTGATAACACCAGTACCATTAGCATCTCCAAAAATCCTGTTCAACACTCACGAACAAAGCATATCGACATTCGTCATCATTTCTTACGTGAGGCGGTCGAAAAGGGTGATATAGCAATGGAATTCATTCCTACTGAACATCAGCTAGCCGACATTCTTACAAAACCCCTTGATGCAGCTCGCTTTCATTCCTTGCGTAAATCTATTGGGGTTGTATCTCTTTCTTAAGTGTGTTGGTCTTTCTCTGTTCTCTATGTTCTTACCTCACTTGTCATGTCTGTTTTTGTCATAATGGTTGGTTGTTTAGGTTCAGTTTCTTTTATTTCTTATTGTTTGTTGGTATTGAGGACATACTATTTTCTCTATTGTGTGGATTCCTTTTACAGGAGTTTCTAGCTTGGGGTCCTCAACTGTTTTTTTTGTCATGCATGGTTGTAGGGTTACATCATACTCTCTTTATCTTGGTAGTTTCTTACATGATGCATTTACATGTAGTTGGACTGTCATTTTATATACCTGTATATCTTCAGTCTTATATGTTTTTCTTTCATGGTCATCGTCTCCTTTTATATTTCTACACCTCCTGTAAGTGGTCAATGACTCACAAAATCCCCAGCCATTTGACTGTCTTGAGAGCATGTTCATTTGGCTAAGAACCCGTTGGGGCTGTGAGGGTCATGCTCTGACGGTTGCACTCAGGAGATGTTAGTTCTTGTGTTGCACGTTACCATGGTGTTGCACTTCTTGAGTGTGTTGCCGAAAAGATGTAGGCTACACCCTACCCTCGTGTTCTGGTAAAAGATGGAGATATTATATACTCCCACACGGGAATGACATTTAAAAAAAAAAAAAAAAAAAAAAAAAAAAGGGTGACAGGTGACTCTCACATTTGTCTAGTTCAAAGGAAAAAAAGAAAAACAATGTTCTGTATTTCCTTGGTGTTGGTGTGATCCGGTTCACTTCACATTGGCCTTGTAGCACGTGACTTTCAATATACTCAATGATCGTGTTTTTAGTTTATTTCTGGAGGTTGGAATTGGTCTGTCAGTTTCTTCTACATGCTTGCATCATTCTAGTAAGTACCATGGCTTTGTGTATGATGTCGTTCTGCGATTTTGTATTTTCTTGTTAGTCGTCTGCTGTTTGGTCTTTAGGTTGCTCTCTCATTTTTTTTTTAAAAAAAAAAAAAAAAAAAAGGGGGTCGTACGAACGCTGTCATGACGTTCGAACGTTGAGGTGGGCAGATCTTTTTCCAACGTACGAACGTTATTAGAACGTACAAACGTTGAGTCTGTCAGATTTTTTTTCGGAGCCCCGACGTACGAACGTCTTTAGAACGTACGAACGTCCCTGATACAGTCCGGTCCATCTGTTGTTTAAATTAAAATTCTGTTTAAACCAAAGGCCAACTGTTAGATCAATTGTGTTTCCTTCTCTTTGTGACACTTTAAGCTGTTTGTTTTTGGATCTTCCTCTATTTTCTTGCGTGCACCTGTTCTCCTTCTCTTGTCGTTTGTTCCTCTGTTTCTATTTCCACACTTAGATCCTTGTGTGTACTTGGATATTGCTATTTTGTTATTCCTACTTGTTCTATTCTGGTTTGCAGTAAATTTCTGCTACTCAGGTACTGGACCTCTCTTATTGGGCCAAAGTTAGGTTTCTTCTTGTTGTTCTATATATATATGGAGTCTACTCTTCTCTTCTTGAAATTGTGTTTTCTTATCTTCTTCTAGTTCTCTCTTTGTCTTCAGATTTTTCTTCAATGGCAGAATATGAACTTCATGGAGTTTTTGTTCCGACTGTTGGTTATGTGTCGTTTATGATGATGGAATACAAAGACAATGCAAAGGTTTGTCGCTTATGTCGTGTTCCCCATGGGTATGACTATGTTCATCCACCGTTCCTTCGTCCATGCATAGCTCATGTCAATCATTGGGAGAGACTACCGGGACATCTTCAAAATCATATCTTGGAGTTGGTTGGATATCCGAAGGTTACTGGACTTGCTGCTCCTCTCACCGACTGTGGTTTGGATAGCAGAATTGAGAAATTGTTTTGTACGAGTGCATGGCAGGAGGACTATGATGGCCATGTGACAGCTCGGTGGAATAGATCTTCGGCCCGTGCGGAAGAATTTTGTTTTATCTTAAGCTTTATGTTCATGTGATTATGACTTATTATGTTTGGTTATGAGTTGCCTTCATGAACGCTAACAGTTGGGATGGGTTTTATCTTTTACTCCTTTTTGTCTTGGTTGTTTGGGATTGATCTTTCTTCTTGATTGTTTTTCTGTTCTTACTATTATTTATGTTTATTCATCGGTTCTCCTGTTGTTTGGCTCTTTTGTTCACTTGTTGTGACAAAAAGGGGGAGATTTATGACTCTAATACTAACATTCGTTTCTTCCTTTGTTAGTGTATTTTTGGGTCATTTTTCAGGTATTCTACACGCATGGGGGAGTGAACGTGTTGATGTTTTTAGAGGATTGTACAGTTATGGGGGAGCTTGAGTGTCAAAATTTTGGAGCTCATGAAGTATGGGGGAGCTGCTCGAAGGAATCTTTGTTGATTCCTTAATTGATTCAAAAATTCTTAGTTGCTTCCGTGCGGTCTCTGATGTTTAAAGCGTCTGGTTCAAAGATTGGTGACTCGGTACGTGTTCTACCTTGAGTGATTTTGTAGGCATGATTTATAAATGCCATGGGTTGGTGTTGTAAGCACGTTTTATGAGTGCTATTAGAGTCATAGGTTTTTGTCACAAAATCAATGTCAAAGGGGGAGATTGAAACCGGTACGAAGAGGTTTGACATCAATTTTGTGACATAGTGTCCATGGTTATTTCGCCTTGAGTTCATTGTTAAGAAAACCTAGTTGTACGCACGTCGTCCGGTGTCCTTGTCTTCGCGTCGTGTGTCTAAAGTGTGGTTTTTGGTTCAGGACGTACGTACCTTCTCAAGACGTTCGTACGTCCAAGCAGTCAGCAGGAAGTTTGTTTGGTCAGGACGTACGTACCTTCTCAAGACGTTCGTACGTCCAAGCAGTCAGCAGGAAGTTTGTTTGGTCAGGACGTACGTACCTTCTCAAGACGTTCGTACGTCCAAGTAGTCAGCAGGGTCTGTATCGAGTGGAGACGTACGAACGTCATATCGACGTACGTACGTCCAAAGTGGTTTTTCTCTATTTCGGCCCATTTTCCTTGGCTTTCAACCCTAAGTATAAATAGGGTTTCTCTTCCAAAGAATAAGGCAGTTCTTTGGCCGTCCATTGTTTGTTAGGTTCTTGAGTTTTGGTTTAGGTTTTGGTATTGAAAGTGTTTGTGGCTATTGAACTCAATTCCCTTCTTCCCCTTTTTCTCAATTCATAAATCTGTGATCTTCTAAGTGTTATTGTGAATTCGGCTTCGAGTCTTCTTGTGTGTTCATCAAGAAGTCGAGTGTCTTGTGCGTACATCAAGGTGCTCTGGTGAAGTCAAGGTGTTAGAGATAACCAGGAGTATCAACTCGCAGTGAGTGCAGGTAGTTGGTAGGTTTGTACATCTCTTTTCATCTAGTGGATTATTTGTTGTCGTGAGGACAACCGTGGACGTTTCCCTTATTGGGTTTTACCACGTTAAAAATTTCTGTGTGTTCTTTGCTTTATGCGTATTGTTTGATTGGTTGATTATTCTATTATTGTATAAGCACTATTTGTAGTTTCTCACAAGAGACGGTAAACACGCAGAAAATACTTGTCCAACATTAGAGTAAACTATTCCAGATTATGCTCGAAAAAGCATAGTCCACTATTACATTCACTATGGTAAAAATAGGGGTTACCCAAACCACAAACTTTTTTATCAATTTAGCGTGTAATTGTAATCTATAACATAAAAAGCATAAAAAAAGGGGCTAACCCAAACCACAACAATATTTTATCATAAAAATGCAAGATATGTTATTTACATATGAAAAAAGGTATGGACTTCATATCTTGTAGTGATGATACTGAAGTGAGATTAGATAGAAGTGTAAAGTACTTGATGCGCCACTACACCAAGTTTCTTGTTTTGGCACACCAATTTTAGCACGCCTCAAAACCGAGCCAAAAATGGGGACGGTTTTATGTATTTAGGCACGGAAAAACAACGAGCTAAATTTTGACTCAATTTAGAACCGTCCCAAACTATGAAACCAAGCACATGTTTTGCACATGTCACAAGGGCATATAAATAGACTTCAATTTTTTTGTCAACTCAACCAGACCAATAAACTATGAAAATTTTGCGAAGTTTACCCGCAAAATTTTATCATATTGTCGCTGCCATAGAAGAATCAAAAGATTTGTCAAAATTATCATTATATGAGCTAATGGGTTCTCTTGAGGCGCATGAAGAAAGGATGAGCAGCAGGTCAGCTGAAAAATCATTGGAGCAGGCATTTCAATCCAAGGTGAGTTTTGGGGACAAGAAAGAAAATTCAAGAAGCTTCCAGAATCCCGGAGAATTTAGCCGAGGAGAAAGCTCTAACTGGGGATGTGAAGGAAAATTCAGCAACAACAACCGAAGATATGGCAAAAATCCTTCTTCAAAACCTTATTGCAATGTTTGCAAAAAAACCCGATCATAAAAGTGAAAACTGCAGATATAAATGCACCACGTGTAAAAAGTTAAATCACGTGGATAAAGATTGTTGGCTTAAGAAGAAAAATCAAGCCAACTATATGGAGAAAAATGAATCTCCAGACCAAGTATTTTATTCTTGCTATAATTCAATGCAAGAACCTAAAGATATTTGGTATTTAGATAGTGGCTGCAGTAATCACATGACCGGAGATAAGAAAGGTTTTATAAGTCTAGATGAAGACGTAGATTCTGAAGTTAAGCTAGGAGATGGTAAACTTCAAAAAATAGAAGGAAAATGAATAGTTACAGTAAAAATTGGAGAAGGAGCATCTAAAAATATGCATGATGTTCTGTATGTCCCCGGTCTTGCTCAAAACTTACTAAGTGTTGGGCAACTTATCCAGAAAGGGTATATTGTGCATTTTGAAGATAATGAATGCACAATTTACGATAAAAGAAAGAAGCAGGTGGTTGCCAAAGTACAGATGACAGAAAATAAGGTTTTTCCATTGGTGATGTCATCGGTACAAAACTATGCCATGAAAGCAACTACAGTTGATGAAACTGAATTATGGCATTTACGATTTGGGCATTTGAATTATAGAGCCTTAAGGGTTCTAAAGTCCAAAAATATGGTGATTGGGCTACCTAGTATTGGTGGAGAAGATAGATTTTGTGAAGGCTGCATTTTTGGGAAATTTCATAGATTTCCCTTTGCTAAGTCATCATGGAGAGCCAGGAAGTTTCTAGAATTGGTTCACGCTGACATATGCGGACCAGTTCGAACACCGTCATTAAACAACAAAAGATATTTTCTTTTGTTTGTTGATGATTACAGCAGGATGATGTGGGTGTACTTCCTAGAGCAAAAATCGGAAGCATTCACCACATTCTTGAAGTTCAAGGTGCTCGTTGAAAAACAAAGTGGGCATTCCTTAAAGGTGTTACGCACCGATCGAGGAGGAGAATTCACATCTAAGGAGTTCAACAAATATTGTCAAGATCAAGGAATCAAGAAGGAGCTGACAGTCCGATACACTCCTCAACAAAATGGCGTGGCAGAAAGGAGGAACAGGACGATCGTGGAGATGGCTCGGAGCATGCTGAAGGGAAAAGGCTTACCAAACAAACTATGGGCTGAAGCTGTCAACACCCCGGTCTACATTCTCAACCGTTCGCCAACTAAAGTAGTGCGAGACAGGACGCCGTATGAAGCATGGCATCATCAAAAGCCCACGGTAACTTCTCTCAAAGTCTTTGGATGCATTGCATATTATCATATTCCATCAAAACACAGAGAAAAATTTGATGAGAAGGGAGAAAAACTCATCTTCATCGGGTATAGCGAAGAATCCAAAGCTTACAGGCTACTTAATCCCAAGACCAATGAGTTGGTAATCTCCAGAGATGTCATCTTTGATGAGCATAATGCATGGAGTTGGGATGATGGAAACAACACTAATGTCGAGGCGCCACTAATACTTGAAGAAGAAGAATAAACCCAAAAACAACCAGGTCCAGAACCTGAACCAGTTACTCCGCCAACAAGCCCAAGAAGTCCATCTTCATCAGGGTCAAGCTCTCCCCCAAGAAAGGTACGTCCTTTACAAGATGTTTACAACTCATGCGGTCCAGTTGCTTTTCTTGCTTGTGAACCACAAAAGTAGGAAGAAGCAGCAACTGAAGAAAAATGGAGAAAAGCTATGGATGAAGAAATGAAAGTCATCCATAAAAATGAAACATGGGAGCTGGTTGAAAAGCCCAAAGAGAAAGAAGTTATTGGGCTGAAATGGGTCTATAAGACCAAGTATAATGAAGATGGCTCTATCCAGAAGCACAAGGCTCGGCTTGTCGCAAGAGGTTATTCCCAACAACCTGGAATAGACTTTAACGAGACATTTGCGCCCGTTGCAAGGATGGAGACAATTCGTACAGTACTAGCAATTGCAGCACAATTGGAGATGAAAGTCTACCAGTTGGATGTGAAGTCAGCTTTCTTGAATGGAGAACCTGAGGAGGAGGTCTACGTGGAACAACCTCAAGGCTACATCATCAAGGGAGAAGAAAGAAAAGTTTATCGACTTCGCAAAGCATTGTACGGGCTAAAGCAAACACCAAGAGCCTGGAACAGTAAAATTGATCGCTACTTTCGCCAGAATGGATTTGAAAGAAGTCCAAGCGAACCATCGCTTTATGTGAAGCGAGATGGTGTAGGTAATTTCCTTATAGCTAGTTTGTCTTTATGTTGACGACTTAATTTATGCCAGCACCAAGCAAGCAATGGCAGAAGAATTCAAGCGAGTGATGATGAAGGAGTATGAGATGACTGACTTGGGACTCATGAGATATTTTCTAGGGATCCAAGTACGACAATCTCAGGAAGGCTTTTTTCTTTCTCAAGAAAAATATGCCGAAGATCTATTGAAGAAGTTCCAGATGGTCGATTGCAAACCAGTGACGACACCAATGGCTGTGAATGAAAAGATAAGTAAGGATGATGGAACACCTAAGGCCGATGCCTCACTATTCAGAAGTCTGGTTGGTTCGTTGATCTATCTCATGAATACAAGACCAGATATTGTTCAAGCAGTAAGCATGATATCGCGCTACATGAGTGATCCAAGCAAACTACACTATGCAGCAGCCAAGAGGGTACTGAGATATGTCAAAGGAACGAAAGGATTCGGCATCAACTACAAGAAGGAGAAAGATAACAAGTTAGTTGGCTATACAGATAGCGATTGGGCAGGATCAATAGACGACAGGAAGAGCACTTCAGGTTATGTTTTCTTCCTAGGTACGAAGGTGATCACATGGTCATCAAGAAAGCAAAATACAGTGGCACTATCGTCGGCAGAAGCAGAGTACATGTCAGCAACAAGTACAGCTTGTGAGGCAGTATGGCTTCGAAGAATTCTGGCAGATTTACAACAAGACCAAGAAGGTCCTACTACTATATATTGCGACAATATGTCTGCAATAGCTATGACCAGGAATCCAGTGTTCCATAGCAGGTCAAAGCACATTGAGTTGCGTCACCACTTCATCAGAGACTTGGTTGAGAGTGAAGAGATCGAGCTACAATTCTGCAGGACTGAAGATCAATGTGCCGACATATTTACCAAGCCACTTGGAGGTGAAAAATTTCATCACTTTAGGAGGAGCATGAACATTACAGATTAAGAGGAGGTGTTAAAAATGTAATCTGTAGTGTCCAAGTCCAGAAAAGCCCAGTCCATAGAAGTGTCCAGAAGCATAAAGAATTATCTAGCATATAACAGTTAGTAGTTAATAGAGAAATCTAGAATGTCGGTTAAATGAGAAAAAATCAGAACTATGTAGAACAATTGAAGTCGGTTATAATGTCCTATAAATAGGGAGGTGAACATGTTGTTTGATCAATGAATCAAGAAAAGAAGTTCTCTAGTACTAGTAGTCCTCTTTTGTAATAAAAACAAAGTTTTTTTTATAAACTTGTTATTTTGTCCTATTCTTCTTCTTGACTCTCATATACCCACTAACACTTCCATTGTTTTAACAGAAACCAGGTTTGTCCACAGTGCATAGGTTCAAACGTCTCAAAGGTAATGGAATTAACAGAATTTGGGGTTTTTACTTGTATTTAATTTGCTAATTTTTGATGTTTGGGTTTCTATTATTTGCGCGATGAATTCTTAATTTATTCTTTGAATTTACAGGATGTGCTACAGTTGAGGGCGATGAAGGAGAAGATGACACAGATAATATTGAGAATGAGTTTAATTATATGGGTAGGGATAAGCAAGACATGCACCAGTATCTGGCAGAGGCCATGCTTCAAGGTCATATGAGCTATGGAAGAGCTGGTGATATGGACATGCCTAAGTAGTCCACACAATGCCTCAAGTTCCTTTGCTTACCAATGACCAGATGGTACTCTCCTACCTCAAGCCTCAAGCTTTTCCATTATGACGGGAGTGTGGATGCTTGGAATGATTTTGATTGGAGCAGCAAGGCAGTCCACATACTTGCCCATAACCAAACTAAATGGTAGCGTCTTTTGTTTCTAATTTCTATTGATATGCTCTTCTTCATGACTCTTTATGGTTTAAACTTGGTCCTTTGCAGATTATCTAGCTACATGTGAATGTATCGTTATTTGTTCAATCAGATTAGTGAATCTTTGATATACATGTGGGTGCATTCTGCATAGTATATATTAGACTTGTAGAAATACTCTTTGTGTGTACTAAAAACCATTCTTTCATTTATTGGATAATAAATAAGATAGAATGTTGGAATGTCTTTAGCTCAGGATGTGCTCTGGTGTTGGGACAAAAGCTATATACAGTATTTAATGTGAAATTTTTAGTTTTCTTTACTTTTTTTTTTTTTTTTATCCTTACCATTTAAGTTATTTTACTATAATTTTTTTATTTCCAAGTCTTTTGGAAGAGACGAAATATGACACATCGAGCCAGTAAATGTAGACAAGGGTGTAATATAATATGGGTTTACTTGTGTACCGTCAATTACAGGTCCCAGAAGCTGATATCGAAAAGTTTGAAGCCAGCTATAAAGGATCTGATTCAGAAAAGAGTGATAGCTGGAGGTATTATTTCTTCCTTTCTAACGTTGATGATTTAGCATGTTTTTTTTTCCATCTTAAAGCATAAGCTTATGATTATAAGTTCACGAAGTTACTTCTTTTATGCAGGGGAGCTGAAGGAAACCAAAGCTTTCTGACAATGGGCAAAGCAAGTTTTTGACAAGAAAGGGCAACTTTCTCCAACAGTTTGTTTTATTGTCAATATAAAGTAAGTATTAGGTGATATGCCTTATAATAAAACTTTTCTTAGCAAAGTAGAACATATTTTCCTTGCGTTTCAGTCATGTTCTTGTTCATTATATTTTTTGAAAACTCTATGATAGATTCTTGATTCTAGACATGATTAAGTCTAATAATTTGAAAGATGTTATTTGTTTGAATGCATGACTCACAAAATGCATATTTAAACTGAACTGCTATTTTACTTTGTCTACTTAGAAAATTATGTTTCTTGTCTGTTAAATTCAGCATACAAATTAATGAATTGCAATTCATTATGTGTACTTTGATCATTATTACTGTGTTTAGACCTACAGAAATATATATTTGGTATAACAGTTGCTACAAAAGTACATTTTGCATTTTTGTCTTATAAGTTATAAGTGTCGGAGTCTTATAACTACATAATTGTTTTGCAGGTTTCATTTGTTGGATTGTGTTTTCCCTTTACTTATTGGATTCATGTTTCATCAAATATCAGTTGGAAAAACTTAGTGTAATCTAGCAGGTAACATACACCACACATTTTCTTATTTAGTAGTTATGAAATTGTCTTGTTTCCCTACTAGTCTGTGCATATCTTCTTGCTAATGAATGCAATAGTAAGGTTTCTCTTTTCTCATTGCATGCACAAAAACTATATTAGTAATTCACTGAGTTTGATGATACCAAAGTATTGAATTTTTTTTGTTGGATAAGCAAGTAGTTATCAAGAGATTATAACAAGTGCAAATATGCCATTAAAAGAATAGAGCGTTTTTTTTTTAAGCATTGTGCATATGTGCCAATGTTGATGATAACCTGTCATGGCATGGTATCCATTTTAGTGAAACTGAAAGTTTAACACAACTCCATTTAGATTGTTAGAATTGAAGATGGGCAACCAAATGTTTTTGTTATTTTGCATTTATAGAAGTAAACCCATGGGCTCATTAGTACACTCATTCGGTGAAAAACATACTTATCTTATTATGCTCTTTCTAACATTCAAAATATAGATACACTTTAAAATACACACTGCTATGATCATGGTTATCTTGTGTATGACTTCTTTTGCTAACCATTAACATAGTATCCTTGCAATTTGAAACTGGTTTATATTAGTATCTTTTAAGTTCTAATCAGTGTAATGGTGGAAAGAGAAATATTTTTATCTATTTTCTTACTAAAGTTTAGATTTCTTATGATATGTTTTTGTTTATGAACTTATTGTATATTGGAATTGATTTACGTGTGGTGTATGAATGCAGATGCTAAAGAAAGTTGTTGAGAGTCTAAGAGACAAACCTTCCCTTGGATGTGAGGTTTGGGAGAGTTACTCAAGATTTATACATGGATGATTTTTTTTTTAAGTTTGTAATTTTTTTTTTATATGTATTGGTGGTTACTGAGCAGATTTAAAATAGTGTGTAAAATACATTATGGCAATACTGTAAATAGTGACCTTTTGGTAATTGAAAATAAATAATTTTATTTTTATTCTTCAAATTTGGCACGGTTTTAAACTGTGCAAATTTTTGTGCCACATGTGCCATGTGTCTTTGTTGGATGTCACCACGTTTCAAGCAAGTGTTGAAGTCTAACTTATAATTTGGCACGGTTTGACTTTTTTTTGGCACGGTTTTTAGTCTGTGCCGATTATTTAGCCACATACGATTTTGGCACTGTTTGTAACCGTGCCAAAACGATTTTGGCTCGGTTTAGAACCGTGTCAAATTGGGTTTTCTGGTGTAAACTTGTTTGTGCAAGAGAGGATAAACACGCAAAATATACTTGTCCAACATTAGAGTAAACTATTCCAGATTATGCTCGAAAAAGCATAGTCTACTACTACATTCGCTATGGTAAAAATAGGGGTTACCCAAACCACAAACTTTTTTATCAATTTGGCGTGTAATTGTAATCAATAACATAAAAAGCATAAAAAAGGGGGCTAACCCAAACCACAATAATATTTTATCATAAAAATGCAAGATATGTTATTTACATATGAAAAAAGGTATGGACTTCATATCTTGTAGTGATGATACTGAAGTGAGATTAGATAGAAGTGTAAAGTACCTGATGCGCTAGTATCAAAACAATACAGGGTTAACGACACAAGTGGCTTTCATAATCTAATCTAGGCCTAGATGAGCTAGTTGTTAACAGATTTGGGAGAAATTAACTCACAAGCATATCATAATCCTCGGTCATGAGGCCCCGAGTCACTTCACAAATGTAAAACAACATAAAACTTTAAGTACTTTGTGCGAGGCATCAAACACCTAGATAGATTTATATAGAAGAAAAAAAATAACAATCACAACAAATTAGACAGGAGCTAATTAAATTCTGCAAACATATTATTAAACAAGAGAAATTGATAAATACAAAAATTAAGAAGATATAAAGAATATTATGCATGCCTAGGTAAATAGAATTTTGGGGGCTTGAGAGTCAAATAGACCCAACTCCTTAGCTATCGAATGACGAACAACTTGTGCAGACGTCCTTCCACTGTAATTGTGAGCTCTCATCATAGAACAACCAAACAACTATTAGTGTCATGTATTTTTTACCGGTAACTACACAAAATATGTAGGGGTCATGTGATTTTTATCCATGTTATTCAATTATACACAAAAAAAAAAAAAAAATGGCATTAAGCTCAAGACTGTTCCGTTCATGATACAGATTGATGCACTGTCAAACATGTATCTATTACATGATGTTTAACACATTTGAGACTTAGTCTAATGCATCCAATATCTTGAAACAATCATGTATCCAAGATGCAGCTAATAAAATTCTCAAAGACTCAGTCTAAGAACAAATTTCTAGCTAATCAGTTTTCTCCAGATTTATGACGAAGTAAAAGTTACATGGTTATTACACGAGGATAATAAGATATGAAAGAGATCCAATCAAGGAGATAAGATATAAATATAGATATTACCCACTAAAAAAACTAATTAATGTTATCAGATTAGAATTATGAAGTATGAAGAAATAATAGATATAATAAAGGACTCACTATAGTTTTCTTTGGGTCAAATTATCGAAATTGACAACAACATTTACAAAAAAAATAAAAAATCAATTATGACAATAAATTTTAAATATAACAACAACGTTTGTTATCTTATCAATTTATGACAACCAAGTTTAACACCCACATCACATGGGTCACCAAACAAAGGGCGTCGGAGTTAAACTTGGTTGTCATGAATTGCGATAACCAACGTTGGTGTTAGATTTGAAATACATTGTCATAATTGAATTTTTTTGCAAACGTTGTTGTCAATTTCGATAATTTGACCGTTTTCATTGATAAATTTATTTTATCAGTCTTGTCATTTATTTATAAAAATAAAAAGCTGATAACATGACATGATCATTATAATTGTGTTTGATAAAATCATATAATTATCAATCTTGTATTTTATTTATAAAAAAATAAAACTTAAAGTTGATAACATCATGTTATCGTTGTAGTTGCCTTTGATAACATCATGTTACCAATATAGTTGTGATAATATCAGGTTATCACTGTAGTTATCTTTATAAATTCAAGCTGATAATATAACGTTATCACTATACTTGTTGTTATTAACATCATGTTATCACTATAGTTTTCATTGATAACATAATGTTATCAGTCTTGTTTTTTATTTATAAAATATTTTAAGCTGATAACATGATGTTGTCACTATAATATATAGTGTTTGATAACATCATGTTATGAGTCTTGTATTTCTTTTATAAAGAACCTAAAGCTGATAACATCATGTTATCATTGTAGTTGTTTTGGATAACATCATTTTATTATTATAGTTGTGATAACATCATGTTATCGCTGTAGTTATCTTTGAAAAATAAAACTGATAACATCATGTTATCACTGTATTTGTTTTTATTAACATCATGTTATCACTATAGTTTTCATTGATCACATTATGTAATCAGTCTTGTCTTTTATTTATAAAAAATTTAAGCTGATAACATGATGTAACGTATATATCGTAGTAGCAACGATTTATTACGTTGCAAATGTTACATGTAGTTGCAACGGTTATTAACGTTGCGAATGAGTAATTGTCACCCAATCTAATGCAATAGACGGGCAACGCTTTTATTTCGTGGCTAATAGTGACATTGCAACGTTTTGGACAGTATTTACAACGATTACAGACGTTGCAAAAACTCTTTTCTGTAGTAGTGTGTTGTCATTGTAGTTGGTTTGGATAACATCATGTTATTATTATAGTTGTGATAATATCATGTCATCGCTATAGTTATCTTTGAAAAATAAAGTTGATAACATCATGTTATCACAGTATTTGTTTTTATTAACATTATGTTATCACTATAATTAATGGTGTTTGATAACATCATGTTATTTGTCTTGTATTTTATTTCTAAATAACATAAAACTAATAACATCATGTTATCACTGTAATTGTTTTTATTAACATGATGTTATAAGTCTTGTCTTTTATTTATAAAAAATTTAAGCTGATAACATGATGTTATCACTATAATGATGTTTGATAACATCATGTTTATTATTGTAGTTGTCTTTGAAAATTATATTAAAACTGATAACATCATGTTATCACTGTAATGTTTCAGAATTCTAATATAATTTTTTTGATTAAAAATATAGTTCAAATAGTGACGAAGATGATGATGAAGAAGAATAGAAAAAAAAAAAAACACATATAGAGGAAAAAAACAAGAAGAAAAACAAGTGCGAGATTCTTTTATTGAAATCTTCCACTAAAAATGTTTACAAGAATTTTGTTAGTAATTGTGTTTCAATTACTGTTTTGGGGATCTGATCATGTTCAATTACAATCCCTCTTACTAAACCATTTCAATACCAAAGTCAATAATTTATAAACAAAAGAAGGCAAATCTTGTAAATTCATTTCAATATCCAAGCAATTCTCCATGGGGAGCTCCAGCTATCTTTGTCTCTAAGAAGGATGGGACTTTGAGGATGTGCATTGATTACCGTGAGTTGAATAAGGTGACGGTCAAGAACAAATATCCACTACCGAGAATAGATGATTTGCTTGATCAGTTGAAAGGAGCAGCCGTGTTTTCTCAGTTTGATTTGAGGACGGGTTACCATCAGATGAGTGTAGAGGAGAAGACTATACCACTGACTGCTTTCAGAACTCGATATGGATTGTATGAGTTTCCAGTAATGCCTTTTGGGTTAACTAATGCTCCAGCATTTTTCATGGATTTGATGAACCGGATTTTCAGGCCTTATCTTGATAAGTTTGTGATCGTATTCATTGATGATATTTTGGTGTATTCTAAGGATGCTCAGGAGCATGCGAAACATTTGAAGACAGTGTTGCAGATATTGAGAGATCACAAGCTATATGCTAAGTTTAGCAAATGTCATTTCTGGAAGAATGAGGTACATTTCTTAGGTCACGTGATATCTAGAGAGGGCATTGCCGTTGACCCTGAGAAGGTTACTGCAGTTAGGGATTGGAAACAACCAACCAACCCTACAGAGATTCGAAGCTTTTTGGGATTAGCTGGATATTACCGTCGTTTCATTGAGAAGTTCTCGCTCATAGATGAGCCATTGACCAGACTTACGAGGAAGAATGTGAAGTTCTTGTGGACTGACGATTGCGAGAGAGCTTTCCAGGAGCTTAAGCAGAGGTTAACTACAGCGCCAGTGTTAGTTATACCGGTTAGCGGAGGCAAGCTTGTGGTATTCACAGATGCCAGTGGTACAGGACTTGGTTGTGTTTTGATGCAGGATGGGAGAGTGGTTTCGTATGCTTCTAGATAGTTGAAGCAACATGAGCAAAAATATCCAGTGCACGATTTAGAATTGGCAGCTGTGGTGTTTGCTTTGAAGATTTGGCGTCACTATTTATATGGAGAGAAGTTTGATCTTTACACCGACCACAAGAGTCTGAAATACTTGTTCTCTCAGAAGGATTTGAACATGAGGCAGCAGAGATGGATGGAGTTCATTAGCAGTTATGATTTTCAGATTCAGTATCAGCCTGGGAAGGGTAATGTAGTTGCAGATGCTTTGAGTAGGAAACATGCCACCGTTGCTATGATGATGATGGAGGAGTGGAAATCTTTGGAGACTATAGCGTCTCATGATGTGTACTTACAGCAGGGAGGTGAACAGGTCACCATTTGTTCTATGGAGGTGAAACCTATGATGATTAGCTTGATTGTGTCCAAGCAGCATGAGGACCCTTTCTTGCTCCGAAAGCTTGGGCAGTTAGTTGTGGATTTGTTAGATGATTGTCCCACAGAATGGTCAGTTGGTGTTGATGGAGGTTTGAGGTATAGAGATCGATTGTGTGTTCCTGATAAGGATGGTTTGAGGAAGAATGTTATGGATGAGGCACATCGTTCTCATTTCACTATTCACCCTGGTGGAACGAAGATGTACCAAGACGTACTTGAAGAGGACTTATTGGTGGGAAGGAATGAAGAGAGACGTTGGAGAGTATGTTTCTAGGTGTTTGACATGTCAGCGAGTGAAGGTCGATCATCAGAAGCCGTCAGGGTTACTTCAACCTTTGTCTATTCCCCAGTGGAAGTGGGAGCACATTTCCATGGATTTTATTGATGGTCTGCCTAGATCACGGGGAGGCAACGAATCTATTTGGGTTGTCGTCGATCGATTGACTAAGTCAGCTCATTTTCTTCCAATTTCTGTGAATAGAAATGCGGATAAGCTGGCAAAGAAGTATGTGAAGGAGATTGTCAGACTACATGGTGTTCTGGCTAGCATTGTTTCAGACAGAGATCCTATATTAACTTCCGAGTTCTGGGGTAGTTTTCAGCGTGCCATGGGTACGAAACTTAACTTGAGTACTGCTTATCATCCCCAGACATATGGACAGACTGAGCGGGTAAACCAGATCCTAGAGGATATGTTACGTGCTTGTGCACTCAGCTTTGGTGGAGAATGGGAAGAACATCTACCTTACGCAGAGTTCGCTTATAATAACAGCTTTCAGGCGAGTATTGGTATGGCACCATATGAGGCACTGTATGGTAGGCCATGTAGGTCACCAGCTTGTTGGGCGGAGGTTGGTGATACTGCGATTCTTGGACCAGTGATGGTTCGCGAGACTACAGAGAAAGTAGATATCATTCGACACAGATTGAAAACAGCTCAAAGCCGAATGAAGAGTTATGCAGATGATAGGAGGAAGCCACTCGAGTTTGCTGTAGGGCAGAAAGTGTTGCTGAAGATCTCCCCGATGCGGGGAGTAATGAGGTTTGGTAAGAAGGGTAAGCTGAGCCCTAGGTATTTGGGACCGTATGAGATCACTGACAGAGTTGGACCGTTGGCTTACAGACTGGCGTTGCCACCTGTTTTGGAGAAGATACATAATGTATTCCATGTTTCTATGTTGAGAATGAGGAAAGGAGATGATAAGGATGAAGAGGATGAAGGAGTAGACTACGCACAGTTAGATATTTATGATCCACAGCAGTTAGAAATTAATGAAGATGTTACCTACAGAGTGAGGCCAATTACTATCATTGATAGAGATGAGAAACGACTAAGGCGAAAGACATTGAAGCTGGTAAAAGTGCAGTGGAGTGATGATCCGAGCGATGTCACATGGGAGCTGGAGGACAAGGTGCGAGCTAAGCACCCGGAATTGTTCGATTTATCTTTCTTCCAAATCTCGAGGCCGAGATTTCTTTTGAGGTGTGTATGAATGTAAACCCCCTCTTTTATATTTTATGCTAATTTTAATTTGGAATTAAGAGTAATTGGGTACAAGTCCCTGGACCAAGGGTTTAAGCATAATTACTATAAAGTAGTGGACTATGGTTTAAATAACCCAAACTTGGAGAAAACATATCACGAACAGTTCGGTTTCCTCTTATTTCGGAAACACGTCAACACGATCAGATCGAATCAATTGGAAACGTGGGATTAACCGGATTAAATGGGAGTGATCTCCTTATATAATCGAAATTGAAACAAGGGTTTTGTTCGCATAGTTTTTTTTTTTTTAAAAAAAGGGGTTTGCAGAGAGAGAGAGTGGCGGCGATCAGAATTTTTGGAAGAAGAAGAAGTGGGAAAACTTAAGGGCTGCAGAGATTTGGTGTTTTAGAAAAGTGGGAAAAAGGAAGAAGAAACAGTAGTGGGAAGAAGAAGTTACAAAAAAAAGGAATTTGGAAGGGAAGAAGTGGACGACCAGCAATAACAGTGAGTGGATTTAGTTTTCTTTTCTTTTTTTAAAAATAAACTATGTACTACTTAGTATATGCACATGGGTGATTACATTTGTTTTGGGAGATAGATAGCTACATACTGCTGACAAAGAGTAATTTTTATAACATGATATGATTATAATGTAATGTTGACGTGCTTGCATGTCGTGATTCCTTTGTATGCTTCAACTGTTAATATCTGTTTACTTATACTAAAAGGGGATAATGAAAGGTTAAAATTATATGTATTGTTTATTTGTATGAGGCAGTTCTTCTTCTTAAAATCTATTTTTATTTTACTAATATGTTTTGGTGGAAAAGTTTTATTCCAAAAATATGTTTTGAAACTTATAATAGTATAGAATTGCCGAACAGGTGCGCAGTGTTTTAAAATTTGGTTCTGAATGGTTATGGGTGTACAGTACACTAATTATCGTGTTGTTTTTTTTTATAGAAAAAAAAAATTTATTTATTTTTATGATACTGTGTAGTCTAATTAAGTGCCGTCATTGCCGAGTTTACTATTTGAATGCGATTGCACAGTATATAAGATATGGGTATCGTTTGGGCTTAGCATGCTTGGGGTTATTTGAATTAATGCAAAAAGTTTTGGGAACTTAATAGTACAGTATGTACATAATTGTTGCCACCACCGAATGTGTTCTCTTTGTGGTTGTACAATAGATAAAATTCTTGTTTCGGATTAAATTTGAGTAGTTTGTTAATGAATGCCTTGGAATGGCTTTATATACCATGGACGGTATTTGATTAATCTAGAAAATGCGAAAGGAATACAAAAATGAATTTGATGTGAATTTGATGTGAAATTTATGGTCGAGTGTTACTTGATTGATTGATAGTTTAGATGTTTGATAGTCGCCCAACCATTAGTACATTTGCCGCACCTGTGGAATTAGGATTAAAGAAATAAATTATCACCCTAGACGGCTTAGCCTGCGGGTTGACTCTTGGATTATACCCGGGTATTTCCTAGACGGCTTAGCCTGCGGAACTGACCTTTCAGACCTTCATAGCCTTCGGGGTTGGTCTGGGCGCCACATTAGAAAGCTCAAGAGAGCTAGTAGAGGTCATGAGTTAGGCATACGTCAAGGCTAGCCAAAGCTTGCAGGTGAGCACCCACTTGGGTTTTGGTTTCCGCGTAGAGGGTCTTAACCATGGTCAAGGCACACTGGTGCAGTGTGGGTATGGCAAATGTGTGGAGTGCATCCTGTGGGAGGTGTACTATTGATTGGGTATAGGTTGTGACGTGTTGTTTGGGTGTAATGATTGATTTGTAGTGATTGAGATATAGTGTCGAGACTGGAGATGCCATGAATTATATATTATTGTACTAACACAGTTTTGCAGGAGGATAGGTCAATTAACATTTCTTGCAGGGCTCGACCTATCCTAATAGGAGGTGCAGCTCAGGTAATGTATTATTATAACATATAATATTTACTTAGTAAACGAGATAAATGTATAAAGACCGCGGAGTCTGTTATTTTATTGTTTTTCGGAATAGAGTTCCCTACCCTCGTCTACTCATACCAGCATAGTTTGCTAACCCATGTTGCTTGCTTTGCACGTGGGTACGTATCCTTATGGAGCGTAGGTGGAGGAGAGCAGCCAGTGGAGTACGATCGGGAGCAACACCAGGAGGCTCGTGTAGATCCAGTTGTTCGGTAAGGAGTTTGAGATCGTAGAAGTTATCTTTCTCAGTAGGTCTAGTTCTTTGTTTCCGCTTGTCATTTGATTAGTAGAGTTTTTTATATTTAATGGATTATTTTTGATTGGGGAAGACAACACCTCAGTAGAAGTTGTTGAATTTTATTATTGGAGTTGTTTAATTCAGTATTCGGAGTTTTGGATTATGGAAATTATTGGGAGTTCAAATTATTTGTGTTGAAGTATTTGTCTTTAATGGTTATGGATTTTACCTTGTGCAAATGCTTATTTAGATTACTATCTTGATCCTTTCCTTTTATTGGCATCTTGAGGGAAATTTGATAAATTCTCTCTTTTTGCCAATTTTTGGATATTTGGGTCGTGACAATTTCAATACCAAAGTCAATAATTTATAAACAAAAGAAGGCAAATCTTGTAAATTCATTTTTTTTCATCAAATGTGGTTTTCAATCTAGCTTGTCGTTTATTTGAATTATGTTAAGTGATTGTGGAATAGAATTAAACAATATAGTAATTGGAAACAATCAAATCGATTGACAATTGAAATGAAATTGGTTTAAAGATTAAACAAATGTAAAAAGAGAAGAGAGAGTTGATCTCATATGAAATTGCAGGAGAGATGAAATTGGTTTAAGGGTTAAACAAATGTGAAGAGAGAAGAGAGGATAAACCCGTAGAGATGACGAAGGAGAAACTTAGAAGAAAATGGAAGAACCGGTATTTTTTTTTTCTAAAATGCCCTTGGGCCTAAAGAATTTGTTTGTGCTTTATAAGATCCATAAGTTTGTCCTTTCGTCAACCACCTTTTTTAAAATACCCTTTTGGCCAAGCAGGTACGGAATTTGGCATTTTGGCCCAATTCTTTGTAAAATAGCATAAGTAACAATGTTTAATGTTTTATTATTTTATTTTAGAGAATTAATTTCATCAATAATAAACTGAAAACCCTCAAACTTATAGTGTCAGTTATTTAGTGACGTGCAATTTTCTTAGTTGATTTCTCACAAACCAAATTTAAAAAACTCCACAAATACCCCCAAATTTACATATTTGTTTTTCCCAAAAAACCTAAGTTGATGATAAAATAGCATGACTAACAATGTTTATTACTTTATTATTTTACTTGAGAGAATTAATTTCATCAATAATCAACTGAAAACCCTCAAACTTATAGTGTCTGTTTTAAGTGACGTGCAATTTTCTTAGTTACTTTGTTATAAAAAAAAATTAAAAAACTCCACAATTTTCTGCAATACATTGTTAAAATTAAAATAAGTGGCAAATGTTTTTACCAAAATCAATAATTTGACCATGAATGAAGATCTAATGCTTCTGAGTATTGTGTAATCACCACTTAATTTTTAACTGAAAACTTAATGTCTATTTCTGTAACAATAAAACCTATTAGAAAACATGTAAACTTATTGAGATTATTAAATTAAACCATCCATCCTGATACAAAGCATAACCAGAGTACATTTTCATTTATTCTCACACTTGAAAAAACTGAAATACAAGAAATACAAGAGAGAACTTATAAGAAAGACCTTATAAAGAAACTGACATACAAAAGAGTCCTTATAAAAGATTCTTGTTATTAGAGAACAAAATACAAACATTATCCCAGACTTCAGAACATATGATAGGATTCCAATAAATCAACTGTGTTGTTCACAGAGTGAGATTGTTGCTAGCTGTAACTTCCATATTACCATTATCGATAAAGAAATGATAATAGTGTGTTTGATGAGTTATGCCATACTTAAGTACGTATGGTTTACTGACTTCTTCTATAACGATTCCAGAATCCACTACGAAAATCTTCAAGGGTTTAGAATTGGCTGGTAAAGAGTTTAGCCAATAGGCAGCTTTATCTTCAAGGGTTAAGGGAAATAAACGCAACCTAAAACCGTCGTACCCAAATGTTGATTCTTGACAGTGTTTAGAATTGTAATAAATTTACGCAGATGACTATAAGGTTGTTCATTTTTGAATCCATGGAATTTAGGTAACATGTGGATAATTGAAGGTTTTATTTCAAAATGTTGTGCATCACATGCTGGTAACACAATACAAGAAGGTGGGTTGGTGGTTACTGGAGCAAATTGCTCATCGAGATTTCTAACTAAACGATTAATTTTGTTTCTCACCCAACCAATTTTGGGAAAACAAAGTAATCAAACACAAACAAGAAATTATTCTAGATCAAACAAATCAACTTCTCTTTATCTTGATTTAATTTTTGAGGTTACTAATTTTTAGCAAACCTAATCCTTAGTACTTCTAGACTTAGCTCCAACTCTTGGCAAGGTAAAATCTCAAGTAGTTCAAATAACTTTCGTCCAAATGCAACCAGATAGGTTCCCAGATTCAGTGGGGGGTCTTCCGTGTATAAACACGTTCCTCAATTATGTAAGCACTTAAACCTTAGACGTCATTGCACGTCGTTTGACAGAACTTTTTTAGACATTGCACAAGAAGTACTAATTATAAAAATTCCTTAAAATCTTATCCTATTCAAGAGGGTCTTATGAGATATATAGCAACCCTTAGCTTGAAGTCTAATAAATTTTAAATTATTAATTGGGGTTAGGTTATGCAAGATGTTGAGATTTTTAACCTAGGTGGGCAAAATAGCGGTGATGAAATCCACTACTTTATCTTGTTGGGGTTTTTGCCCTTATCTAATATTTTATGCAAATGCTAAATTAAATGCGCAATACACTACTCAATTAAAATAAACCGCTAATTTGGGCTTCGCAGTGAGAAGGTACAGGATCGGGCCATTAAAGATGAATTAGTGTACACTACTACAGAAAAGAGTTTTGGCAACGTTCCGAAACGTTGCAAATAATGTCATTAACGTTGCAATTACACTATTAGCCACGAAATAAAAGCGTTGCCAGACCGTTGCATTAGATTGGGTGACATTTACTCTTTAGCAACGTTAATAAGCGTTGCAACTACATGTAATATTTGCAACGTAATAAACCGTTGCTACTACAATATATACGTTGCAACAACTATTTTTCTAACTTCTATTTTATAAATAAAAAAAATACTTTTAAATTTTAAAAAATATAGTTGCAACGTTCTAAGCGTTGCAAGCTCTAACGTTGCTATTATACATTAGGTATAAATGCGTTGCAATTATACCATTAACAACGCCATAGTAACAACGCTTTTGACGTTGCAATGACGTGTATGATGACGTGTTTTCTTCTTTGGTTCGATTCCTTCTTAGTCCGGCAACGACGCTATTTGAAAGACTCAAAATAGTCGTTAATTAGATCGCGTTTTTCAAAACCTTGCTTTGACTACCTAAAACGAGTATAGCTTGAAGAAAGAGTTATCGAATCCACGTCTAAGAGAGAACCAAGTTTAATGAAGAAAAGAAATGCAATTTTACTAATCTAGAGAATAAGGGGAAAATAATTTTGCAAGGTATTGGTGATTAACTACTACTAATGGAAGAAATAATTGTACGAAGATAAATACGGTGAGAATTTCAAGAGATTGAATCCACCAATTCAAATATGTAATAATTAATATATAGATTTATCAAGATTAATCTGTAGATGGATACTCATTACCCACTAAGATGATTCGAAATGCATAATGGAAAGGTATGACATTAAACACTTATTCTATCGATTCTGGAAAATCAATGATACTTCTTATCATTAAAATGTGGTGGTAAGAAAGAATACGTTCGTTTTTTAGACCGTCGTCTCTCAATGTGTCCCCAAATAGTTATAGCAAAGTGTATATTCCACCTACTAAAAGAATTTAAAGAACTAAGAAGAAAGTAAATAAACATCGTTATATATATGTTTCATTTCACAAATAAATTATTGCAATTACTTACCTCTAACCTTCTCTCGAAACGCTAGATCCTTGACCTCCGGAATTACTCTAATGGATTAATTTCTTAATAAATCATATACTAACTACTACATAAAATGAAAAGGCTTCATCTCTCCTTTGAAGAAGGGAGATTAGCCTAACATAATACTAAACTAAAATCTACTAAATGACATAAAATAAAAACTAACTAAACTAAAAGAAGAAGAAGAGAACTTTTATTAGAATGAGTTTTTGCATTCAACTCTGGATGATCAATACAATGAATAGAGCTCCCTATTTATAGATCCATAGAGAGCCTAAAAAGGGAAAATTGCAAAATATTACATAATATTTGATTGATAATCAAACTAATTACTAAACATTTGTGGAAGAAAATGTCAAGAATAAAATCTTTGAATGATTGTGGTAAAAAATTAATGAAAAACATATGTTGAAAATCAAATCCTTGCCACCATTGTTGCCAATTTTGTATAAAACTGCCATATATAGTGAAATCCTAGAAGACTGGCAATTTTTCTTGGATGGCTGAGTTGTCTCAATATTCTCCATATTTTACATATGCTAGAATCTTAACTATCATCCTTGAAGTGATTCTATGCTCCATCTTCTATTTAGTAGTCACACTTCACTTATCTCCTTAATGGGCCTCTCTTGGACTTAAGCTTTGTAGATAATTTTACGGGGTTATTTAGATTTAATCCACTAAGATTCATTCAAGGCTTTGACCATTTGGATCCATGACTTTGGGCTTCATACTGTAAGCTTTTTCTTTGATTTATTCTTTTCTAGGTTCTTTCCTTCAAAAATACAAAAACAATAGAAATTACTCTAATTCAAGTCTAAAAGCGAGTTCTAACATCATACTAATTAGGGGTAAAACTACGTTTTTGGATACTTATCAATAACATCATGTTATGAGTCTTGTATTTTATTTATAAATAACCTAAAGCTGATAACATCATGTTATCATTGTAGTAGTTTTGAATAACATCATGTTATTATTATAGTCGTGATAACATCATGTTAATGTTGTAGTTATCTTTGAAAAATAAAGCTGATAACATCATGTTATTGTGTATTGTGTATTAACCACTTAATTTTTAACTGTAAAACTTAATGTCTATTTTTGTAACAATAAACCTATTAGAAAGCATGTATAAACTGAAAGCATAACCAAAGTACATTTTCATTTATTCTCACACTTGAAAAAACTGAAATACAAGAAAAACTTCATTAAAGAAATACAAGAGAACTTATAAGAAAGACCTTATAAAAAAACTGACATACAAAAGAGACCTTATAATAGATTCTTGTTATTAGACAACAAAATACAAACGTTATCCCAGACTTCAGAACATATGATAGGATTCCAATAAATCAACTGTGCTGTTCACAGAGTGAGACTGTTACTAGCTGTAACTTCCATATTACCATTATCGATAAAGAAATGATAATAGTGTGTTTGACGAGTTATGCCATACTTAAGTACGTATGGTTTACTGACTTCTTCTATAACGATTCCAGAATCCACTACGAAAATCTTATAGGTTCCACCATCGCCATCAATTAAAAGTTCTACAGACTTGTTAAAAATGCTTTCACTGATCACAAGATTTCTACTAGTCTTGTAGATATTGAAAACAAAAACAACATTACCTTGCACCATAAGTATTTTGAATGCATGATCCTTATCAGCGGTTCTGTAAATACCCACATCCTTTTTTGTTGCAGGTACCAGAGACTCAATCGCACTGCGATAAGAGCATCTCTAATGGGTCTCCTATATTTAGCCGACACATAGGCAGTTATGGCCTCCACATAGGTGCCACGTAATTTCTTAAAACTTTTTTTAGCATGTCTTCCATACCTATATCAGGGGTATCCCTAACGCGCACGGTTTTTTTTTTTATAATTCTATCTTCCACGCTGGTTCAACCAGCGTGGAAGTTTTTTTGAGCTGGGCTTATGTTCCAAGCTGGTTGAACCAGCGTGGAAGTTTTTTTTTTGGTGGGTTTCGTTTGGTTGGGCTTTGTTTAGGGCTCGGTTTGTGGAACAAAAAAAAAAAAAAATGGTACCACGCTGGTTAGACTGGCGTGGAACAAAAAAAATTGTTAGAAATGGTCCCACGCTGGTTAGACCTGCGTGGAACAAAAAAAAAAGGTTAAAATAGTTCCACGTAAGTCGTACTAGCGTGGAACAATTAATTTTGCATGTCTTCTGTATTCCCCTCTATCCATCGATTTTAGCCGAAGTTTTAGCAGACCGGCCCACCACGTACTACGTGGATGGCCGGTTGCTATTTTTTTAGAAGACGCGTTAGGGCTGGGTTTTTTTAGAATTTTTATAATTTTAGATATAGGAAACCCATTAGAGATGCTCTAAGAAAGTAAAACAATATTACCAGATACATTCTCAAGCTCCTTCAACCTTATATGATTAGACATGGCTACGTATGACTTTTAAGATTCTTCACTAGTGATGAAGTTTTAATTTGATGGGTTTGAGGTAGCATCAATGTTCTTAATTTATAGGTAGATTACGACTCCTCGTCAGCCTCCTATTAAATCAGAGTCTTGCAAACAACACATCATGTTATCCTTCTAAGAGGATTCTAACAACCATGTACAGTATATGGTTTGTTTTGGTAGTTGAAATTCCTGTGTGAACATAGTCACTACATACCCCATTATTATTTTTATATAAACAAATATCAAATTAATATTCTTTATTTTCATAAAAAATATTGGTTGTTGGAATGCTTGTGTGAAAGGCATCATTATTATTCTAAATTATACTTAAAAAGGTCCATGTGTACTATAATTCTCTTTATTCCTTGCTTGAGTACTCAACTCGTCTCACTGAAATTAGGAAAAAGTGAGAAAAATTAGGGAAACAAACGTACAAGATAATAATTCGGGCCAAAACATGTGGGTGTTAGATATGTATGTATGTGTGTGTGCACTGGTCGGACTGGAATCTGGATGATGGGTTGGTAGGCCTAAAAATGCTGATATCAGGTGATCCAAAAAGAACATATCTAAAAAATGAATTAGGGTAATTTCCCGAATAAGCACAATTATAGGGATATAGGGAGATCTTATTGCCACCCAACTAACTCGTAAAAAACCCAATCAGACCAAATTGCTTTGAAAAACTCAATCAGACAATTATTTTGTTACTAAAATACCCTTCACACCCACATACTTTGTCAAAAACCCAAAATTATTAAAACTCTTCTAACTCTTCTCTCCATAAAATCAAATTAAATAAAAAAAAATAACCAACTGAATTATTGAAAATAACTATCAAATAACACTGAGATATATCAAAATATTTGTGGAGAGTACACATTTAAAATATGAACAAAAAAATTACAAAGGAGAGAATCTAAAAGACGAGATTGTTTGATGAGGGTAACATTTGTGGAGATTAGGTAGGAGGCAATGAGAGAGTACCACCCAATATTTTTTTTTATTTTGTTTTTTCTCCATAAAAAATTAGAGTTTTATATGGAGAATTCAAATCATTGGGGACTTATGGGTAGTTAATTACATACATTAGTCTTGTTCATATTTTAATTAGGGTTTTTGAAAAAAAAATAGGGGGTTTTTGTCAAAAATAAAATATTAATTAGAAGGGTATAAAATTTTATCATTGGGTTTTTGACGAGTTTCTTGTGTGGCAATAAGATCTCCCCAACTATAGTGTTACCTTTCCTAAAAACACAACAATGAATGAAAAATTCCCAAACAAGCAAAAAGATTCTCTTTTTTTATACAGTTGGAAAGGTCTTGAGGAGATCTAACTAACAAAATCCCACATGATTATTAAATTAAAAATTTAAAATTTTAAGCTATTTGAAAATTGGTATTTAAATTTTTTTTTTTTAAAATAAGTGAAATAATTTTTTCAAGGCATTTCTATTGAGACTTCATTTGTCATGAAATTCAAAAAATAATCACTTTTTCAAGGTTGAAATAGTTAGTATCAAATTTTATAGAAGAACTTCAAAAATTACTGGTTATAGAATACTATTTGCTACACATACAATAATTTCGGCTACAGTTCACAACTGCTAGTCTAGAATTGTCACTGCATCTGGTACATTACACACTAAAAACTCACTGTTGTATTATCATCATAATTATTATTATAAAGTCATAAAACTTATAAACGTAAAAAATCTAGGAATAAAACAACACTTTAACAATCAATGATCTATCATTCCTTCTTGAGAAAAAACACATTTTCAAAATTGGTTTAAAGATTAAACAAATGTGAAGAGAGAAGAGAGATGATTTCATATGAAATTGACAGGAGAGACGAAATTGGATTAAGGATTAAACAAATGTGAAGAGAAAAATGAGAGGAAGAGAGGATAAACCCGTAGAGATGATGACGAAGGAGAAAATTAGAAGAAAATGGTAAAACTGGTATTTTTTAAAAAACAAAAATGTCCTTGGGCCTAAAGAATTTGTTTGTCCTTCATATAAGATCCATAAGTTTGTTCTTTGGACAACCATTTTTTTTAAAATGTCCTTTTCGCCAAGCAGGTTCGGAATTTGCCTTTTTGGCCCAATTCTTTGTAAAATAATATAAGTAACAATGTTTAATGCTTTATTATTTTACTTGAGAGAATTAATTTCATCAATAATCAATTGAAAACCCTCAAACTTATAGTGTCTGTTTTTAGTGACGTGCAATTTTCTTATTTGATTTCTCATAAAAAAAAAATTTAAAAACTCCACAAATACCCCGATATTTACATTTTTTTCACAAAAAACCTAATTGGATGATAAAATAGCATGATTAACAATGTTTAATGATTTATTATTTTACTTGAGAGAATTAATATAATGAACTGAAAACCCTCAAACTTGTAGTGTATTTTTTATTTTATTTAATAACAAATTAGCAAAGGAAATTGCCATGTCACTGGGGTACCAGAAGATTACATAGTTGTCATTGAGTGAAACAAAACTATACGTTGGTGTCAACTTCTGCAATACATTGTTAAAATTATAATAAGTGGCAAACGTTCTTACCAAAATCAATAATTTGACCATGAATGAAGATCTAATGCTTCTGAGTAAATCACCACTTAATTCTTAACTGTAAATTAAACTTAATGTCTATTTTGTTGAGCCCATGGTCCACTACCATTATGTCGATATTGTCCCCACCTTAGTCACCACTAGGCCCAAGGCCATATCCATGGTGTGGGGTTATTCCCTATGGGTTTCACTTACCCAAAAGGCCTCGACAATAGTGGATACTAGACCATTACTTATAAATCCCTTAGAGATCTGCTATGGCTCGGATGTGGGACTATTTGGTCCACATACCTAACAATCTCCACCTTGGACCAAATCCCGGCCCAAGCCCGCCCAATCAACCGTGGGCTTTAATACCATTTGTTGGGCCCATGGTCCACCACTATTCTGTCGATATTGTACCAACCTTAGTCACCACTAGGCCCAAGGCCATATCCATGGTGTGGGGTTTTCCCTATGGGTTTCACTTACCCAAAAGGCCTCGACAATAGTGGATACTAGACCATTACTTATAAACCCCTTAGAGATCTGCTAGGCCTCGACAATAGTGGATACTAACATATTTTTGTAATAATAAACCTATTAGAAAGCATGTAAACTTATTGAGATTATTAAATTATATCATCCATCCTGATTCAAAGTATAACACGAGCACATTTTCATTTATTCACACACTTGAAAAAACTGAAATACAAGAAAAACTTCATTAAAGAAATACAAGAGAGAACTTATAAGAAAGACCTTATAAAAAAACCGACATACAAAAGACACCTTATAAAAGATTCTTGTTATTAGACAACAAAATACAAACGTTATCCCAGACTTCAGAACATATGATATGATTCCTATAAATCAATTGTGTTGTTCACAGAGTGAGACTGTTGGTAGCTGTAACTTCCATATTACCATTATCGATAAAGAAATGATAATAGTGTGTTTGGCGAGTTATGCCATACTTAAGTACGTATGGTTTACTGACTTCTTCTATAACGATTCCAGAATCCACTATGAAAATCTTATAGGTTCCACCATCTCCATCAATTAAAATTTCTACAGACTTGTTAGAAATGCTTTCACTGATCACAAGATTTCTACTAGTCTTGTAGACATTGAAAACAAAAGCAACATTACCTTGCACCATAAGTATTTTGAATGCATGATCCTTGTCAGCGGTTCTATAATTACCAACATCCTTCTTTGTTGCAGGTACCAGAGACTCAATCACACTGCGATAAGAAAGTAAAACAGTATTACCAGATACATTCTCAAGCTCTTTCAACATTATATGATTAGACATGGCTACCTATGACTTTTAAGATTCTTCACTAGTAATGAAGTTTTAATTTGATGTGTTTGAGGTAGCATCAATGTTCTTAATTTATAGGCAGATTCTGACTCCTCGTCATTCGCCTATTAAATCGGACTCATGCAAAATACACATCATGTTATCCTTTTAGGAGGATTCTAACAACCATGTATAGTATATGGTTTGTTTTGGTAGTTGAAATTCTTGTGTGAACATAATCACTACATACCCCATTATTATTTTTTTATCGACAAATATCAAATTAATATTTTTTATTTTCTTAAAAAATATTGGTTGTTGGAATGCTTGTGTGAAAGGCATCATTATTATTCTAAATTATACTTAAAAAAAATACCATGTGCACTATAATTCTCATAATAAGTAAACTAATAGAAAAAACAACTAGACTAGTAGTTTGAAATATTTGTATGAACATATAGAGTAGCTACCCCATTTATTTATTTCATAAAAAATACTTTAGTATTTATAATTTCTTTAAAGTATATAGGTAGTTGGAATTCTTGTGTGAACAAAATTCTTAAAAAAAAAAATAATGCTTCTGTGTTATTTGAAAAAAACACCTAGAGAATAAAAAAATATTGGTTGTTGGAATGCTTGTGTGAAAGGACTCATTATTATTCTAAATTATACTTAAAAAAAACATACCATGTGCACTATAATTCTCATAATAAGTAAACTAATAGAAAAAACAACTAGACTAGTAGTTTGAAATATTTGTATGAACATATAGAGTAGCTACCCCATTTATTTATTTCATAAAAAATACTTTAGTATTTATAATTTCTTTAAAGTATATAGGTAGTTGGAATTCTTGTGTGAACAGAATTCTTAAAATAAAATAAAATAATGCTTCTGTGTTATTTGAAAAAAACACCTAGAGAATAAGGAATAACGAGATGAAATTTATTCGAAAAAATACCGAAAAAAATCATCTAAGGGAATTTATGTCTGAAAAATTAATTGTGTTACAAATTAAATCAATTTAAATTTTGGCCCTTATGATAAAACCAATTTGGAACCGTGTTCTGTCTTCCAATTCGCTGGAAATTATATGAGATGTAAGTTGTTTTATTGTGATAAGAGAACTAAAACGTTTGACTTTTTTTCTTCCAAAATAATGAATTAATTTGAATATTGTTCTCCAAATACCATTCCTTGTATTTTTGAGAAAATAATAAATTAATATTTCTTGATATAAAAATAAAAATTGGGTAACAACTCTATGTTCACACATGAATTTCAACTACGTACCAAAACAAGCCATATACATGGTTCCTGAAGGATAACATATAGGAGTTAGGAATGTACCTATAAATTAGGTACTCTGATGTTATGTTAAACACAACAAATTAAAACATCATCACTAGTGAAGAATCTGAAAAGTCTTAAGTAGCCATGGCTAATCATATAATGTTGAAGGAGCTTAAGTACCCCATTATTATTTTTATTTTTTATTTTCATAATAAATATTGGTTGTTGGAATGCTTGTGTGAAAGGCATCATTATTATTCTATATTATACTTAAAAAAGTACCATCTGTACTATAATTCTCATAAGTAAACTAATAGATAAAATAAATAGACTAGTAGTTGAAATTCTTGTATGAACATAGAGTCGCTGCCCCATTTATTTATTTCATAAACAATACTAGTATTTATAATTTCCTTACAATATATAGGTAGTTGGAATTCTTGTGTGAACGAAATAGTTTAAAAAAAATAATGCTTCTTTGTTATTTGAAGAAAGCACCTAGACAACAAGGAAGAACGAGTTGATGTTTAATCGAGAAAATACCGAAAAAATTCATCTAGGGATATTTATGTCTGAAAAATTGTTTGTCCTACAAATTAATTCAATTTGAAGTTTTACCTTATGACTAAACCGATTTGGAACCGTGTCCTGCTCCCCAATTCACTTGAAATTATATGAGATGTAAGTTGTTTAGTGTGACAAAAAAACTGAAACGTTTGACTTTTTCCTTACAAATTAATGAATTAATTCGAATATTGTTCTCCAAATACCATTCCTTGTATTTTTTGAGAAAATAATAAATTAATATTTCTTGATATAAAAATAAAAATTGGGTAACAACTCTATGTTCACACATGAATTTCAACTACCAAAACTAGATATATACATGGTTCCTAGAAGGATAACATATAGGTGTTAGGAATCTACCTATAAATTAGGTACTCTGATGCTATGTCCAACACAACAAATTAAAACTTCATCACTAGTGAAGAATCTAAAAAGTCTTAAGTAGCCATGTCTAATCATATAATGTTGAAGGAGCTTGAGAATGTATCTGGTAATACTGTTTTACTATCATATCGCAGTACGATTGAGTCTCTCGTCCCTGCAGCAAAGAAGGATGTGGGTAATTACAGAACTGCTGATAAGGATCATGCATTCAAAATACTTATGGTGCAAGGTAATGTTGCTTTTGTTTTCAATATCTACAAGACAAGTAGAAATCTTGTGATCAGCGAAAGCATTTCTAACAAGTCGGTAGAACTTTTAATCGATGGAGATGGTGGAACCTATAAGATTTTCGTAGAGGATTCTGGAATCGCTATAGAAGAAGCCAGTAAACCATACGTTCTTAAGTATGGTGTCACTCGTCAAACACGCTATTATCATTTCCTAATCGAGAATGGTAATATGGAAGTTACATCTAGCAACAGTCTCACTTTGTGAGTAGCACAATTAGATTTATTGGAATCTTATCTTAGGTTCTGGAGTCTAGGATATAACATTTCTGTTTTGTTATCTAATAATGATTGAGGTTCTTTCTTACAAGATATCTCTTGTATGTCATTTTCTTTATAAGTTTTTCTTGTTTGAATTCAGTTTTTTCAAATGTGAGAATAAATGGAAATTTGCTTCAATTAAACATTGTATCGGAGTGGTTTAATAAGGTCAATGAGTTTACTAACTATTATTGTCAAAAAGTATGATATGCAATAAACAAAGGGTATAGGTATAGTGTTGATTATAAGTGGCGATTACACAATACTCAGATGCAATAGATCTTGATTCCTCACTTGATCAAAAACATATAATCTTTATCATAAGACAATAATACATTTCAAATTCTCGCTTGCAACGAATTTATTACCTTCTATAAAATAAATTGAAGTTATAAAAACACACCACAACTAATTGCCGCGCTTCATTACGTTTCTATATATAGAGTTTAGACAAATGTGGATTTAGGATAACACACCACAACTAATTGCCGCGCTTCATTACGTTTCTATATATAGCTAATCTAATCCTCCAAAATATATTCTTATTAAATCATACGGTCATCACATATTCACATTGTTACCCATAACATTCTGTAATCTCTTGAGAACTCAACTTCCTGTGGTGCCAAAAGTATCAAAAACAAGTCCAACTTGACAATGCTTAATAGATACAATTGCTTGCTCGATGTTTAAGTGATGTACTTTTGATGTTGTTGATCAATCCAAAATTTTCCTTTATCAAATCTCACCATTAAAGATGCCCTTACAATGTTTGCAAAACGTTGAAGTCACTATCATACAAAATAACTAACACATGGACATGCTCTTACAAAAGAATTTAAGTTTTATTATCAAATCTCACTTATACATATTCTGAAGAAGCTAATTCTAAATTGAAGTTATGATTACAACTTTGAGCAACTCATACTCCTCACAAAATTTCAAAAGGTACAACTAAAGATTATAGGCTCCTAGACTTCAAAAGACAGAAGAGGTGTGTATAAGAACTGTAACCTATGAAATCCCCACTCTCGCGTATCTAGTCATCGACACCACCAGAAAACCAGATATTTGCCATTTTCAAGGCCTTATTGAACTACCACTATCACACATAATTACCAAATTGACAACCAACAGTAACATTGTAACCAAATCCATACAAGCCACCATGGCTTAAAAACTACACAATACCTGCTGAATGATTTGCACATTTCTTGCTGCTTGATGGTTGTTATCATCTATGATGGGTAAATTTCAGCTTGATGGTTGTGGTGTCCCGGCACACTTCCTGATTGAGGGTTGTGAACATCTCTATGTCCATGCACATTTCCTGCTTGATGGTTGTCATCAGGTTCAGACTTTGGAATAGTAGGTTCCGCTAAAGCACTAGTTGCATCATCTTCCTCCTCACATCGCTACAACAACCGACAAATATTCATAGAGAAAGAACCATGACTACCACCCTGCAACCACACCAATTTGTCAATAGAAAATCACAATCAAATAGAATACACCAATTTATTAACAAAAATGACAATCATACAAGAAAGTTAAATTTCAGTAAATTACGAGTAAAGAAGAAGTTGGAGAAGGTTCATGGAGTTCATCTTTCCATTCTCGCAACATCTGATGCACTTGTTCTTCTAAAATAGCAACATCACTAGTTGTACTCTATTTTCGAGCATATTGTAGATCAGTAATATATGTGCATAATTAATGCACACATCCTGATGAAATGGTAAATTAAGAAAATTTATGCCATATAGCAATAATATATGTGCATAATTCTTAACTTAAGGACACTAATTGATGCTCTTAACTAAAGGACACTACTTGATGTTCTACTAACCTCGGTTCACTACACATTTTTTCCAATATCATTTCGGTTATCAGTCTTTGTTTTCAGTGAAGCACGATACAAACTACAATGTTTGCAAATTTGTTTGTGCAAGAGAGGATAAACATGCTGAATATACTTGCCCAACATTAGAGTAAACTATTCCAGATTATGCTCGAGAAAGCATAGTCTACTATTACATCATGTTATTATTATAGTTATGATAACATCATGTTATCGCTATAGTTATCTTTGAAAAAAAAAACTGATAACATCATGTTATCACTGTATTTGTTTTTATTAACATCATGTTATCACTATAGTTTTCATTGATCACATTATGTTATCAGTCTTGTCTTTTATTTATAAAAAATTTAAGCTGATAAAATGATGTTATCACTAGAATGGTGTTTGATAACATGATGTTATTTGTCTTGTATTTTATTTCTAAATAACATAAAACTAATGACATCATGTTATCACTGTAGTTGTTTTTATTAACATCATGTTATAAGTCTTGTTTTTTATTTATAAAAAATTTAAGCTGATAACATGATGTTATCACTATAATGATATTTGATAACATCATGTTTATTATTGTAGTTGTCTTTGAAAATTATATTAAAGCTAATAACATCATCTTATCACTGTAATGTTTCAGAATTCTAATAGAATTTTTTTGATTAAAAAATAGTTCAAATAGTGACGAAGATGATGATGAAAAAGAATAGAACAAAAACAAAAAACCACATATAGAGGAAAAAAAACAAGAAGAAAAACAAGTGGGAGATTCTCTTTATTGAAATCTTCCACTAAAAATGTTTACAAGTATTTTGTTAGTAATTGTGTTTCAATTACTGTTTTGGGGATCCGATCATGTTCAATTACAATCCCTCTTACTAAACCATTTCAATACCAAAGTCAATAATTTATGAACAAAAGAAGGCAAATCTTGTAAATTCATTTTTTTCATCAAATGTGGTTTTCAATCTTGTCGTTTACTTGAATTATGTTAAGTGATTGTGGAATAGAATTAAACATTATAGTAATTGGAAACAATCAAATCGATTGACAATTGAAATGAAATTGGTTTAAAAATTAAACAAATGTGAAAAGAGAAGAGAGAGATCGATGATCTCATATGAAATTGACAGGAGAGATGAAATTGGTTTAAGGATTAAACAAATGTGAAGAGAGAAGAGAGGATAAACCCGTAGAGATGAAGAAGGAGAAAATTAGAAGAAAATAGCAAAACCGATATTTTTTCTTTCTAAAATGTCCTTGGGCCTAAAGAATTTGTTTGTCCTTCATATAAGATCCATAAGTTTGTCCTTTCGACAACAACTGTTTTTAAAATGTCCTTTTGGCCAAGCAGGTTCAGAATTTGGCCTTTTGGCCCAATTCTTTGTAAAATAGCATAAGTAACAATGTTTAATGTTTTCTTATTTTACTTGAGAGAATTAATTTCATCAATAATCAACTGAAAACCGTAAAACTTATAATGTCTGTTTTTAGTGACGTGCAGTTTTCTTAGTTGATTTCTCATAAAAATATTTGAAAAACTCGACAAATACCCCCAAATTTACATATGTTTTTTTTCACAAGAACCCTAATTTGATGATAAAATAGCATGATTAATAATGTTTAATGCTTTCTTATTTTACTTAAGAGAATTAATTTCATCAATAATCAACTGAAAACCCTCAAACTTATAGTGTCTGTTTTAAGTGACGTGCAATTTTCTTAGCTACTTTGTTATAAAAAAAATTAAAAAACTCCACAATTTTCTGCAATACATTGTTAAAATTAAAATAAGTGGCAAACGTTCTTACCAAAATCAATAATTTGACCATGAATTAAGATCTAATGCTTCTGAGTATTGTGTAATCACCACTTAATTTTTAACTATAAAACTTAATGTCTATTTATGTAATAATAAACCTATTAGAAAGCATGTAAACTTATTGAGATTATTAAATTAAACCATCCATCCTGATACAAAGAATACCCAGAGCACATTTTCATTTATTCTCACACTTGAAAAAACTTAAATACAAGAAAAACTTCATTAAAGAAATACAAGAGAGAACTTATAAGAAAGACCTTATAAAAAAACTGACATACAAAAGACACCTTATAAAAGATTCTTGTTATTAGACAACAAAATACAAACATTATCCCAGACTTCAGAACATATGATATGATTCCAATAAATCAATTGTGTTGTTCACAGAGTGAGACTGTTGGTAGCTGTAACTTCCATATTACCATTATCGATAAAGAAATGATAATAGTGTGTTTGGCGAATTATGCCATACTTAAGTACGTATGGTTTACTGACTTCTTCTATAACGATTCCAGAATCCACTATGAAAATCTTATAGGTTCCACCATCTCCATCAATTAAAATTTCTACAGACTTGTTAGAAATGCTTTCACTGATCACAAGATTTCTACTAGTCTTGTAGACATTGAAAACAAAAGCAACATTACCTTGCACCATAAGTATTTTGAATGCATGATCCTTGTCAGCGGTTCTATAATTACCAACATCCTTCTTTGTTGCAGGTACCAGAGACTCAATCACACTGCGATAAGAAAGTAAAACAGTATTACCAGATACATTCTCAAGCTCTTTCAACATTATATGATTAGACATGGCTACCTATGACTTTTAAGATTCTTCACTAGTAATGAAGTTTTAATTTGATGTGTTTGAGGTCGCATCAATGTTCTTAATTTATAGGCAGATTCCGAGTCCTCGTAAGTCGCCTATTAAATCGGACTCATGTAAAATACACATCATGTTATCCTTCTTGGAGGATTCTAACAACCATGTTTAGTATATGGTTTGTTTTGGTAGTTGAAATTCTTGTGTGAACATAATCACTACATACCCCATTATTATTTTTTTATCGACAAATATCAAATTAATATTTTTTATTTTCTTAAAAAATATTGGTTGTTGGAATGCTTGTGTGAAAGGCATCATTATTATTCTAAATTATACTTAAAAAAAAAAATACCATGTGTACTATAATTCTCAGAATAAGTAAACTAATAGAAAAAACAACTAGACTAGTAGTTTGAAATATTTGTATGAACATATAGAGTAGCTACCCAATTTATTTATTTCATAAAAAATACTTTAGTATTTATAATTTCATTAAAGTATATAGGTAGTTGGAATTCTTGTGTGAACAAAATTCTTAAAAAAAAAAAAATAATGCTTCTTTGTTATTTGAAAAAAACACCTAGAGAATAAGGAATAACGAGATAAAATTTATTCGAGAAAATACCGAAAAAAATCATCTAGGGGAATTTATGTCTGAAAAATTAATTGTGTTACAAATTAAATCAATTTAAAGTTTGGCCCTTATGATAAAACCGATTTGGAACCGTGTCCTGTCTTCCAATTCGCTGGAAATTATATGAGATGTAAGTTGTTTTATTGTGATAAGAGAACTGAAACGTTTGACTTTTTTTCTTCCAAAATAATGAATTAATTTGAATATTGTTCTCCAAATACCATTCCTTGTATTTTTGAGAAAATAATAAATTAATATTTCTTGATATAAAAATAAAAATTGGGTAACAACTCTATGTTCACACATGAATTTCAACTACGTACCAAAACAAGCCATATACATGGTTCCTGAAGGATAACATATAGGAGTTAGGAATGTACCTATAAATTAGGTACTCTGATGTTATGTTAAACACAACAAATTAAAACATCATCACTAGTGAAGAATCTGAAAAGTCTTAAGTAGCCATGGCTAATCATATAATGTAGAAGGAGCTTAAGTACCCCATTATTATTTTTATTTTTTATTTTCATAATAAATATTGGTTGTTGGAATGCTTGTGTGAGAGGCATCATTATTATTCTATATTATACTTACAAAAGTACCATGTGTACTATAATTCTCATAAGTAAACTAATAGAAAAAATAAATAGACTAGTAGTTGAAATTCTTGTATGAACATAAAGTCGCTACCCCATTTATTTATTTCATAAACAATACTAGTATTTATAATTTCCTTACAATATATAGGTAGTTGGAATTCTTGTGTGAACGAAATAGTTTAAAAAAAATAATGCTTCTGTGTTATTTGAAGAAAGCACCTAGACAACAAGGAAGAACGAGTTGAAGTTTATTCGAGAAAATACCGAAAAAATTAATCAAGGGATATTTATGTCTGAAAAATTGTTTGTCCTACAAATTAATTCAATTTGAAGTTTTACCTTATGACTAAACCGATTTGGAACCGTGTCCTGCTCCCCAATTCACTTGAAATTATATGAGATGTAAGTTGTTTAGTGTGACAAAAAAACTGAAACGTTTGACTTTTTTCCTTACAAATTAATGAATTAATTTGAATATTGTTCTCCAAATACCATTCCTTGTATTTTTTGAGAAAATAATAAATTAATATTTCTTGATATAAAAATAAAAATTGGGTAACAACTCTATGTTCACACATGAATTTCAACTACCAAAACTAGATATATCGGAGTGGTTTACTACCTATTATTGAATGGTGTTTCTAATTTGTCAAAAAGTATGATATGCAATAAACAAAGGGTATAGGTATAGTGTTGATTGTAAGTGGCGATTACACAATACTCAGATGCAATAGATCTTGATTCCTCACTTGATCAAAAATATATAATCTTTATCATAAGACAATACTACATTTCAAATTCCCGCTTGCAACGAATTTATTACCTTCTATAAAATAAATTGAAGTTATAAAAACTCGAGAATTTAGAGTTTAGACAAATGTGGATTTAGGATAACGCACTACAACTAATTGTTGCGCTTCATTACGTTTCTATATATAGCTAATCTAATCCTCCAAAATATATTCTTATTAAATCATACGGTCATCACATATTCACATTGCTACCCCTAACATTCTGTAATCTCTTGAGAACTCAACTTCCTGTGGTGCCAAAAGTATCATAAACAAGTCCAACTTGACAATGCTTAATTGATACAATTGCTTGCTCGATGTTTAAGTGATGTACTTTTGATGTTGTTCATCAATCCAAAATTTTCCTTTATCAAATCTCACCATTAAAGATGCCCTTACAATGTTTGCAAAACGTTGAAGTCACTATCATACAAAATAACTAACACATGGACATGCTCTTACAAAAGAATTTATGTTTTATTATCAAATCTCACTTATACATATTCTGAAGAAGCTAATTCTAAATTGAAGTTATGATTACAACTTTGAGCAACTCATACTCCTCACAAAATTTCAAAAGGTACAACTAAAGATTATAGGCTCCTAGACTTCAAAAGACAGAAGAGGTGTGTATAAGAACTATAACCTATGAAATCCCCACTCTCGCGTATCTAGTCATCGACACCACCAGAAAACCAGATATTTGCCATTTTCAAGGCCTTATTGAACTACCACTATCACACATAATTACCAAATTGACAACCAACAGTAACATTGTAACCAAATCCATACAAGCCACCATGGCTTAAAAACTACACAATACCTGCTGAATGATTTGCACATTTCCTGCTGCTTGATGGTTGTTATCATCTATGATGGGTAAATTTCAGCTTGATGGTTGTGGTGTCCCGGCACACTTCCTGATTGAGGGTTGTGAACATCTCTATGTCCATGCACATTTCCTGCTTGATGGTTGTCATCAGGTTCAGACTTTGGAACAGACTTTGGAATAGTAGGTTCCGCTAAAGCACTAGTTGCATCATCTTCCTCCTCACATCGCTACAACAACCGACAAATATTCATGGAGAAAGAACCATGACTACCACCCTGCAACCACACCAATTTGTCAATAGAAAATCACAATCAAATAGAATACACCAATTTATTAACAAAAATGACAATCATACAAGAAAGTTAAATTTCAGTAAATTACGAGTAATACTATTACATCATAGACTTAATATTAATACTTTTCGGCATGTTTCTCGCAAAAAGGTTAAGTCTAAAGCTAATGGTAAGGCTGTTTTTACTCATAAGCCATATTGTTCTCATAATGGAGGTATAGGTCTTGTTAAGGCACCATGTCACAAATACAATGGTGACATACATGTTTCATCTTCTACTACCACATCTTCTTCTAAGAATTCTTTGAGTAAGTCTAATATTTTTCATTGTTCTTATTGTGGTAGAGTTGGTCATTTGGATATCTTTTGTTGGGATTTTGATCAACATGTTTCATCCTATTCTCGTGTTTCTCATCGTTATAATCATGTTGATTCTAATGTTCCTTCTTGTGCATTTTCTAGACCTTGGAATTATAATGGTTCTCATCACAGGTTTAAGAAAAACAGGTATCCCAACACAAGGAAGTCTAAGACTAAGGTGGAATTAGGTAAGGACAAGTGTATTGCAAAGCTTGTTATGGGGAAATCTCATATCCTTTCAACCCCCAAGTGTATTACGACTCCTCGTCAGCCTCCTATTAAATCAGAGTCTTGCAAACAACACATCATGTTATCCTTCTAAGAGGATTCTAACAACCATGTACAGTATATGGTTTGTTTTGGTAGTTGAAATTCCTGTGTGAACATAGTCACTACATACCCCATTATTATTTTTATATAAACAAATATCAAATTAATATTCTTTATTTTCATTAAAAATATTGGTTGTTGGAATGCTTGTGTGAAAGGCATCATTATTATTCTAAATTATACTTAAAAAGGTCCATGTGTACTATAATTCTCTTTATTCCTTGCTTGAGTACTCAACTCGTCTCACTGAAATTAGGAAAAAGTGAGAAAAATTAGGGAAACAAACGTACAAGATAATAATTCGGGCCAAAACATGTGGGTGTTAGATATGTATGTATGTGTGTGTGCACTGGTCAGACTGGAATCTGGATGATGGGTTGGTAGGCCTAAAAATGCTGATATCAGGTGATCCAAAAAGAACATATCTAAAAAATGAATTAGGACAATTATAGGGATATAGGGAGATCTTATTGCCACCCAACTAACTCGTAAAAAACCCAATCAGACCAAATTGCTTTGAAAAACTCAATCAGACAATTATTTTGTTACTAAAATACCCTTCACACCCACATACTTTGTCAAAAACCCAAAATTATTAAAACTCTTCTAACTCTTCTCTCCATAAAATCAAATTAAATAAAAAAAATAACCAACTGAATTATTGAAAATAACTATCAAATAACACTGAGATATATCAAAATATTTGTGGAGAGTACACATTTAAAATATGAACAAAAAAATTACAAAGGAGAGAATCTAAAAGACGAGATTGTTTGATGAGGGTAACATTTGTGGAGATTAGGTAGGAGGCAATGAGAGAGTACCACCCAATATTTTTTTTTATTTTGTTTTTTCCCCATAAAAAATTAGAGTTTCATATGGAGAATTCAAATCATTGGGGACTTATGGGTACTTAATTACATACATTAGTCTTGTTCATATTTTAATTAGGGTTTTTAAAAAAAGAAAATAGGGGGTTTTTGTCAAAAATAAAATATTAATTAGAAGGGTATAAAATTTTATCATTGGGTTTTTGACGAGTTTCTTGTGTGGCAATAAGATCTCCCCAACTATAGTGTTACCTTTCCTAAAAACACAACAATGAATGAAAAATTCCCAAACAAGCAAAAAGATTCTCTTTTTTTATACAGTTGGAAAGGTCTTGAGGAGATCTAACTAACAAAATCCCACATGACTATTAAATTAAAAATTTGAAATTTTAAGCTATTTGAAAATTGGTATTTAAATTTTTTTTTTTAAAATAAGTGAAATAATTTTTTCAAGGCATTTCTATTGAGACTTCATTTGTCATGAAATTCAAAAAATAATCACTTTTTCAAGGTTGAAATAGTTAGTATCACATTTTATAGAAGAACTTCAAAAATTACTGGTTATAGAATACTATTTGCTACACATACAATAATTTCGGCTACAGTTCACAACTGCTAGTCTAGAATTGTCACTGCATCTGGTACATTACACACTAAAAACTCACTGTTGTATTATCATCATAATTATTATTATAAAGTCATAAAACTTATAAACGTAAAAAATCTAGGAATAAAACAACACTTTAACAATCAATGATCTATCATTCCTTCTTGAGAAAAAACACATTTTCAAAATTGGTTTAAAGATTAAACAATTGTGAAGAGAGAAGAGAGAGATGATTTCATATGAAATTGACAGGAGAGACGAAATTGGATTAAGGATTAAACAAATGTGAAGAGAAAAATGAGAGGAAGAGAGGATAAACCAGTAGAGATGATGACGAAGGAGAAAATTAGAAGAAAATGGTAAAACTGGTATTTTTTTAAAAAAAAAAATGTCCTTGGGCCTAAAGAATTTGTTTGTCCTTCATATAAGATCCATAAGTTTGTTCTTTGGACAACCATTTTTTTTAAAATGTCCTTTTCGCCAAGCAGGTTCGGAATTTGCCTTTTTGGCCCAATTCTTTGTAAAATAGTATAAGTAACAATGTTTAATGCTTTATTATTTTACTTGAGAGAATTAATTTCATCAATAATCAATTGAAAACCCTCAAACTTATAGTGTCTGTTTTTAGTGACGTGCATTTTTCTTATTTGATTTCTCATAAAAAAAAAATTTAAAAACTCCACAAATACCCCGATATTTACATTTTTTTTTCACAAAAAACCTAATTGGATGATAAAATAGCATGATTAACAATGTTTAATGATTTATTATTTTACTTGAGAGAATTAATATAATGAACTGAAAACCCTCAAACTTGTAGTGTATTTTTTAGTTTATTTAATAACAAATTAGCAAAGGAAATTGCCACGTCACTGGGGTACCAGAAGATTACATGGTTGTCATTGAGTGAAACAAAACTATACGTTAGTGTCAACTTCTGCAATACATTTTTAAAATTATAATAAGTGGCAAACGTTCTTACCAAAATCAATAATTTGACCATGAATGAAGATCTAATGCTTCTGAGTAAATCACCACTTAATTCTTAACTGTAAATTAAACTTAATGTCTATTTTGTTGAGCCCATGGTCCACTACTATTCTGTCGATATTGTCCCCACCTTAGTCACCACTAGGCCCAAGGCCATATCCATGGTGTGGGGTTATTCCCTATGGGTTTCACTTACCCAAAAGGCCTCGACAATAGTGGATACTAGACCATTACTTATAAATCCCTTAGAGATCTGCTATGGCTCGGATGTGGGACTATTTGGTCCACACACCTAACAATCTCCACCTTGGACCAAATCCCGGCCCAAGCCCGCCCAATCAACCGTGGGCTTTAATACCATTTGTTGGGCCCATGGTCCACCACTATTCTGTCGATATTGTACCAACCTTAGTCACCACTAGGCCCAAGGCCATATCCATGGTGTGGGGTTTTCTCTATGGGTTTCACTTACCCAAAAGGCCTCCACAATAGTGGATACTAGACCATTACTTATAAACCCCTTAGAGATCTGCTAGGCCTCGACAATAGTGGATACTAACATATTTTTGTAATAATAAACCTATTAGAAAGCATGTAAACTTATTGAGATTATTAAATTATATCATCCATCCTGATTCAAAGTATAACACGAGCACATTTTCATTTATTCACACACTTGAAAAAACTAAAATACAAGAAAAACTTCATTAAAGAAATACAAGAGAGAACTTATAAGAAAGACCTTATAAAAAAAACTGACATACAAAAGACACCTTATAAAAGATTCTTGTTATTAGACAACAAAATACAAACGTTATCCCAGACTTCAGAACATATGATATGATTCCAATAAATCAATTGTGTTGTTCACAGAGTGAGACTGTTGGTAGCTGTAACTTCCATATTACCATTATCGATAAAGAAATGATAATAGTGTGTTTGGCGAGTTATGCCATACTTAAGTACGTATGGTTTACTGACTTCTTCTATAACGATTCCAGAATCCACTATGAAAATCTTATAGGTTCCACCATCTCCATCAATTAAAATTTCTACAGACTTGTTAGAAATGCTTTCATTGATCACAAGATTTCTACTAGTCTTGTAGACATCGAAAACAAAAGCCACATTACCTTGCACCATAAGTATTTTGAATGCATGATCCTTGTCAGCGGTTCTATAATTACCAACATCCTTCTTTGTTGCAGGTACCAGAGACTCAATCACACTGCGATAAGAAAGTAAAACAGTATTACCAGATACATTCTCAAGCTCTTTCAACATTATATGATTAGACATGGCTACCTATGACTTTTAAGATTCTTCACTAGTAATGAAGTTTTAATTTGATGTGTTTGAGGTAGCATCAATGTTCTTAATTTATAGGCAGATTCTGACTCCTCGTCATTCGCCTATTAAATCAGACTCATGCAAAATACACATCATGTTATCCTTCTAGGAAGATTCTAACAACCATGTATAGTATATGGTTTGTTTTGGTAGTTGAAATTCTTGTGTGAACATAATCACTACATACCCCATTATTATTTTTTTATCGACAAATATCAAATTAATATTTTTTATTTTCTTAAAAAATATTGGTTGTTGGAATGCTTGTGTGAAAGGCATCATTATTATTCTAAATTATACTTAAAAACAATTACCATGTGCACTATAATTCTCATAATAAGTAAACTAATAGAAAATACAACTAGACTAGTAGTTTGAAATATTTGTATGAACATATAGAGTAGCTACCCCATTTATTTATTTCATAAAAAATACTTTAGTATTTATAATTTCTTCAAAGTATATAGGTAGTTGGAATTCTTGTGTGAACAAAATTCTTAAAAAAAAAAAAAATAATGCTTCTGTGTTATTTGAAAAAAACACCTAGAGAATAAGGAATAACGAGATGAAATTTATTCGAGAAAATACCGAAAAAAATCATCTAGGGGAATTTATGTCTGGAAAATTAATTGTGTTACAAATTAAATCAATTTAAATTTTGGCCCTTATGATAAAACCGATTTGGAACCGTGTCCTGTCTTCCAATTCGCTGGAAATTATATGAGATGTAAGTTGTTTTATTGTGATACGAGAACTAAAACGTTTGACTTTTTTTCTTCCAAAATAATGAATTAATTTGAATATTGTTCTCCAAATACCATTCCTTGTATTTTTGAGAAAATAATAAATTAATATTTCTTGATATAAAAATAAAAAATACCGAAAAAATTCATCTAGGGATATTTATGTCTGAAAAATTGTTCGTCCTACAAATTAATTCAATTTGAAGTTTTACCTTATGACTAAACCGATTTGGAACCGTGTCCTGCTCCCCAATTCACTTGAAATTATATGAGATGTAAGTTGTTTAGTGTGACAAAAAAACTGAAACGTTTGACTTTTTTCCTTACAAATTAATGAATTAATTCGAATATTGTTCTCCAAATACCATTCCTTGTATTTTTTGAGAAAATAATAAATTAATATTTCTTGATATAAAAATAAAAATTGGGTAACAACTCTATGTTCACACATGAATTTCAACTACCAAAACTAGATATATACATGGTTCCTAGAAGGATATCATATAGGAGTTAGGAATCTACCTATAAATTAGGTACTCTGATGCTATGTCCAACACAACAAATTAAAACTTCATCACTAGTGAAGAATCTGAAAAGTCTTAAGTAGCCATGTCTAATCATATAATGTTGAAGGAGCTTGAGAATGTATCTGGTAATACTGTTTTGCTATCATATCGCAGTACGATTGAGTCTCTCATCCCTGCAGCAAAGAAGGACGTGGGTAATTACAGAACTGCTGATAAGGATCATGCATTCAAAATACTTATGGTGCAAGGTAATGTTGCTTTTGTTTTCAATATCTACAAGACAAGTAGAAATCTTGTGATCAGCGAAAGCATTTCTAACAAGTCGGTAGAACTTTTAATCGATGGAGATGGTGGAACCTATAAGATTTTCGTAGAGGATTATGGAATCGCTATAGAAGAATCCAGTAAACCATACGTTCTTAAGTATGGTGTCACTCGTCAAACACGCTATTATCATTTCCTAATCGAGAATGGTAATATGGAAGTTACATCTAGCAACAGTCTCACTTTGTGAGTAGCACAATTAGATTTATTGGAATCTTATCTTAGGTTCTGGAGTCTAGGATATAACATTTCTGTTTTGTTATCTAATAATGATTGAGGTTCTTTCTTACAAGATATCTCTTGTATGTCATTTTCTTTATAAGTTTTTCTTGTTTGAATTCAGTTTTTTCAAATGTGAGAATAAATGGAAATTTGCTTCAATTAAACATTGTATCGGAGTGGTTTAATAAGGTCAATGAGTTTACTAACTATTATTGAATGGTGTTTCTAATTTGTCAAAAAGTATGATATGCAATAAACAATGGGTATAGGTATAGTGTTGATTATAAGTGGCGATTACACAATACTCAGATGCAATAGATCTTGATTCCTCACTTAATCAAACACATATAATCTTTAGCATAAGACAATAATACATTTCAAATTCCCGCTTACAACGAATTTATTACCTTCTATAAAATAAATTGAAGTTATAAAAACTCGAGAATTTAGAGTTTAGACAAATGTGGATTTAGGATAACACGCTACAACTAATTGCCGTGCTTCATTACGTTTCTATATATAGCTAATCTAATCCTCCAAAATATATTCTTATTAAATCATACGGTCATCACATATTCACATTGTTACCCATAACATTCTGTAATCTCTTGAGAACTCAACTTCCTGTGGTGCCAAAAGTATCAAAAACAAGTCCAACTTGACAATGCTTAATAGATACAATTGCTTCCTCGATGTTTAAGTGATGTACTTTTGATGTTGTTCATCAATCCAAAATTTTCCTTTATCAAATCTCACCATTGAAGATGCCCTTACAATGTTTGCAAAACGTTGAAGTCACTATCATACAAAATAACTAACACATGGACATGCTCTTACAAAAGAATTTAAGTTTTATTATCAAATCTCACTTATACATATTCTGAAGAAGCTAATTCTAAATTGAAGTTATGATTACAACTTTGAGCAACTCATACTCCTCACAAAATTTCAAAAGGTACAACTAAAGATTATAGGCTCCTAGACTTCAAAAGACAGAAGAGGTGTGTATAAGAACTGTAACCTATGAAATCCCCACTCTCGCGTATCTAGTCATCGACACCACCAGAAAACCAGATATTTGCCATTTTCAAGGCCTTATTGAACTACCACTATCACACATAATTACCAAATTGACAACCAACAGTAACATTGTAACCAAATCCATACAAGCCACCATGGCTTAAAAACTACACAATACCTGCTGAATGATTTGCACATTTCTTGCTGCTTGATGGTTGTTATCATCTATGATGGGTAAATTTCAGCTTGATGGTTGTGGTGTCACGGCACACTTCCTGATTGAGGGTTGTGAACATCTCTATGTCCATGCACATTTCCTGCTTGATGGTTGTCATCAGGTTCAGACTTTGGAATAGTAGGTTCCGCTAAAGCACTAGTTGCATCATCTTCCTCCTCACATCGCTACAACAACCGACAAATATTCATGGAGAAAGAACCATGACTACCACCCTGCAACCACACCAATTTGTCAATAGAAAATCACAATCAAATAGAATACACCAATTTATTAACAAAAATGACAATCATACAAGAAAGTTAAATTTCAGTAAATTACGAGTAAAGAAGAAGTTGGAGAAGGTTCATGGAGTTCATCTTTCCATTCTCGCAACATCTGATGCACTTGTTCTTCTAAAATAGCAATATCACTAGTTCTACTCTATTTTCGAGCATATTGTAGATCAGTAATATATGTGCATAATTAATGCACACATCCTGATGAAATGGTAAATTAAGAAAATTTATGTCATATAGCAATAATATATGTGCATAATTCTTAACTTAAGGACACTAATTGATGCTCTTAACTAAAGGACACTACTTGATGTTCTACTAACCTCGGTTCACTACACATTTTTTCCAATATCATTTCGGTTATCAGTCTTTGTTTTCAGTGAAGCACGATACAAACTACAATGTTTGCAAATTTGTTTGTGCAAGAGAGGATAAACATGCTGAATATACTTGCCCAACATTAGAGTAAACTATTCCAGATTATGCTCGAGAAAGCATAGTCTACTATTACATCATGTTATTATTATAGTTATGATAACATCATGTTATCGCTATAGTTATCTTTGAAAAAAAAAACTGATAACATCATGTTATCACTGTATTTGTTTTTATTAACATCATGTTATCACTATAGTTTTCATTGATCACATTATGTTATCAATCTTGTCTTTTATTTATAAAAAATTTAAGCTGATAAAATGATGTTATCACTATAATGGTGTTTGATAACATGATGTTATTTGTCTTGTATTTTATTTCTAAATAACATAAAACTAATGACATCATGTTATCACTGTAGTTGTTTTTATTAACATCATGTTATAAGTCTTGTTTTTTATTTATAAAAAATTTAAGCTGATAACATGATGTTATCACTATAATGATATTTGATAACATCATGTTTATTATTGTAGTTGTCTTTGAAAATTATATTAAAGCTAATAACATCATGTTATCACTGTAATGTTTCAGAATTCTAATAGAATTTTTTTGATTAAAAAATAGTTCAAATAGTGACGAAGATGATGATGAAAAAGAATAGAACAAAAACAAAAAACCACATATAGAGGAAAAAAAACAAGAAGAAAAACAAGTGGGAGATTCTCTTTATTGAAATCTTCCACTAAAAATGTTTACAAGTATTTTGTTAGTAATTGTGTTTCAATTACTGTTTTGGGGATCCGATCATGTTCAATTACAATCCCTATTACTAAACCATTTCAATACCAAAGTCAATAATTTATGAACAAAAGAAGGCAAATCTTGTAAATTCATTTTTTTCATCAAATGTGGTTTTCAATCTTGTCGTTTACTTGAATTATGTTAAGTGATTGTGGAATAGAATTAAACATTATAGTAATTGGAAACAATCAAATCGATTGACAATTGAAATGAAATTGGTTTAAAAATTAAACAAATGTGAAAAGAGAAGAGAGAGATCGATGATCTCATATGAAATTGACAGGAGAGATGAAATTGGTTTAAGGATTAAACAAATGTGAAGAGAGAAGAGAGGATAAACCCGTAGAGATGAAGAAGGAGAAAATTAGAAGAAAATAGCAAAACCGATATTTTTTCTTTCTAAAATGTCCTTGGGCCTAAAGAATTTGTTTGTCTTTCATATAAGATCCATAAGTTTGTCCTTTCGACAACAACTGTTTTTAAAATGTCCTTTTGGCCAAGCAGGTTCAGAATTTGGCCTTTTGGCCCAATTCTTTGTAAAATAGCATAAGTAACAATGTTTAATGTTTTATTATTTTACTTGAGAGAATTAATTTCATCAATAATCAACTGAAAACCGTAAAACTTATAATGTCTGTTTTTAGTGACGTGCAGTTTTCTTAGTTGATTTCTCATAAAAATATTTGAAAAACTCCACAAATACCCCCAAATTTACATATGTTTTTTTTCACAAAAAACCTAATTTGATGATAAAATAGCATGATTAATAATGTTTAATGCTTTCTTATTTTACTTAAGAGAATTAATTTCATCAATAATCAACTGAAAACCCTCAAACTTATAGTGTCTGTTTTAAGTGACGTGCAATTTTCTTAGCTACTTTGTTATAAAAAAAATTAAAAAACTCCACAATTTTCTGCAATACATTGTTAAAATTAAAATAAGTGGCAAACGTTCTTACCAAAATCAATAATTTGACCATGAATTAAGATCTAATGCTTCTGAGTATTGTGTAATCACCACTTAATTTTTAACTATAAAACTTAATGTCTATTTATGTAATAATAAACCTATTAGAAAGCATGTAAACTTATTGAGATTATTAAATTAAACCATCCATCCTGATACAAAGAAAACCCAGAGCACATTTTCATTTATTCTCACACTTGAAAAAACTTAAATACAAGAAAAACTTCATTAAAGAAATACAAGAGAGAACTTATAAGAAAGACCTTATAAAAAAACTGACATACAAAAGACACCTTATAAAAGATTCTTGTTATTAGACAACAAAATACAAACATTATCCCAGACTTCAGAACATATGATATGATTCCAATAAATCAATTGTGTTGTTCACAGAGTGAGACTGTTGGTAGCTGTAACTTCCATATTACCATTATCGATAAAGAAATGATAATAGTGTGTTTGGCGAATTATGCCATACTTAAGTACGTATGGTTTACTGACTTCTTCTATAACGATTCCAGAATCCACTATGAAAATCTTATAGGTTCCACCATCTCCATCAATTAAAATTTCTACAGACTTGTTAGAAATGCTTTCACTGATCACAAGATTTCTACTAGTCTTGTAGACATTGAAAACAAAAGCAACATTACCTTGCACCATAAGTATTTTGAATGCATGATCCTTGTCAGCGGTTCTATAATTACCAACATCCTTCTTTGTTGCAGGTACCAGAGACTCAATCACACTGCGATAAGAAAGTAAAACAGTATTACCAGATACATTCTCAAGCTCTTTCAACATTATATGATTAGACATGGCTACCAATGACTTTTAAGATTCTTCACTAGTAATGAAGTTTTAATTTGATGTGTTTGAGGTAGCATCAATGTTCTTAATTTATAGGCAGATTCCGAGTCCTCGTCAGTCGCCTATTAAATCGGACTCATGTAAAATACACATCATGTTATCCTTCTAGGAGGATTCTAACAACCATGTATAGTATATGGTTTGTTTTGGTAGTTGAAATTCTTGTGTGAACATAATCACTACATACCCCATTATTATTTTTTTATCGACAAATATCAAATTAATATTTTTTATTTTCTTAAAAAATATTGGTTGTTGGAATGCTTGTGTGAAAGGCATCATTATTATTCTAAATTATACTTAAAAAAAAAATAACATGTGTACTATAATTCTCAGAATAAGTAAACTAATAGAAAAAACAACTAGACTAGTAGTTTGAAATATTTGTATGAACATATAGAGTAGCTACCCCATTTATTTATTTCATAAAAAATACTTTAGTATTTATAATTTCATTAAAGTATATAGGTAGTTGGAATTCTTGTGTGAACAAAATTCTTAAAAAAAAAAAAATAATGCTTCTTTGTTATTTGAAAAAAACACCTAGAGAATAAGGAATAACGAGATGAAATTTATTCGAGAAAATACCGAAAAAAATCATCTAGGGGAATTTATGTCTGAAAAATTAATTGTGTTACAAATTAAATCAATTTAAAGTTTGACCCTTATGATAAAACCGATTTGGAACCGTGTCCTGTCTTCCAATTCGCTGGAAATTATATGAGATGTAAGTTGTTTTATTGTGATAAGAGAACTGAAACGTTTGACTTTTTTTCTTCCAAAATAATGAATTAATTTGAATATTGTTCTCCAAATACCATTCCTTGTATTTTTGAGAAAATAATAAATTAATATTTCTTGATATAAAAATAAAAATTGGGTAACGGCTCTATGTTCACACATGAATTTCAACTACGTACCAAAACAAGCCATATACATGGTTCCTGAAGGATAACATATAGAAGTTAGGAATATACCTATAAATTAGGTACTCTGATGTTATGTTAAACACAACAAATTAAAACATCATCACTAGTGAAGAATCTGAAAAGTCTTAAGTAGCCATGGCTAATCATATAATATTGAAGGAGCTTAAGTACCCCATTATTATTTTTATTTTTTATTTTCATAATAAATATTGGTTGTTGGAATGCTTGTGTGAAAGGCATCATTATTATTCTATAGTATACTTAAAAAAGTACCATGTGTACTATAATTCTCATAAGTAAACTAATAGATAAAATAAATAGACTAGTAGTTGAAATTCTTGTATGAATATAGAGTCGCTGCCCCATTTATTTATTTCATAAACAATACTAGTATTTATAATTTCCTTACAATATATAGGTAGTTGGAATTCTTGTGTGAACGAAATAGTTTAAAAAAAATAATGCTTCTGTGTTATTTGAAGAAAACACCTAGACAACAAGGAAGAACGAGTTGAAGTTTATTCTAGAAAATACCGAAAAAATTCATCTAGGGATATTTATGTCTGAAAAAATGTTTGTCCTACAAATTAATTCAATTTGAAGTTTTACCTTATGACTAAACCGATTTGGAACCGTGTCCTGCTCCCCAATTCACTTGAAATTATATGAGATGTAGGTTGTTTAGTGTGACAAAAAAACTGAAACGTTTGACTTTTTTCCTTACAAATTAATGAATTAATTCGAATATTGTTCTCCAAATACCATTCCTTGTATTTTTTGAGAAAATAATAAATTAATATTTCTTGATATAAAAATAAAAATTGGGTAACAACTCTATGTTCACACATGAATTTCAACTACCAAAACTAGATATATACATGGTTCCTAGAAGGATAACATATAGGAGTTAGGAATCTACCTATAAATTAGGTACTCTGATGCTATGTCCAACACAACAAATTAAAACTTCATCACTAGTGAAGAATCTGAAAAGTCTTAAGTAGCCATGTCTAATCATATAATGTTGAAGGAGCTTGAGAATGTATCTGGTAATACTGTTTTGCTATCATATCGCAGTACGATTGAGTCTCTCGTCCCTGCAGCAAAGAAGGACGTGGGTAATTACAGAACTGCTGATAAGGATCATGCATTCAAAATACTTATGGTGCAAGGTAATGTTGCTTTTGTTTTCAATATCTACAAGACAAGTAGAAATCTTGTGATCAGCGAAAGCATTTCTAACAAGTCGGTAGAACTTTTAATCGATGGAGATGGTGGAACCTATAAGATTTTCGTAGAGGATTCTGGAATCGCTATAGAAGAAGCCAGTAAACCATACGTTCTTAAGTATGGTGTCACTCGTCAAACACGCTATTATCATTTCCTAATCGAGAATGGTAATATGGAAGTTACATCTAGCAACAGTCTCACTTTGTGAATAGCACAATTAGATTTATTGGAATCTTATCTTAGGTTCTGGAGTCTAGGATATAACATTTCTGTTTTGTTATCTAATAATGATTGAGGTTCTTTCTTACAAGATATCTCTTGTATGTCATTTTCTTTATAAGTTTTTCTTGTTTGAATTCAGTTTTTTCAAGTGTGAGACTAAATGGAAATTTGCTTCAATTAAACATTGTATCGGAGTGGTTTAATAAGGTCAATGAGTTTACTAACTATTATTGAATGGTGTTTCTAATTTGTCAAAAAGTATGATATGCAATAAACAAAGGGTATAGGTATAGTGTTGATTATAAGTGGCGATTACACAATACTCAGATGCAATAGATCTTGATTCCTCACTTGATCAAAAATATATAATCTTTATCATAAGACAATACTACATTTCAAATTCCCGCTTGGAACGAATTTATTACCTTCTATAAAATTAATTGAAGTTATAAAAACTCGAGAATTTAGAGTTTAGACAAATGTGGATTTAGGATAACGCACTACAACTAATTGCCGCGCTTCATTATGTTTCTATATATAGCTAATCTAATCCTCCAAAATATATTCTTATTAAATCATACGGTCATCACATATTCACATTGCTACCCATAACATTCTGTAATCTCTTGAGAACTCAACTTCCTGTGGTGCCAAAAGTATCAAAAAGGCTAAACTGTCGAGTTATGCAGCAAAGTAGGGTCGAATTCCCAACTTATGCAACCAACTAAATTAGGTTTAAAATCATCAGCAAACTTTTATGTTTTCCCAATTTATGCAATGCCGTCAACTGAAATCTAACAGCCGTTATCTTTTTGCTGACTGGAAGATTTTTAATATTAAAAAATATTTTTTCTTAAAAAAAAAATTAATAATTAAAATAAAATAAAATTGGTTTTATTTCAAAAGAAGTTAAGTCTTTGGTTTCTAAACCCCAATTTTTCGTTTTTCTACTTCTCAATCTCTTAGATTCATTAAAAACAACCATAATTTTAAATTATTTTTTAATCATGTAATCATTGTTTAATTTTGGGTTTTGCTTTTAAAAATCTCTTTTTTGCTTACTTTACACAGTCAGCAATAATTATTACACAGTCAATAATAATAAAATTTAAAAAATATACAGTCAACAATAAATTATTACACAATCAACAATAAAAATTAAAAAAAAAAAAATACAGTCAGCAAAATCTAACATCTGTTAAGGGATTGTTAACGGCATTGCATAAATCGCAAAAACTTAAAAGTTTGCTGATGATTTTAAACCTAATTTAGTTGGTTGCATAAGTTGGGAATTTGACCCTACTTTGTTGCATAACTCGATAGTTTAGCCTTTCAAAAACAAGTCCAACTTGACAATGCTTAATAGATATAATTGCTTCCTCGATGTTTAAGTGATGTACTTTTGATGTTGTTGATTAGTCCAAAATTTTTCTTTATCAAATCTCACCATTAAAGATGCCCTTACAATGTTTGCGAAACGTTGAAGTCACTATCATACAAAATATCTAACACATGGACATGCTCCTACAAAAGAGTTTAAGTTTTATTATCAAAACTCACTTATACATATACTGAAGAAGCTAATTCTAAATTGAAGTTATGATTACAACTTTGAGCAAATCATACTCCTTACAATAGTTCAAAAGGTACAACTAAAGATTATAGGCTCCTAGACTTCAAAAGACAAAAGTGGTGTGTATAAGAACTGTAACCTATGAAATCCGCAATCTCCACTCTCGCGTATCTAGTCATCGACACCACCAGAAAACCAGATATTTGCCATTTTCAAGGACTTATTGAATTACCACCACCACTACCACTATCATAGATAATTACCAAATTCACAACTAACAGTAACATTGTAACCAAATCCATAACAGCCACCATGGCTTGAAACTTACACAATACTTGCTGAATGATTTGCACATTTCCTGCTGCTTGATGGTTGTGATCATCTATGATGGGCAAATTTCCAGCTTGATGGTTGTGGTCCAGACACACTTCCTGATTGAGGGTCGTGAACATCTCTATGTCCATGCACATTTCCTGCTTGATGGTTGTCATCATGTTCAGACTTTGGAACTGTTGGAATTTGTTTCAGCAGATTCTGTCAGATATCTGACAAAAATCTGACAAGGTTTTTGGAAGAACATTTCGATATGTTCTATAGCTCCGTTGAGCGAGACCTTGGTATGTATAGAATCCTCATTCCGAGTAGATACTCGTAGAGTATTCATACGTCGAAAGTGGTTTCATATTGAATGAGAAATTGGTGTTCCAAGTTACCAATGTAAGTGGTACAACTTGAGACAAAGCAAGGAAAATGTGATAGTCGCACATTTGACCCATGTAGATAAAGTTTGCTCTTAATAAACTACTCATGTACAATAAGTGTGTGGGCCTTGGCATTACAATGTTTTCACCCGACCCGACCCGACCCGGTCTTGGGCTTGGGTCTTGGTGATCCAACATAATCTTTTTGTTGAAAGGTTCATTGAACATAAATCCCAATAGGTGTACACCCATTCCCAACAGGTGTACTACTGGTTTGGCTCAATAGGTGTGACCTTTCATGAAACTGTTTCGGGCCCAATAGTTGTGTCCCTTGATGAAACTGTTTCAAGCCCAAAGTGTCTTTTCGACCCAAATGGGTGTGTCCATTCATTGAACTGGTTCGACCCATTAGGTGTGTCTGTTCAATGACCTGGTTCGGCCCAAGTGTCTGTTCACTGAATTTTTCCTTGCTATAAATAAGTGGTCAGTGTCTGCATCATTCATTCATTCAAAAAACCTCATACTCATTTCATTCATTGTGTGTGTGTGTGTCGTTGAGAGAGTTACATCACTGAACTGGTTCGCCGTCGTCGTTTTGTTTGAAGTACTTCTACGCGATGAAGGTACTGATCGTTGTATCCTGGGAGACAGTTTGCATAACACCCATACAGCACCTATTGGGGCAAATTATGTCTTAAGGACAGAGATATTTCTCGACTCGATCAAATCATACTGTCCTTTGCTTTCTGTTCTGGTTTGCATAATTTACTTATTCTGTTTTCACTTAGTTTTATAATTGTGCAGTAGCCTATTACTAGCATATTGCCCAACAATCTTAAGACATAATTATATGTTAGTATTTTGTTAATTTTGGTTTACTGTTCTAACATTTTGAAACAGGATATATTAAGTACTTGTCAGATTTCAAAAATTCTTATATTTTCAGAAATTTGAACCCTTTTGTTCTATTCTTTCTTATTGTTTATATCCGAAATTTTTGTTTTTCGGAATTCTGTTGTTACTGTTTAACAAATTTATTTGCAGATTGAGGTTATTTTCGATATAGTTCGAAAATTTTGAATTTGTTTCAAAAAGTTTATATAATTTTCGTATTGCAGACACAAGTACTAAATTTTTTTTTCTGTTTGTTTAACTTGTCTGAATATTTCGTTTCAGACAAATGGAAGAGTCACAAACTCATGTCCCCGTGAACAATGGAACCGTCAATAGAAGTTCAACTACCAATACTATTCCTACTGTTCCTGTTGTTGTTGTTCTTACTGCCCTTCCAACAGTTCCTACCCATGTTACTGTTGGGGAAAGACCCGAGAGATTCAACGGAACAGACGTTTAGAGGTGGCACCAAAAGATGTTGTTTTACCTTACAACTCTGAATCTCGCTAAATTCCTGTACGAACTACTACCAAAGCAAGATGGAGGCGAATCTGATCGCCAAACTGTTGCTGCTATAGATGCATGGAAACATGGAGATTTCCTTTGCCGAAACTATATCCTGAATGGACTGGACAATACACTTTACAATGTGTACAGTCCATTCAAAACATCCAAAGAACTCTGGGAATCTTTGGACAAGAAGTACAAAGCCGAGGATGGTGGTTCAAAGAAGTTTGTTGTCGGCAGGTTCCTTGATTTTAAGATGGTGGACTCCAAAACTATAATCAGTCAAGTCCAAGAACTCCAACTTATCTTGCATGAAATTCATGCAGAAAACCTTACATTGTGTGAACCCTTCCAAGTGGCTTCTATTATTGAGAAGTTACCCCCTTCGTGGAAGGATTTTAAGAACTATCTTAAACACAAGCGTAAGGAGATGGGCTTGGAAAATCTGATTCTCCGGCTTCGCATAGAAGAAGACAACCGTACTTCTGAAAAGAATATTGTCGTTGTTTCTGCAGATGCCAAAGCCAATGTTGTGGAACATGGGAAGAAGAACAAGAAGCGCAAATCTTCTGACCAAGGTTTCAATAATAAGCAATCCACCAAAAAATTCAAAGGAAAATGCTTCAACTATGGCAAGTCTAGTCATCGCCAAAGTGACTGCCGAAGCAAAAAGAAAGATGACAAGAAAGAAAAGAAGACCGCTCAAGCGAATCTGACTGAAGAAGACAGGATGATTGCTGACATGGGCGAAATCAACCTTTGTGTTATGGTTTCGGAAGTGAACTTGGTTGACAATCCAAGGGAATGGTTCCTTGATACTAGTGCAACCAAGCACATTTGCTCAGATAAGAGGATGTTCACTACTTATACTTTGAACCACCAGAATGAACAATTCTACATGGGCAATTCATCTACATCTAAGGTAGAAGGTCAAGGAAAGATTGTGCTGAAGATGACTTCTGGAAAGGAAGTTAGCCTCAACAATGTGTTGCATGTTCCTGACATTCGCAAGAATCTGATATCTGAATCACTCTTGAGCAAGAATGGGTTCAAGATGGTGATTGAATCTGACAAGTTTGTACTCACTAAGCCTGGGATGTATGTGGGTAAAGGGTATGTTAGCGATGGGCTATTCAAGCTCAATGTAATAACTGTTACTCCAAAGATTAATAAGAATAATTCTCCTGCTTATATCATTGAGTCTTTTAATGTTTGGCATGAACGTCTAGGACATGTTAATTATAATACTTTGCGTAGATTAATTAACATGGATATGATTCCAGATTGCAATCCAAAAGCATGAGATAAATGCGAAATTTGTGTGGAAGCTAAGCTTACCAAAACCCCACATCATTCGGTCCAAAGAAGTACCGAACCTCTAGATTTAATTCACACTGACTTGTGTGATTTAATGCTACTTTTATTGACGACTGCACAAAGTTTTGCTATGTTTATTTGCTAACAAGCAAAGATGAAGCCATAGAAAAGTTTCAACAGTATAAACTTGAGCTTGAAAATCAACTTCGCAAGAAAATCAAGATTGTAAGGAGCGATCGAGGAGGTGAATATGATAAACCATTTAATGACTTTTGTGCTGAAAATGGAATCATACACCAAACTACGGCTCCATACTCTCCTGAATCTAATGGTACTGCTGAACGCAATAACCGAACATTCAAAGAAATGATGAATGCCTTATTGTTAAATTCAGGGTTACCCCAGAACATGTGGGGGGAAGCCATTCTTACTGCGAATTATATTCTCAATAAGATACCTCATAAGAAAACTGCCAAGACACCATATGAATTATGGAAAGGTCAAGCACCTTCCTATAAATTCATGAAAGTGTGGGGTGTTTAGCCAAGGTTGCGGTCCCACCTCCCAAACAAGTGAAGATTGGACCTAAAACTATTGATTGCATTTTTATAGGCTATGCTCATAATAGTAGTGCTTATCGATTTTTAGTTCACAAATCTGATATTCCTGATGTTCAGGTTAATACTATTATGGAGTCAAGAAATGCATATTTCTTTGAAACTGTGTTTCCTTGTCAAGATGCTAAACATCGAAAGAGAACACGTGAAAATGCTCCAAGTGTTGAGCATGAAAATACAGATAATATTGTGCCAAGGGATGAACATCAGAATGAAGATGAACCTAGGGGAAGTAAACGGACTAGAAAAACAAAGGCATATGGTCCTGATTTTCTAACATATCTTGTGGAGACATATGGTCCTCAATTCATGACTTTTCTAGTGGACAATGATCCATAAACCTTTAAAGAGGCCATGTCTACTCAAGATGCTCCCCATTGGAAGGAAGCAATTAAAAGTGAAATTGATTCCATAATGCAAAACCACACATGGGAACTGACAACACTTCCTCCTGGAACGAAATATTTAGGTTCCAAATGGATCTTCAAAAAGAAGATGAGAACAGATGGTTCAATAGACAAATACAAGGCCAGACTTGTAGTCAAAGGTTACATGCAAAAACAAGGTTTGGACTTCTTTGACACTTACTCTCGAGTAACGAGAATAACGTCTATTCGAACGCTTCTTGTTATTGCTGCTATACACAACCTTGAAATACATCAAATGGATGTAAAAACTGCTTTCCTAAATGGTGATTTAGAGGAAGAAATCTATATGCAACAACCTGAAGGTTTTGCTGCTCCTGGACAGGAAGATAAGGTGTGTAGACTTGTAAAATCATTATATGGTTTGAAACAAGCTCCAAAGCAATGGCATGAAAAATTTGACAATCTAATGTTGTCAAGTGGATTTAAAATAAACGAGTGTGACAAATGTGTTTACACTAAGTTCACTCAATCTGGATATGCTATTGTATGTCTATATGTAGATGACATGCTGATTTTTGGTAGCAACAATGATATCATTAATGCTACTAAAAACATGCTACGCAGTAAGTTTGATATGAAGGATATGTGTAACTCCCCGGGATTTCGTCCTCGCTTATCCAGGTGCGTCGAGCACCATACCGCTCGCTAATATCAATATTGTCCCCCTTTAGTCACTACGGATATCCAGCAGTAGAGGGGTTTGGATCAGGTCCCACCCATGTGGTTTACCCCAAAAGGCCTTGACATTAGTTAGAGTATGGTTAAGCTCTATATACTACCGAAACAACCACTTCCTTGGCAATGTGGGACTAACACCAACTCATGGGTGATACAATCTCACCACCTTAGAAATAGAGCCGTCCTCGGCTCTGCAGTACACTCAGTACAGTCCCAAAATCTCCGACGTTCCCTGCCACGTGAGACAAGTACCTGGCGCTCCCTGGGCCTTTCCAACGTACTTTCCACCTGCAACAGGCGACCCGTCGTCGGCCCAGATACCAACTGTAACGCCCCGGGATTTCGTCCTCGCTCATCCCGGTGCGTCGAGCACTATACCGCTCGCTAATGTCAATATTGTCCCCCTTTAGTCACTGCGGATATCCAGCAGTAGAGGGTTTTGGATCAGGGCCCACCCATGTGGTTTACCCCAAAAGGCCTTGACTTTAGTTAGAGTATGGTTTAGCTCTATATACTACCGAAACAACCACTTCCTTGGCAATGTGGGACTAACACCAACTCATGGGTGTTACAATATGGGAGTTGCTGATGTTATACTAAGGATTAAAATTACTAGAACATCAGATGGAACTGCACTATCACAATCCCACTACATTGAGAAGGTTATTGAAAAGTTCAAGATATACTCTACTGGACTTGCCAAAACTCCAGAAGATCCCAATCTTCATTTAACTAAGAATACTGGGACTAGCATATCACAAATTGAATATGCTCGTGTCATTGGCAGTTTGATGTATATCACAAATTGCACTAGACCAGACATGGCTCATGCGGTTAATGTCCTAAGTCGATACACGAGTAATCCAGGGAAGAATCACTGGAAGGCAATAACTAGGGTATTGAATTATTTGAACTATACCTCAAGTTATAACCTGCACTACACAAGATATAACCAGTAGTTGAAGGATACTGTGATGCTAATTGGATATCAGATACTAAAAACTCCAAAGCCACAAGTGGCTATGTTTTTACTCTGGGTGGTGCAGTGATATCTTGGAAATCCTCTAAACTGCGATAGGCAGGGCACTGAGTAGTATGTATAACGGTAAGTCTCGACACATCAGACGAAGACACAAAATCGTTAGGAAACTGCTCTCAACTGGAATAATCTCTATAGAGTATATTAAGTCGGCTGAAAACCTAGCGGATCCATTTACTAAAGGTTTTGCCCGAGAGCAAGTTGAAATTAACATCATCGAGAGGAATGGGTGTAAAACCTAAGACGAAAGAGTAGGCCTAATGGCAACCCTACCTAGCTGACTAGAGATCCCAAGATCTAGGTTCAAAGGGACAACCGAATCTCGCATGACTCGACGATAGCACTGTGAGATTAAACATCTCTTATCCATTCCTAGGATGATGAGACCAGTGCTGCCTGCATTGATGGACTAGGATAAACTTTTGCTTTTAATCATTCCCATAGCTTGTCAAACAAGCGGAGTATAGCAGGATACTCTTCATGAGCAATCACCTTATAAGTGAGAAAAAGGGGTCGTTTTCTGTGAGAATGCTGAAGGTTGCATTCTTTAGGAGCACTCATGAGTCATGAATACTAGGAAGTTCAAGGCAACAATGAATACAACCATAAAACCAAGTTCTTTGAGGAAGGGAAATTGTGTGGTAGCGATTGTCTCGGTTTACACAAACGGCTGAACAGTTCAAGACATCATGTTCACTGATTAGCCAGTAAATCCGATGGTTATCCACTAGGGTAGGTTCAAGACTGAAAAATTGCTACATATACGGATGCAGCTAATTTTCGCTTGTACACTCTCAGTTGCATTGCATTTGCATAAATTCGTAATTTCCTTTCATGTGGGGGATTGTTGGAAACTGTTTCAGAAGATTCTGTCAGAAATCTGACAGAAATCTGACAAGGTCTTTGGCAGAACATTTCAACATGTTCTATAGCTCTGTTGAGTGAGACCTTGGTATGTATGGAATCCTCGTTCCGAGTAGATACTCATAGAGTATTCATACGTCGAAAACAGTTTCATATTGAATGAGAAATTGGCGTCCCAAGTTACCAATGTAAGTGGTACAACTTGAGACAAAGCAAGGAAAATGTGATAGTCCCACATTTGACCCATGTAGATAAGGTTTGCTCTTAATAAACTACTCATGTACAATAAGGGTGTGGCCCTTGGGGTTACAATATTTTCGCGCATTCGGCAGAACCTTACATGGGCTTGGGCTTGAAAAACACACACACGCGCCCGTCTGTCTTCCCGACCAACCCGACCCGACCCGGCTTGGCTCGGTCTTGGGCTTGGGTTTGGGTCTTGGTGATCCAACATAATCTTTTTGTTAAAAGGTTACTTAAATCGCAATAGGTGTACACCCATTCCCAACCGGTTTACTACTGGTTCGGCCCAATAGGTGTGACCTTTCATGAAACTGTTTCGGGCCCAATAGTTGTGTCCCTTGATGAAACTGTTTCAAGCCCAAAGTGTCTTTTCGACCCAAATGGGTGTGTGCATTCATTGAACTGGTTCGACCCATTAGGTGTGTCTGTTCAATGAACTATTTCGGCCCAAGTGTCTGTTCACTGAATTTTTCCTTACTATAAATAAGTGGTCAGTGTCTGCATCATTCATTCATTCGAAAAACCTCAGACTCATTTCATTCATTGTGTCTGTGTGTCCTTGAGAAAGTTACATCACTGAACTGGTTCGCCGTCTTCATTTTGTTTGAAGTGCTTCTACACGACGAAGGTACTGATCGTTGTATCCTGGGAAACAGTTCGCATAACACCCATACAGCACCTGTTGGGGCAAATTATGTCTTAAGGACAGAGATATTTCTTGACTCGATCAAATCATACTGTCCCTTGCTTTCTGTTTTGGTTTGCATAATTTACTTATTCTGTTTTCACTTAGTTTTATACTTGTGCAGTAGCCTATTACTAGCATATTGCCCAACAGGAATAGACTTTCGAATAATAGGTTCCGCTAAAGCACTAGTTGCATCATCTTCCTCCTCACATCGCTTCAACAACCGACAAATATTCATGGAGAAAGAACCAAATCTACCACCCTGCAAACACACCAATTTGTCAATAGAAAATCACTATCAAATAGAATACACCAATTTATCAACAAAAATGACAATCATACAAGAAAGTTAAATTTCAGTAATTTACGAGTAAAGAAGAAGTTGGAGAAGGTTCATGGAGTTCATCTTTCCATTCTCGCAACATCTGATGCACTTGTTCTTCTAAAACAACATCACTGGTTCTACTATCTTTTCGAGCATATTCTAGATCAGTAATATATGTGCATAATTAATGCACACATCCTGATGAAATGGTAAATTAAGGAAAATTATGCTATATAGCAATAATATATGTGCATAATTCTAAACTTAAGGACACTAATTGATGCTCTTAACTAAAGCACACTACTTGATGTTCAACTAACCTCGGTTCACTGCACATTTTTCCCCATATCATTTAGGTTCTCAGTCTCTGTTTTCAGTGAAGCATAATGCAAACTACAAGAGGTTTGCAAATTTGTTTGTGCAAGAGAGGGTAAACACGCAAAATATACTTGTCCAACATTAGAGTAAACTATTCCAGAATATGTTCGAAAAAGTATAGTCTACTATTATATTCGCTATGGAAAAAATAGGGGTAATCCAAACCACAAACGTTTTTTATCAATTTGGCGTGTAATTGTAATCTATAGCATAAAAAGGGGGTAACCCAAACCAAAATAATATTTTATTATAAAAATGTAAGATATTTTATTTACATATGAAATAGTTATGGACTTCATATCTTGTAGTGATGATAGTGAAGTGAGATTAGATAGAAGTGTAAAGTACATAATGCGCTAGTATCAAATCAATACAGGGTTAACGACACAAGTGGCTTTCATATTCTAATCTAGGCCTAGATAAACAAGTTGTTAACAGATTTGGGAGAAATTAACTCACAAGCATATTATAATCCTCGGTCATGAGGTTCCGAGTCACTTCACAAATGCAGAACAATAAAACTTTAAGTACTTGTGCAAGGCATCAAACATCTAGATAGATTTATTAAAAACAAAAAATAAAAATCACAACAAATTAAATAGGACCTATTGAAATTCTGCAAACATATTATTAGACAAGAGAATTTGATAAATACAAAAATTAAGAAGATATAAAGAATATTATGCATGCCTAGGTAAATAGAACTCTGAGTGCTCGACAGTCAAATAGACCCAACTCTTTGGCTATCGAATGACGAACAACTTGCGCAGGCGTCCTTCCACTATAATTGTGAGCTCTCATCATAGAACAACCAAACAGCTATTAGTGTCATGTGATTTTTACCAGTAACTACAAAAAATATGTAGGGGTCATGTGATTTTTATCCATGGTATTCGTTTATACACACAAAAGGAAAAATACATTAAGCTCAAGACTGCTCCCTTCATGATACAGATTGATGCACTGTCAAACATGTATATATTACATGATGTTTAACACATTTAAGACTTAGTCTAATGCATCCAATATCTTGAAACAATCCTGTATCCAAGATGCAGCTAATAAAATTCTCAAAGACTCGGTCTAACAACAAATTTCCAGGTAATCAGTTTTCTCCAGATTTATGACGAAGTAAAAGTTACATGGTTATTACACCATGATAATAAGATATGAAAGAGATCCAATCAAGGAGATAAGATATAAATATAGATATTACCCACTAAAAAAAAACTCATTAATGTTATCAGATTAGTGTTATAGTGTGAAAAAATAATAGATATAATAAATGACTCACTATAGTTTTCTTTGGGTCAAATTATTGAAATTAACAAAAATGTTTACAAAAAAAAAAAAAATTCAATTATGTCAGTACATTTTAAATATAACAACAACGTTTGTTATCGTATCAATTCATAACAACCAAGTTTAACACCCACATCACATGGGTCACTAAACAAAGGCGTCGGAGTTAAACTAGGTTGTCATGAATTGATACGATAACCAACGTTGGTGTTAGATTTGAAATACATTGTCATAATTAAAAAAAAAAATCAAACAATGTTGTCAATTTCGATAATTTGACCGTTTTCATTGATAAAATTATTTTATCAGTCTTGTCATTTATTTATAAAAATAAAAAGCTGATAACATGATGTGATCATTATAAATGTGTTTGATAACATCATATTATCAGTCTTGTAATTTATTTTTAAAATAAAAACTTAAAGCTGATAACGTCATGTTATCATTGTAGTTGCCTTTGATAACATCATGTTACCATTATAGTTGTGATAATATCATGTTGTCACTCTAGTTATCTTTAAAAATTAAAGCTCATAGTATAATGTTATCGCTATAGTTGTTGTTATTAACATCATGTTATGACAATAGTTTTCATTGATAACATCATGTTATCAATCTTGTCTTTAATTTATAAAAAAATTTAAGCTGATAACATGATGTTGTCACTATAATAGTGTTTTATAACATCATGTTATGAGTTGTATTTTATTTATAAATAACCTAAAGTTGATAACATCATTTAATCATTGTAGTTATTTTTTATAACATCATGCTATTATTATAGTTGTGATAACATCATGTTATCGTTGTAGTTATCATTGAAAAATAAAGCTAATAACATCATGTTATCACTATATTCGTTTTTCTTAATATCATGTTATCACTATAGTTTTCATTGATAACATCATGTTATCAGTCTTATCTTTTATTTATAAAAATTTAAGCTGATAGCATGATGTTATCACTGTAATGGTGTTTGATAACATCATGTTACTTGTCATGTATTTTATTTCTAAATAACATAAAGCTAATAACATCATGTTATCACTGTAGTTATTTTTATTAACATTCATGTTATAAGTCTTGTCTTTTATTTATAACATCATGTTATCATTGTAGTTATTTTTAATAATGGTGTTTGATATATAACATCATGTTTGTTATTGTAGTTAGTCTTTGAAAATTATTATAGCTGATAACATCATGTTATCATTGTAATGTTTCAGAATTCTAATATAATATTTTTGATTAAAAATATGGATCAAATAATGACAAAGATGATGATGAAGAAGAACAGAACAAAAACAAAAAACCACATATAGGGGGGAAAAAACAAGTGGGAAATTCTCTTTATCGAAATCTTCCACTAAAAATGTTTACAAGTATTTTGTTAGTAATTGTGTTTCAATTACTATTTTGGGGATCTGGTCATGTTCAATTACAATCCCTCTTACTAAACCATTTCAATATCAAAGTCAATAATTGATAAACAAAAGTAGGGACATCTTGTAAATTCATTTTTTCATCAAATGTGGTTTTCAATCTTGTTGTTTACTTGAATTATGTTAAGTGATTGTGGAATAGAATTAAACAATATATTAATTAGAAACAATCAAATCGATTGACTTGAAATGAAATTGGTTTAAAGATTAAACAAATGTGAAGAGAGAAGAGAGAGATGACTTCATATGAAATTGACAGGAGAGATGAAATTGGATTAAGGATTAAACAAATGTGAAGAGAGAAGTGAGAGGAAGAGAGCATAAACCCGTAGAGATGACGAAGGAGAAAATTAGAAGAAAATGGTAGAACTGGTATTTTTTTTAAAAATGTCTTTGGGCCTAAAGAATTTGCTTGTCCTTCATATAAGATCCATAAGTTTGTTTTTTCGACAACCACTTTTTTTAAAATGTCCTTTTCGCCAAGCAGGTTCGGAATTTGGCCTTTTGGCCCAATTCTTTGTAAAATAGTATAAGTAACAATATTTAATGCTTTATTATTTTACTTCATAGAATTAATTTCATCAATAATCAACTAAAAACCCTCAAACTTATAGTGTCTGTTTTTAGTGACGTGCAATTTTCTTAGCTGATTTCTCATAAAAAAAATTTAAAAAAACTCCACAAATATCCCCCATATTTATATTTTTTTTTCACAAAAAATCTAATTTGATGATAAAATAGCATGATTAACAATGTTCACTACTAAAAAACAGCTTATTTGCCACTGCTCTATGCAATGGCTAAAGGCGTTTTGCCACTGCTTATGGCTGTGGCAGGGCAGTAGCAACAAGTGGGGTAGCAAATACTTTGTCACAGCCCATGGCAGTGGCAAAAGCTCAAAATTGCCACGGTCAAGGACAGTGGCAAATAACTATTATTTGCCACTGCCAAGGACGGTGGCAAATAATATTTTGGAAATAAAAAAAAAAAAATTCAGTACTGCATGCTAATGCCAATTCCAAAAGAGAAAAATCTTCTCAAAAATTTATGATAAAACTCCAAAATAATGGTTACAACAGTAACCTGTATATCATCAACTTTTGAAACAATTACAACAATGAAATAAACTCCAAAATTTTGGTTACAACAATGAAATAAACTCCAAAATTTTGGTTACAACATTAACATGTATATCATCGACTTTGAAACAATTACAACAATAAAATAAATTATCGTGTTCCTGAAGTAAACGGAGGAGCAGCTGTCGGGTCTGTTGTGATGAGATCCACAAGTGTAGTCCCTGAAGCATCCTACACATGGATAAAAAAACATATAATTGGATCAACTACACAGCCGTGCTGCCTTACTGAAACTTTGCCAGGGTATAAGCAGTAAGGTTGGCCATGAACAACAGAATATTGGTCCGTTTAAACCCCTAGATGTTATAATTCACTCAATATTTTGGTACAATATTTGATTCCAGAATTGTTATGGTTCTAATTGTCAAAGCCACTAGTCATTAGAACGAACAGATATAGATATTACGCACTAAAAAAACTAATTAATGTTATCAGATTAGAATTATGAAGTGTGAAGAAACAACAGATAATAAAGGGACTCAACATCGTCAAAATAAGACGTACAAGTGAGAGAAAGAAGAGTAAGAAGCAAACTATTGTACCTAGATATTAGCTCTTTACAACAAGCGGATTTAGTATCTGTATCGAGCACCAATTGTGTTATTGTGAATTTCAACCTTACATAATGTGTGATTCGTAATTGTAGGAATTTTAGCAATAAAACCGAAGTCGTGAAATTATTATTATCATATAATGATGATACGATACTAGCTAGCAAGGACCAAGACCTTGTCATCGTTACGGAGAAGACAGAAGAGCAGCAAACCAAAATTGATCCCAAAAAATATAACAAAAAAAAAAATGTATTTACCATCGGGGGCTACTTCTTTCACCACAGCCGGATCTTTTCCGTCAACATATTTTCATTTCAGTTGATACTTGTTGCGTTTCCAAGCATCTCTGACCTTGTCACAAACGTAATCACCATCCACACTATTACAATCAACAAATTTAAAATGTTTAACCAATACAACAACAAGTTTGGTGTATTTATCCTTTGGCATATCTGTGATTTTAGCATAATTAATAGGGAGATCACGTCTAGCAAGTTCGGATGTTTCTGACGATAAGTTTTTAACATATTCAACAGGGGAAGATGGTTGGTTCGCAAAATTGAGTCGAATCATCGCAAAAGTGTGAACTCAATAGCAAATAAAAAGCTGATACAGTACTTTGAATGATGGAAAACTAGGTAGATAGACAAATAGTAGACACATACAGTCGTAGTTTAGGAGAATTCAATTCAAAAGACTTAAACTGAGGTTTTTTAACTTTTAAAGCATTCTTGTAGTTTCACCTAACAGATCATTAATGTAGTTTCTGGGTAAGACCTGCGTTATTTCAAAATTGGAAAATCCCTTTATATTTTCACCAAATTTGGGTATGAAACCATCAAATACAATTCAGTATGGGATATGTTAGTGACGTGAAGTATAATACATATGGCTAAAAGTTTACTAGCTATACAGAAGAAGAAAAATAATCCATGCCAGCATGCATGGGAGTTTCTCAATTTGCATGTATTATTATATCTTTGGCCAATTCCCGTGCATTCAACATTTCAGCAACTATTTTTCATAGGCTGTTTTCTGCAACTTAGAACGTGAATCCCCAAACGGGTGTCAAACACTCAGAAGGCAGTTGGTATATCACTCATTAACACTACAAAAGATGATACTACTGTACCAATCAAAAGCATGTCTGATGTCTCCCCTTTTAAGACCAACCAACTTGTATATAATCAGTTTGACAGAGGATCAAATTTGAGTAAACACTAATCACAACTCTAAAATATTTTGAAACCAGCAGGTTTGTGATATTGGTTTTAAATTGAAAACTACAAAAAACAAAATAAAAAAAAAAATGGTCCAAGTCGAGCGACACATCGATCAACAGTACGAGTGAACAACATGATATATTCAGATTGATAGTATAAAAGTGCGAGGAAATACATTTTATATTAGGAGTTCTAATAGTATTTATTCAATAGGCATTTCTTGAGACTCGGATGAGCACCATGATCAGTCCATGGTGAAACATGCTAGATAGTATAATTAAAATATGAAAAACGACAGTCTGACAAGTTTCGTTAATTACAATTGAATCTCTACATCACTTTGAATATCAAAGAAACCTGAAAATCTAACCTTTTCTAAAACTTGGTTTACCACCACCACTGAAACGGCTTGATCCAGCTGAATCGCCTTCTTCCATTTGTGGCTCCACTCTTCTCCACCAAATATAATTCTGAAAAGGATATAAACAAATATTTAGTAAAATAAAGGATCGACAAAAAGATAAAACACCAAGTCAAGAACAAAGAAACAAACTAATTTGAAACATAAAAAAAAAAATCATTACATTAATCATTATTCAACTCAATATTTACCTAATCCAAAATTCCTAATTGCTTAATGCATCTATCCCTTTGTTTACTTTCAATAACTAGTTTGCACTTTGCAGGTTCAATTAATTCAATTCTACTAACACAAAGTTAGTGACTTCATCAAATTCATAGAGAGATGGTGAAATTGAAAACTACAGATGATAAAATCGCAAAATCTAATAATCTAAATCCCTAAATCATAAATAGAAATAACCAATCATTTTCACATAACAGCAAACAAAGAGTCAACCTAATCAACTTTAAACTGAAGATCGAAGATTCAAAATACCTATTTTGATGATTCTCTATCGTTAGATTGAAAGGAAACAATGAGGGAGAGCTTGAGTAGAACAAAAACTCCAATTTCTTCTTACTAATTGATGAGGAAGAAGAAGATGAGAGAAAAAGGTTCCAATCGATTCGATTACATTAGAATCTTCTTTGAGAAGAAGATGAGAGAATCAGATTGACTTTGTTGTTTGAGATCGAATCGATTCTCTCCTCACTCAAAGAACACCAGATTTTTTTTACCAACGAAAAAAACACAAAAGAAGGAGGCTCCTGTTAACTTTCTTACTGATCCTAAGGAAGGAAGATCGACACTACGTCCTGCTGATATTCTGGTCTACAACTGGTCGGAAGGTAAACATGCGTGTGTTGATGTTACAGGGGCGTCTCCGATGGTTGGGCTGAGTGCTGGGAGTTTTGAGGTGGGGCTAGCAGCTAGCAATGCAGCAGCGGCAAAAGTGGAGAAACATGACGGAGCTTGTAGGGCTAACCAACATAGTTTCATCCCTTTTGCATTTGACACATTTGGATTGCTAGGCTCAGAAGCAGTTGAGCTCCTCAGGAGAGTGCAGAAGATAATGGATAGCAACGTGATGACTGCAGGTTCGAACGAATATGTATTTAGGAGAATCGGGTTTGCTATCCAGAAAGGACTTGCCGCGCAGTTTGTAGCGCGTTTGTCCTCTACTTTTGTGTAATTCGTTGAGCTTATCAATAAAATTTGAAAAAAAAAAAAAAAAACAAAAGAAAAAAAAAAAATCCAAATAGTTTTGGACTCTTAGTTTTATGCCCACGGCCCAATTATTATTACCCACAGTCCATTGCAGAAGCAAATCAGCCACTGCTATGGGTCATGGCAAAAAAAGCCGGGTGCAGTGGCAAAAACTCAATTTTTTTGTAGTGGTTTAATGATTTATTATTTTACTTGAGAGAATTAATTTCATCAATAATCAACTGAAAACCCTCAAACTTGTAGTGTATTTTTTATTTTATTTAATAACAAATTAGCTAAGGAAATTGCCACGTCACTGGGGTACCTGTATTTGACCCCCCTATCGGGCTAATACACTAAAGCCCAACACCATAATCCCATATCCATAACCCATATTTATTACCCATCTACACTCTATATGGTTATTCAACTTGAAGCACAAGTCTTCTTCAAGAAGGAAACCTCAATTAGGGTTTTCCACATCTACAAATACACAAATCTCTACACATCAAGAACTACAGAAAAAGAGACTTGATCCCTAGCTTCTTCAAGAACTAGGGTACGTAGGCAACCTTCAACAAGAGAGGTTCAGTTTCGTCCATCAATCACAAACAATCTCCCCCTTCATCATCTCTTCCATCAATCAATTGAGGGTGTCCGGTCAAATTATATAGTAAAGTTGTCATCTTGTTGAATTTGCTCGAAACATTCTTTGGCGTCGACTGAGGGAATCAACACACTCTTGAATATGATATATTCTTCACTTCAATGATGAAACCTGACAAGAGAATCATAATTGTTTTCTCGTTTATGGAGTTTGAGATTATACTAGAAAACAAAGCTTTGATGGAATCATACACAAACACATTCAAAATTGTTCGCAACAATCTTACTACTTCCAAGTTTATTTTTTCAGATTTAGTGGAAGTCATGATCATGTCTCTTCTTGTTGGACTCACAACATGTGCTCTTCCTTTTGAGATAATGATCATGGGGATGTGGTCATTACTTTGTTTTGTCAATTTCAAAATCTCAAGCGTCGTATTATTTATCTCAAATAAAATTTGAAGATTCCATGAAGTTTTAATGATAGCCACACGGTTTGGGAATGCATTAGCGATTCCCTTGTTCTATCTCGAATAGAAACCGATATTGGGTATTAACGAGGTGGATGATATTCAATATATTCTTCAACCAATGAAGCCTCATAATCAAAAACTCATTTTGGATGTATAATGTCAAGATGATATTTTTATGTTCCTTTTAATTCAAACTCGTTTTTGAGAAACCACACATACAAGCCTTATATACGAACTTTCCATCTTCCTTCTCATGGGAATCATGCAGTATATGTAGAAAAGTGACATGTGGAGGTTACAAGTAATGGATTCCTATTAGGAATTGGTTTTCTTATTTGGCAACAAGTGTGGTGGAATTCTATTAGGATTCAATAAGACTTTCTAATCTATTAGAAATCTAAGTTGTTGTTGATTTAGGAATTGGGTTACCAATTGGATTAACCAAAGAGGTTATAAATATTGGTGTTGTGTAACCATAAGAATTATGAGCAAAGAAAGTGGAACACATAAGAAAATACGAGTGAGGGATATTTGTGAGGAAACCTAAACTAAGGTTTCATTAGTTATTGTGTAGTTCACTTCTCAATTATCAATAAAGCTATCTCTCTTTGTCCCGTGGATGTAGGCATATTGCCGAACAACGTATATTATTGTGTTTTCGTATTTCTGCTTTAGTTTACATTTTTTGTGTTTGTTTCTTCATTAATCATATCAAGATCCTGTGTATTTTATCATAACAATTGGTATCAAGAGCCGAAGGTTATTCCTTTGGGTTGAAGACGGGATTTCGGAACGGTTTTGTTGGGTTTTAGGAATCTGTCTAGATTCGACACCGTGTAGTAAGACAGCCATAACTTTGTGCTCGGATATTGAAACGACTATCCGTTTTTTGTGTTGGAAAGTAGACTCTTCAGGCTTTCTAACAGTATATCGTACGTTCTGCGGTTCGAAGTATTCTGTTCTCAGTACTTCGTTGAAGTTGACGGTTCCGATTTTTCTTAGTTTGTTGAAAATCCAATCTTGGGTTTTTTTAGTGGTATTGATTATTGAAGAGAAGATGGTTGATCCGAAATCTTCGAATTACAGCAGTAACTACACAAAGGTGCATGGATTTCATATTATCAAATTCAATGGGAAGAATAACTTCACATCGGGGCAAACGGATGTAGATATTCTTGTTAGTATGAAGCAGATCAAAGCCCTAAAGGGGAAACCTGAAACGGCAAAGTTGCCAACAGGTTGGACAAATGATGATTGGGAAGAGTTTGGTCAATAGGCCTGCAGTACGATTAGGTTATGTTTGACGAGGGATATCACACACAATTTTGCCGGTGAAACCTCGGCAAAGGAGTTATGGGAGAAGTTAGAGAAGCTCTATCTTAGTAAGGACTTGACGTCAGAACTCTATCTAAAGAGGAGTTTGTATTCGACAAGATTTACACCTGGTAAGTCTGTCATTGATCATATTAATAATTTTAATAAGATATGTTATGATTTAGCAAACATTGATGTGATACTACCTGATGGTGAGAAAGCTATAATTTTATTATGTTCATTACCATCTTCGTGGGAAACAACAGTTGATTATTTTATTGCAAACAAAAAGACCACAAAGCAGTTGGTCTATGATGATGTTGTTTCGATGTTACAATCCAAAGCCATTAGAAAAAAGGAAGCTGATGATGAAGTTCAGGCTGAGGGTATGTATGTTAGAGGTAGATCATCACATAGAGGTTCTTCGAGTTCTAAAAGTCGCTCTAAATCTCGGAAAAGATATTTGAAGGATGTTGGGTGTTATTATTGTCATAAGATGGGTCATTATAGTAAAGATTGTCCTAAGATTAAGGCTAAAGAAGAGAAGAAGAAGAAATCTAATCCGAACACTGAAATTGCTAACATTGTTCAAAGTAGTGATGAGGTAGCAAAGTCAATTGGAGACAATGAGGATGAGGTGTTAACAGTTACATCAAATAGCTATTTACCTGAAGGATGGTGTCTTGATTCAGCTGCTTCGTATCATATGTGTCCCGATAGGGAGTTTTTCACAACTTACAGAGAAGTAAATGGTGGTAAAGTCTTTACGGGCAATTCAAATGCCTGTAAGACAGTTGGTGTTGGTACAGTACGGATCAAGGCACATGATGGAGTTGTAAGAACCTTGACAGAAGTCAGGCATGTTCCTGATTTGAGAAAGGGTTTGATTTCGTTAGGTGTACTTGAAGATAGTGGTTTCAAGTTTACCGGTGAGAATGGTCTTTTGAAGGTTTACTATGATGACAAGTTATATTTGATAGGCGAAAGACATGGAAACTTATATTTTCTTATTGGATATATAGTTTCAGGTGGGGCTAGGGCTATGGTTTCTCAAGCGGTTGATGAGAAACAATTAACTTCTACTCAGTTATGGTATATGCGGCTAGGGCATATGAATGAAAAAGGTTTGTCTATATTGAGTAAAAAGGGTTTGATTGGTGGCCAAAAAATTTGCAAGCTCGATTTTTGTGAGCATTGTGTATTTGGCAAGCAGTGCAGAGTTCGTTTTGGTACCACTGTTCACCGCACTACGGGTACTTTAGATTATATACATTCAGATGTATGGGGTCCCTCTAGAACAGTTTCTAAGGGAGGAGCAAGGTGATTTGTGACCTTTATCGATGATTTCTCGCGGAGAGTTTGGTTGTACACCATGAAGCACAAAAACGAAGTCACCGATTTGTTTAAGAAGTGGAAAGTTATGGTTGAAAAATAGACTGGTCGTGTTGTGAAAAACATACGTTCTGACAATGGTGGAGAATACACTGAAGACACATTGAAAGCTTATTGTGCAGAACAAGGTATCGTTAGACACTTCACAGTGAAAGGTACACCACAACAGAATGGGGTAGCTGAGTGTATGAATCGCACACTACTAGAGAAAGCACGGTGCATGTTATCCAATGCAGGTTTGGTAAGGTATGGTGGGCTGAAGCAGTAAATACGGCGTGCTATCTCGTGAATCGATCACCATCTACAACCATTGATTGTAAGACACCTATGGAAGTTTGGTCTGGTACACCTCCTGATTATTCAGATTTGAAGGTGTTTGGTTGTCCTGCTTATTTTCATATCAGAGAAGATAAGTTAGGAGTCAGGGCCAAGAAAGCTATTTTCTTGGAATATCCACAAGGTATTAAGGGTTATCGTTTATGGTGCCCAGAGTTGAATAAATTTCAGATCAGTCGTGATGTGACCTTTAATGAGAAAGCAATGCTTTATTCAAAAAAGTTCACAGGTTGGGACTTTCAACATGAGGGTGATTATAATGACAGTGAAGGTGACGATACCATGCAGGTGGAGCATAATGTTCCATATTTATCTACAATAGATAAAGAGGTGATTGTTGTACAGATACCTAAAAGTTCAAAGGTTACTATGGATTCACAGGTAACTACAGACACAGAGAGTGTAGATGATGAGATTGAAGAGGAGGTTCCTCTTGAAGATACTTTACAGCAGCAACAATTAGAGCAGCATCATGAGTGGTCATCTTTAGCATCTCAACGTGAACCACGTTTGAGAAAAGCACCTGTTCGACTTGGTTTTGAGGATAGTGCATCTTTTGCATTATCAGTATTTTGTGATGATGAGCCTTCTAGCTTTAAGGGGGCAATGAGGAGTTTTCATTCTCATGAATGGAAGCCAGCGATGGATGAAGAGATGAAATCTCTTCACAAGAACAATACTTGGGAACTTGTAAAGTTGCCTAAGGGTCAGAAGTCGATTGGTTGCAAGTGGGTTTTCATAGTGAAAGATGGTATTCTAGACTCCAAGGGTACAACTAGTGGTGTACGTTACAAGGCAAGATTAGTGGCTAAGGGATATGCACAAACGGAAGGTGTGGATTATAGTGAAGTTTTCTCTCCGGTTGTTAAACACACTTCCATCCGAGTCTTGTTAGCTTTGGTGAAGCAGTTTGATTTAGAGCTCGAGCAACTAGATGTCAAAACTGCTTTCTTACATTGAGATTTAGAGGAGGGCATATATATGTTACAGCCCGACGGTTATATAGTTGTTGGTAAAGAAGACTATGTGTGCAAACTGATGAAGTCCTTATATGGATTGAGGCAAACACCACGACAGTGTTATAAGAAATTTGACACATTTATGTTGAAGCGAGGGTACTCTAGAAGTGAATATGATCTGTGTATCTATTTCATAAAGCTTCAAGATGAGTCTGTTATATTTCTCTTACTCTATGTGGATGACATGCTTGTAGCTGCAAAGAGCAAGTCATGTATTGTTTCTTTAAAGAAACAATTAAGTAAAGAGTTTGAGAATAAAGTTTTAGGAGAGGTGTTCATTAAGGTGGTTTTCGGGGTCAAGTTTAGGTATTGCCTTCATTTGATCAATCTCTCCAAATGTTGAGGCCCTTCGGGGTAGTGGCCCTTATGGGCGTGTGGGGGCAAAGATAAGATGATGCTTGTGTGGTACAGGAGAAGTACATATGGGTTCATTATGGTCAGCTCAGTTTTTACAATCTTCGCCGAGGTGGAGAATTGTAGAAAAGTGACATGTTGAGGTTACAAGTAATGGATTCCTATTAGGAATCGGTTTCCTTATTTGGCAACAAGTGTGGTGGAATTCTATTAGGATTCAATAAGACTTTCTAATCTATTAGAAATCTAAGTTGTTGTTGATTTAGGAATTGGGTTACCAATTGGATTAACCAAAGAGGTTATAAATATTGGTGTTGTGTAACCATAAGAATTATGAGCAAATAAAGTGGAACACATAAGAAAGTATGAGTGAGGGAGATTTGTGAGGAAACCTAAACTAAGGTTTCATTAGTTATTGTGTAGTTTACTTCTCAATTATCAATAAAGCTATCTCTCTTTGTCCCGTGGATGTAGGCATATTGCCAAACCACGTATATTATTGTGTTTTCGTATTTCTGCTTTAGTTTACATCTTTTGTGTTTGTTTCTTCATTAATCATATCAAGATCCTGTGTATTTCATCATAACAGTATATGTCAAGACGATCGTTTTGATATATCGTACACCCCAAACAGAGTTACGATTCTAAAGATATGCACGTTTGATCTTGATAATGATATTGCGGCTATCCACAAGCTGCTGCTAGTACATGTTTTCCATTCTGTTGCCTTAGCCGCTTGTTTTGGCATCATGTACTACACGTCGAGGCGATCGTTTTGATATATCATATGCCCAAAATGGAGTTACGGTTCCCAAGATATGACGTTCGATCTTGATGATGGCATTATGGCTGTTGCCTTGGTTGCCGGCTCGCCTGCTGCCCTATCCGCTGGTACAGCTGCTGCCTTGTCCGCTGCCCATGGTGTTGCCTTGGCCACTGGCAATGCTGTTGCCCTAGCCGCTGGCACCTCTGCATACTTAGCCGCTGGCAATATTGCTGCCTTGGCCGCTGGCATGACTGTTGTTGCCCATTCGCTGGCACTGCTGCTGCCTTGGCCGTTGGCATAGTTGCTGCCCAATCGGCTGGCATGACTGTTGTTGCCCATCCGCTGGCACTGCTGTTGCCTTGGGTGCGGGTACGACTGCTGCCCCATCCGCTGGCACTGCTGTTGCCTTGGCTAAAAGTTTTAAACTTCGTCCATATTGGAAACATCATAAGAAAATATGTGTATCTCTCTACTCAAAGCTTGGATTTTTGCATCGTTTTTTGTGTTCGTAAGACGACAAAGATATCTTTCTTACAAAGCATAGATTGACTTCTCTACTATTCCAATGACGTTTAATTTTTCATTTCTTCTCGAGGCTTGATAATTTGTGAGATTATGATACATATTAAAAAAGATGACATCTTCTTACTTAAAGATGTGTATGGAATTGTCCCAATTACTTCCAAATTCTTCAACTCGAAAGGAAGTCATGATCTTGATACCTCAAATACAAGAGCCACTCGATGCGCTCATACTCTCGAGGTATTAATCATGTTGGGATAAAAATACAAATAGTCTATTGTTTCACAAAATCAATTTGTGACAAGTTCTCCAATTTAGGAAGCCCGACGTTGCTTATCCAAACTTGGGGGTGTGAGCATGAGCAAAAGAATTGTCTTAGCTTCTATATAAACTATTATCTATGAATGGATGACATTAAGGAGACTTGTGCGTGGCATCCAAATTGCTTACATATTGCACTAGTCGTACTTAAGCCAATGAGGATTTTCGTTCTCTACATGTCAAAGTCCAACCATTAGCATCAGTCATCATTCTGGATTACTCTAATGAAGCCATTCAACTTGCCTCGCAATTGGGGGCGATAAAGAGTTCGATTCTTACTCTATCCATTTCATGATAGTATTCCCTTTGCACCTATACTATTCATACATATTCATCATATCTCTACATCTACATATATGCGTTTACATTCATATATGCATATACATACATTTACATGCATTTATTCATACATATATATACATGTATCCCTACATTTATAAATATATATACATTTATACATATACAATCTCAAATCGACTCGCAGAGTTCACATATTCAAGACTCCTGACGAAGAGATCAGTCATTCAACAAGTACACATATTGTTTAAATATATTTATTCAATATCCAATTATCAAACTCAGATCACAGTTTCACACAACGCCTTACGTACTTGGGGGCGACATTCAACAAGTACACATTGAATAAAAATACTTATTCAATATTATCATTCATTACAATATGCCTTACGTACTTGGGGGCGACATTCAAGACTCCTGTCTAGGAGCACACATATTCAAAACTTATTACGAGGAGTCATGTATCAATAAACTCCACTCAAAAGAGGTCATATCTTCAAAACCTCGATCAAGGAGGACACAAATTCATATCTCTGCTCAAGAGCTCATATATCCAACACTTCTCCCATGGAGATCACATATTCAACAATGTTCTTAAGGCGATCACATATTCAGATCTCCGATCAAGAAGTTTACATATTCCCTCAACATTATCTCTCGTTTCTTGTCACCTTATCATCACTTGGGGGCAACGTACTCCAATCAATCGTTGCAATTCTGACTTAACTGCTTCCACAAAAAGCTTACTTACCTGCCTATTTTCACTTACCTATTTTCAATCACTACCTACATCAATTTCTTTTTTCTTTCTTCTTTGCCCCATGGCCATACCCATGGGACAAAGAGGGGGCGATGTATTGGACGCCCCTATCGGGCTAATACACTAAATCCCAACACCATAATCCCATATCCATAACCCATATCCATAACCCATATCCATAACCCATATTTATTACCCATCTACACCCCATATGGCTATTCAACTTGAAGCACAAGTCTTCTTCAAGAAGGAAACCTCAATTAGGGTTTTCCACATCTACAAATACACAAATCTCTACACATCAAGAACTACGGAAAAAGAGACTTGATCCCTAGCTTCTTCAAGAACTAGGGTACGTAGGCAACCTTCAACAAGAGATGTTCAGTCTCGTCCATCAATCACAAACAATCTCCCCCTTCATCATCTCTTCCATCAATCAATTGAGGGTGTTCGGGCAAATTCAATAGAAAAGCTGTCATCTTGTTGAATTTGGTCGAAACAGTACCAGAAGATTACATGGTTGTCATCGAGTGAAACAAAACTATACGTTGGTGTCAACTTCTGCAATACATTGTTAAAATTAAAATAAGTGGCAAACGTTCTTACCAAAATCAATAATTTGACCATGAATGAAGATCTAATGCTTCTGAATATTGTGTAATCACCACTTAATTTTTAACTGTAAAACTTAATGTTTATTTCTATAACAATAAACCTATTAGAAAACATGTAAACTTATTGAGATTATTAAATTAAACCATCCATCCTGATACAAAGCATAACCAGAGCCCATTTTCATATATTCTCACACTTGAAAAAACTGAAATATAAGAAAAACTTCATTAAAGAAATACAATAGAGAACTCATAAGAAAGACCTTGTAAAGAAACTGACATACAAAAGAGACCATATAAAAGATTCTTGTTATTAGACAACAAAACACAAATGTTATCCCAGACTTCAGAACATATGATATGATTCCAATTAATCAACTGTGTTATTCGCAGAGTGAGACTGTTGCTACTTGTAACTTCCATATTACCATTATCGATAAAGAAATGATAATAGTGTGTTTGACGAGTTATGCCATACTTAAGTACGTATGGTTTACTGACTTCTTCTATAACGATTCCAGAATCCACTATAAAAATCTTAGGTTCTACAGACTTATTAGAAATGCTTTCACTTATCACAAGATTTCTACTAGTCTTGTAGATATTGAAAACAAAAGCAACATTACCTTGCACTATAAGTATTTTGTATGCATAATCCTTATCAGCTGTTCTGTAATTACCCACATCCTTCTTTGTTGCAGGTACCAGAGACTCAATCGCACTACGATAAAAAAGTTAAACAATATTACCAGATACATTCTCAAGCTCCTTCAACATTATATGATTAGACATATATGACTACTATGAATTTTAAGATTCTTCACTAGTGGTGAACTTTTAATTTGATGTGTTTGAGGTAGCATCAATGTTCTTAATTTATAGGTAGATTCTGACTCTTCGTCATCCGCGTATTAAATCGGACTCATGCAAACAACACATCATGTTATCCTTCTAAGAGGATTCTAACAACCATGTACAATACATAACTACATACCCAATTATTATTTATATCAAGAAATATCAAATTAATATTTTTTATTTTTATAAAAAATATTGGTTGTTGAAATTCATGTGTGAAAGGCATCATTATTATTACAAATTATACTTTAAAAAGTCCCATATGTACTACAATTCTCATAATTAAACTAATAGAAAAAACTACTAGACTATAGTAGTTGAAATTCTTGTATGAACATAGAGTCGCTACTCCATTTATTCATTTCATAAACAATACTTTAGTATTTATAATTTTCTTAAAATATATAGGTAGTTGGAATTCTTATGTGAACGAAATTCTTAAAAAAAAAATAATGCTTCTATGTTATTTGATAAAAGCACCTAGAGAACAAGGAAGAACGAAATGAAGTTTATTCGTGAAAATACGGAAAAAATTCATCTAGGGGTATTTATATCTTAAAAATTATTTGTCTTGCAAATTAATTCAATTCAAAGTTTTGCCTTATGACTAAACCGATTTTGGAACCGTGTCCTATCTCCCAATTCGCAAGAAATTATATGAGATGCTTGTTTAGTGTGATAAGTGAACTGAAACGTTTGACTTTTTTTCTTCCCAAATAATGAATTGATTTGAATATTGTTCTCCAAATACCATTCCTTGTATTTTTTGAGAAAATAATAAATTAATATTTCTTGATATAAAAACAAAAATTGGGTAACAACTATGTTCACACATGAATTTCAACTACCAAAACTAGCCATATACATGGTTCCTAGAAGGATAACATATAGGAGTTAGGAATCTATTTTTTTAATTCCGATTTTCAATTTATTTTTTCCGAACATGCCATTTCCAATCCGTTCCGTCCGATTTCCACCCCTACTTGCAATCAAACACAACCTAAATTCCTCATCGAAGTTATTCCATATTTCCATTCACATCTGATTTCCAACAGCTTTTTATAGTAATAAAATAATGCTAGGTTTTGTTTTAATTGACAAGTCATACAAAAATGGCTGAATAGCAAACTCCTCGATACTGCTTGTTAGAAGACTTTTAATTACTATATATAAATTTTAATTCCAACAACAATGGATTCAATTGATTCCATACATATATTTCCATTCACATCATCAGATTTCCAACTACAAACTTTTAAAAAAAAAATAATAATCAATGCTTGGTTTTGGTTTCAGTGATAAGTTACAATAATAAATAATAAAAAGGGTCTTTATCGACAACAACAAACAAATGATAAAAATGGTTGTTGGAACTTCATGGAAGGAATAAAAAATAATAATAATGTTATGTGTGTTATTTGCACGAGTCCGAGTCCCGAATATGTGGCTGATAAGGGGTCAGAATTGCCTATAAATAAATTTAGAACTCTGGATCAGAAACTTCATCGTTTGCAAAGAATTTACAAAGTTTCAATTTGTCATGGCTAAGCGTATTACGTTGAAAGAGCTCGAGAATATTTGTGGTAGAACGATTTTAGTATCATATGGGACTGTGATCGAGGCTCTGGTCACTTCATCAAGAAAGGCCATGAATTACATAACTTCTGATAAGGATCATGCACTTACAATACTTAGTGTGATAGGTAATGTATCTTTTGTTTTCAATATCTACAAGACCAAGGGTGCACTTGTGATCCATGAATGTATTTCTAACAAGACAGAAAATCTTACTATTGAGGGAGATGGTGGAACCTATGCCATTATTGTATGGGGAGGTAGAATCGCTATACGTGAGACCTCTACTCCGTATGTTCTTAAGTATAAGTTGTTTCCTTCGACACATTATTATCATTTTGTTATGTCTGATGTGTTATAATAAATACACAGGATCTTGATATGATTAATGAAGAAACAAACACAAAAGATGTAAACTAAAGCAGAAATACGGACACACAATAATATACGTGGTTCGGCAATATGCCTATATCCACGGGACAAAGAGAGATACCTTTATTGATAATTGAGAAGTGAACTACACAATAACTAATGAAACCTTAGTTTTTGGTTTCTTCACAAATCTCCCACTCCCTTCTTTGCTCATTAATTCTTATGGTTACACAACACCAATATTTATAACCTCTTTGGTTAATCCAATTGATAACCCAATTCCTAAATCAACAACAACTTAGATTTCTAATAGATTAGAAACTCTTATTGAATCCTAATAAAATTCCACCACACTTGTTGCCAAATAAGAAAACCGATTCCTAATAGGAATCCATTACATGTAACCTCCACATGTCACTTTTCTACAATTCTCCACCTCGGCGAAGATTGTAAAAACTGAGCCGACCATAATGAACCCATACGTACTTCTCCTGTACCACACAAGCATCATCTCATCTTTGCCCCCACACGCCCAAAAGGCCACTACCCGAAGGCCTCAACATCTGGGGAGATTGATTAAGTTAAGGCAATGCCTAAACTTGACCCCCGAAACCACCTTAGTCAACATGTCAGCTGGATTATCAGCGGTGCCAATCTTCTGAAGAATCACTTTCTTCGCATCGATAACATCTCGAATGAAATGATACCTGACATCAATATGCTTGGTGCGAGCATGATGAACCTGGTTCTTGGGAAGATGAATTGCACTCTGACTGTCACAATTGACAACAATATTCTTCTGAAGAATACCCAAGTCACCAACTAAACCACGAAGCCATAAAGCTTCCTTCACGGCCTCTATCACTGCTATGTACTCTGCCTCTGTGGTTGACAAAGATACAATAGGTTGTAACATGAATTGCACTCTGACTGTCACAATTGACAACAATATTCTTCTGAAGAATACCCAAGTCACCAACTAAACCACGAAGCCATAAAGCTTCCTTCACGACCTCTATCACTGCTATGTACTCTGTCTCTGTGGTTGACAAAGATACAGTAGGTTGTAACATCGACCTCCAACTAATAGGACCTCCACCTAAGGTAAAACAGTAACGTGTAATAGAACGCCTCCTATCAAGATCACCAGCATAATCTGCATCCACATGATCTAAGACATGTGTTTCCCTATCTGGGATTTTACCGAGAAAACCACCAACATGTGATGCACTATCTCTCTCATAAACCAAATCAATATCCAAGGAGCCTCGAATATACTTCAAAATCCACTTTACCGCTTCCCAGTGAATTTTACCAGGATTTGTCATATACCTGCATGCTAACAACACTTACTGCATGAGCAATATTAGGTCGTGTACAAATGATAGCATACATAAGACTTTCGACTGCACTAGCATAAGGAATTTGTGACATACTCTCCTTCTCTGCATCAGTACTAGGAGACATCAAACTGAAAAGCTTAGAGTGATCTGCAAATGCAGTACTAACTGTAGTAGAATTTTCCATTCGAAAGCGACTCAAAACCTTTTCAAGATATTTCTTTTGAGTGAGACAAAGTCTTCCACGTCGTATGTCTCTACTAATATCCATACCAAGAATTTTCTTCGCAGCTCCTAAATCTTTCATCTCAAACTCTTTACTCAATTGTTTCTTCAAAGAAACAATATGCGACTTGCTCTTTGTAGCTATAAGCATGTCATCCACATAGAGTAAGAGAAAAATAAGGGACCCATCTTAAAGCTTTCTGAAATAGACACATGGATCATATTCACTTCTAGAGTTCCCTTGCTTCAACATAAATGTGTCAAACTTTATATAAAACTGTCGTGGTGCTTGTTTCAATCCATACAAGGACTTTGTCAGTTTGCACACATAGTCTTCTTTACCAACAACTTTATAACCGTCGGGCTGTAACATATATATTTTCTCCTCTAAATCTCCATACAAGAAAACAGTTTTGACATCTAGTTGCTCGAACTCTAAATCAAACTGCGTCACCAAAGCTAACAAGACTCGGATGGAAGTGTGTTTAAAAACCGGAGAGAAAACTTCATTATAATTCACACCTTCCGTTTGTGCATATCCCTTAGTCACTAATCTTGCCTTGTAACGTACACCACTAGTTGTACCTTTGGAGTCTAGAATACCATCTTTCACTGTGAAAACCCACTTGCAACCAATCGACTTCTGACCGTTAGGCAACTTTACAAGTTCCCAAGTATTGTTCTTGTGAAGAGATTTTATCTCTTCATCCATCGCTGACTTCCATTCATGAGAATGAGAACTCCTTATTGCCCCCTTAAAGGTAAAAGGCTCATCATCACAAAATACTGATAATGCAAAAGATGCACTATCCTCAAAACTAAGTCGAACTGGTGTTTTTCTCAAATGTGGTTCACGTTGAGATGCTAAAGATGGCCACTCATGATGCTGCTCTAATTGTTGTTGATGTAAAGTATCTTCAAGAGGAACCTCCTCTTCAATTTCATCATCTACACTCTCTGTGTCTGGATATGTGTTTGTAGTTACCTGTGTAACCTCTGAACTTGTAGGTACCTGTACAACAATCACCTCTTTATCTATTGTAGATGAATATGGAACATTATGCTCCACCTGCATGGTATCGTCACCATCACTGTCATTATCATCACCCTCATGTTGAGAGTCCCAACCTGTGAACTTTTTTGAATCAAACATTGCTTTCTCATTAAAGGTCACATCACGATAGATTTGGAATTTATTCAACTCTGGGCACCATAAATGATAACTCTTAAATTAATAACTTGTGGATATCCCAAGAAAATAGCTTTCTTAGCCCTGACTCTTAACTTATCTTCTCTGATATGAAAATAAGCAGGACAACCAAACACCTTTAAATCTGAATAATCAGGAGGTGTACCAGACCAAACTTCCATAGGTGTCTTACAATCAATGGTTGTAGATGGTAATCGATTCACGAGATAGCACGCCGTATTTACTGCTTCAGCCCACCATATCTTACCCAAACCTACATTGGATAACATGCACCGTGCTTTCTCTAGTAGTGTGTGATTCATACGCTCAGCTACCCTATTCTGTTATGGTGTACCTTTCACTGTGAAGTGTCTAACGATACCTTATTCTGCACAATAAACTTTCAATGGGTCTTCAGTGTATTCTCCACCATTGTCAGAACGTATCCTTTTCACAACACGGCCAGTCTGTTTTTCAACCATAACTTTCCTCTTCTTAAACAAATCGGTGACTTCGTTTTTGTGCTTCATGGTATACAACCAAACTCTCCGCGAGAAATCATTGATAAAGGTAACAAACCACCTTGTTCCTCCCTTAGAAAATGTTCTAGAGGGACCCCATACATCTGAATGTATATAATCTAAAGTACCCGGAGTGCGGTGAACAGCGGTACCAAAACGAACTTTGCACTGCTTGCCAAATACACAATGCTCACAAAAATCAAGCTTGCAAGTTTTTTGGCCACCAAGCAAACCCTTTTTACTCAATATAGACAAACCTTTTTCACCCATATGCCCTAGCCGCATATACCATAACTGAGTAGAAGTTAATTGTTTTTCATCAACCGCTTGAGAAACCATAGCAATAACTCTACCTGAAACTATATCTTCAATAAGAAAATATAAGTTTCCATGTCTTTCGCCCATCAAATATAACCTATCATCATAGTAAACCTTCAAGAGACCATTCTCACCGGTAAACTTGAAACCACTATCTTCAAGTACACCTAACGAAATCAAACCCTTTCTCAAATCAGGAACATGCCCGACTTCTGTCAAGGTTCTTACAGCTCCATCACGTGCCTTGATCCGTACTGTACCAACACCAACTGTCTTGCAGGCATTCGAATTGCTCATAAAGACTTTACAACCATTTACTTCTCTGTAAGTTGTGAAAGACTCCCTATCGGGACACATATGATACGAAGCAGCTGAATCAAGACACCATCTTTCAGCTAAATAACTATTTGATGTAACTGTTAACACTTCATCCTCATTGTCTCCAACAGATCGACTTTGCTACCTCATTACTACTTTGAGCAATATTAGCAACTTCAGTGTTCGGATTAGATTTCTTCTTCTTCTCTTCTTTGTCCTTCATATAAGATCCATAAGTTTGTTCTTTCGACAACCACTTTTTTTAAAATGTCCTTTTCGCCAAGCAGGTTCAGAATTTGGCCTTTTGGCCCAATTCTTTGTAAAATACTATAAATAACAATGTTTAATGCTTTATTATTTTACTTGAGAGAATTAATTTCATCAATAATCAATTGATCGAAAAACCTCAAACTTAGAGTGCCTGTTTTTAGTGACGTGCAATTTTCTTAGCTGATTTCTCATAAATTTTTTTTTAAAAACTCCACAAATACCCCCATATTTACATTTTTTTTTTCACAAAAAACCTAATTTGATGATAAAATAGCATGATTAACAATGTTTAATGATTTATTATTTTACTTGAGAGAATTAATTTCATCAATAATCAACTGAAAACCCTCAAACTTGTAGTGTATTTTTTATTTTATTTAATAACAAAATAGCTAAGAAAATTGCCAAGTCACTGGGGTACCAGAAGATTACATGGTTGTCATTGAGTGAAACAAAACTATACGTTGGTGTCAACTTCTGCAATACATTGTTAAAATTAAAATAAGTGGCAAACGTTCTTACCAAAATCAATAATTTGACCATGAATGAAGATTTAATGCTTCTGAGTAAATCACCACTTAATTTTTAACTGTAAAACTTAATGTCTATTTCTGTAACAATAAACCTATTAGAAAGCATGTAAACTTATTGATATTATTAAATTAAACCATCCATCCTAATACAAAGCATAACCAGGGCACATTTTCATTTATTCTCACACTTGAAAAAACTGAAATACAAGAAAATTTTCATTAAAAAAATACAAGAGAGAACTTATAAGAAATACCTTATAAAGAAACTGACATATAAAAGAGACCTTATAAAAGATTCTTGTTATTAGACAACAAAATACAAACGTTATCCCAGACTTCAGAAGATATGATACGATTCCAATAAATCAACTATGTTATTTAAATTATTTTTTTTAAATAAGTGAAATAATTTTTTCAAGGCATTTCTATTGAGACCTCATTTGTCACGAAATTCAAAAAATAATCGCTTTTTCAAGGTTGAAATAGTTAGTATCACATTTTATAGAAGAACTTCAAACATTACTGGATATGGAATACTATTTGCTACACATACAATAATTTTGGCTACAGTTCACAACTGTAAGTCTAGAATTGTCACTGCATCTGGTATATTACACACTAAAAACTTATTGTTGTATTATCATCATAATTATTATTACAAGGTCATAAGACTTATAAACATAAAAAATCAAGGAATAAAACAACACTTTAACAATCAACGATCTATCATTCCTTCTTGAGAAAAAATACATTTTCAAAATTGGTTTAAAGATTAAACAAATGTGAAGAGAGACGAGAGAGATGATTTCATATGAAATTGCAGGAGAGATGAAATTGGATTAAGGATTAAACAAATGTGAAGAGAGAAATGAGAGGAAGAGAGGATAAACCCGTAGAGATGATGACGAAGGTGAAAATTAGAAGAAAATGGTAAAACTGGTATTTTTTTTAAAAACAAAATGTCCTTGGGCCTAAAGAATTTGTTTGTCCTTCATATAAGATCCATAAGTTTGTTCTTTGGACAACCATTTTTTTTAAAATGTCCTTTTCGCCAAGCAGGTTCGGAATTTGGCTTTTTGGCCCAATTCTTTGTAAAATAGTATAAGTAACAATGTTTAATGCTTTATTATTTTACTTGAGAGAGTTAATTTCATCAATAATCAATTTAATCCCCTCAAACTTATAGTGTCTGTTTTTAGTGACGTGCAATTTTCTTAGTTGATTTCTCATAAAAAAAAAATTTTAAAACTCCACAAATACCCCGATATTTACATTTTTTTTTCATAAAAAACCTAATTGGATGATAAAATAGCATGATTAACAATGTTTAATGATTTATTATTTTACTTGAGAGAATTCATTTCATCAATAATGAACTGAAAACCCTCAAACTTGTACTGTATTTTTTATTTTATTTAATAACAAATTAGCTAAGGAAATTGCCACGTCACTGGGGTACCAGAGGATTAAATGGTTGTCATTGATTGAAACAAAACTATACGTTGGTGTCAACTTCTGCAATACATTGTTAAATTTAAAATAAGTGGCAAACGTTCTTACCAAAATCAAAAATTTGACCATGAATGAAGATCTAATGCTTCTGAGTAAATCACCACTTAATTCTTAACTGTAAATTAAACTTAATGTCTATTTTGTTGGGCCCATGGTCCACTACTATTCTGTCGATATTGTCCCCACCTTAGTCACCACTAGGCCCAAGGCCATATCCATGGTGTGGGGTTATTCCCTATGAGTTTCACTTACCCAAAAGGCCTCGACAATAGTGGATACTTGACCATTACTTATAAATCCCTTAGAGATCTGCTATGGCTCGGATGTGGGACTATTTGGTCCACACACCTAACAATCTCCACCTTGGACCAAATCCCGGCCCAAGCCCGCCCAATCAACCGTGGGCTTTGATACCATTTGTTGAGCCCATGGTCCACCACTATTCTGTCGATATTGTCCCCACCTTAGTCACCACTAGGCCCAAGGCCATATCCATGGTGTGGGGTTTTCCCTATGGGTTTCACTTACCCAAAAGGCCTCGACAATAGTGGATACTAGACTATTACTTGTAAACCCCTTAGAGATCTGCTAGGCCTCGACAATAGTGGATACTAACATATTTTTGTAATAATAAACCTATTAGAAAGCATGTAAACTTATTGAGATTATTAAATTAAACCATCCATCCTGATACAAACCATAACCAAAGCACATTTTCATTTATTCTCACACTTGAAAAAACTGAAATACAAGAAAAACTTCATTAAAGAAATACAAGAGAGAACTTATAAGAAAGACCTTATAAAGAAACTGACATACAAAAGAGACCTTATAAAATATTCTTGTTATTAGACAACAAAATACAAACGTTATCCCAGATTTCAGAACATATGATATGATTCCAATAAATCAATTGTGTTGTTCACAGAGTGAGACTGTTGCTAGCTGTAACTTCCATATTACCATTATCGATAAAGAAATGATAATAGTGTGTTTGGCGAGTTATGCCATACTTAAGTACGTATGGTTTACTGACTTCTTCTAAAACGATTCCAGAATCCACTATGAAAATCTTATAGGTTCCACCATCTCCATCAATTAAAATTTCTACAGACTTGTTAGAAATGCTTTCACTGATCACAAGATTTCTACTAGTCTTGTAGACATTGAAAACAAAAGCAACATTACCTTGCACCATAAGTATTTTGAATGCATGATCCTTATCAGCGGTTCTATAATTACCAACATCCTTCTTTGTTGCAGGTACTAGAGACTCAATCACACTGCGATAAGCAAGTAAAACAGTATTACCAGATACATTCTCAAGCTCTTTCAACATTATATGATTAGACATGGCTGCCTATGACTTTTAAGATTCTTCACTAGTAATGAAGTTTTAATTTGATGTGTTTGAGGTAGCATCAATGTTCTTAATTTATAGGCAGATTCTGACTCCTCGTCAGTCGCCTATTAAATCAGACTCATGCAAAATACACATCATGTTATCCTTCTAGGAGGATTCTAACAACCATGTATAGTATATGGTTTGTTTTGGTAGTTGAAATTCTTGTGTGAACATAATCACTACATACCCCATTATTATTTTTTTATCGACAAATATCAAATTAATATTTTTTATTTTCTTAAAAAATATTGGTTGTTGGAATGCTTGTGTGAAAGGCATCATTATTATTCTAAATTATACTTAAAAAAAATACCATGTGCACTATAATTCTCATAATAAGTAAACTAATAGAAAAACCAACTAGACTAGTAGTTTGAAATATTTGTATGAACATATAGAGTAGATACCCCATTTATTTATTTCATAAAGTATATAGGTAGTTGGAATTCTTGTGTGAACAAAATTCTTTAAAAAAAAAAAATAATGCTTCTATGTTATTTGAAAAAAACACCTAGAGAATAAGGAATAACGAGATGAAATTTATTCGAGAAAATACCGAAAAAAATCATCTAGGGGAATTTATGTCTGAAAAATTATTTGAGTTACAAATTAAATCAATTTAAAGTTTGGCCCTTATGACAAAACCGATTTGGAACCGTGTCCTGTCTTCCAATTCGCTGGAAATTATATGAGATGTAAGTTCTTTTATTGTGATAAGAGAACTGAAACGTTTGACTTTTTTCCTTCCAAAATAATGAATTAATTTGAATATTGTTCTCCAAATACCATTCCTTGTATTTTTTGAGAAAATTATAAATTAATATTTCTTGATATAAAAATAAAAATTGGGTAACAACTCTATGTTCACACATGAATTTCAACTACGAACCAAAACAAACCATATACATGGTTCCTGAAGGATAACATATAGGAGTTAGGAATCTACCTATAAATTAGGTACTCTGATGTTATGTTAAACACAACAAATTAAAACATCATCACTAGTGAAGAATCTGAAAAGTCTTAAGTAGCCATGGCTAATCATATAATGTTGAAGGAGCTTAAGTACCCCATTATTATTTTTATTTTTTATTTTCATAATAAATATTGGTTGTTGGAATGCTTGTGTGAAAGGCATCATTATTATTCTATATTATACTTAAAAAAGTACCATGTGTACTATAATTCTCAGAAGTAAACTAATAGAAAAAATAAATAGACTAGTAGTTGAAATTCTTGTATGAACATAGAGTCGCTACCCCATTTATTTATTTCATAAACAATACTAGTATTTATAATTTCCTTACAATATATAGGTAGTTGGAATTCTTGTGTGAACAAAATAGTTTAAAAAAAATAATGCTTCTGTGTTATTTGAAGAAAGCACCTAGACAACAAGGAAGAACGAGTTGAAGTTTATTCGAGAAAATACCGAAAAAATTCGTCTAGGGATATTTATGTCTGAAAAATTGTTTATACTACAAATTAATTCAATTTGAAGTTTTGCCTTATGACTAAACCGATTTGGAACCGTGTCCTGCTCCCCAATTCACTTGAAATTATATGAGATGTATGTTGTTTAGTGTGACAAGAAAGCTGAAACGTTTGACTTTTTTCCTTCCAAAATAATGAATTAATTTGAATATTGTTCTCCAAATACCATTCCTTGTATTTTTTGAGAAAATAATAAATTAATATTCTTGATATAAAAATAAAAATTGAGAAACTACAAATAGTGCTTATACAATAATAGAATAATCAACCAATCAAACAATACGCATAAAGCAAAGAACACACAGAAATTTTTAACGTGGTAAAACCCAATAAGGGAAACGTCCACGGTTGTCCTCGCGACAACAAATAATCCACTAGATGAAAAGAGATGTACAAACCTACCAACTACCTGCACTCACTGCGAGTTGATACTCCTGGTTATCTCTAACACCTTGACTTCACCAGAGCACCTTGATGTACGCACAAGACACTCGACTTCTTGATGAACACACAAGAAGACTCGAAGCCGAATTCACAATAACACTTAGAAGATCACAGATTTATGAATTGAGAAAAAGGGGAAGAAGGGAATTGAGTTCAATAGCCACAAACACTTTCAATACCAAAACCTAAACCAAAACTCAAGAACCTAACAAACAATGGACGGCCAAAGAACTGACTTATTCTTTGGAAGAGAAACCCTATTTATACTTAGGGTTGAAAGCCAAGGAAAATGGGCCGAAATAGAGAAAAACCACTTTGGACGTACGTACGTCGATATGACGTTCGTACGTCTCCACTCGATACAGACCCTGCTGACTACTTGGACGTACGAACGTCTTGAGAAGGTACGTACGTCCTGACCAAACAAACTTCCTGCTGACTGCTTGGACGTACGAACGTCTTGAGAAGGTACGTACGTCCTGAACCAAAAACCACACTTTAGACACACGACGCGAAGACAAGGACACCGGACGACGTGCGTACAACTAGGTTTTCTTAACAATGAACTCAAGGCGAAATAACCATGGACACTATGTCACAAAATTGATGTCAAACCTCTTCGTACCGGTTTCAATCTCCCCCTTTGACATTGATTTTGTGACAAAAACCTATGACTCTAATAGCACTTATAAAACGTGCTTACAACACCAACCCATGGCATTTATAAATCATGCCTACAAAATCACTCAAGGTAGAACACGTACCGAGTCACCAATTCTTGAACAAGACGCTTTAAACATCAGAGACCGCACGGAAGCAACTAAGAATTTTCGAATCAATCAAGGAATCAACAAAGATTCCTTCGAGCAGCTCCCCCATACTTCATGAGCTCCAAAATTTTGACACTCAAGCTCCCCCATAACTGTTCAATCCTCTAAAAACATCAACACGTTCACTCCCCTATGCGTGTAGAATACCTGAAACATGACCCAAAAATACACTAACAAAGGAAGAAACGAATGTTAGTATTAGAGTCATAAATCTCCCCCTTTTTGTCACAACAAGTGAACAAAAGAGCCAAACAACAGGAGAACCGATGAATAAACATAAATAATAGTAAGAACAGAAAAACAACCAAGAAGAAAGATCAATCCCAAACAACCAAGACAAAAAAAAATAAAAGATAAAACCCATCCCAACTGTTAGCGTTCATGAAGGCAACTCATAACCAAACATAATAAGTCATAATCACATGAACATAAAGCTTAAGATAAAACAAAATTCTTCCGCACGGGCCGAAGATCTGTTCCACCGAACTGTCACATGGCCATCATAGTCCTCCTGCCATGCACTCGTACAAAACAATTTCTCAATTCTGCTATCCAAACCACAGTCGGTGAGAGGAGCAGCAAGTCCAGTAACCTTCGGATATCCAACCAACTCCAAGATATGATTTTGAAGATGTCCCGGTAGTCTCTCCCAATGATTGACATGAGCTATGCATGGACGAAGGAACGGTGGATGAACATAGTCATACCCATGGGGAACACGACATAAGCGACAAACCTTTGCATTGTCTTTGTATTCCATCATCATAAACGACACATAACCAACAGTCGGAACAAAAACTCCATGAAGTTCATATTCTGCCATTGAAGAAAAATCTGAAGACAAAGAGAGAACTAGAAGAAGATAAGAAAACACAATTTCAAGAAGAGAAGAGTAGACTCCATATATATATAGAACAACAAGAAGAAACCTAACTTTGGCCCAATAAGAGAGGTCCAGTACCTGAGTAGCAGAAATTCACTGCAAACCAGAATAGAACAAGTAGAAATAACAAAATAGCAATATCCAAGAACATGCTCAACATCTAAAAAATAGAAGCAAAACGATTGACCAAAAGAGCAATGTTAAGTACAAAAAAAAATATGGAGAGTAAACCAAAACAAGAACTACTCGGACTCCGAGTCACCACCACTGTGTTCACCATCACCCTCGTCCTCACTCTCTCCAACAGAGTCATCACCATCACTGTCACCTGGACCTGGAGGTGCCTCTTCCGGAAATGGAGGCAAGTCAATGGGAGTGAAGTCCAGCTGTAGATGATGCATCTGGGCGACGTTCATCCTATGAATATCACGCAGCATAGCATCATGCTGAGAGAGAATGACTTCAACACGATCTAACCGAGTACCCATGTGATCTTGACGACGACGAATAGAAGAGACCCGAGCATCAACTGCTGCAACCGCCCGATTTCCCCTAGCCGGGGCTGAGATGGGGCGTCCAGGGGTCAGAGCCCGATCAAAGTCATCATCACGAACAAGAGCCCGGCCTCCCCAGATTAGGTGATGCGTCAGACGCGCACCCACGGACTCAAAAGCAGCCTTCCTAGACTGGCAGCCCTTCTTGATGGCATTGACCCAGTCATGGCCAACAAACCTAGGAGGGCTCACCTCCACATATCGTCCCTGAAATCCCAAGTGCTTAATGATGGTCATTATAAAACTAGGGAAAGGAAGAGTACCCTTAGTAGCATCGATTTGAAGCATCCGTGTGTAGATGACTTCAGAGAGATGGAGATGGTGCACCGACATACAAACTACCAATTTGATCATGTCGTCGGTCATGATGATCTTGTTGCCTTTGGTGGGGTAGATGTTGGAATGGGCAACCATATGCAGAAGGATGGCGTTGTAGAACTTGGCGTGGTATCTCTCCGTGACACCATCGATGAACATTCTTTGTACTTGATCGACAAAATCAATTTGAATTGCCTCCGGAATGGGCCACCTAACATGAATGGCATCTTCAGAGAGAAGATCATTATCAATTCCCAACGCCTCACGAATCACCTTTGGAGAGATAGTGTACCTCCGACCCTCAATCAAAACAGAGAAACTCGAGCGATTTTGGGAAGGTGTCTTTGTCTCATAAAAGGCAATCGTGTGCTCAACCGAGTACTTGGTGATTGGTTGAGCCACCCTTAGCCAATTCTGAGTCTCAAAGAAGAGGGCTATGTTGCCGAGTTGAGTAGTCCCAAGAGGGGTGGCAGCGATGTCTGCCAAGTCAAAGAATCGCTCCGGAACAATAGCTTTTGCTCGAGGATGAGCACCAAGAGATGTGGGATGAGGCGACAAGGCTGGAGTGGAGCCACGACCCCTAGGAGCGCGAGAAGAGGATGCCGTGGTGCGTGCGCGCTTTGAAGCCATTGTCTACACAAGCACAACAGAAACCAAGCCAAAAATGTAAGAGAATTAACTCAAAAACCAACAACAAGCTCATTGAGGCATTTAATCGAACACTTGGTGTGCAGAAACAGAACACATGCTATTGACAACAATGTAGTAATGGTAAATACCCACTTACCAAACAACAATCAAAAACAACAAAAGAGAAGAAGGAACCAATCCTCAAGGTCGACCATAACAAAAAAAATGAATTCAAGTATCGAAACACCAAGTACCATGAAGTCATTTTGTAAACATACAACCTTAACAAACAAAACTATAAATCAAAGCCAAATAAACAACAAGAACATGACAATAGAGAAGAAGGTAGGAGCAAAAGAACAAACTTACAAGAGATAGAGATTGAGGGTGACCAACAACTTGTCGAACCAACACACCGAAACACAACGATGAAAAGAAAAACGAAAAACAAATGCAAGGAAGAAAAAATTGGAAGAAGATCTCCTAAGAAGAGTAATGAAAACCAATATAGTAACTGCTTGTAGTGTGCCAAAGAAGAGGGAACACGATTGATGTAACAGTTGGCCTTTGGTTTAATAAAAATTTGAATTTAAACAACAAATGGGCCGGACTGTATCAGGGACGTTCGTACGTCCTAAAGACGTTCGGACGTCGGGGCTTAAAAAAAAAACATCTGACAGACTCAACGTTCGTACGTTCTAATAACGTTCGTACGTTGTAAACAGATCTGCCCACCTCAACGTTCGGACGTCATGACAGCGTTCGTACGACCCTTTTTTTTTTTTTTTTTTTTTTTTTTTAATATAAAAAATTGAGAGACCAACCTAAGAAACAGAAAACAACCCGAACAGCAACCCAAACAAATATTGAGAGACATCACAAAGAAACAATTCGACTTATTGTAGGAATTCCAAATGTAGATAATTACAAGTTAAACAAACCTCAACCACAAGTAAATGCAAGAACGAAGAACGACATCATACACCAAGCCATGGTACTTACTAGAATGATGCAAGCATGTAGAAGAACCTGACAGACCAATACCAACCTCCGGAAACAAACTAAAAACATGATCATTGAGTATATTGAAAGTCACCTGCTACAAGGTCAATGTGAAGTGAACCGGATCACAACTAAACCAAGGAAACACAAAATATTGGTTTTTTTTTTTGTTTTTTTTTTTTTTTTTGTAAAACCATTTGAAACAACTGCCATTCCCGTGTGGGAGTATCTAATACCTCCATCTTTTACCAAAACACGAGGGTAGGGTGTAGCCTACATCTTTTCGGCAAAACACACTCACGAAGTGCAATACCATGGTAACGTGCAACATAAGAACTAACATCTCCTGAGTGCATCCGTCAGAGCATGACCCTCATAGCCCCAACGGGTTCTTAGCCAAATGAGCATGCTCTCAAGACAGTCAAATGGCTGGGGATTTTGTGAGTCATTGACCACTTACAGGAGGTGTAGAAATATAAAAGGAGACGATGACCATGAAAGACAATCATATAAGGCTGGAGATATACAGGTATTCAACTACATGTAAATGCATCACGTAAGAAACTACCAAGACGAAGAGAGTATGATGTAACCCTACAACTATGCATGACAGAAAAACAGTTGAAGATGCCAAACTAGAAACATCTGTAAAATGGAATCCACACAATAGAGAAAGTAGTATGTCCTCAATACCAACAACAATAACAAAATTAACCAAACCTAAACATCCTAAACACGGACAGTAACAATGAACAACTTAGGTATATAGATGCGGAAGGGATGTAGTGACAATGAAGCAGTTATCAGATGAGTGACTTCCAGTTAACACCAAGACATGATTGGAATCAAAGACATCACACCTATCATCCTCAAACACAACCTTAAACTTAGCATCACATAACTGACTAATACTCAATAGATTGGACTTAAGACCCTTAACAAAAAGAAGCTCATGACTATTGAGCGATCCAACCTCAGAAAAGTTACCTTTACCTTCAACCGGAAGCATTTTACCATTTCCAAAACTAACCTTACCTCCATAACCAAGAGTCAGATTATCAATTAGAGACTTATCACCTGTCATATGACGCGAGCAACCGCTGTCAAGATACCATGATGAAGGCATCGGTTCAACCAAACGAGCCATGTGAGATACCATTTTCCTGGATGCATCCATACTCCTATCCCAGAAATGTGGAGGTGGAGTAGGCATGGGTGTTGCTTGAGGACGATTTCCATAAGGAGAAGTTCTGGGTAAGCCCCATGGAGCATAGCCATTCCACATGTATGGAGCCTGCATAGAGAAGGTGGAAGACTTGTTCCAATATGAATTACCTGCAAAAGAAGGATGGTGAGCAGGATACAAATTATTCCAACAAAAAGCAGAAGTGTGACCCATGCGACCACAGGTTAGACATTTAAAGCCTTTGTGTCTAAAATTCTTTTTCCGGACATGCTTTACACGAGTGACCTTGGGTGGGGAAACCACACCAGACACCTGCACAGGAGCAGGAGAAGCGACACCTGTTGGTCTGACAAAAGTAGTACAGGAGGTGCTAGCAGTAGAAAAAGGAACAGATGTGTCATAACCTAAGCCAGATTTGTCTGAATGGGATTTACCAATTCCCAGCAGAGAGTTAAGACTATCACTAGCTTTACCGAAGCCAACCAATTGTTTGTTGGCTGCAGACAACTCAGCTTTCACTTTTTCATGTTCCAGTACAAGAGTGCGATACCGTGTCTCCAGATTATTATTCAGGTTTTCCAGAGAAGCAATACGTGCTTGGAAGTCCTCCTTTTCCTTTTCAAATTCCTCCTTCAACATGTTGGAGTCACCTGCAAGACTACAGATATCCTGCCCAAGACTGTCTACCTGATCCTGCAAGACAGTGTTAGTTTTTTCAAGCAACTTGACTTGTTGCATGGAAAACTTATACATATCACATAATTCACTAGTAGTAGCATGAACACCAGAATCAGAAACATTAATATCATCAGTAGAGGATACAATACCTCCTGGATGCTCATCCAGGGATGCACTGAAGACCACATAGTTGGAGACAACATTTGAGGGATTGCCATCATCATCTTCATCTGAATCATCCCATGTCACTGTGAGGTTCGCTTTGGAATTATCACCAGGTTTGCGATCCACCTTCTTGTCACATTCATTTGCAAAGTGTCCATATTCACGACACTTGTAACATTGGACATCTTTACGATCAACTCGAGCTCTTCTCCCATCCACAGAGAAACGCTCAAAACCACGACTCCTAGGAGCATTTGAGGAGTCAGGAAATCGCTTTCGAGGATCTCGATTCTGTTGATATTTCAGAATCTTCTGAAAGCTACGTGACAGAAACGCATAGTTATCATCCACATCCTGTTCTTCATCATCAGAAGGTCCTGTAAAAGTTTCTTTAGACGATGTAGCTTTGAATGCCACAGACTTGTTCTTCAAGGGTTCTTCCAAGGCCTGTCCCATCTCACATGTCCTTAGTTTCCCAGCAAGTGTCTCAATGGACATGTTCTTGATCACATTACTTTCAGTAATGGCATCCTTACGAGAACGAAACCGAGGAGGCAAGGCACGCAGTATCTTCCGTACCACTTGTGTGTCAGTATATGCATGACCTATAGCAGCACTGCAGTTTATGATGTCTTGAAGACGAATAAAGAAATCATCAAATGTCTCAGAATTATCCATCCGTAGATTCTCAAACTGAGATGTCAACAGTTCCAGCTTGCTTTCTTTTACAGTTTCGTCACCTTCATGTGTACAGATAAGCCTGTTCCATGCATCTTTAGCCTCTTCACAGCCTTGCACACGACGAAACTCACTGGCATTTAATGCCATGAAAATAGCATTGAGTGCCTTGTTGTTATAATTTGCCAACAACTTCTGTTCAGGCGTCCACTTTTCGCGTGGCGTCAGTGATGTAACAGCAGCATCATCAGTACCTGTAGTAGTCATTGGTTCTTTCCACCCTGTGACAACAGAAAGCCAGACTTCTTCTCCTAATGCTTGGAGATAAGCTCGCATTCGTACTTTCCAATGACCAAAGTCTTTTCCACTAAATTGTGGAGGAAGACTTGAAGTAGCAAACTTGTGAGATTCCATAAAGCACTATTGATCGATACCAATTGAGAAACTACAAATAGTGCTTATACAATAATAGAATAATCAACCAATCAAACAATACGCATAAAGCAAAGAACACACAGAAATTTTTAACGTGGTAAAACCCAATAAGGGAAACGTCCACGGTTGTCCTCGCGACAACAAATAATCCACTAGATGAAAAGAGATGTACAAACCTACCAACTACCTGCACTCACTGCGAGTTGATACTCCTGGTTATCTCTAACACCTTGACTTCACCAGAGCACCTTGATGTACGCACAAGACACTCGACTTCTTGATGAACACACAAGAAGACTCGAAGCCGAATTCACAATAACACTTAGAAGATCACAGATTTATGAATTGAGAAAAAGGGGAAGAAGGGAATTGAGTTCAATAGCCACAAACACTTTCAATACCAAAACCTAAACCAAAACTCAAGAACCTAACAAACAATGGACGGCCAAAGAACTGACTTATTCTTTGGAAGAGAAACCCTATTTATACTTAGGGTTGAAAGCCAAGGAAAATGGGCCGAAATAGAGAAAAACCACTTTGGACGTACGTACGTCGATATGACGTTCGTACGTCTCCACTCGATACAGACCCTGCTGACTACTTGGACGTACGAACGTCTTGAGAAGGTACGTACGTCCTGACCAAACAAACTTCCTGCTGACTGCTTGGACGTACGAACGTCTTGAGAAGGTACGTACGTCCTGACCAAACAAACTTCCTGCTGACTGCTTGGACGTACGAACGTCTTGAGAAGGTACGTACGTCCTGAACCAAAAACCACACTTTAGACACACGACGCAAAGACAAGGACACCGGACGACGTGCGTACAACTAGGTTTTCTTAACAATGAACTCAAGGCGAAATAACCATGGACACTATGTCACAAAATTGATGTCAAACCTCTTCGTACCGGTTTCAAAAATTGGGTAACAACTCTATGTTCAAACATGAATTTCAACTACCGAAACTAGATATATACATGGTTCCTAGAAGGATAACATATAGGAGTTAGGAATCTACCTATAATTTAGGTACTCTGATGCAATGTCCAACACAACAAATTAAAACTTCATCACTAGTGAAGAATCTGAAAAGTCTTAAGTAGCCATGGCTAATCATATAATGTTGAAGGAGCTTGAGAATGTATCTGGTAATACTGTTTTGCTATCATATCGCAGTACGATTGAGTCTCTCGTCCCTGCAGCAAAGAAGGACGTGGGTAATTACAGAACTGCTGATAAGGATCATGCATTCAAAATACTTATGGTGCAAGGTAATGTTGCTTTTGTTTTCAATATCTACAAGACAAGTAGAAATCTTGTGATCAGCGAAAGCATTTCTAACAAGTCGGTAGAACTTTTAATCGAAGGAGATGGTGGAACCTATAAGATTTTCGTAGAGGATTCTGGAATCGCTATAGAAGAAGCCAGTAAACCATACGTTCTTAAGTATGGTGTCACTCGTCAAACACGCTATTATCATTTCCTAATCGAGAATGGTAATATGGAAGTTACATCTAGCAACAGTCTCACTTTGTGAGTAGCACAATTAGATTTATTAGAATCTTATCTTAGGTTATGGAGTCTAGGTTATAACATTTCTGTTTTGTTATCTAATAATGATTGAGGTTATTTCTTACAAGATATCTCTTGTATGTCATTTTCTTTATAAGTTTTTCTTGTTTGAATTCAGTTTTTTCAAGTGTGAGAATAAATGGAAATTTGCTTCAATTAAACATTGTATCGGAGTGGTTTAATAAGGTCAATGAGTTTACTAACTATTATTGAATGGTTTTTCTAATTTGTCAGAAAGTATGATATGCAATAAACAAAGGGTATAGGTATAGTGTTGATTATAAGTGGCGATTACACAATTCTCAGATGCATTAGATCTTTATTCCTCACTTGATCAAAAATATATAATCTTTATCATAAGACAATACTACATTTCAAATTCCCGCTGGCAACAAATTTATTACTTTCTATAAAATAACTTGATGATATAAAAACTCGAGAATTTAGAGTTTAGACAAATGTGGATTTAGGATAACGCACTACAACTAATTGCCGCGCTTCATTACATTTCTATATATAGCTAATCTAATCCTCTAAAATATATTCTTATTAAATCATATGGACATCACATATTCACATTGCTACCCATAACATTCTGTAATCTCTTGAGAACTCAACTTCCTCTGGTGCCAAAAGTATCAAAAACAAGTCCAACTTGACAATGCTTAATAGATACAATTGTTTCCTCGATGTTTAAGTGATGTACTTTTGATGTTGTTGATCAATCCAAAATTTTCCTTTATCAAATCTCACCATTAAAGATGCCCTTACAATGTTTGCAAAACGTTGAAGTCACTATCATACTAAATAACTAACACATGAACATGCTCTTACAAAAGAATTTAAATTTTATTATCAAATCTCACTTATACATATTCTGAAGAAGCTAATTCTAAATTGAAGTTATGATTACAACTTTGAGCAACTCATACTCCTTACAAAATTTCAAAAGGTACAACTAAAGATTATAGGCTCGTAGACTTCAAAAGACAGAAGAGGTGTGTATAAGAACTGTAACCTATGAAATCCCCACTCTCGCGTATCTAGTCATCGACACCACCAGAAAACCAGATATTTGCCATTTTCAAGGCCTTATTGAACTACCACTATCACACATAATTACCAAATTGACAACCAACAGTAACATTGTAACCAAATCCATACAAGCCACCATGGCTTAAAAACAACGCAATACCTGCTGAATGATTTGCACATTTCCTGCTGCTTGATGGTTGTTATCATCTATGATGGGTAAATTTTAGCTTGATGGTTGTGGTGTCCCAGCACACTTCCTGATTGAAGGTTGTGAACATCTCTATGTCCACACACATTTCCTGCTTGATGGTTGTCATCAGGTTCAGACTTTGGAACAGACTTTGGAACAGACTTTGGAATAGTAGGTTCCGCTAAAGCACTAGTTGCATCATCTTCCTCCTCACATCGCTACAACAACCGACAAATATTCATGGAGAAAGAACCATGACTACCACCCTGCAACCACACCAATTTGTCAATAGAAAATCACAATCAAATAGAATACACCAATTTATTAACAAAAATGACAATCATACAAGAAAGTTAAATTTCAGTAAATTACGAGTAAAGAAGAAGTTGGAGAAAGTTCATGGAGTTCATCTTTCCATTCTCGCAACATCTGATGCACTTGTTCTTCTAAAATAGCAACATCACTAGTTCTACTCTCTGTTCGAGCATATTGTAGATCAGTAATATATGTGCATAATTAATGCACACATCCTGATGAAATGGTAAATTAAGAAAATTTATGCCATATAGCAATAATATATGTGCATAATTCTTAACTTAAGGACACTAATTGATGCTCTTAACTAAAGGACACTACTTGATGTTCTACTAACCTCGCTTCACTACACATTTTTTCCAATATCATTTCGGTTATCAGTCTCTGTTTTCAGTAAAGCATGATACAAACTACAATGTTTGCAAATTTGTTTGTGCAGGAGAGGATAAACATGCTGAATATACTTGTCCAACATTAGAGTAAACTATTCCAGATTATGCTCGAGAAAGCATAGTCTACTATTACATCATGTTATTATTATAGTTATGATAACATCATGTTATCGCTGTAGTTATCTTTGAAAAATAAAACTGATAACAGCATGTTATCACTGTATTTGTTTTTATTAACATCATGTTATCACTATAGTTTTCATTGATCACATTATGTTATCAGTCTTGTCTTTTATTTATAAAAAATTTAAGCTGATAAAATGATGTTATCACTATAATGGTGTTTGATAACATGATGTTATTTGTCTTGTATTTTATATCTAAATAGCATAAAACTAATAACATCATGTTATCACTGTAGTTATTTTTATTAACACCATGTTATAAGTCTTGTCTTTTATTTATAAAAACTTTAAGCTGATAACATGATGTTATCACTATAATGATATTTGATAACATCATGTTTATTATTGTAGTTGTCTTTGAAAATTATATTAAAGCTAATAACATCATGTTATCACTGTAATGTTTCAGAATTCTAATAGAATTTTTTTGATTAAAAAAATAGTTCAAATAGTGACGAAGATGATGATGAAGAAGAATAGAACAAAAACAAAAAACCACATATAGAAGGAAAAAAACAAGAAGGAAAACAAGTGGGAGATTCTCTTTATTGAAATTTTCCACTAAAAATGTTTACAAGTATTTTGTTAGTAATTGTGTATCAATTATTGTTTTGGGGATCTGATCATGTTCAATTACAATCCCTCTTACTAAACCATTTCAATACCAAAGTCAATAATTTATAAACAAAAGAAGGCAAATCTTGTAAATTCATTTTTTTCATCAAATGTGGTTTTCAATCTTGTCGTTTACTTGAATTATGTTAAGTGATTGTGGAATAGAATTAAACATTATAGTAATTGGAAACAATCAAATCGATTGACAATTGAAATGAAATTGGTTTAAAAATTAAACAAATGTGAAAACAGAAGAGAGAGATGATCTCATATGAAATTGACAGGAGAGATGAAATTGGTTTAAGGATTAAACAAATGTGAAGAGAGAAGAGAGGATAAACCCGTAGAGATGAAGAAGGAGAAAATTAGAAGAAAATGGCAGAACCGGTATTTTTTTTTTCTAAAATGCCCTTGGGCCTAAAGAATTTGTTTGTCCTTCATATAAGATCCATAAGTTTGTCCTTTCGACAACAACTGTTTTTAAAATGTCCTTTTGGCCAAGCAGGTTCAGAATTTGGCCTTTTGGCCCAATTCTTTGTAAAATAGCATAAGTAACAATGTTTAATGTTTTATTATTTTACTTGAGAGAATTAATTTCATCAATAATCAACTGAAAACCCTAAATCTTATAATGTCTGTTTTTAGTGACGTCCAGGTTTCTTCGTTGATTTCTCATAAAAAAATTTAAAAAACTCCTCAAATACCCCCAAATTTACATATGGTTTTTTTCACAAAAAACCTAATTTGATGATAAAATAGCATGATTAATAATGTTTAATGCTTTATTATTTTACTTGAGAGAATTAATTTCATCAATAATCAACTGAAAACCCTCAAACTTATAGTGTCTGTTTTAAGTGACGTGCAATTTTCTTAGCTACTTTGTTATACAAAAAAATTAAAAAACTCCACAATTTTCTGCAATACATTGTTAAAATTAAAATAAGTGGCAAACGTTCTTACCAAAATCAATAATTTGACCATGAATGAAGATCTAATGCTTCTGAGTATTGTGTAATCACCACTTAATTTTTAACTATAAAACTTAATGTCTATTTATGTAACAATAAACCTATTAGAAAGCATGTAAACTTATTGAGATTATTAAATTAAATTAAACCATCCATCCTGATACAAAGAATAACCAGAGCACATTTTCATTTATTCTCACACTTGAAAAAACTGAAATACAAGAAAAACTTCATTAAAGAAATAAAAAAGAGAACTTATAAGAAAGACCTTATAAAGAAACTGACATACAAAAGAGACCTTATAAAAGATTCTTGTTATTAGACAACAAAATACAAACGTTATCCCAGACTTCAGAACATATGATAGGATTCCAATAAATCAACTGTGTTGTTCACAGAGTGAGACTGTTGCTAGCTGTAACTTCCATATTACCATTATCGATAAAGAAATGATAATAGTGTGTTTGACGAGTTATGCCATACTTAAGTACGTATGGTTCACTGACTTCTTCTATAACGATTCCAGAATCCACTACGAAAATCTTCAAGGGTTTAGAATTGGTTGGTAAAGAGTTTAGCCAATAGGCAGCTTTATCTTCAAGGGTTAAAGGAAATAAATGCAACCTAAAACCGTCGTTCCCAAATGTTGATTCTTGACAGTGTTTAGAATTGTAATAAATTTACGCACATGACTATAAGGTTGTTCATTTTCGAATCCATGGAATTTAGGTAACATGTGGATAATTGAAGGTTTTATATCAAAATATTGTGCATCACATGCTGGCAACACAATACAAGAAGGTGGGTTGGTGGTTACTGGAGCAAATTGCTCATCGAGATTTCTAGCATCCACAAGGCCTGCCATGATAGAAAAGGTTGTTGGAGATGAAGGTGTAGAAGATTCCTCATCCGAGGATAGAAGATCAATACTAACTCAACGATTAATTTCGTTTCTCACCCAACCAATTTTGGGCATACAAAGTAATCAAACACAAACAAGAAATTATTCTAGATCAAACAAATCAACTTCTCTTTATCTTGATTTAATTTTTGAGGTTACTAATTTTTAGCAAACCTAATCCTTAGTACTTCTAGACTTTGCTCCTACTCTTGGCAAGGTAAAATCTCAAGTAGTTCAAATAACTTTCGTCCAAATGCAACCAGAACAGTTCCCAGATTCAGTGGGGGGTCTTCCGTGTATAAACACGTTCCTCAATTATGTAACCACTTAAACCTTAGACGGCATTGCACGTCGTTTGACAGAACTTTTTTAGACATTACACAAGAAGTACTAATTATAAAAATTCCTTAAAATATTATCCTATTCAAGAGGGTCTTATGAGCTATATAGCAACCCTTGGCTTGAAGTCGAATAAATTTTAAATTATTAATTGGGGTTAGGTTATGCAAGATGTTGAGATTTTTAACCTAGGTGGGCAAAATAGCGGTGATGAAATCCACTACTTTATCTTGTTGGGGTTCTTGCCCTTATCTACTCAATTAAATGCGCAATACACTACTCAATTAAAATAAACTACTAACTTGGGCTTCGCGGTGAGAAGGTACAGGATCGGGCCATTAAAGATGAATTAGTGTACGAACCCGTGCAGAAACAAACTAGTCAATTGTCCGCGACTATTTGTTGTCCTTCTCTACCAGAGAGTGAGTGTATACAAACTAAATACAATAATTGAAACTACAGTCTACTATAATTTAATTGTTAAATAAAATTAAATAAAAAACAAGTAACTAGAGAAGAGAGAAGAAAACAAACTCAATATGGAAGGTGAGAGGGTTGGGTGGGTCCCAATAGACTGTCGATCAGTATGATGACGTGTTTTCTTCCTTGGTTCGATTCCTTCTTTGCCCGGCAACGACGCCATTTGAAAAACGCAAAATAATCGTTAATTAGATCGCGTTTTTCAAAACCTTGCTTTGACTACCTAAAACGAGTATAGCTTGAAGAAAGGGTTATTGAATCCACGTCTAAAAGATAACCAAGTTTAATGAAGAGAAGAAATACATTTTTACTAATCTAGAGAATAAGGGAAAAATAATTTTGCAAGGTATTGGTGATTAACTACTACTAATGGAAGAAATAATTGTACGAAGATAAATATGGTGAGAATTTCAAGAGATTGAATCCACCAATTCAAATATGTAATAATTAATATATAGATTTATCAAGATTAATCTGTAGATAGATACTCATTACACACTAAGATGATTCGAAATACATAATGGAAAGGTATGACATTAAACACTTATTCTATCTACATTAGAGTCTAACGATTCTGGAAAATCAATGATACTTCTTATCATTAAAATGTGAGGAAAGACTACAACACAATGTACAACTATTATGTTGGTGGCAAGAAAGAGTACGTTCGTCTTTCAGACCGTCGTCTCTCAATGTGTCCCCAAATAGTTATAGCAAAGTGTATATTCCACCTACTAAAAGAATTTAAAGAACTAAGAAGAAAGTAAATAAACACCGTTATATGTTTTATTTCACAAATAAATCATTGCAATCACTTACCTCTAACCTTCTCTCGAAACGCTAGATCCTTAACCTCCAGAATTACTCTAATGGATTAATTTCTTAATAAATCATATACTAACTACTACATAAAATGAAAAGGCTTCATCTCTCCCTTGAAAAAGGGAGATTAACCTAACATAATACTAAACTAAAATCTACTAAATGACATAAAATAAAAACTAACTAAACTAAAAGAAGAAGAAGAATAGAACTTTTATTAGAATGAGTTTTTGCTCTCAACTCTGGATGATCAATACAATGAATAGAGCTCCCTATTTATAGATCCATAGGGAGCCTAAAAGGGGAAAATTGCAAAATATTACATAATATTTGATTAATAATCAAATCAATTACTAAACATTTGTGGAAGAAAATATCAAAAATAAAATCTTTGAATGATTGTGGTCAAAGATTAATGAAAAACATGTGTTGAAAATCAAATCCTTGCCACCATTGTTGTCAATTTTGTATAAAACTGCCATATATAGTGAAATCATAGAAGATACTGGCAATCTTTCTTGGATGGCTGAGTTGTCTCAATATTCTCCATATTTTACATATCCTAGAATGTTAAATATCATCCTTGAAGTGATTATATGCTCCATCTTCTATTTAGTAGTCTCACTTCACTTATCTCCTTAATGGGCCTCTCTTGGACTTAGCTTTGTAGATAATTTTACGGGGTCATTTAGATTTAATCCACTAAGATTCATTCAATGCTTTGACCATTTGGATCCATGACTTTGGGCTTCATACTTGACTTTTCTCTTTTTGCTTTTTTTATATCATTTTGTAGGCTTTTTCTTTGATTTATTCTTTTCTAGGTTCGTTCCTACAAAAATACAAAAACAATAGAAATTTCTCTAATTCAAGTCTAAAAGTGAGTTCTAACATCATACTAATTAGGGGTAAAACTACGTTTTTGGATACTTATCAATAACATCATGTTATGAGTCTTGTATTTTATTTATAAATAACCTAAAGTTGATAACATCATGTTATCATTGTAGTAGTTTTGAATAACATCATGTTACTATTATAGTCATGATAACATCATGTTATCGCTGTAGTTATCTTTGAAAAATAAAGCTGATAACATCATGTTATTGTGTATTGTGTATTCACCACTTAATTTTTAACTGTAAAACTTAATGTCTATTTCTGTAACAAAAAACCTATTAGAAAGCATGTATAAACTGAAAGCATAACCAAAGCACATTTTCATTTATTCTCACACTTGAAAAAACTGAAATACAAGAAAAACTTCATTAAAGAAATACAAGAGAGAACTTATAAGAAATACCTTATCAAAAAACTGACATACAAAAGAGACCTTATAATAGATTCTTGTTATTAGACAACAAAATACAAACGTTATCCCAGACTTCAGAAGATATGATAGGATTCCAATAAATCCACTATGTTGTTCACAGAGTAAGACTGTTGCTAGCTGTAACTTCCATATTACCATTATCGATAAAGAAATGATAATAGTGTGTTTGACGAGTTATGCCATACTTAAGTACGTATGGTTTACTGACTTCTTCTATAACGATTCCAGAATCCACTACGAAAATCTTATAGGTTCCACCATCGCCATCAATTAAAAGTTCTATAGACTTGTTAGAAATGCTTTCACTGATCACAAGATTTCTACTAGTCTTGTAGACATTGAAAACAAAAGCAACATTACCTTGCACCATAAGTATTTTGAATGCATGATCCTTATCAGCGGTTCTGTAATTACCCATATCCTTCTTTGTTGCAGGTACCAGAGACTCAATCACACTGCGATAAGAAAGTAAAACAATATTACCAGACACATTCTCAAGTTCCTTCAACATTATATGATTAGACATGGCTACCTATGACTTTTAAGATTCTTCACTAGTGATGAAGTTTTAATTTGATGGGTTTGAGGTAGCATCAATGTTCTTAATTTATAGGCAGATTCCGACTCCTCGTCAGCCGCCTATTAAATCGGACTCTTGCAAACAACATATCATGCTATCCTTCTAAGAGGATTCTAACAACCATGTACAGTATATGGTTTGGTTTGGTAGTTGAAATTCCTGTGTGAACATAGTCACTACATACCCCATTATTATTTTTATATCAACAAATATCAAATTAATATTCTTTATTTTCATAACAAATATTGGTTGTTGGAATGCTTGTGTGAAAGGCATCATTATTATTCTAAATTATACTTAAAAAAGTACCATGTGTACTATAATTCTCATAAGTAAACTAATAGAAAAAACAAATAGACTAGTAGTTGAAATTCTTGTATGAACATAGAGTCGCTACCCCATTTATTTATTTCATAAACAATACTAGTATTTATAATTTCCTTAAAATATATAGGTAGTAGTTGGAATTCTTGTGTGAACGAAATTCTTTAGAAGAAAAAATAATACTTCAGTGTTGTTTGAAGAAAGCACCTAGAGAACAAGGAAGAACAAGATGAAGTTTATTCGAGAAAATACGGAAAAAAAAATCATCTAGGGGTATTTATGTCTGAAAAATTGTTTGTCCAACAAATTAATTCAATTTAAAATTTTGTCTTATGACTAAACCGATTTGGAACCGTGGCCTGTTGCCCAATTCGCTAGAAATTATATGAGATGTAAGTTGTTTAGTGTGATTAGAGAACTGAAACGTTTGACATTTTTTCTTCCAAAATAATGAATTAATTTGAATATTATATTATTCTCCAAATACCATTCCTTGTATTGTTTGAGAAAATAATAAAGGGAGATCTTAGTCACACCACACAAATCTCTCATGCACCACATTTTTGGATAAATTTTAAATAATTATGTTTTTACGAATTTATCCCTATTATTCTATTTGGCACACCACATATTACATTATTTTTGTTTATTTTGTTTCTTTCAAAAATTTTACTTGTCAAATAAAATCTAGCAAATAAGGAAACATTGTTAAATTTGCAAATAAAAATATCTTTATTTCTTGCTAAAAATATACTAAAATCAAAAAATCAACTAATCTCTTCTTCTTTCTCTAACTCTTCTTCTTCTTCTAAAACTTCATTATAAAATTTTCTATGAAAAGGAAATATGGAACGTCATGACCTTAATGAAGAGAACAATAATCAAAATCCAATTGAGTTGAATATTTTTTTATGATTCCAATTGTAGATGAAAGTAAACTCTCTTATCTAGAAATATTGTTGTTATTTAGATTTATTTTCATCTTCTAGATTCTTTACATTTATTTCTATATATATTTTACTACTAAAAAAATAGAATAAAATGTGGTGTATTGAGAGGGTATTTTTTTAATTTTATTTGTGGTGTGCTTAAAGAATCTTAAGAATATTTGTGGTAAGCTAAACAAATGTGGTGTATGAGAGATTTGTGTGGTGTGACTAAGATCTCCCATAATAAATTAATATTTTTTGATATAAAAATAAAAATTGGGTAACAACTCTATGTTCACACATGAATTTCAACTACCAAATCAAGCCATATATATAGTTCCTATAAGGATAACATATCAGAGTCAGGAATCTACCTATAAATTAGGTACTCTCTAAACATGGATACCTATGACTTTTAAGACTCTTCACTAGTGATGAAGTTTTAATTTGATGGGTTTGAGGTAGCATCAATGTTCTTAACTCATAGGCTGATTCTGACTCCTCGTTAGCCGCCTATTAAATCGGACTCTTGCAAACAACACATCATGTTATCCTTCTAAGAGGATTCTAACAACCATGTACAGTATATGGTTTGTTTTGGTGGTTGAAATTCTTGTGTGAACATAGAGTTGTTACCCAATTTTTATTTTTATATCAATAAATATTAATTTATTATTTTCTCAAAAATACAAGGAATGGTATTTGGAGAATAATATTCAAATTAATTCATTATTTTGGAAGGAACGTTTGACTTTTTCCTTGTATTTTTTGAGAAAATAATAAATTAATATTTTTTGATATAAAAATAAAAATTGTGTAACAACTCTATGTTCACACATGAATTTCAACTACCAAAACGAGCCATATATATAGTTCCTATAAGGTTAACACATCAGAGTCAGGAATCTACCTATAAATTAGGTACTCTCTAGACATGGCTATCTATGACTTTTAAGATTCTTCACTAGTGATGAAGTTTTAATTTGATGGGTTTGAGGTAGGATCAATGTTCTTAATTGAACATTGATCCTACAAAAATTCTTGTGTGAACATAGTCACTAAATACCCCATTATTATTTTTATATCAACAAATATCAAATAACAAATATCAAATTAATAATAATAATGCTTGTGTGAAAAGCATCATTATTATAGTAATAATACTAATGCTAGGTTTTGTTTTAATTGACAGTCATACAAAAATGGTTGAATAGCAAACTCCTCAATACTGCTGGTTAGAAGACTTTTAATTGGTTCCATATATATATATTTCCATTCACATCATCAGATTTCCAACTACAAACTTTAAAAAAAAAAAAATAATAATCAATGCTTGGTTTTGGTTTCAGTGATAAGTTACAATAATATAAATAATAAAAAGGGTCTTTATCGACAACAAAAAAATGATAAAATTGGTTGTTGGAACTTTGTGCAAGGAATAAAAAAATAATAATAATAATGTTATGTGTGTTATTTGCACGATTCCGAGTCCCGAATATGTGGCTGATAAGGATCATGTACTTACAATTCTTAGTGTGATAGGTAATGTTTCTTTTGTTTTCAATATCTACAAGACCAAGGGTGCACTTGTGATCCATGAATGTATTTCTAACAAAACGGAAAATCTTACTATTGAGGGAGGTGGTGGAACCTATGCCATTATTGTATGGGGAGGTAGAATCGTTATACGTGAGACCTCTACTCCGTATGTTCTTAAGTATAAGACGTTTCCTTCGACACATTATTATCATTTTGTTATGTCTGACGGTGATATGGAAGTTACACCAAGCAACACTATGAATAGCATAGTGGATCTATCATTTTGTTGTCTAATAATAAAATTTTATCACAAGGTTACTTTTTTATTTCGTAATTTTGAAGTGTGATCAGAATAAATGGAAATTTCCTTCAGTTATTGCAATCAGGTTGGTTCTATGATGTTTATGAGTTTACTAGCTGTTATGGGTCTATTATATTTTCTTTTCTCGGCAAGCACGAAATGGACTAAAACTAATAGCTTTAGTGTTAAAGACATGAAGTCTAGTTCACTTATCAGTTCCAAAAGATGGTGAAATAGCAGATATTGTGAAGTATTTTGTTTGGTGGTGACTGGTGAGGAGCCCTTGACAATTATTAGCTTAGCTATATTTCTCTTTCCTTGCTTGCCGGCCAATTCTTCATGCGTTTCTCTCTCCCACAGCTCCCAACAGTGGCGTAGCCAGGAATTTTGGTCAGGAGGAGCACTAGCTTAGCCATATTTCTCTTTCCTTGCTTGCCAGCCAATTATAGCTTCATGCGCTAGCTTCTCTCTCCCACAGCCACCACCATAACAACCCCTCTCCCACAGCTGCCAACAGTGGCGGGTAGCCAGGAATTTTGTCAGAGGAGCACTAGCTTAGCCATAATTCTCTTTATTCCTTGTTTGAGTACTCAACTCGTCTCACTGAAATTAGGAAAAAGTGAGAAAAATTAGGGAAACAAACGTACAAGATAATAATTCGGGCCAAAACATGTGGGTGTTAGATATGTATGTATGTGTGTGTGCACTGGTCGAACTGGAATCTGGATGATGGGTTGGTAGGCCTAAAAATGCTGATATCAGGTGATCCAAAAAGAACATATGTAAAAAATGAATTAGGGTAATTTCCCGAATAAGCACAATTATAGGGATATATGGAGATCTTATTGCCACCCAACTAACTCGTAAAAAAACCCAATCAGACCAAATTGCTTTGAAAACTCACTCCATCTGGTACATTACACACTAAAAACTCATTGTTGTATTATCATCATAATTATTATTACAAGGTCATAAAACTTATAAACATAAAAAATCAAGGAACAAAACAACACGTTAACGATCAATGATCTATCATTCCTTCTTGAGAAAAAACACATTTTCAAAATTGGTTTAAAGATTAAACAAATGTGAAGAGAGAAGAGAGAGATGATTTCATATGAAATTGACAAGAGAGATGAAATTGGATTAAGGATTAAACAAATGTGAAGAGAGAAATGAGAGGAAGAGAGGATAAACCCGTAGAGATGACGAAGGAGAAAATTAGAAGAAAATGGTAAAACTGGTATTGTTCTTTTTTTAAAAATGTCCTTGGGCCTAAAGAATTTGTTTGTCCTTCATATAAGATCCACAAGTTTGTTCTTTCGACAACCACTTTTTTTAAAATGTCCTTTTCGCCAAGCAGGTTCGGAATTTAGCCTTTTGGCCCAATTCTTTGTAAAATAGTATAAGTAACAATGTTTAATGCTTTATTATTTTACTTGAGAGATCGAATTAATTTCATCAATAATCAATTGAAAACCCTTAAACTTATATTGTTTGTTTTTAGTGACGTGCAATTTTCTTATTTGATTTCTCGTAAAAAATAAATTTAAAAACTCCACGAATAACCCCATATTTACATTTTTTTTTCACAAAAAACCTAATTGGATGATAAAATAGCATGATTAACAATGTTTAATGACTTATTATTTTACTTGAGAGAATTAATTTCATCAATAATGAACTGAAAACCCTCAAACTTGTAGTGCATTTTTTATTTTATTTAATAACAAATTAGCTAAGGAAATTGCCACGTCATTGGGGTACCAGAAGATTACATGGTTGTTATTGAGTGAAACAAAACTATACGTTGGTGTCAACTTCTGCAATACATTGTTAAAATTATAATAAGTGGCAAACGTTCTTACCAAAATCAATAATTTGACCATGAATGAAGATCTAATGCTTCTGAGTAAATCACCACTTAATTCTTAACTGTAAATTAAACTTAATGTCTATTTTGTTGGGCCCATGGTCCACTACTATTCTGTCGATATTGTGCCCACCTTAGTCACCACTAGGCCCAAGGCCATATCCATGGTGTGGGGTTTTCCCTATGGGTTTCACTTACCCAAAAGGCCTCGACAATAGTGGATACTAGACCATTACTTATAAAGCCCTTAGAGATCTGCTATGGCTCGGATGTGGGACTATTTCGTCCACACACCTAACAATCTCCACCTTGGACCAAATCCCGGCCCAAGCCCGCCCAATCAACCGTGGACTTTGATACCATTTGTTGGGACCATGGTCCACCACTATTCTGTCGATATTGTCCCCACCTTAGTCACCACTAGGCCCAAGGCCATATCCATGGTGTGGGGTTTTCCCTATGGGTTTCACTTACCCAAAAGGCTTCAACAATAGTGGATACTAGACCATTACTTATAAACCCCTTAGAGATCTGCTGGGCCTCGACAATAGTGGATACTAACATATTTTTGTAACAATAAACCTATTAGAAAGCATGTAAACTTATTGAGATTTTTAAATTAAACCATCCATCCTAATACAAAGCATAACCAGAGCACATTTTCATTTATTCTCACACTTGAAAAAACTGAAATACAAGGAAAACTTCATTAAAGAAATACAAGAGAAAACTTATAAGAAAGACCTTATAAAGAAACTGACATACAAAAGAGACCTTATAAAAGATTCTTGTTATTAGACAACAAAATACAAACGTTATCCCAGACTTCAGAACATATGATATGATTCCAATAAATCAATTGTGTTGTTCACAGAGTGAGACTGTTGCTAGCTGTAACTTCCATATTACCATTATCGATAAAGAAATGATAATAGTGTGTTTGGCGAGTTATGCCATACTTAAGTACGTATGGTTTACTGACTTCTTCTATAACGATTCCAGAATCCACTATGAAAATCTTATAGGTTCCACCATCTCCATCAATTAAAATTTCTACAGACTTGTTAGAAATGCTTTCACTGATCACAAGATTTCTACTAGTCTTGTAGATATTGAAAACAAAAGCAACATTACCTTGCACCATAAGTATTTTGAATGCATGATCCTTATCAGCGGTTCTATAATTACCAACATCCTTCTTTGTTGCAGGTACCAAAGACTCAATCGCACTGCGATAAGAAAGTAAAACAGTATTACCAGATACATTCTCAAGCTCCTTCAACATTATATGATTAGACATAACTACCTATGACTTTTAAGATTCTTCACTAGTGATGAAGTTTTAATTTGATGTGTTTGAGGTAGCATCAATGTTCTTAATTTATAGGTAGATTCTGACTCCTCGTCAGCCGCTTATTAAATCGGACTCATGCAAACAACACATCATGTTATCCTTCTAGGAAGATTCTAACAACCATGTACAGTATATGGTTTGTTTTGGTAGTTGAAATTGTTGTGTGAACATAGTCACTACATACCCATTATTATTATTTTATTGACAAATATCAAATTAATATTTTTATTTTCTTAAAAAATATTGGTTGTTGGAAAGCTTGTGTGAAAGGCATCATTATTATTCTAAATTATACTTAGAAAAATACCATGTGTACTATAATTCTCATAAGTAAACTAATAGAAAAAACAACTAGACTAGTAGTTGAAATTTTTGTATGAACATATAGAGTAGCTACCCCATTTATTTATTTCATAAACAATACTTTAGTATTTATAATTTTCTTAAATATATAGGTAGTTGGAATTCTTGTGTGAACGAAATTCGATCTTAAAAAAAAATAATGCTTCTGTGTTATTTGAAAAAAACACCTAGAGAACAAGGAAGACTGAGATGAAGTTTATTCGAGAAAATACGGGAAAAAAAATCATCTAGGGTTATTTATGTCTGAAAAATTATTTGTCTTACAAATTAATTCAATTTGAAGTTTGGTCTTATGACTAAACCGATTTGGAACCGTATCATGTCTTCCAATTTGTTGGAAATTATATGAGATGTAAGTTGCTTATTGTAATAAGAGAACTTAAACGTTTGACTTTTTTCCTTCCAAAATAATGAATTAATTTGAATATCGTTCTCCAAATAGCATTCCTTGTATTTTTTGAGAAAATAATAAATTAATATTTTTTTGATATAAAAATAAAAATTGGGTAACAACTCTATGTTCACACATGAATTTCAACTACCAAAACTAGCCATATACATTGTTCCTAGAAGTATAACATATAGGAGTTAGGAATCTATTTTTTTATTCCGATTTTCAATTTATTTTTTCCGAATCCATTCACATCTGATTTCCAACAGCTTTTTATAGTAATAAAATAATGCTAGCTTTTGTTTTAATCGACAAGTCATACAAAAATGGATGAATAGCAAACTCCTCAATACTGCTGGTCAGAAGACTTTTAATTACTATATATAAATTTTAATTCCAACAACAATGGATTCAATTGATTCCATATATATATATATATATATATATATATATATATATATATATATATATATATATATATATATATATATTTCCGTTCACATCATCAGATTTCCAACTACAAACTCTTAAAAAGAAAAATAATAATCAATGCTTGGTTTTGGTTTCAGTGATAAGTTACAATAATATAAATAATAAAAAGGGTCTTTATCGACAACAAAAAAAATGATAAAATCGGTTGTTGGAACTTCGTGGAAGGAATAAAAAAAATAATAATAATAATGTTATGTGTGTTATTTGCACGAGTCCGAGTCCCAAATATGTGGCTGATAAGGGGTCAGAATTGCCTATAAATAAATTTAGAACTCTGAATCAGAAACTTCATCGTTTGTAAAGAATTTACAAAGTTTCAATTTGTCATGGCTAAGCGTATTACGTTGAAAGAGCTCGAGAATGTTTGTGGTAGAACTATTTTAGTATCATATGGGACTGTGATGGAGGCTCTGGTCACTTCATCAAGAAAGGCCATGAATTACATAACTTCTGATAAGGATCATGTACTTACAATACTTAGTGTGATAGGTAATGTTTCTTTTGTTTTCAATATCTACAAGACCAAGGGTGCACTTGTGATCCATGAATGTATTTCTAACAAGACGGAAAATCTTACTATTGAGGGAGATGGTGGAACCTATGCCATTATTGTATGGGGCGGTAGAATCGCTATACGTGAGACCTCTACTCCGTATGTTCTTAAGTATAAGACGTTTCCTTCGACACATTATTATCATTTTACTATGTCTGACGGTGATATGGAAGTTACACCAAGCAACACTATATGAATAGCATAGTGGATCTATCATCTATTCAATTCTATCTTTTTATTGTTTTGTTGTCTAATAATAAAATTTTATCACAAGGTTACTTTTTTATTTCGTAACTTTGAAGTGTGATCAGAATAAATGGAAATTTCCTTCAGTTATTGCAATCAGGTTGGTTCTATGATGTTTATGAGTTTACTAGCTGTTATGAGTCTATTATATTTTCTTTTCTCGGCAAGCACGAAATGGACTAAAACTAATAGCTTTAGTGTTAAAGACATGAAGTCTATAGTTCACTTATCAGTTCCGAAAGATGGTGAAATAGCAGATATTGTAAAGTTTTTGGTTTGGTGGTGACTGGTGAAGAGCCCTTGACAATTATTAGCTTAGCTATATTTCTCTTTCCTTGCTTGCCGGCCAATTCTTCATGCGTTTCTCTCTCCCACAGCAATCAACAAAACAACCCTTCCCCCACAGCTGCCAACAGTGGCGTAGCCAGGAATTTTGGTCAGGAGGAGCACTAGCTTAGCCATATTTCTCTTTCCTTGCTTGCCGGACAATTATATCTTCATGCGCTAGCTTCTCTCTCCCACAGCCACCACCATAACAACCCCTCTCCCACAGCTGCCAACAGTCGCGGGTAGCCAGGAATTTTGTCAGAGGAGCACTAGCTTAGCCATAATTCTCTTTATTCCTTGCTTGAGTACTCAACTCGTCTCACTGAAATTAGGAAAAAGTGAGAAAAAAATAGGGAAACAAACGCACAAGATATAATTTGGGCCAAAACATGTGGGTGTTAGATATGTATGTATGTGTGTGTGCACTGGTCGGACTGGAATCTGGATGATGGGTTGGTAGGCCTAAAAATGCTGATGATATCAGGTGATCCTAAAAGAACATATGTAAAAAATTAGGGTAATTTCTCGAATAAGCACAATTATAGGGAGATCTTATTGCCACCCAACTAACTCGTCAAAAACCCAATCATACCAAATTGCTTTGAAAAACCCAATCAAAAATTTATTTTGTTACTAAAATACCCTTCACACACACATACTTTGTCAAAAACCCAAAATTATTAAAACTCTTCTAGATCTTCTCTCGATAAAATCAAATTAAATAAAAAAAATAACCAACTGAATTATTGAAAATAACTATCAAATAACACTGAGATATATCAAAAAATTTGTGGAGAGTACACATTTAAAATATGAACAAAAAAATTACAAAGGAGAGAATCTAAAAGACGAGATTGTTTGATGAGGGTAACATTTGTGGAGATTAGGTAGGAGGCAATGAGAGAGTACCACCCAATATTTTTTTTTATTTTATTTTTTCTCCATAAAAAATTAGAGTTTCATATGGGGAATTCAAATCATTGGGGACTTATGGGTAGTTAGTTACATACATTAGTCTTGTTCATATTTTAATTAGGGTTTTTGAAAAAACAAATGGGGGGTTTTTGTCAAAAATAAAATATTAATTAGAAGGGTATAAATGATATTTTGTCATTGGGTTTTTGACGAGTTTCTTGGGTGGCAATAAGATCTCCCCAACTATAGTGTGACCTTTCCTAAAAACACAACAATGAATGAAAAATTCCCAAACAAGCAAAAATATTCTCTTTTTTTATACAGTTGGAAAGGTCTCGATGAGATCTAACTAACAAGATCCCACATGACTACTAAATTCAAAATTTCAAATTATTTGAAAATTGGTATTTAAATTTTTTTTTTTTTTTAAATACGTAAAATAATTTTTTCAAGGCATTTCTATTGAGACCTCATTTGTCACGAAATTCAAAAAATAATCGCTTTTTCAAGGTTAAAATAGTTAGTATCACATTTTATAGAAAAACTTCAAAAATTACTGGTTATAGAATACTATTTGCTACACATACAATAATTTCGGCTACAGTTCACAACTGCTAGTCTAGAATTGTCACTGCATCTAGTACATTACACACTAAAAACTCACTGTTGTATTATCATCATAATTATTATTACAAGGTCATAAAACTTATAAACATAAAAAATCAAAGAACAAAACAACACTTTAACAATCAATGATCTATCATTCCTTCTTAAGAAAAAACACATTTTCAATATTTGAAAATCAATTAATTGATTTTGTTCCCATAATTGATTTTCAAGCTTTGAATATGTGATTTGACAAGAATGTTAAAGTTTTGTTCTTTTCAAGTGTTATTTTGTTACCTGATTGTTTATTTTTATAAGTTTTATAACCTCATACAAAGAATTAAGATAATAGTATAATAATCAGCTTTCAGTGTGTAATGTAATAGATGTAGTGAGTATTCTAGAGTAGCAGTTGTGAAGTGTAGTCGAAATTATTATACGTGTAGCAAATAATTTTCTATAACTAGTAATAGTTTAAAGTTCTATTATAATAACTTTATAAGGGATTTGTGTTATCCGATAAAATGGAGAATCGCTTATAATGACTTTATAAGTGATGTGTTGGACCAATCTTTTCTTTAATGCCCTTCTCAACCTAAGGGGGTGTTTGGCAACAAAAAGTATATTTACTTTTGTTTATAGTAGAAATAAAAAAAAACAAAAAGTTAGTTTGGTAATGCACTGACTAAAAAATTAAAAAAGTCAAAAAGTTAGTTTCGTAACACATCCTAACAAAAGTAAAAAAGTAAAAAATAATAATGGCGAAAATACATAAAAAATAAGAAAAATTGAAAAAAAAAATTATATTTGATTATAAATTAAAATTAAACAGAAAATAAGAAAAAATAACCCATTTTTTACACGAATCTCAATTAGAATTATCAAAAATTATGATTAAAAATATGATTATAATTGGTGTTGTAAATACATAAAATAAAATAGGTAAGATCAAGATGGAAATTGTAAAAGATAAAACAAAAAGATAAATTCAAGATGAAAATTGTAGATTAAATATGTAAAATGACACGTGAATTTAGCGTGATTCGACAATGGTGCTTACATCCATGGGAGAGATGATTGTTTTATTATTGATATGAGATGAGTAGAGGTGAGACGAGCTAGAAAGCTTGTGTCTTTTTAGATGAAATAGATCTTTTTATATAGATAGAGAATTATAGGGAGGCTACTTCTAGCAGGTATGTGGAAGGCAGGTTCTTTGTCACTTTTGGTGGAGGTGTGGAAAACAAGAAATAGGCAAAGATACGATGACGTGCAGCCCAATTATAGGGAGGCTACTTTCAGAATCAAGAAAGCTGTGGAGTTGGCATACATGATGATCCCTGGGTCACACTATGGCTCAGATTATGATAAGAAAGTGTTGTTGAATCTAAACTTGCAGGTCAAAAGAAGGCAGCCAGAAACTATCATTGAATGTTACTGGTTACCTCCGCCTCATGGAATGATAAAGGCAAATAGTGATGGGGCATCTCATGGTAATCCAGGACAGGCAGGATGGGGAGTTATTTTCCGAAACCATGGCAGTGCAGTGAAGGGGGTGTATTTTGGTGGTCTTGGTAAGGTAACAAATTATGAGGCAGAGTGCGCCGGTATCATTGAAGCAATGGACAAAGCTAAGGAAAAAGGTTGGGACCAACTATGGGTGGAAACTGATTCAGTTGCAGCTGCTAGAGCATTCAACAGTGGTAAGCCTCACTGGACTGTGCAATAGAGATTTGTGCAATTAAAAAACTGGTTCAAATGGTTACTTATAACCAGTACAAAGAGAGAAGCAAATTTTGCAGCAGATGCTTGTGCTGCAAAAGGAGTTCACTTAGCTAAAGGAAGGAAGGAATGGTTCTCCAACTCTTCTATGCCTAGAGTTCCTCTAGAGAATCCTTTTTCAGTGTATTTTCGCTTTCATTGATGTTTGGTGTACTCATATTTTTGATGCACCCCCTTGTAACCATTCTTTTATTTATAAAATTACCCTTTAGCAAAAAAAAATATAGATAGAGAATTACAATTGAACACATGTGTGATATAAATCACATTGATTTTGCTGAAAATAACGGACATATGATAAAGAGAATATATTTGGTATTGATCTTGTAATTATTGACAATAATAGGAATTGTCACATGAGCTCACGAGTCATTGAGTTGGGCCAAGTTGGACTATGACTTTGTACTGCATGTCGGGCGGACCAAGTCATTGGAAATAGGCTTGATGAAAATAAGTTTTAAGTCGATGTACATCAATATGTCTATACGAACACATGTGTAGTGGTATTTTTATCATGGTGAAATCAAAAGAAGAGAAAAAATAGTAAATTAAGAGAAGGGCAAACAATGAAGATAGAACTTTAACATTTAAGATGTTTGAATTAGATTTCATCCATCACAAAATTCAATCCTATGGATAGATTTCTACAACAACTGGGATGTCCCAAACATAATCTAACTAGGGGAAAAATACTAACATTTCACTTTTTGTGTTGTTGTGAATTTACTTTTTGAAAGTAAAAAGCTAAAATTTTGAGCTTTTTCTGCCAGCAAAAATTTTGCTACGAAAAAGTAAAAAAGCAATTGCATCCATGCTAACTTTTTGATTTTTTTACTTTTCACAGCAAAAAAGTAATTTTTTTATGTGTAGCCAAACACCCCCTAAATTTGTAGAGACTTTATAATGACTTTATAAGTGATTTGTTGAACCGAGTTTTTTTTAATACCCTTCTCAACTTAGATTTGTAGAGATTTATAATTAATATTTTTTGTATTTTTTTTTAAAAAATGGTCTATTTTTTGTATTTAGTATGGTTTTTATAAGAGAATTAAGAACTTTAAATAGAAAAAGTATTTAGTTGAAAAAAAAAATTTAGAAGTCGGTGAGTTCTAAAGGGTTTTAAGGTTTCTATAAATCTCTTCTGACATGGAAGGTGGGTTCTCTTTTTAAATTGGGCTCTCACCAAATTTAAGTTTTATTCTAAGTCTCTAAAAAAGCACCATGTGGCACTTGTTGTTTACAATTATTATATATAACAAGTTGTTGAACCCATGTTACGCACTGAGATTTGTGTTAACCGATAAATGGACAATCACTTATAATGCATGGTATTCCCCAACGGATTTCTGTTACCTTATTACCTCATCCGATGTGGTTGTCGAACCGAGCTTTTTTTTAATGGTCTTCTCAACCTAAAAATTTATAATTAATATATTTTTTGTATTTAATATACTTTTTATTAAACAATTAAGGATTTTAAATAGAAAAAGAATTTAGTAAAAAAAGAGTTTTAGAAGTCGGTGAGTTTTAAAGGATTTTAAGGTTTGTATAAATCTCTGAAGGTGGCCGGGTTTCTTTTTAAATTGGGCTCTCACCAAATTTAAACTTTATTCTCAAGTCTCTACAAAAGTGTCACGTGGCACTTGTTGTCTACAACTATTATATAGTTTAATAGATTTACAGTCTCTACTTCGCGGTTTATAATCGGGCTTTTTTCAAAGCCCATTTTCCTTCAGCCCAATCCCCTCAGAAGTTTTAAAATTTCTTATTAGGTAGGGGTCCAGCCCAGCCCCTTTCTAGTGAAATAAATAAACACAAGAAGAAAACTTTGTTATCAATTGGATGAGAAAATGAAAAGTGTTCAACGACTTATAAAGCCTGTAATTTTAAACCCACAAACCAATTTTCCCATAACTTTCCCGGCAAATATTGATTACATTTCCCGCCCAAACTCCATAACTTTATCTTCAGCTTTACAACATTACATTCAATCAAATACTCCTTATCATGGTCAAAAGATTCATACCCACATTATTAAAATTGGTTATCTACCTAATACTAATGTTTCAATCAAACTTCTTATTCTTTATCTTAGATCAAATTGTTTGGTTTATGCACGAAGAATGTTTGATCAAATGTCTCAACCAACTGTTTCTTCTTATAATTCAATGATTGCAGGGTACTTAAAAGATGGTCAAATTGAAGAGTCATTAGGTTTGATTCAAAAGTTGGTATTGTCGAATAAAAAACCTGATGGGTTTACTTTGTCAATAATGCTGAAATTATCTACTGGGAAAATTTTGATGTCGAAGGATTTTGGGAAGCAGGTTCATTGTCAGATTTTTAAAGCTAATGTTGAAGGTGATGATATTCTGTTTACAGCGCTTGTGGATTCGTATGTGAAGAATGGGAAGGTTAGTTATGCGAGGAAAGTGTTTGATATGATGTTGGAAAGAAATGTTCAATGTTCTACGGCAATGATTTCGGGGTATATGAACCAGGGGTATTTTGGAAATGCTGAAGAGATATTTCGAAAAACATTTGACAAAGATGTGGTGGTTTTTAATGCTATGATTGAAGGATATAGTAAGTCGATTGAAACTGCTAAGAGGTCACTTGAAGTGTATATTGAAATGCAGCGGTTAGATTTTCGACCTACGATTTCAACTTTTGTAAGTGTTATTGGGGCTTGCTCGGTTATGTCAGCATTTGAAGTAGGGCATCAAGTACAAAGTCAGCTTGTGAAAATTCCCTTCTTTACTGATGTGAGACTGGGTAGTGCACTTGTAGATATGTATTCAAAATGTGGTAGAGTAGAAGATGCACGGGGAATATTCGACCACATGCATAACAAGAACGTTTTTTCATGGACTTCCATGATAGATGGATATGGGAAGAATGGAAACCCGAATGAAGCATTGTATCTCTTTGATAAAATGCGAAGGGAAAATAGAGTTGAACCTAATCATGTTACGTTCCTCGGTGCTCTCTCGGCCTGTGGACATGCTGGGCTTGTTTCTGAAGGATGGGAGGTCTTTAAGAGCATGGAAAAGGATCACATGCTCAAACCAAGAATGGAGCACTATGCTTGCATGGTCGATCTCTTGGGGCGCTCTGGAAGTCTAAATGAAGCATTGGAGTTCATAAAGGGAATGTCTGAGAAGCCAAATTCTGATGTTTGGGCTGCTCTTCTCGGTGCATCCAGACTTCACGTTGATGCGGAAATGGCAGCTGTTGCAGCCAATGAGATTTTCAAATTGGATACTGCAGAGCGTCCTGGGGCTTATGTTGCATTGTCCAATACCTTGGCAGCAACTGGAAAATGGGATGGTGTAACTGGAGTGCGAGAATTGATGAAGGAGAGGGGAGTTTCTAAAGACACTGGTTACAGTTGGGTTGGAACTGACAGTGGTCTATGTGGATTTCCTGTTGGGTAAAACATATAGAATCAAAAGCAATCATATGCATTGGGTAGTAAAATTTTGCGATGAAATCTGATTTGAGCTCGATACTCTCCTTAGAGTGCCATTGCAATTTTTAGTTGTCTCCACTACCCAAGGCAGATTGTCAGAAGGTTGAACTAGTCGTTGGAAAGGAAATGGTGAAAGCATATACACTTTCCATTCTTACCGGATGTCATCCACTAAGCAGATCTTCGATTTTATTGAATGCCATGTTGAGTTTCAGGGATAGCAGGGAGCCGTGGACGAATTCTCTGATTGATGATTTAGAATGATAATCATTGAGGAAGATTTTACATGGCTGTCAGATTTCCTACAGAACAAGTTATACCATTGTGGGCACTAACTTGTACTCTGATGCAGACTTAGCGTTCGTTTATATATGGAAATGTATTTTAAGTTGTTGAAAAGCTACATTTGAATCAGTCAGAAAGATATACAGTACTTACATATCGAAACAGTTGGAGCTGAAGAGATTCCAACTCTGCTGAAGATGGTTCGTAAGTGCCAAGTAGGTAACAGGAATATGCATTTCACTGTTTTCCGTGAGACATTCTTGAGATGGCCCACCGTGGAATATTTATTTACAACTCTGACAAAAAGTGGAGTTCAATTCCTGTTAATATTGTATTTGAGTTCCATGATGTGGTGTTAGCCTTTCACTTGAAATGTAACAAACCCTTTGGCTGAACTGATGTGTCTCTACTTGCTATTTTTGTTTCCTTTGCAGATGACTGCAATCCTGTATCTTCTTGTTGAAGCGAAACTACCGTTTCATTGTAGGATCTCGTCTTTTATAATCACGAGGGTTGGATATGTAATACAGTATTTTCATACTAGAAGTGAACAAAACTGTGCATTATCATCATGGTTTGGAAGGCTATGAATTTCTCTTTCTTGATGATCCCATTATCTAATTCACTGGTTTAATCCATTTCAATGATTCTGTTGTTTGACGATGAATTTTTTTTGTGCCCTTTGGTTTGAATTACTACCATACGGCTGTGTGCTGTCACTCTAACAAGCACTCAAGTATCTCCAACACGTGAGGCAGGTTGTGTCAGTAGTACCCAGTGAGCTCTTTAGTTGATAATATGTCATTGAAGCAGATTCTCCTCGAGTGTCTCCAGCACACAAGGCGTTGTCGTCAGCTGTGCCAGAGAACTGCATGTAGGACACAATGAGCTCTCTAGTTGCTATTTACTTATTAAAGTCCAATTTTGCAAATATTTCATCTAGGACTGCGTCGCCTTATCAAACAGATTGTTTGGAATTATTGATTCCAGTATTCCACGGCTCCACGCTATCTGCTTGGTAATTTATGAAATTAAATGTATTTCCCGAAAAAATATACAGAAAAAGTTTTCGTAGAGATAATTGTAATCACAAATCAGTTTGGCAAATTCAATATGTGTCTACAATAGCAGATCTTTATAGTGTGCAGTGACCTTGCATACAAAATTCCGCGGTAGATCATTTTCCCCAATTTGAGTGCCATATTCTCTGACAATCTGGATTTATTGGGCTGGATACTTATTTCCTACAAGCCCACAAATTCCAAATTGAAATAAAATTGAGAATTTGTTTTGAATACTTTCATTAAAATGATCACAAACATGTGGTTCAGTTTGGCCATCTCTTGGCCATCAAACACTATCTTATCAACTTACAACCATGATTTCCCTTCTCCTTTTCCTCTCTCCATTTATCTCAAAACTCATCTCTAGTCCTCCTCTGGAAAATTCTCAACCATGGCTACTACCACTCTATCACCTTCAAACCCTTCTCAGGTAAAGGGCACACTTTCTTCTCATTTCTTATCTTCAATAGCTTGTTGTACAACTGATCAGTTTTCTCTGTCATGCTTGTTGTATTGATTTGGTGGTTTGTTTAACAGTTATGTTCAAGCAAAAATGGGATGTTCTCTCCATCTCAAGGTCTTATGGTGAAATCCACAAAGACTCAATTGACAAGGAAGGAAAAAGGTATGAGTATTACATGCCAGGCAAGTGTCGCAGCTGATCGTGTTCCAGATATGGCAAAAAGGAAGACTCTTAACTTGCTTCTACTTGGTGCTCTTTCACTCCCTACTGCTGGAATGTTGGTTCCTTATGGCGCTTTCCTTGCTCCACCAGGGTGAGTTCACTTCTTTCTATGTAACTTGATTTTAGCAGTAGGAGTAACTAAATTCTAACAACAGATCAGGAGGTGGTGGTGGTGGAACCCCAGCTAAGGATGCACTTGGTAATGATATTCTTGCAGCTGAATGGGTCAAGGTTCATGGTCCTGGTGACAGAACTCTTACACAAGGTTTAAAGGTTAGATATTCCTATTGCAGGGCCTTTGCTCGATATCCATATTCTATGATCTAGAAATGTTGATACGTGTTTACTCTCAATTTTCTGTCCTTGTGTCTAGGTGAAACATTATACTGTTCTGCATCTTTCCTTCTTACAAGTGTTGTTTATGTTGTATGAAAAAGAATTGAACATTGTTGATGTTTTGTTCTAGGGAGATCCCACTTACCTTGTTGTCGAGAGTGACAAAACAATAGCAACCTACGGTATCAATGCTGTCTGCACTCACCTTGGGTGTGTTGTACCATTTAACAAGGCTGAGAACAAGTTTATCTGCCCTTGCCATGGTTCCCAGTACAACAACCAAGGAAAAGTTGTGAGAGGACCTGCTCCTCTGGTAAGAAATATCACCTTATCTAACATGTTTTTTCCTTTTCTTTTCGGCTTCATTGAATAGAGTTCTTACTTGATTTTAATTGACAATTTTCGCAGTCATTAGCATTGGCACATGCTGACATTATTGACGGCAAGGTAATATTTGTTCCATGGGTTGAGACTGATTTCAGAACAGGCGAAAATCCATGGTGGGCGTAAATGTGTAATCTTCTTTTTCCTATAAAACCGATCTCTTCAGTGTCTTTATAAGGCATCATCAACCCATTGTCAAGTTAATTTTGTAATTTGTTGCATAAACCCAAATTGAACATGGCTTTGGTGCTTATTTCTCTACCATGATGTATACATTGTGTAATATTTGATTTCCCACTTATATGATTTTAGTGCTAGTAGTCCTTGAATCACTCTGGTTTTGGTTGTGTGTTTGTTGCAATGCTGCGCTTGTATGGCAATGGCATTAATATAATAATAATAAACCATAATTTTTTTTTGTTTTTTGAGATTTTTGGACATACCCCATTTGAAAGTCGAAATTTGAGATACCCCATTTGAAAAAAAATTTGAGATACCCCCATTTGAAAAAAAATTTGAGATACCCCCAAATCAAGATGTGGTGTTATCTTAGCCGTCCATCATAAAACTCACCTATAGCTGTAAAGCTCTTCTGTCTTGAATTGGGGGTTATCTTAAAAAAAATTTCGAATGGGGTATCTCAAATTTCGACTTTCAAATGGGGGTATGTCCAAAAATCTCTTTTTTTTTTAGTCCAAAGCAAATTTTATTGATAAAAAATTACACGTCAGATGACAAACACGCTACAAACCCTTTTTGAATAGTAAAACCAATCCTCCGGAATACATATTCATTTGAACTCGCTGTCATCACATTGTTATTCATCACTTTTTTTTTGTTTCTACGTGTCTAATTATTTTCTCTCAATAATTCATCAGCTCCTTCTTTGATCAAGTGCCATGCTGCACTAACATGGTCCTCCATTGTGAGAGTAGATCCTACCGCAAATCTCAATATGTAGGTTCCTCCTATGACTGTGTGAGTGATGTACATTCTCCCACTTGAGTTAACCCAATTGAGCAGTTTTCGATTTAACAACTCTAAAGAATCGGAATTGTGAATAGCAGTTAGCCGAAAGCACACCAATGCAAATTCTCGTGGTACGACAATTTCAAATCGTGGATCTGATCTGACATATTCTTCAAACATTTTTGCCATTTCAACGTCAGAGCGGATGTGACTCTGTAGCTTTGCTACACCGTAGCTACAGCTACGCAGTACAAACCAAAGTCGAAGAGCTCGAAAACGCCTCCCAAACCCTATTTGCCAATCTTTGTAATCAACCACTGAGTTCAACTCACTTGGTTTATTCTTCAAATATTCTGGGTCAGTACTCAACACTTTAATTATTGAAGCAGGTTCCTTAAGCCATAAACAACAACAATCCAAGTAAGTTAAAAGCCATTTATGTGGACTTAAACTCAGGGAGTTAGCTCGTTCGACACCATTAAGAAAATGGCGAAATTCAGGGCATATACACGCACTCCCTGCATACGCAGCATCCACGTGGAACCACATGCCAAAATCACTTGCCACATCGGCAAGTTGGTCTAGAGGATCTACTGCATTGGATGAAGTTGTCCCCACAGTTCCACATAGATAAATTGGCACCAAACCATTTGCCACATCAGCTTCAATAGCAGATCGGAGCTGAGCTGAAGAAAGGGAGAAATTTTCATGCTTTGTTGTAGGAACTAATCGTGTGTTCCGTGGTAGTATACCAGCTATCTTGCAAGCTTTCGCAAGTGTTGAGTGAGTTTGATCAGAACCATACACGACAAGCTTGGCAATTTTTTCATCGCCAATTGTTTCAAGCACGCGATCTCTTGCAGCGACAAGTGTACATAGTATAGCTTCACTTGTAGTCCCTTGGAGAACTCCACCACCTGTACCAGAATGCATGAAAGACTTAGGCAACTGAAGCAACTGAGCCAACCAGTCCATTACGACCAATTCTAATTCAGTTGAAGCTGGTGAAGCTAGCCAGTTGAACCCGACTGAGTTGAAGGCAGTGCACATCATTTCACCGAGAAAAGCTGCAGTGCTAACAGTAGCTGGAAAATAAGCAAAGAAATTAGGGCTTAACCAATGGGTCATACCCGGAATTATATCCCGTTTTACATCTTTTAGTATGGTTTCAAATGGTTCTGGTCCATATGGTGCCGATTCTGGAAGTCGTGAACGGAGATAACCTGGTTCCACTTGGCTAAGAACAGGATAGGAATCGATGTTTTTGTAGTAATCAGCAATGAAATCAATGGTTTGGTAAGCTTGTTTTCGAAATTCTTCAGGATCTAATGGGTTGAATTCATCACCGAGGTTGGGGTCGGATTTAGCGAGACTACCCATTTAGAGATAACAGAGAAAAGCTGATGGAAATAGGCAGGATTATTGCACGGAGAAAAATGAGTTTATATAGAAAAAGATTGGATTAATATTAATAAAAATTATATTAATGTGACTGTTATAATTTGCTTACACGACAAGTATGTGTGCTTGTCTTTATATTTCAACTTCATTAGAACTATATATGTCTGCCATATATAACTGCTCTCAACCCCCAACCATATATATGCCTCCCTCCACGTTGCCACTTCCCACAAATGGACTGAGTTAGACTTTTTTATATGATATACAACTTCTTTCTCGTTTCCCACGAGTAAACATATATGCAACTTCTTTCTCGTTTCCCACGAGTACCATAAGCAAAAATTAATTTTTTTACCAATTTTATTTTATTTGTTTATGGTTAAATATAACCTAATATTTTTTTTGCACACAAATAGGGAAATATAACTTAATAGAATTTGCTTAGTTAAGAGCATCTCTAATGGGTCTCCCATATATTGCCGACACATAGGCAGATATGGCATACACGTAGGTGCCACCTACTTTCCCAACACTTTTTTTTGCACGTCTCCTATACCTATATCAGGGGTAACCCTAACGCGAAAACTTTTTTTTTTCTAAATTTTTTCTTCCACGCTGGTTCAACCAGCGTGGAAGTTTTGGGCCTTCGCACGGGTGGGCTGTTGATTCCACGCTGGTTAAACTGGCGTGGAACAAAAAAAAATTGTTGGAAATAGTTCCACGCTAGTTAGACCGGCGTGGAACAAAAAAAAAAAAAGTTCCACGCCGGTTTGACCAGCGTGGAACAAAAAAAAAAAAAAAAGGTTCCACGCTGGTTCATTTTATTTTTGCTGTCTGCTATAATCCTATCTCTTGTTCGATTTTGGGTGAAGTTTTAGCAGACCAGCCCACCATGTCCTACGTGGATGGCCGGCTGCTATAATTATAGGAGACGCGTTAGGGTCGACATTTTTGGGGAATTCCTAAATTATAGGTTTTAGGAGACCCATTAGAGATGCTCTAAGCATGAGAATGACAGGAACCAAACTCAACTCCTATAGTAGAAAAAGTAGGTCGTAATCACATAAAAATCTAAGAAAAGTGGTGCAAAGGATTTAATGAGGAAAAGGAAATTGCAATATGGACTATTGGAGTGTATTTGCTTTTGGTCTATGTCTTAACTCTCATGTGGTCCAATTGTCCAAATGCTTTAATCTCAAATCGACATAAATAAATAATGGGGGATTTAGAGATACCCCCCAAAATAATAGGAACTCTTTGAGATACCCCCAGATTTAGAAACTCTTAGAGATACCCCCCATTTTCCCATTTGAAGCCGGTCAACCAAGCCGTTGACCATGGTCTGACCAGTCTTCATAATTTTTAGACAATTTTACCCTCCCACCATTTAAACCCCACATCCTAGTCATTTTGCCCAGTCATCAATAATGCCATGTCAGCAAACCCACTTACAACTACCACTTTTTATCCTAACCGTTCAAAATAGATCTAGATCTATATCTAATCCTATGGGTAGAATTAAGTAACCGTTATGTGAACAATTTTTAAAAGATTTAATCACAACCGTCCAACCAAATCTAATCTAATCACATCTAACCTAACTTATCAAACTAACTAATTAAAATCAAAACTAACCTAACTTCTTATCTTCTTTCCGCCATTAACAGAACAAACCAGCGGGAAAGTGCACTACAAGTGAAGGTTGGTCACATACCTTGATTTTCAACCAAAATTTTTCTTTTCTTCTTCAAAACTCTCCCATTTTCTTCCATTCTTCTAAATCTTCTGTTGTTATACTCTAATTTTCAACAATGGCCGCTCCTCGATCACGATTTTTTCTAGTATCTTCTGATTCTTCTGATTCATCTGATTCTAGTGATGAATCCATGTTCAACTACCAGGATTCAAGTGCAGAAAGCGAAGAAATCTATGATCCTACTAGGATTCGGCGTCGAGAATACTTGTAAGTCCATTTTCTTCAAGACCTTCTTTGATTTTTGAATGTGGTTGAGTATTGTTTTGCGATGGCGGTTATTAGTTTTGAAGTTGGGTTTCCCTTTTTATTTTATTGAATATTGTGTCGATTTGGATGGGGATCTTAGGTTTTTCAAAATTTTGAGGACTTTTGGGTTTATTTGAGGTTTGTTCATCACTGCCCTCTTGATATTGTTGGAAGACAATGACTTTGTTGAAGACAATGACTTTACTGCGTATGTTTTAAATAGCTGAAACGTAACTGGGGGGTATCTCAAATAAAAATATAATAATGGGGGGTATCTCAAAAGAAAATATTGATTGTTGAATGTGAAATGTTGAATGCTCACTCCATGTTGATAACCAATAACAATGTCTTAACAACTGCTTTAACAATGTTGTATGTTCACTCTATGTTGATAACAAATAACAAATAACAAATAACAAATAACAAATAACAAATAACAAATAACAAATAACAAATAACAAATAACAAATAACAAATAACAAATAACAAATAACAATGTCTTAATAAACCATTTAACAATGTTGTATGCAGCAAATGCTTGAATTTTTGTCCATCACTAGGGTTCAATTGCATAAGACTTCACTTTGGAGGTAAATGGAATGAGAGAAGCATGGAAAGAGCCAATTGGAAGACACGAGATTATGTAGGAGGTCAATATGTTGATTTTCCCAATGTTGATGGAGATTGTGTGTGTTTGTTGGACATTGATGAAATGTTATGTAAAACTTTGGAAGAGATGAACATGCTCAATTACAATGTGGAGAAATTTCCTATGTATTTGGAAGGGGGTATTAGGATGGAGTTAATGGAAGATTATGATTGCATTCAATGGTGGAAGTATGGTGATCAGGATGAAGAAGGGAATTTGCCTTTGTTTTATGAATTGGAAGAGCTGCAGCCTTTAGCCGAAGAAGCTCCTGAAGTCATTAGTACACCATGTAACACTGATGTCGACATGGAACAATCTCAACCTACCCAGGATGCCGGTATTAATGAAGCTCAACCATCCAGCCAAGCTCCTAAGACCAAACTTGCTAGGCCAAAGAGGAAGGGTACAAAAAACAAGTCTAAGAATTTTAACAAGCAGCTCCAAGGAAACAAGGCTTGGAAAAAAAAGAAATCTACCTATGAACAACTTTCTGAGGAGGAGTTAGATGAAATGCCTGATATGAATGTCAAGGATACAATGTTTCCTCCATCTGAATCCCATGTCCCACCTCCTTCTGGTTCTCATGTCCCACCTCCATCTGAATCCCATGTCCCACCTCCATCTGAACCCATGCCCCACCTCCATCTGAATCTCATCCCCCACCTCCATATGCTCCACCTTCAACTTCAGCTCCACCTTCAACTTCAGCTCCACCTTCAACTTCAGCTCCACCTTCACCTTCAGCTTCACCTATGGATATCCAATCTGATTCTGACCCTGATCTTGATCCAATTGATAATATTGAGGCTGAAGAGGCATACCATAGCTATGATTCATCTTCAGAAGGATCCATTGGATTTGAACCTACAGAAGAAGACTTGGAAGGATATGCTGACTTTGAAAAGGAAACCGAAGAATTGTATGACTTTGATGATATGGGTGAACAAGCTCCCTACTTTGATGATCTGCCAGAACCAGAAGTGAATATGTCATGGCCAACAATTGCTGCCTGCAGGGAGTACATAAGAGATTATGCAATCAAGAAGAAATTTATTTGGAAAATGCCGAAGAATGATGGCGACAGATTTATAGCAGTTTGTGTGAATGAGGATAAAGGATGTCAATGGAAGTTTGTAGCTAGGGTCAGTAAAGCTACGAGAGGTGATAGGCACACTTGTAAGATCAGAACCTTACATAATGAGCATAGTGCTGGTTGTATTGGTAATAAAGAGTTCAAGAATAGTTTGGTTGATTCCAACTGGGTTGCAGCAAAGCTAGAGGATGATGTCAGGGATCATGGGATTGTTTTCAAGGCAAGGGAACTTGTGAAAGCAATTTGGAGGAGGTATGCACAAAATATCACATACTTCATTGGATGGCATGCAAGGCAGAAAATAGTGGAAAGACTCCATGGTAACTATGAAGAGAGTTACAGAATTGCAGCTGAATGTTGTATGCAAGTGTTGAAGAGAAATCCTGGCAGTTTAGCTATATGCAGAAGAGGTGAGGATCAAAGGATGAAAGGTATGGGTGTTAGTTTTGCTTCATGCATGAAAGGTTTTAGGGAAGGTTGTAGGCCTATTCTAGGCTTAGATGGTTGTTTTCTGAAGGGGAAATATGGGGGTATGTGCTTGAGTATCACTGCACTGGATGGCAACAATGGATTATTTCCCATTGCCATTTACTTGTGTAGAAATGAATGTAGTGACACTTGGTTTGATTTTCTAGAAATGATGGAACTTCAGTTGACTAGAAGAGAAGAGAAGTTGGTATTCATGTCAGATCAACAAAAAGGGTTGAAAGAGGTTGTCGAGGCTTTATTCTCAAACTCTACACACAGATTCTGCTTTAGGCATATGTTCCAGAATTTCAAGAAGGATAATGCCGGAGGCAAGTTATTTGAGGAGTTATGCTGGGGTGCTGCCAGGGCATACAAAGAAGCTGATCACAAAGAATGGATGGCTAAGCTACAAACTGAAGATGCAGAAGCATATGACTGGTTGGTCAAAAGAAATGTGAAGACATGGTGTAGAGCATACTTTGAACCATATTCCACCTGTGAGCACATAACCAATAATTTTAGTGAAAGTTTCAACAATTGGATTGCAAAGTTAAGAGACAAACAAGTTACAGCTTTTGTCTTTGAATACACCAAGATGGTTATGTACCTTCTATACAAAAGGAATGCTAAAGCAAAGACCATGGACATCAATGGTGTGGTTCCAAGGGTGTGGAAAGTCTATAAGAAGCTAGAAGAGAAAATAAGTGAGTATACATGGCATGGTGCAGCTGATGGGCAATTTTCTGTTGAAAAGGGTAGGAATGATTGTTGGCTGGTAGATCTGAACAACAAAACATGTGATTGCCATCAATGGCAACTTACTGGTATACCATGTGTCCATGTTGTGTGCATTATTGCCACTAGTAGATTGCACTTGACCAGGTACAATTGTTAACTTCACTTGAAATTTTTCTTCTAGTCTTCTTTGGTATTCCTTACTTTCATTTGAGATACCCCCCATGTTTACTACTTTCATTTGAGATACCCCCTATTTTTTATACTTTTCAACTGCTAACTATGTGAACTAACTTGCAGCATGGTTAGTGACTACCATACTATCAGAACCTATCAAAAGACTTACTCCAATTTTGTTCTACCTCTTCCAAGGGTCAAAGATTGGACTAGTGTAAGTGACTATCTAATAATTGCAGTAATTTTACGGCTTCTAACACTACTACTTACTAGTTTGATTGTATGTGTGATATGTGTGCAGCCACCATATGAATGTTTGCCATGGGAGTTTCTAAGACCAGCAGGAAGACCAAAGAAGAATAGAAGAAAAGATCCAAACGAAGCATCAAGCGACTGAAGACTTTCAAAATCATGTAAATGCTACTGTAACAGTGAAAATGGATTTCCAAGAATTTTGTGATCATTTTGCTGGCACTAAAATTAATAAGAAATGAATTTTTTGTGCATCTACTTTTTCTCTTTTTTTGCACCTTATCACATGCTGACCATAACAAAAACAATAACACTATAATAGTGATCAGAAGAAAATGTATTCAATTCATAAAGTATCTTATCACATGTTGACCATAACAAAAGCGCACAAGTTCACACACTAAGATTGAGACATGTTCACAATAACAACAACAACAACAAAATATCAAAATATTGTTTAAAGTCGTGACAACCAACAAGGTTCACACACCAAGAACCCAAAGGACATGTTCAAAACGACAACAAAACATCAAAATATTGTTTGAAGACATACTTTATGGGTGTATCCCATAGCCCCCGTGGTTGTATCCCATGCTGGTATTTCCTCGGCCTCTCGGAGCCCTCGCTTGACCTCTTACTCTGGTGACCCCTGGTCTTCTAGTGGTGCTCCTTCCTCTCCCCCTTCCTCCTGCACTGTTGGCATTTCCTTCTGTTGAAGTAGCTCTGGTCCTTCCCCTCCCCTTTCCTCCTGCGGTGTTGTCATTTTCTTTCGTTTCAGCTGCAGCTCTGGTCCTTCCTCTCCCTCTTCCTCCTGCAGTGTTTGTCCTTCCTCCTTCATTTTCAGCACTGGTCCTTCCTCTCCCCCTTTCTCCTGCAGTGTTTGTCCTTCCTCTCCCCCTTCCTCCTCCATTTTCAGCACTGGTCCTTCCTCTCCCCCTTCCTCTTTCATTTTCAGCACTGGTCCTTCCTTCATTTTCAACACTGGTCCTTCCTCTCCCCCTAGTTGCAGTAGTCCTTCCTCTTCTATCACTGTCAGCAGTGGTCCTTCCTCTCCCCCTACTTGTTGAAGCATTGGTCCTTGCTCCTCTGTCAGCTCTTGTGGTCCCTTGTTGGCTATTGTCTTGGGAAGTACCCTAGTGTCCACTAGCACTTGTCCCCCCCATGTGACTTTCTTGCTGTCCTCTTTGTGATGCCCTAGCTTGTGCCCTACTTGGACCCTTACAAGTAGCCTTGTTGTGATCATATTCACCACATCTACTGCAATGCACTCTCCTCTTCTTTGCTCCTGAGCTTGATGCTTCGTTTGGATCTTTTCTTCTATTCTTCTTTGGTCTTCCTGCTGGTCTTAGAAACTCCCATGGCAAACATTCATATGGTGGCTGCACACATATCACACACACAATCAAACTAGTAAGTAGTAGTGTTAGGAGCCGTAAAATTACTGCAATTATTAGATAGTCACTTACACTAGGCCAATCTTTGACCCTTGGAAGAGGTAGAACAAAGTTGGAGTAAGTCTTTTGATAGGTTCTGATAGTATGGTAGTCACTAACCATGCTGCAAGTTAGTTCACATAGTTAGTTCACATAGTTAGCAGTTGAAAAGTATAAAAAATGGGGGGTATTTCCAATTAAAGTATAAAAAAGGGGGGGTATCTCAAATGAAAGTAGTAAACATGGGGGGTATCTCAAATGAAAGTAAGTAATACCAAAGAAGACTAGAAGAAAAATTTCAAGTGAAGTTAGCAATTGTACCTGGTCAAGTGCAATCTACTAGTGGCAATAATGCACACAGCATGGACACATGGTATACCAGTAAGTTGCCATTGATGGCAATCACATGTCTTGTTGTTCAGATCTACGAGCCAACAATCATTCCTACCCTTTTCAACAGAAAACTGCCCATCAGTTGCACCATGCCATGTATACTCACTTATTTTCTCTTCTAGCTTCTTATAGACTTTCCACACCCTTGGAACCACACCATTGATGTCCATGGTCTTTGCTTTAGCATTCCTTTTGTATAGAAGGCACATAACCATCTTGGTGTATTCAAAGACAAAAGCTGTAACTGGTTTGTCCCTTAACTCTGCAATCCAATTGTTGAAATTTTCACTAATTAAAATTATTGGTTATGTGCTCAAGGTAGAATATGGTTCAAAGTATGCTCTACACCATGTCTTCACATTTCTTTTGACCAACCAGTCATATGCTTCTGCATCTTCAGTTTGTAGCTTAGCCATCCATTCTTTGTGATCAGCTTCTTTGTATGCCCTGGCAGCACCCCAGCATAACTCCTCAAATAACTTGCCTCCGGCATTATCCTTCTTGAAATTCTGGAACATATGCCTAAAGCAGAATCTGTGTGTAGAGTTTGGGAATAAAGCCTCGACAACCTCTTTCAACCCTTTTTGTTGATCTGACATGAATACCAACTTCTCTTCTCTTCTAGTCAACTGAAGTTCCATCATTTCTAGAAAATCAAACCAAGTGTCACTACATTCATTTCTACACAAGTAAATGGCAATGGGAAATAATCCATTGTTGCCATCCAGTGCAGTGATACTCAAGCACATACCCCCATATTTCCCCTTCAGAAAACAACCATCTAAGCCTAGAATAGGCCTACAACCTTCCCTAAAACCTTTCAACCATGAAGCAAAACTAACACCCATACCTTTCATCCTTTGATCCTCACCTCTTCTGCATATAGCTAAACTGCCAGGATTTCTCTTCAACACTTGCATACAACATTCAGCTGCAATTCTGTAACTCTCTTCATAGTTACTGTAAATGTAGTTAAGTTAGAAATGTTGTCAGAAAATGATCAGGAAGAATGAATATGATTGGAGAAGAAGGAGAAGGTGTTAAGTGAGGAAGAGAAGTGGCTGAGCTATCACAAGGTGATAGGTGCCTACGTATATGAGAGTGAGCCGGTCCCAGAATCAAGCCAACGTAGTTCCTTTTTATAGGTGATTTGGGACAACGGCTAGTAATTAATGACCCAACGGTCAGATCATTAATGGTGCAAATATCTGGAGGTTTAATGAGAAAGATATGTAACTGATAGGAGATTTGCTATGAAGAACCGAGCCCAAGAATAGCTAAGAAAGCCCCAAGTCGGATGAGGTCGGATGTTTTATGTTCAAGTCAGTATGATAGGCGTTTAACATGGGTGTAAGTAAGATATGAACTCGATTGAGGTCGGATGAAATAAGTGCTAAGTCGGTGTCTAGCATTCCGAGTTGGTAGTAAATAGGAACGGATAAGGTATGCATTTATATCTAAGTCGGATGAAATAGGTGCAGAGTCGGTGTCTAGCATTCCGAGTTGGTAGTAGGTATATACATAGCCCCTTTTCATTCAGATTGATGGAAAAGAGTATACGAGTGTACTTCGATTTGGATGAAAACGAAAAGAAAGTTAGATTCAGCTGAACAAAAGGGGGTAATGCCTTGTTCAATTTTCGAAGATTCCTTGGAACGAAAGGTCCCGATGCCTTATTAAATTTTTCGAGATTCCTTGAACGAACGGTCCTGGTGCCTTGTTCAATTTTTCGAGATTCGTTGAACGAAAGGTTCTGACGCCTTGTTCATTTTTTCGAGATTCCATTGAACGAAAGGGCGCAATGCCTTGTTCAATTTTTTGAGACTCCTTGAACGAAAGGTCCTGATGCCTTGTTCAATTTTTGGAGATTCCATTGAACGAAAGGGCGCAATGCCTTGTTCAATTTTTTGAGACTCCTTGAACGAAAGGTCCCGATGCCTTGTTCAATTTTTGGAGATTCGTTGAAGGAAAGGTCCTGACGCCTTGTTCATTTTTTCGAGATTCCATTTAACTTTGAACGAAAGGGCGCAATGCCTTGTTCAATTTTTCGAGATTCATTGAACGAAAGGTCCTGATGCCTTGTTCAATTTTTCGAGATTTATTGAACGAAAGGTCCCGATGCCTTGTTCAATTTTTCAAGATTCCATTTGATTTTGAACGAAAGGGCGCAATGCTTTGTTCAATTTTTCGAGATTCATTGAACGAAAGGTCCTGATGCCTTGTTCAATTTTTCGAGATTTATTGAACGAAAGGTCCCGATGCCTTGTTCAATTTTTCAAGATTCCATTTGATTTTGAACGAAAGGGCGCAATGCCTTGTTCAATTTTTCGAAATTCATTGAACGAAAGGTCCCGATGCCTTGTTCAATTTTTCGAGATTCCATTTGATTTTGAACGAAAGGGCGTAATGCCTTGTTCAATTTTTGGAGAATTCCTAATCACATTTTTAGCTGTATCAGAAGTAACCAATTTAATGGATTATACTTAACTGAAATATTATGGTAACACCGCAAATCGTTGACAAGATGTTGATACATCTAAAGTAATATTTCTAATAATGAAAATGTGTGTGAATTATTGTTGAAATTTCTGATAGCCCCTAGCTTATGTTAGCGTGCGTCTATAACAGTAGCTAGGAAAAATGAGTTTGTGATATAGTTACCAGACTTTGTTGTGGTCGATCGAAATATGAACCTTGAGTAATTGGTTATATATGCGCTCGAGTGTAACACTTGATCTGAAACTTAGACCATATCATTAGTATCAAAGGTCTTTTGAATTGGGCCCATCCAGTATAATATTGAATGAAACATAACATTCAAAAATTATCAGATGGGAATTTGAGATTGAGATCATTCCAAATGTTACTAACCTGTACTTTAAAGTGAGCTACACCAAAAATAATAGTTAGTATAGCAAAATGGTAACAGACAAGTATTTAGCCCCAATATCATAGGTGGTAATATGACAAGTGCATATTAAACAACTATTGTGTTTGTAGTAGTAAGTGGTAACATCAGGTCACAATAATATGTGGACACAGATGAATAGTTTCATTTAATTGCTATTAACCACTAAATTAGTCCTTGTCGGTATAAATGATTGGCATTAAACCGACGTGGGATTTATGACAAATTAAATGAGTCAAATAAAATATAAGATGGGTATAGATAATTTTTATACCAAATTTTAAAGTAAACATATGGGAGCATAGTAACGGTTGTGACATGTAAGTGATTACATGTGTATGGTGAGACATATATATTAGATACAATAAATATATGCTATAAATGCAATTTGTAACTCTTCACCAAAACATTAGCTTTGTAACGGTTGGTTTGACCAAATCTAAAGCATTTTGTGTGGAATGTCATAATGATTTTTAATTTTGATTAGCAATAAGTGCACATGCATAGATAAACAAGGGTATAGCATATGTTATGAAAAAACCCATTAATGTAAGAATGGTAATTGAAAGGTGAAATTTAACTGACCATATACTCATATATTGAGTCTAATGATAAGCAATGTTAATATTAAATTAATAACATGAGAATTCAGTAAATTCCTTTGACATTTCCTATATCAGTTGGTAATAAAAAATGTATGGTCAAATATGAAAATAGAAATTTGTATATCTTATTTGCAAGATAAATAGATGTTCCCAACGGAATGACATTGAATTGTGGCAGGATGATATACAAAGTGTAAGAGATATCCATTAGAGAAAGTTTATGTTCATATTAATTTCGGTAGAGTGTATCAAAAATTCAGAAGCAAGAAATTGATAAAATATTGCAATAATGAAAAACAACTTATCTGTTTGTTGCCCCAAATATTGATTTGTTCAAACTGTTCTGACGTGATTCCATCCATGGCCTTTGTTTGGTTAATATTCGTTCACAGACAGTCGGCGCCAATGTAAATGTAGTTAAGTTAGAAATGTTGTCAGAAAATGATCAGGAAGAATGAATATGATTGGAGAAGAAGGAGAAGGTGTTAAGTGAGGAAGAGAAGTGGCTGAGCTATCACAAGGTGATAGGTGCCTACGTATCTGAGAGTGAGCCGGTCCCAGAATCAAGCCAACGTAGTTCCTTTTTATAGGTGATTTGGGACAACGGCTAGTAATTAATGACCCAACGGTCAGATCATTAATGGTGCAAATATCTGGAGGTTTAATGAGAAAGATATGTAACTGATAGGAGATTTGCTATGAAGAACCGAGCCCAAGAATAGCTAAGAAAGCCCCAAGTCGGATGAGGTCGGATGTTTTATGTTCAAGTCAGTATGATAGGCGTTTAACATGGGTGTAAGTAAGATATGAACTCGATTGAGGTCGGATGAAATAAGTGCTAAGTCGGTGTCTAGCATTCCGAGTTGGTAGTAAATAGGAACGGATAAGGTATGCATTTATATCTAAGTTGGATGAAATAGGTGCAGAGTCGGTGTCTAGCATTCCGAGTTGGTAGTAGGTATATACAGTTACCACTTTCCATTATTTTCTGCCTTGCATGCCATCCAATGAAGTATGTGATATTTTGTGCATACCTCCTCCAAATTGCTTTCACAAGTTCCCTTGCCTTGAAAACAATCACATGATCCCTGACATCATCCTCTAGCTTTGCTGCAACCCAGTTGGAATCAACCAAACTATTCTTGAACTCTTTATTACCAATACAACCAGCACTAGTATGGTGATCAGGATGAAGAAGGGAATTTGCCTTTGTTTTATGAATTGGAAGAGCTGCAGCCTTTAGCCGAAGAAGCTCCTAAAGTCATTAGTACACCATGTAACACTGATGTCGACATGGAACAATCTCTACCTACGCAGGATGCAGGTATTAATGAAGCTCAACCATCCAGCCAAGCTCCTAAGACCAAACTTGCTAGGCCAAAGAGGAAGGGTACAAAAAACAAGTCTAAGAATTTTAACAAGCAGCTCCAAGGAAACAAGGCTTGGAAAAGAAAGAAATCTACCTATGAACAACTTTCTGAGGAGGAGTTAGATGAAATGCCTGATATGAATGTCAAGGATACAATGTTTCCTCTATCTGAATCCCATGTCCCACCTCCTTCTGGTTCTCATGTCTCACCTCCTTCTGGTTCTCATGTCCCACCTCCATCTGAATCCCATGTCCCACCTCCATCTGAATCCCATGTCCCACCTCCATCTGAATCCCATGTTCCACCTCCATCTGAATCCCATGCCCCACCTCCATCTGAATCTCATCCCCCACCTCCACATGCTCCACCTTCAACTTCAGCTCCACCTTCACCTTCAGCTTCACCTATGGATATCCAATCTGATTCTGACCTTGATTTTGATCCAATTGATAATATTGAGGCTGAAGAGGCATACCATAGCTATGATTCATCTTCAGAAGGATCCATTGGATGTGAACCTACAGAAGAAGACTTGGAAGGATATGCTGACTTTGAAAAGGAAACCGAAGAATTGTATGACTTTGATGATATGGGTGAACAAGCTCCCTACTTTGATGATCTGCCAGAACCAGAGGTGAATATGTCATGGCCAACAATTGCTGCCTGCAGGGAGTACATAAGAGATTATGCAATCAAGAAGAAATTTATTTGGAAAATGCCGAAGAATGATGGCGACAGATTTATAGCAGTTTGTGTGAATGAGGATAAAGGATGTCAATGGAAGTTTGTAGCTAGGGTCAGTAAAGTTACGAGAGGTGATAGGCACACTTGTAAGATCAGAACCTTACATAATGAGCAATCCACCATTGAATGCAATCATAATCTTCCATTAACTCTATCCTAATACCCCCTTCCAAATACATAGGAAATTTCTCCACATTGTAATTGAGCATGTTCCTCTCTTCCAAAGTTTTACATAACATTTCATCAATGTCCAACAAACGCACACAATCTCCATCAACATTGGAAAAATCAACATATTGACCTCCTACATAATCTCGTGTCTTCCAATTGGCTCTTTCCATGCTTCTCTCATTCCATTTACCTCCAAAGTGAAGTCTTATGCAATTGAACCCTAGTGATGGACAAAAATTCAAGCATTTGCTGCATACAACATTGTTAAATGGTTTATTAAGACATTGTTATTTGTTATTTGTTATTTGTTATTTGTTATTTGTTATTTGTTATTTGTTATTTGTTATTTGTTATTTGTTATTTGTTATTTGTTATTTGTTATTTGTTATTTGTTATCAACTGACGGAGGGCGTCCCATACTCTAAATATGGATTAAACGCGTCTTACATCCTAAATACGTATTATTTAGGTGGCCCAAAAACTAAAAACCCCTTATATTTTTAATGTTGTTTTATATCTCGTGCTCAGCACGTGTAGGGGTAGAAATGGGTTTTTGAAAAAACCAACACTTTCGTTTATGGTCAACGCAGTCAACTGACGGAGGGCGTCCCATACTCTATATATGGATTAAGAGCGTCCTACATCTTAAATACATATTATTTAGGTGGCCCAAAAACTAAAAACCCCTTCATTAAAACTATATATGTCTGCCAAGATTTGCTTACAGTTCAAGTTATATTTGCTTCTCTGTCTTTATATTTTATGAAATTATTTTCATTTCTTTAACAAGAAGTTTTTGGAGTTGGATAACTTACCCTGTATTTACTAAATCGATCTCCCGACTTGTCAAATTCTAAAGGGGTTTGATGTTTGCATTGTGCATAATGTTGTTGTCTCAGCATATAAAAACCATAGCGTGTTTAGAAGTTAGTCCCATCATCTCAGAAATTCCCCATGCATTTTCTTTCTGTAATAATTGGTTGTCACTCGCAGAATGTTTCGTTGCATAGACATTTTCTAAACACGGCTACCCGTGTTGCTCATGGTTGCCCACGATTTGTAGGTCGCCTTGAGAAATGAGTAAATCCTTTCATATGGACCTGACATGTGGTTGATGCCCATCAGTGTGGTGGATGCCATTGAACATGACCTGAAACAGTGACGGATGTTGGGACTGCGCAAGTATTTTCCAACATCTGTCACATTACTGAAACATTAATTAGTACAGACATAAAATGTTAGTTTTTAATTATGTAATTATTTCGAATTTGTTTTTTTTTTTAATGTTCTGTCATAGGTCTAAGAACTGTTCGGCTCATATCCATGTTGTGCAACAGCAAGGGATAATAACTTAATGATTCCTCTCCCCTATTCTGATCCTCCTTCATGGTTTATACACCAGGTGGAATTTGATAACTAGTTTTGTAATATTGGAAAGATTTAGCTTATATTGGAAAGCGGACGGATGGACATTTTTTTTCCCACCCGAAGTATAATGGACGTCCTAAAATCGGTCGAATATTATCAGAATATTGAGCTGTGCCCAGTATTAGAGTTGTGTATTTAAGCTATAAGGGTAGTATAGTACTTTCCATTCATAGGGCTATATAAGCCAAAGATGTATGCATATGTAATCTGTTCTGTTCTGTTCTTCTCTTCCTCACTTTCTAATGAAGAACCCTAGTTCTATCTTTTCTGTTGTGTAAGGTTTATCATGGTATCAAAGCCGGTGCGGATTCGTAATCAATTGATGGTTGGTTGTTTCAATTGCATGTTCCCCTTTGTTGTTTTGGACAAACAATAGCACATCTTCTCCCTTGTTTGTGATTTCGAATCTCTTCGAATTGGAACAATAATCTCTCTATTTACTGTGGTTTAATTGCGATATTCATCGTCTTCTCTCTTCTCTTCTACAACTAAACAAAAGATTTGTCTTGGTTTGATTGGTTGTGACGACTCGTTATTTTGTCGAAATTAAGTTTGGTTAGTGTCGATATCTGAATTGATCTTGTTATTGTGGTGGTTGCTGGTTGCAATTTCTTGTTGGTCATTTGTTCTTCTCTTTGGTTCTGCATTTGTCGAATATGGCGGGTGAAAAAGATGACTCACTTCAATGGTTTGATGGAAAAAATTACTCATACTGGAGTTATGTGATGAAAAAATTTCTGAAAGGAAAAAAAATGTGGGGCTATGTTACTGGAACCTCGCCTAAGCCTACTGATGCAACCAATGCTAAATATGTTGAGTTGCTTGATACTTGGGATGCTAATAATTCAAAAATTATCACTTGGATCAACAATTCCGTTGAACACTCGATTGGGTATCAATTGGCTAAGTATGAAACTGCAAAAAAAGTTTGGGATCATCTAGCACGGTTGTTCACACAGTCCAACTTTGCGAAGCGATATCAGCTCGAGGCAGATATACGCGTTCTTAGTCAAGGAGATCAGAGTGTTCAAGATTTCTACTCTAGTATGACTAAACTTTGGGATGAGTTGGCTCTTACAGAATCTGACAAGCTTCGTGCTTTTACACCTTATATTTCTCATAGGGAAGAGCAACGTTTGGTCCAGTTCTTGATGGCTCTTCGTGATGATTTTGAGGGGCTTCGTGGTTCTATTCTTCATCGCAGCCCTCTACCTTCTGTTGATTCTGTGGTTAATGAGCTTTTGGCCGAGGAGGTGCGTCTTAAGCCACAAGTAGGCAAGGGTCTTCTCCCGTTACCTACTTCGTCTGTTATGGATGTTCCTTATAAGTCATCTTTTAAGTCACCAAGTCGACATCACCCAAAGGTTGTTGATGATGAATGCAGTTTTTGCAAGCAAACAGGTCATTGGAAGCTTCAATGTCCTTTATTATTGAGTAAAGCGAATGATAACCAGTCTACATCGAAGATGGGTAAACCGTCATCCCATAGAACTTCAAAGCCTCGACATACTCATAGCAATGCAGCTACATCAGATGGTGCCAATTCTGTTGATTCCTTCAACCAGTCTTTGACCACACAACTTGCTGAGCAGTTTCAGAAGTTTCTTACTACACATCGTTCTGCCATGTCCACCTCTATGCCAATAGGTTTGTCATCCTCTACTTCCTCAGGTATATCCCCATCCACATGGATATATGATTCAGGTGCAGGCCAAACATGTCGTATGATACTTCTTCATTTCAAACTTTATGCCCACCCCCATCATCCCTCCCTGTTGTCACTGCTGATGGTACCACTCTACCAATAGAGGGTGTTGATTCCATTGATAATACTCACTTGTCTCTTTCTAATATTTATTGCATTCCTAAGCTCAAGTTGAATTTGATTTCTGTTGGCAAATTATGTGATTCTGGATATTTTTTCCCCACTTATTGTTGTGTACAGGATCCTCGATCCAAGAAGCTGATTGGGATAGGCCGTAGAGAGGGGGGACTATATGTTTTGGAGACTTTGCGGCTTCCAGATGTTGCAGCTTCCAGTGTTGATCTTACTTTTTTTGTTTGAGTCCTACTTCTTCTCCATTTTATTTATGGCATTCTAGACTTGGTCATGTGTCATATTCTCGCTTGAGATATTTGGCTTCTAGTGGAGCATTAGGAAATTTAGATATTCATGATATATCTGATTGCAGTGGTTGTAAACTTGCTAAGTTTTCTGTTTTGCATTTCAATACAAGTACTTCTGTTTCCATTGCACCATTTGATTTGATTCATTCTGATGTGTGGGGACCTGCTCCTATTGCCACTAAGGGGGGGGTCACGATATTATGTTTCCTTTATTGATGATTATACTCGATATTGTTGGGTTTATCTTATGAAGCGTCGTTCAGATTTTCTTAGCATATTTATTGTTTTTCGTGCACTTATAAAAACTCAACACTCTGCTGTTATTAAGTGTTTTCGAGCTGATTTGGGTGGTGAATATACTAAAAATGAATTTTCTGCTATACTTGCAGCTGATGGGAGTATCCATCAGTCTTCTTGTACCGACACCCCTCAACAAAATGGTGTTGCTGAAAGGAAACATCATCACATTGTTGAAACTGCTCGCTCTCTTTACTTGTCTGCTAATGTCCCTAATATTTTCTGGGGGGAAGCAGTTCTTACTGCTGTTCATTTGATTAACAGGATTCCTACAATTTTGACTTCTGGTCTCTCTCCTTTTGAGAAGCTTTATGGTCGCCCTCCTGATTATTCTTCTTTAAAAGTCTTTGGGTGTGCATGTTTTGTTCTTAAACCCCATGTTGAGCGTAGTAAGTTATCTGCACGATTTGCTTTATGTGTGTTCCTTGGCTATGGTGATGGCCAAAAAGGTTATCGTTGTTTTGATCCTGTTGCACAAAAGTTATATGTCTCTCGCCATGTTTTCTTTCTTGAGCATATTCCTTTCTTTTCTATGCCCACTAGTTTTCATCATATGACTAAGTCCGATCTCATAGATATTGATCCATTTGCTCAAGATATAGATGTTGTGACTCTTCCTCACCATAATTCTTGCAGGGATGAAACTGTTACTTGTGCAGATAATGATGTTCCACCCCTACCAGATGTTCCTGCCAATACGCCTACAGTTGATCTTAATGTTTCACCTCTTCCTACGGCCTACCAAGCACCTCCTGTGATTGAGGATTCTCATGTTGTTCCCTGCCAATCCACTCGTGTTCGTAAGTCTACAGAGCTCCCTGATTTTGTTTACTCTTTTTTGAAATCTATTCATCATATGACTAAGTCCGATCTCATAGATATTGATCCATTTGCTCAAGATATAGATGTTGTGACTCTTTCCTCACCATAATTCTTGCAGGGATGAAACTGTTACTTGTGCAGATAATGATGTTCCACCCCTACCAGATGTTCCTGCCAATTCGCCTATAGTTGATCTTAATGTTTCACCTCTTCCTACGGCCTACCAAGCACCTCCTGTGATTGAGGATTCTCATGTTGTTCCCCGCCAATCCACTCGTGTTCGTAAGTCTACAGAGCTCCCTGATTTTGTTTACTCTTGTTATTCAGCTTCCTTTACTTCTTTTTTGAAATCTATTCATAGTCGTTCTGAGCCAACCTCCTATAAAGAGGTTGTTCTTGATCCTTTTTGGCAACAGGCTTTGGATGATGAGTTATCTGTTTTGCAAAAGACTGGTACTTGGGATGTAGTGCCTCTCCCTCCTGGTCACAGTACAGTTGGATCGCGTTGGGTCTATAAAATTAAAACCAAACAAGACGGATCTATTGAGAGGTATAAAGCTCGGGTGGTTGCGAAGGGATATACTCAACAATATGGTTTGGACTATGAAGAAACTTTTGCCCCTGTTGCAAAGATGACTACTGTCCGTACTCTCATTGCACTTGCTTCTACTCAACGATGGTCTCTTTCTCAGATGGATGTAAAGAATGTCTTTCTGAATGGGACTCTCACAGAAGAAGTTTACATGGCACCTCCTCCTGGTGTGGCTCATAAACCTGGGGAGGTATGTAGGCTCAACAAGGCCCTTTATGGTCTTAAACAAGCTCCTCGGGCCTGGTTTGAGAAGTTTTCTTCCGTGATCCTCTCTCTTGGCTTCCGCTCCAGTGCACATGACTCTGCTTTGTTTGTTTGTTCCACCTCTGCTGGTCGAATTATTTTGCTCTTATATGTTGATGATATGATTCTTACTGGTGATGATTTGGATGGTATTGTGCAGTTAAAGTTACAATTAGCTCACAAGTTTGACATGAAGGATTTGGGACCCTTAAGGTACTTCCTTGGTATCGAGGTTGCTTCATCTTCTACTGGTTATCTTCTTTCTCAGTCTAAGTACACAAAAGACATCATTCACCGTGCTCGACTCACAGATAATGGGACAGATGAGACGCCCATCGAGTTTAATGTTCATTACTCTTCTTCTGATGGTAAACCTCTACCAGACCCGACTTTGTATCGCACTATAGTTGGCAACTTAGTGTATCTTACCATCACTCGCCCAGATATTGCATATGTTGTTCACGTTGTTAGTCAGTTTGTTTCTTGTCCTACAACTGTTCACTGGGCTGTAGTTGTTCGCATTCTTCGCTACCTTCGGGGAACCCTTCATCACAGTTTATTCTTTTCTTCTACTTCTGATTTAAAGCTCCGTGCATATTCTGATGCTAGTCATGGTGGTGACCGCAAGTCAACTACTGGATTTTGTGTTTTCCTTGGTGAATCTCTTATTTCTTGGAAAAGCAAAAAACAAGATATTGTTTCCAGATCATCTTGTGAGGTTGAGTATCGTGCTATGGCCAGTACTACTGCTGAGATTGTTTGGTTGCGTTGGTTGCTTGCTGACATGGGTGTTCCTATTACTGCTCTCACTCCTATGTATTGTGACAATAAAAGTGCCGTTAACATTGCTCACAACTATGTTTTCCATGAGCGTACCAAGCATATTGAGATAGACTGCCACTTCACGCGACATCATTTTCAGGCTGGCACAATCACATTGCCTTTTGTTCCTTCTTCTATGCAGATTGCAGATTTTTTCACAAAGTCTCAGACCATTGTACGTTTTCGCTATTTGCTTGACAAACTCTCGATGCTTGTTGCTGCCGCATCATGAGTTTGAGGGGGGATATTAGAGTTGTGTATTTAAGCTATAAGGGTAGTATAGTACTTTCCATTCATAGGGCTATATAAGCCAAAGATGTATGCATATGTAATCTGTTTTGTTCTGTTCTTCTCTTCCTCACTTTCTAATGAAGAACCCTAGTTCTATCTTTTCTGTTGTGTAAGGTTTATCACCCAGTTCCCCTGTTGTTGGATAATGTCCAAGATGTCTCAACTGCCTTGATTCTTGATTCCAATTGTTGTATGGTAATGAACATGGGTTGGGAATCTTCTCTGTGTTTCTAATGAAGATGTATACACTTAGATATATTTGAGAAGAGCAACTTGTTATAAGTTATATAGAAATTTATCTAACAAACATGTGGTTCGCCTGAGTAGTCTAAGCTGTCCATCACCTCATTTGTTATCTGGAGTGACAAGGTGCGCGTTTATGCTTCTAATAATATATTTTATGCTAGAGCCTAAGATACTTTTTCTTTTGTTTTACTTGTGATCAGAATATGTATATAGAGTTATAGACATTCTCATAATAAGATCCATTTCATTTCATATCTAAAACCTTCAGCATTAACTATGAAGATGAACACGAAAGCCGACCAGCCAAACCCTTTAGTAAGAGTATCCTTTACCCTCTTTTCGGTTTTCTTTCTTGTGTTTCTCTACATTTTCTCCATCAATGATGTCCAATTTTCTTCTATAAGGAAACTCGGTCAATCTGTTGTCAATAACTTTCAATACCTAACTGTCAATAAATCTTTTGAACAAACTTCATCACCACACAATATGAGAGTGCTCTTTGGAATCCTTACATTGCCTGAAAAATATCAAAGACGGCATTTACTTCGCCTAATATATGCTACACAATCTACCTTGCGTGCACAAGTAGACGTGAAGTATGTGTTTTGCAATCTTACTAAGGAAGATGAAAGAGTACTAGTTGCACTTGAGATCATGCTCTACAACGACATCATTATACTCAACTGTACAGAGAATATGGACAAAGGTAAAACTTATACATATTTCTCTAGCTTGCCTGATATATTTGATGATCCAGAACGACGACACAGTCCTCCATATCATTATGTGATGAAAGCTGACGATGACACTTATTTTCGCTTAGATAAATTAGTTGAGTCCCTAAGGCCACTGCCAAGGGAAGACTTGTACTATGGTTATGTCATTCCATGTCTTAGTATGGACCCTTTTGTGGATTACATGTCTGGAATGGGCTACTTGATTTCTTGGGACCTAGTCGAATGGATTCGAACCTCAGAAATACCAAGAAACCATACTGAAGGACCAGAAGACAAAGTCGTAGGTGATTGGCTACGAGAAGGAAATCGTGCAAAGAACAGGTATAACGCTAAATGGAGTATGTATAATTACCCAGATCCTCCGATCCGATAGGATGTACACATGAACTTACGCCTAATACCATTGCTGTCCATCGATTAAAAGATCAAGAGAAATGGATCAAGACGTTGAAGTACTTCAATGTTACTAATAATCTTTCACCATCTAAGCTATATCATATTTCTTAAGGGGAAGCTAATACCTATAACAATTTTTTTTAATTATTCTTTTTGTTTGAGTTCTAATGGATTAATATTCAATAATAATGTTTAAGTTGTGGTATGTGTAACTTCAAAATTATAAATTAATCATATCTGCAACTTTGTTCTGAACACCAGACTTGTGAGACCATCTCATGTGCCGAGAACTGACTTTATCCTGACTGCCAATATACTTCAATGCAACATGATCAATATAAACCACAAAAGCAGAATGGATAAGGGTAATGACGCCAGTGGTCTAGAGTTTTAATCAGTGCATAAAACTCTAAATCATAAGTGCTATAATTCTTCTTCGCACCAGTCAACTTCTCACTGAACTAAGCACCGGACGCCCATTTTGGCTAAGAACAACACCACACCCACTTTAGAAGCATCTGTGTGCACTTCAGAAGGCACAGAAAAATCAGGAAGAACCTGTAACACCAATACCCACTCATGTGATTTTTTTGGCGTATTGATTTTTAACTGGTCTGATGGTAGGCTTGTATGTATATTACAAGGGTCGGGCCTCGCTGTTGGCAACGAGATTTTTGAGGTGGAACATGCAACTAATAGTACAACCTCAACAAAGGTGGAAAAACACAGTCGAACATGTACGACTAACCACTATTCTTCTATCCCGTTTGCTTTTAATATTGGGATTTAGAATCAGAAGCGGTTGAACTTCTCAAAAAATGTAGAATGTAATGGATTATGGATAGCAATGTGATGACTGCTAGTTCGAATGAATAAGTATTTAAAAGAATTGGTATTGTTTTTTAGTAAGGATTTGCAGCGCAGTTTGTAGCATGTTTATCGGACTTTGCTAATACATGATTAGGTTAGTCCCTAATGCCAATTGCCAAGGGATGACTTCAGATTTGTACTATGGCCAGCTATGTTATTCCATGACTTATAGAAATACTACACCACTGGAAGTATAATAATGACACAGATAGTTTGACTTTTAGCTTTTTAGGCATAATTAACCCTCTTCATATATTCCTTTGGAAGATCAATAGCTTCATTTTCTTTCCCATCATACACTAAGATGGAAGATCAGAAACATTCTCTTCAGGAAGGAGTCTGCCTAAGAAAAGAAACAATGCCTCTCTCCACAGATGTCTGCCTAAGAAAAGAAAAAGTTCAGAAAAGGTAAATTTATTTATTTTGTACCAGTTATATATATATATATATATATATATGATATAAATATTTTGTCATAGATATAATGGATTATTTGTTGTTGGATTTTTTTTTTTTTTTTTTGGTGTGGGTGTATGTTTTTGTAGCAGCACGGCTGTTGCGACTATTGATGTTCATCAAGCTATTGATCTTATTCAATCAGCTGGATACTCTTATTTAGATGTCAGGTGTGTTCTCTTATGTATTCATTTTTTTTAACACATATACATATATACTGTGTCTTAGCCCGGTGCTACGCACCGGTTAATTTTAATTTATCCATTTTCGATTATCATTGCGTAAGTAAATTTGGATAGTTTTTCTATAGGAGTTTATTATATTTTTTTTAATTATTGGACCTTTTGCTTATAAATAAAAATCAAGTCCATAAATAAAAAATATATTAAATTACAATAAAAACATTAGTTAAAGGGTATTATGTAAATTTACCCAAAAACCATGACTAAAAGGGTATTTTAGTCAGAATTAGGTGACAAAATTCTAAAGCTCAATTCCGGGACTTACCCCTGAATTTTATTCAGGTTTATAATAGTAGTATAGATATAGATACTTCTTGGAAGTGTTGTCTATGTTGTATGAAAATAAATTGATCATTGTTGATGTTTTGTTCTAGGGAGATCCCACTTACCTTGTTGTCGAGAGTGACAACATTATACTGTTCTGCATCTTTGCTTCTTGGAAGTGTTGTCTATGTTGTATGAAAAAAAATTGATCATTGTTGATGTTTTGTTCTAGGGAGATCCCACTTACCTTGTTGTCGAGAGTGACAAAACAATAGCAACCTACGGTATCAATGCTGTCTGCACTCACCTTGGGTGTGTTGTACCATTTAACAAGGCTGAGAACAAGTTTATCTGCCCTTGCCATGGTTCCCAGTACAACAACCAAGGCAAAGTTGTGAGAGGACCTGCTCCTCTAGTAAGACATATCACCTTATCTAACATGTTTTTTCCTTTCTTTTCGGCTTCATTGAATAGAGTTCTTACTTGATTTTAATTGACAATTTTCGCAGTCATTAGCATTGGCACATGCTGACATTATTGACGGCAAGGTAATATTTGTTCCATGGGTTGAGACTGATTTCAGAACAGGCGAAAATCCATGGTGGGCGTAAATGTGTAATCTTCTTTTTCCTATAAAACCGATCTCTTCAGTGTCTTTACAAGGCATCATCAACCCATTGTCAAGTTAATTTTGTAATTTGTTGCATAAACCCAAATTGAACATGGCTTTGGTGCTTATTTCTCTACCATGATGTATACATTGTGTAATATTTGATTTCCCACTATATGATTTTAGTGCTAGTAGTCCTTGATGTTGAACTATATGCAGTGATTAATTAAATCCTAACAACGCCAACAACCCGCAACCTAGACATTCGTGAGAACACCTCCTTTGCAATACAGGATCCGTTTTGTCAATGAAGTCAAAGATTACCAAACAATAGACAATAGTATAAGAAGAACAAAACAATAAAGAACAATAACACCAAGATATACGTGGTTCGGCAATGCCTACCTCCACGGGGAACAATGAGAAGATTTCACTATAAGAAAAGAAACACCGATTACAATAATCTCCCTAGTACTTTCTCTAGATCTTAATCTCTCACCTTAAACCCAATACACCCTTGGCTCCCAAAGTTCTCTCTCTTTTACTCTATCTATCTCTATGTTTCTATTGTTTTCTTCTCTTACAAATACCAAGTTACTTGGGTATTTATAGCCCATGGATAAAAAACAAATCCATATAGAATTACTAATTCAAACTAAAGATAAATAGGAAACCGAGTCCAAATAGAACTCCTGCACATATATGGTTTCCTTAACCAATATAGGAAACTGATCCTATGGATCACACCTCTTATAAGGGATGATCCTGTGCACCCAACTATGGCGAGCCAATATACAACAATCTCCACCTTGGTGAGCCATCGACCAAAAACAAGATCATTGCAGCTTGAATTTCTTCAAGCACCGTCACATTGGCAAGAATCCTCTTGCCTCAACGCACCTCAAGTGAGGAGGTGCTCCACCCAATCTTTAGCATGTAGAAAGATTGAGCAAGTTCAAACAATGTCTGAACTTCTCAACTGAAACCGGCTTAGTAAGACAATCTGAAGCATTTTCATCTGTGTGAACCTTCTCAACTGTAATTTCACCTGAGTCCAACCAATCCCGAATCCGATGATAGCGAATATCAATATGTTTCGTTCTTGCATGAAACATTTGATTCTTCGCAAGGCAAATAGCACTCTGACTGTCACATCTTATCATCATAGAATTTTGATCTAACCCGAATGTGCTTACTAATCCCTTCAGCCAAATAGCTTCCTTGCAAGCTTCTGTTACCGCCATATACTCCGCCTCAGTAGTTGATAGAGCAGTAACCGTTTGGAGCATTGATCTCCAACTAACCGGTCCTCCACCATAAGTGAAGACGTACCCTGTGGTGGATCTTCGCTTATCTAAATCTCCGGCATAATCAGCATCCACATAACCTGAAACACATGCTTTGCCTTGTTGTCTTTCAAACAAGATACCCAACGTCTTAGTGCCCTTCAGATACTTGAGAATCCATGTCACAGCTTTCCAGTGTGGCTTTCCTGGATTCGCCATGTATCTCGATACTACACTTAGTGCTTGAGCTAAATCAGGTCTTGTGCATACCATTGAGTACATGAGACACCCTACTGCGCTTGCATACGGCTTCTTCTTCATCTCTTCCACTTCAGCATCTGTGGAAGGACATTGACTTTTGTTTAAAACAAAACTGTTGTTCAAAGGAGTTGACACAGGATCTGCATCAATCATATTGAAGCGCTCAAGTACCTTTTGAATGTACTTGACTTGTGACAGCCATATCTTTCCAGCTTTCATGTCTCTCCTTATCTCCATACCTAGGATCTTCTGTGCAGGACCAAGATCCTTCATGTCGAATTCCTTGCTTAACAACGTCTTCAGCTCCTTAATTCTAAACATATCCCGACAAGCAATAAGCATGTCATCTACATAAAGTAGCAATAGGATCACCATCCCATCATCAAACACATGAGTGTACACACAACAATCATAGTCACATCTTCTATACCCAATGTTCAGCATATAAGAGTCGAAACGTTTGTACCACTGTCTTGAAGATTGCTTGAGCCCGTAAAGAGACTTCTTCAACCTACAAACCAGATTTTCCTTACCAGCTTCAACAAAACCCTGAGGTTGAGCCATGTAGATGACTTCCTCTAATTCACCATGGAGAAAAGCAGTTTTGACATCTAACTGCTCAAGCTCCATATCCTGCTGAGCAACCAGTGATAGTAACACTCTAATAGAAGTATGTTTCACTACCGGAGAGAAAATTTCATCATAATCAACTCCTTCCTTCTGTGAGTACCCCTTCGCCACCAAACGTTCTTTGAACTTTGGTGGTTCTTTCTCATGCATTCCTTCCTTCTTCTCGTAAACCCACTTACAGCCAACAATTTTTCTTTCTGCAGGTTTAGGAACTAACTCCCAAACGGAGTTCTTGTATAGAGATTCCATCTCTTCAGCCATAGCTTCAATCCACTCTTCTCTTTCGTTACTTTCAACTGCTTCACGATAAGAAGTAGGATCACCTTCACTAATGCTTAAAGCATAATGAACTTCTTCCTCGAACCCAAGTCTAATAGGTGCTTTGACTTGTCTTTGGCCCCGGTTCTTTGCTATGCTGTAAGGTTGTTGCTTATCTTTATTAGATTCAACCTCCTTTTCACACTGTTGTTGTTCTGGCCCATCCTCTTCAACCCCTGCATCTGACTCCTCCACCTGAATAGGAGTCTCCCTGTTGGATACCTTGGTAAGAGGAGATATCTCTGTAGTTGCTTTCTTAACAATAGTGTTTTTCTCACCATTCTTCATGTCTTGATTCATAGGCATAGTCTTCTCATCAAACACAACATCTCTACTAAGGATTTTCTTTCGGTTCACTGGATCCCATAACTTATAACTCTTCACTCCCTTCTCGAAGCCGATGAAAATGCATTCATGAGATTTGGGTTTAAGTTTGGTTCTCTCATCACTAGGAATAAGAGCATATGCATTACATCCAAATACCTTCAAAGTAGAGTAGTCTACCGGTTTACCTGACCATACCTCTTCTGCACATCTGAAATCAAGCATCTTGGATGGTGAACGATTAACCAAGTGACAAGCATGGTTAAGTGACTCTGCCCAAAACATTTCTGGCAGACCTGCATGAAACCTCATGCACCTCTCTTTATTCATAAGAGTTCTATTCATCCTTTCTGCAGCTCCATTCTGTTGGGGATTCTTCTTCACGGTAAAATGCCTTGCAATACCTTCATCTTTGCAGTACTGTAGAAACTTCCTATCCTTATATTCACCGCCATTGTCAGTTCTTAGATACTTGATTTTTCTGCCTGTTTGATTCTCTACTTCTGCCTTCCACTCCTTGAATTTAGTGAAAACTTCGGATTTTTCCTTCATGAAGTAGACCCAAACTTTCCTCGAAAAATCATCCATGAAAGTGACAAAGTAGCGAGCTCCACCTTTTGATTGAGTAGGTGAAGGCCCCCACACATCTGAGTGAATATAGTTAAGTACTTCTGTACTTCTGTTCTTTGTATCTGCAGCTTTGAAGTGTACTTTAGTTTGCTTTCCCATAATACAATACTTGCAGAACTCAAGTTTACACTCTCCTACACCCTTCAACAATTGTCGCTTGTGTAGTTCTTCCATGGCTCTTTCACTCATATGCCCTAGCCTCAAGTGCCAAAGCTGAGTGTGATCTTCTTGTGTAGAAACTGCAGCTCCACCAATTACTGTATTTCCTAAAAGCTTGTATAAATTGTTAGAAAGTCTTACTCCTCTCATAACCACAAGTGAACCCTTTGAGACTATGAGATTCCCATATTTGGATTTGTATGTGTACCCATTCTTATCCAAATAACCCAGGGAAATAAGATTCTTCCTTAGTGCAGGAACGTATTTCACGTTACCCAGAGTCCTAACAATTCCATCATGCATCTTCAACTTTACCGTACCGATTCCACAAACTTTACAACTGGAATTATTCCCCATAAAAACTACGTCGCCTTTTCTTTTCTCAAACGTGTCAAACCAGTCTTCGTTTGAACACATATGATAAGAAGCGCCACAATCTAAAATCCAAGGTGAAGAAATATCATTACCTGAAGAAGTCGCCAAAATTTCTCCGTCGCTATCATCTGTAACAACGCTGGCTGAATTTGAATTTTCGGCATTCTTCTTCTTTTCCTTATATTTCTTACAATCTCGTTTCCAGTGGTCTGTCGCACCACATTCAAAGCAACCTTCTTTATCCCTGGATTTAGATCTGCCCCTGCCTTTTGATTTGCTACTTCTCTTATTTGTTCGGCCCCTCTCGTTAGAATTCTTGACATATAGTCCTTCTGCTTGAGAGTCTTCACCTGTGTTCTTATTCATCTTCACATGAGAGATTATATCTTGAACAACTTCATCATACTTTAAAGTATCCTTGCCGAACATCAATGTGGTCCTGAAGTGCTTGAAAGATGGAGGCAAAGATCTGAGCAGGTACAGAGACTTGTCTTCATCGTCATACTTCACATCCACCCGTAGCAAATTTGTGATGCACTTATTGAACACGTTTAGATGTTCCATAAGATCACCACCTTCTTCCATCCGAAGATTCAAGAGTTCATCCTTTAAGAAAAGTTTATTGGATAAAGACTTACCCATATACAACTTCTCAAGCTTTTCCCACGTTCCTTTGGCACAAGTTTCCTCCATCACATTAAACATCACCTCGTCCGAGATATGTAGTTCGATGGAACTCATGGCTTTGAGATCTGCTTTGTTCCACTCGTCATCTGACATGTCCTTTGGCTTCTTGTCTTTCCCATCAAGAACCACATGAAGATCTTGTTGGATCAAAACGTTTCTCATCTTCCTTTGCCATAGTGTAAAGTTATCTCTACCGTCAAACGGTTTAATCTCAACTTTTACACCGCCGCCAAGAGTAGTAACCGATGGTTTCTTACCGTCACTATTTGCAGGAACACCTGTAGTCTCCGTCATCTTTGACAAAACCTTAAATCCAACCTAAGCTCTTGATACCACTTGTTGAACTATATGTAGTGATTAATTAAATCCTAACAACGCCAACAACCCGCAACCTAGATATTCGTGAGAACACCTCCTTTGCAATACAGGATCCGTTTTGTCAATGAAGTCAAAGATTACCAAACAATAGACAATAGTATAAGAAGAACAAAACAATAAAGAACAATAACACCAAGATATACGTGGTTCGGCAATGCCTACCTCCACGGGGAACAATGAGAAGATTTCACTATAAGAAAAGAAACACCGATTACAATAATCTCCCTAGTATCTTTCTCTAGATCTTAATCTCTCACCTTAAACCCAATACACCCTTGGCTCCCAAAGTTCTCTCTCTTTTACTCTATCTATCTCTATGTTTCTATTGTTTTCTTCTCTTACAAATACCAAGTTACTTGGGTATTTATAGCCCATGGATAAAAAACAAATCCATATAGAATTACTAATTCAAACTAAAGATAAATAGGAAACCGAGTCCAAATAGAACTCCTGCACATATATGGTTTCCTTAACCAATATAGGAAACTGATCCTATGGATCACACCTCTTATAAGGGATGATCCTGTGCACCCAACTATGGCGAGCCAATATACAACACTTGAATCACTCTGGTTTTGGTTGTGTGTTTGTTGCAATGCTGCACTTGTATAGCATTAATAATAATAATAAATCACCCAAAAGTTTCTCACTGAAAGAAAGATCCAAACCTTAATAATAATAAACCATATTTTTTTTTCTTTTTTTTCAATCAAAGCAAATTTTATTAATAAAAATTCCAGAAATTATACAAAGTTAGAGGATAAGCGCGATACAAACTGCGCTGCAAGTCTTTTTTGAATAGCAAATTAAAACCAATCCTACGGAATACATATTCATTGGAACTCGCTGTCATCACATTGGTATTCATCACTTTTTGCACCCTCCTGAGAAATTCAACTGTTTTTTGTGGTAGAAACCTAAAAGTATCAAAAACAAAAGGACTGAAACAACGTTGGTTCGATGTTTCCTCGTGTTTCTGTACCCCAACTACGTGAATGATTATAGCTACGGTTTTTTTTTTTTTTATTCCATTCTGCATATCATATGCATGGTATATTGGATTTTCTCTTGTTTCTACATGTCTAATTATTTTCTCTCAATAATTTATCGGCTCCTTCTTTGATCAAGTGCCATGCTGCACTAACATGGTTCTCCATTGTGAGAGTAGATCCTACCGCAAATCTCAATATGTAGGTTCCTCCTATGACTGTGTGAGTCATGTACATTCTACCACTTGTGTTAACCCAATTGAGTAGTTTTGGATTTAACAACTCTAGAGAATCGGAATTGTGAATAGCAGTTAGCCGAAAGCACACCAATGCAAATTCTCGTGGTACGACAATTTCAAATCGTGGATCTGATCTGACATATTCTTCAAACATTTTTGCCATTTCAACGTCAGAGCGGATGTGACTCTGTAGCTTTGCTACACCGTAGCTACGTAGTACAAACCAAAGTCGAAGAGCTCGAAAACGCCTCCCAAACCCTATTTGCCAATCTTTGTAATCAACCACTGAGTTCAACTCACTTGGTTTATTCTTCAAATATTCTGGGTCAGTACTCAACACTTTAATTATTGAAGCAGGTTCCTTAAGCCATAAACAACAACAATCCAAGTAAGTTAAAAGCCATTTATGTGGACTTAAACTCAGGGAGTTAGCTCGTTCGACACCATTAAGAAAATGGCGAAATTCAGGGCATATACACGCACTCCCTGCATACGCAGCATCCACGTGGAACCACATGCCAAAATCACTTGCCACATCGGCAAGTTGGTCTAGAGGATCTACTGCATTGGATGAAGTTGTCCCCACAGTTCCACATAGATAAATTGGCACCAAACCATTTGCCACATCAGCTTCAATAGCAGATCGGAGCTGAGCTGAAGAAAGGGAGAAATTTTCATGCTTTGTTGTTGGAATTAATCGTGTGTTCCGTGGTAGTATACCAGCTATCTTGCAAGCTTTCGCAAGTGTTGAGTGAGTTTGATCAGAACCATACACGACAAGCTTGGCAATTTTTTCATCGCCAATTGTTTCAAGCACGCGATCTCTTGCAGCGACAAGTGTACATAGTATAGCTTCACTTGTAGTCCCTTGGAGAACTCCACCACCTGTACCAGAATGCATGAAAGACTTAGGCAATTGAAGCAACTGAGCCAACCAGTCCATTACGACCAATTCTAATTCAGTTGAAGCTGGTGAAGCTAGCCAGTTGAACCCGACTGAGTTGAAGGCAGTGCACATCATTTCACCGAGAAAAGCTGCAGTGCTAACAGTAGCTGGAAAATAAGCAAAGAAATTAGGGCTTAACCAATGGGTCATACCCGGAATTATATCCCGTTTTACATCTTTTAGTATGGTTTCAAATGGTTCTGGTCCATATGGTGCCGATTCTGGAAGTCGTGAACGGAGATAACCTGGTTCCACTTGGCTAAGAACAGGATAGGAATCGATGTTTTTGTAGTAATCAGCAATGAAATCAATGGTTTGGTAAGCTTGTTTTCGAAATTCTTCAGGATCTAATGGGTTGAATTCATCACCGAGGTTGGGGTCGGATTTATTGAGACTACCCATTGAGAGATAACAGAGAAAAGCTGACGGAAATAGGCAGGATTATTGCACGGAGAAAAATGAGTTTATATAGAAGAAGATTGGATTAATATTAATAAAAATTGTATTAATGTGACTGTTATGATTTGCTTACAGGACAAGTATGTGTGCTTGTCTTTATCTTTCAACTTCATTAAAACTATATATGTCTGCCAAGATTTGCTTACAGTTCAAGTTATATTTGCTTCTCTGTCTTTATATTTTATGAAATTATTTTCATTTCTTTAACAAGAAGTTTTTGGAGTTGGATAACTTACCCTGTATTTACTAAATCTCCCGACTTATCAAATTCTAAAGGGGTTTGATGTTCACATTGTGCATAATGCTGCTGTCTCAGCATATAAAAACCATAGCGTGTTTAGAAGTTAGTACCATCATCTCAGAAATTCCCCATGCATTTTCTTTCTGTAATAATTGGTTGTCACTCGCAGAATGTTTCGTTTCATAGACATTTTCTAAACACGGCTACCCGTGTTGCTCATGGTTGCCCACGATTTGTAGGTCGCCTTGAGAAATGAGTAAATCCTTTCATATGGACCTGACATGTGGTTGATGCCCATCAGTGTGGTGGATGCCATTGAACATGACCTGAAACAGTGACGGATGTTGGGACTGCGCAAGTATTTTCCAACATCCGTCACATTACTGAAACATTAATTAGTACAGACATAAAATGTTAGTTTTTAATTATGTAATTATTTCGAATTTTTTTTTTTTTAATGTTCTGTCATAGGTCTGGGAACTGTTTGGCTCATATGCATATGCATGTTGTGCAACAGCAAGGGATAATAACTTAATGATTCCTCTCCCCTATTCTGATCCTCCTTCATGGTTTATACACCAGGTGGAATTCGATAACCTGTTTTGTAATATTGGAAAGATTTAGCTTATATTGGAAAGCGGACGGATGGACACTTCTTTTTCCCACCCGAAGTATAATGGACGTCCTAAAATCAGTCGAATATTATCAGAATATTGAGTTGTGCCCAGTATTAGAGTTGTGTATTTAAGCTATAAGGGTAGTATAGTACTTTCCATTCATAGGGCTATATAAGCCAAAGATGTATGCATATGTAATCTGTTCTGTTCTGTTCTTCTCTTCCTCACTTTCTAATGAAGAACCCTAGTTCTATCTTTTCTGTTGTGTAAGGTTTATCACCCAGTTCCCCTGTTGTTGGATAATGTCCAAGATGTCTCAACTGCCTTGATTCTTGATTCCAATTGTTGTATGGTAATGAACATGGGTTGGGAATCTTCTCTGTGTTTCTAATGAAGATGTATACACTTAGATATATTTGAGAAGAGCAACTTGTTATAAGTTATATAGAAATTTATCTAACAAACATGTGGTTCGCCTGAGTAGTCTAAGCTGTCCATCACCTCATTTGTTATCTGGAGTGACAAGGTGCGCGTTTATGCTTCTAATAATATATTTTATGCTAGAGCCTAAGATACTTTTTCTTTTGTTTTACTTGTGATCAGAATATGTATATAGAGTTATAGACATTCTCATAATAAGATCCATTTCATTTCATATCTAAAACCTTCAGCATTAACTATGAAGATGAACACGAAAGCCGACCAGCCAAACCCTTTAGTAAGAGTATCCTTTACCCTCTTTTCGGTTTTCTTTCTTGTGTTTCTCTACATTTTCTCCATCAATGATGTCCAATTTTCTTCTATAAGGAAACTCGGTCAATCTGTTGTCAATAACTTTCAATACCTAACTGTCAATAAATCTTTTGAACAAACTTCATCACCACACAATATGAGAGTGCTCTTTGGAATCCTTACATTGCCTGAAAAATATCAAAGACGGCATTTACTTCGCCTAATATATGCTACACAATCTACCTTGCGTGCACAAGTAGACGTGAAGTATGTGTTTTGCAATCTTACTAAGGAAGATGAAAGAGTACTAGTTGCACTTGAGATCATGCTCTACAACGACATCATTATACTCAACTGTACAGAGAATATGGACAAAGGTAAAACTTATACATATTTCTCTAGCTTGCCTGATATATTTGATGATCCAGAACGACGACACAGTCCTCCATATCATTATGTGATGAAAGCTGACGATGACACTTATTTTCGCTTAGATAAATTAGTTGAGTCCCTAAGGCCACTGCCAAGGGAAGACTTGTACTATGGTTATGTCATTCCATGTCTTAGTATGGACCCTTTTGTGGATTACATGTCTGGAATGGGCTACTTGATTTCTTGGGACCTAGTCGAATGGATTCGAACCTCAGAAATACCAAGAAACCATACTGAAGGACCAGAAGACAAAGTCGTAGGTGATTGGCTACGAGAAGGAAATCGTGCAAAGAACAGGTATAACGCTAAATGGAGTATGTATAATTACCCAGATCCTCCGATCCGATAGGATGTACACATGAACTTACGCCTAATACCATTGCTGTCCATCGATTAAAAGATCAAGAGAAATGGATCAAGACGTTGAAGTACTTCAATGTTACTAATAATCTTTCACCATCTAAGCTATATCATATTTCTTAAGGGGAAGCTAATACCTATAACAATTTTTTTTAATTATTCTTTTTGTTTGAGTTCTAATGGATTAATATTCAATAATAATGTTTAAGTTGTGGTATGTGTAACTTCAAAATTATAAATTAATCATATCTGCAACTTTGTTCTGAACACCAGACTTGTGAGACCATCTCATGTGCCGAGAACTGACTTTATCCTGACTGCCAATATACTTCAATGCAACATGATCAATATAAACCACAAAAGCAGAATGGATAAGGGTAATGACGCCAGTGGTCTAGAGTTTTAATCAGTGCATAAAACTCTAAATCATAAGTGCTATAATTCTTCTTCGCACCAGTCAACTTCTCACTGAACTAAGCACCGGACGCCCATTTTGGCTAAGAACAACACCACACCCACTTTAGAAGCATCTGTGTGCACTTCAGAAGGCACAGAAAAATCAGGAAGAACCTGTAACACCAATACCCACTCATGTGATTTTTTTGGCGTATTGATTTTTAACTGGTCTGATGGTAGGCTTGTATGTATATTACAAGGGTCGGGCCTCGCTGTTGGCAACGAGATTTTTGAGGTGGAACATGCAACTAATAGTACAACCTCAACAAAGGTGGAAAAACACAGTCGAACATGTACGACTAACCACTATTCTTCTATCCCGTTTGCTTTTAATATTGGGATTTAGAATCAGAAGCGGTTGAACTTCTCAAAAAATGTAGAATGTAATGGATTATGGATAGCAATGTGATGACTGCTAGTTCGAATGAATAAGTATTTAAAAGAATTGGTATTGTTTTTTAGTAAGGATTTGCAGCGCAGTTTGTAGCATGTTTATCGGACTTTGCTAATACATGATTAGGTTAGTCCCTAATGCCAATTGCCAAGGGATGACTTCAGATTTGTACTATGGCCAGCTATGTTATTCCATGACTTATAGAAATACTACACCACTGGAAGTATAATAATGACACAGATAGTTTGACTTTTAGCTTTTTAGGCATAATTAACCCTCTTCATATATTCCTTTGGAAGATCAATAGCTTCATTTTCTTTCCCATCATACACTAAGATGGAAGATCAGAAACATTCTCTTCAGGAAGGAGTCTGCCTAAGAAAAGAAACAATGCCTCTCTCCACAGATGTCTGCCTAAGAAAAGAAAAAGTTCAGAAAAGGTAAATTTATTTATTTTGTACCAGTTATATATATATATATATATGATATAAATATTTTGTCATAGATATAATGGATTATTTGTTGTTGGATTTTTTTTTTTTTTTTTGGTGTGGGTGTATGTTTTTGTAGCAGCACGGCTGTTGCGACTATTGATGTTCATCAAGCTATTGATCTTATTCAATCAGCTGGATACTCTTATTTAGATGTCAGGTGTGTTCTCTTATGTATTCATTTTTTTTAACACATATACATATATACTGTGTCTTAGCCCGGTGCTACGCACCGGTTAATTTTAATTTATCCATTTTCGATTATCATTGCGTAAGTAAATTTGGATAGTTTTTCTATAGGAGTTTATTATATTTTTTTTAATTATTGGACCTTTTGCTTATAAATAAAAATCAAGTCTATAAATAAAAAATATATTAAATTACAATAAAAACATTAGTTAAAGGGTATTATGTAAATTTACCCAAAAACCATGACTAAAAGGGTATTTTAGTCAGAATTAGGTGACAAAATTCTAAAGCTCAATTCCGGGACTTACCCCTGAATTTTATTCAGGTTTATAATAGTAGTATAGATATAGATACTTTCTGTTAAAATGTTTTCTGATTTGGAATTAGAGGTTTTTATCTATAATCAGAACAACAGAAGAGTTCAACAAAGATCATGTGGCTGTCGAAAAAATTTTAAATGTCCCTTATATCTTCAAAACACCAGAAGGTATGCTTTTTAATACAACAGCTATGCTTTACTTTTTTTGCGCATTACAATTTGCTGGAACTAATTCTAGTACTCATTGGTTGAATTATAGGAAGAGTGAAAAATCCTCAATTTCTAGAGCAGGTTATGTCTACCTGCAACAAGGATGTTCATCTCGTCGTTGTAAGCTCTTCCTATGCTTACTTATTTTGGACTCAGACATGTAATTGCCAATTAAGCCTACAGATAATTCAACTCTCTGTCGTCAAAAAGCCCTACCGGAGGTGGTTTTTGAGATTCATGTGTGTTAAGAACATGGGTCGGATGCCATGTCAGACAGCTCTTTGCTCCATCACTTCATCAGATATGGAATAATATTTTGAACAGTTGTATCTGACATGGCATCTGACTCATGACTGTAGTGGTTATGCACCTTAGCATTGGGAAAAAGAATTACCCTCGTGAGGTTGACTATGTTTATTTAAACGGAAATTAAATAGTAGTTGGACTGTCAAGATTCAGATCAACTTAATTAATCATACAAAGTTAACCAATTCAAATTATTTTCTCGTTTAAAGATTAGTAGGAGGCAATCTATAAATGCAATCAAAAAAGACTCTGCAAGTAGTTAATTACCTGTCATAAAACTCTGGAACCACATATCCCTGCAGGCAGTAGCCATGACTTCAGTAATAAGTTACCGTGTGGGGTGGGGGGCTGAAACATTGAATGGCTAATGTCGTGGTATCAGTAAAAGCTTCCTCTACGATTCTCTTAATTCACATGTGTTGTGCGCAGCGGAAACTTATGCACCAATACCCAAGATTGAAATAGTGTATGAATCAAACAAAACAAAAACAAAACAAACACAAAACACAAGATTTACGTGGTTCGGCGATTGCCTACGTCCACCAACCAAAGAGGAGAGCTTCTTATTAACAAATCAACAAAGATACAAAGTATCTAACCAATGGAGAAAATCTCCCAACAAATCTCTCACTCACCAAACAAATCCTCATCAACTCTCACAAGGAGACAAACAACAAATATGGATTGACGATACTAAACCAATCCCTAAGACCTTATATTTATAGCCTTTAGGGTGTACAAAACAAATTCCTAATAGGAATACCAAACTTAATCAAATTGGAAGTCATATTCCAATACCAAATTCTAAATCCTTAATATGGACTTAGAAATCCAAATATGAAACGGATTCCCTTATAGAACCGGTTTCCCAACAATTCTCCACCTCGGTGAAGATTTCCCAAATCTGAGCCGATCTTCAAAAAAAAACGACGAACAACCAAACCAAAGCGGCCAAACCATCAAGTGGCTGCCTACGTACCCTCCATGGGATCAAGCCATCGTAGTTCTTCCAAACGGACATCTTTCGATGCCCACAATGCCCCGAAAGGCCAAATCCCCCTCTAAGGGGCCAAATCAAAACCAAATGCCCACCAATGCCCTATAGGGCTCACAAACAACTTCAACACAATGGGGTCCAAAGCTACCAAATACCATCTCCACCTCAACAAAGTTCTCCATCGAAGATGATCCAATGCCCCGAAAAACTAACCTCTCAAGAGTTTTTCCTATGAAGTTCAACCAAGTGGGGTACAAATTCAAATCACTATGCATAGATTTACCAAATACGTCTTCCTTACTAAGCGCCAAACAAACATCACATGAGAGATTACCAACAATAGGAAGTACGTACACAAAACCCCCAAACAAAGGTTTCACGGCTTCATAAGGTTCTTGGGCGATAACCTTGCTACTAACAATGGTGGCTTCAACTTTCTTCTTTGCCGTGTCACCTAACAAACCAATCAAATGTGGAGCGACATCAATCTCCACCCGAACAAATGACGCTTCAACAAAATGCCTATCAACTATGCATGCCTTGCCACCCGCAAATAAATCTGTCTTCACTTGCATAGTACCATCAACGGCATGCCCCATATTACTATGCAATTCCTTGGTAGAATCGACAGACAAATCAACAACTGAACTATGCAAACCACATGTAATTGCACTTCCTTTCAAGTAGTACAACTTACCCTTTCTAATGCCTTTCATAACAACTCGTGCACCTACAACAACTTTTAGAGCTCCACCAATACATGTAATTTTCATACCATCGGACTCTAAAACACCCAATGAGATTTGATTCGCAGTCAACTCTGGTACATACCAAACATCTTCTAACTTTCGAGTGCATCCATCTTCCAACTTCAATTGAACTGTACATATCCCAAAAGTTTTGCAAGTATGATCATTACCAAGCAAAACACAAGCATCTAGCTCCTGAAAGCTATCAAACAACTCCCTATTGGGACACATATGATAGGAACAACCCGAATCCAAAATCCACTCATTAGTAGAATGACTAACTGAAGATGAAGCCAACAACGAAACACCAACACATGAATCCTCATCTCTTCGATGTACACGAACAATCTTCTTCTGCAACTTTGGACAATTAATTTTCCAATGTCCCCAACAATGACAATAGGCACATTCATTCTTTGCAAAAGTTCTTCGACTTCTCAATTTACATTGAGAACCAACCAATCTACCAATACTATCATCAACCACATAGAGCCGGTCCTCTGTATTTTTCAAAGCGTACTTGTCTTCCAACTTGGACAACATAATTATTACAATGGTTTCCAATTTGACAATGTACCACAAATCTTCTACCAAACAATACCGGACAAATTCACAAGCCTTTAAATTTAGAGTTAACCATTCATCATCATTCATATTTCTCGATTTATCATCAAGAACATCCACACAATCTTGTACCTCCGTCTTCCACATAGCAAAGTCGAGGTTACCATCAAATTTATGAATGTCAACATCTAACAACAAGGTTTGATCAAACAAACTATCAATCTTCTTTCCAAATTCACTCGAATCCGAAATATGATCCGACATGATACCAATCAATTTCATACACCAGACAATCACCAAACGAAGGTAAACAAATCTGAAAATTCACACAGGAATTTCAACAAACACCTTCTTGACAACCCACGGATAAAAGGTAGAACTTTTGGCTTGAAACACAAATAAGAAACTCACTACAGAATTTCTTCAAACACCTTCAAGACGCTCAAGATCTAGCCTGCAGCTCTGATACCACTTGTTGTGCGCAGCGGAAGCTTATGCACCAATACCCAAGATTGAAATAGTGTATGAATCAAACAAAACAAAAACAAAACAAACACAAAACACAAGATTTACGTGGTTCGGCGATTGCCTACGTCCACCAACCAAAGAGGAGAGCTTCTTATTAACAAATCAACAAAGATACAAAGTATCTAACCAATGGAGAAAATCTCCCAACAAATCTCTCACTCACCAAACAAATCCTCATCAACTCTCACAAGGAGACAAACAACAAATATGGATTGAGGATACTAAACCAATCCCTAAGACCTTATATTTATAGCCTTTAGGGTGTACAAAACAAATTCCTAATAAGAATACCAAACTTAATCAAATTGGAAGTCATATTCCAATACCAAATTCTAAATCCTTAATATGGACTTAGAAATCCAAATATGAAACGGATTCCCTTATAGAACCGGTTTTCCCAACAACATGTCTAATGGGTTTGTGCATGGATATTGTGAAGGCTTGTCAAGGTGGTGGCCGATCACTTCTTGCATCGGAGGAGCTTGTGAATGCCGTAAGTTAAACATATATATCTTTCACTATCCAAATGGAACTTTTGGTTTCAAGTGTCTCTTACTATAGTGTGGTAAGATTGTTCTCTTGAACATGCAGGGGTATGAGCACGTAAGGAACATGGAAGGCGGTTTCAGTGCATGGATTGAGAATGGGTTGGTTACGAAAAATTCAAAACTCGTGGATTGATGATTTTAGTCCTCGATCTATTGGACTTATTTAAGTCCAAAAACATGTATCACTACCATATAGATGGATGTTTCCATGTAATCTTTATATCATATGGAGCAGCAGTGTTGCTCAACAATAACTATCTTGTGGCTTGAGTGCTTGACATAATTTTAAAACCCTGCTCTAGGGTAGGGTATACCTGATATACCCCAAAATAATTTTGATTTATTTTGTACCTAGTCTCGTGGATACAGAAATAGTGGCAGGTTATATAGTCTGTCGCAACATAGTCTGCCAACTAACAGCTCCCTAAGAGTGTTTAACTAATATTTAACACCTTCATAGACTGCGTTTTCTATAGTGGACAAGCTAGCTGAGAATTTAAATTCAAGCCTTGAGAAGAAGGTATCCAAAACTGAGTTATTTTGCATCAAAAAGTGGACAAGCTAGCTAACTGAGAATATAAATTCAAGAGGTAATTAGCGATACCCCCCAGAATCCAAGGCAACATAGCGATACCCCCCCCAACTCCAAAAAGATTTGTGTCACCCCCCCCCAAAAATTATTTTCCGGTGAAAAATAGACTTGAACTGCCATAAATACCCTTATTCCACATCAGCAGTGGTTTAGGTCAAATTCAAAGTCTGATTAGCTCTAAATTCAATGTTGTCTTCCATCTTCCATCAAACAGTTGCAGTTTGACAAACCATCTGGTTACTACCAATTACACCAATTGCAGGGGATTGCGACAAGCGCTGGATTTGGAAACAGACTACCATTAATCTTTTAAAGTTCTTTAATTTTTCTGAGTTTAATTAATTTTTTACGATGAAATTCTATTCATAAACGAGGAAATTACACAAAAGTGGAGGATAGGGGCGCTACATACTGCGCTGCCAATTGTTTTTGAATAGCAAATCCAACCCTTCAAAAACATATTCATTACAACCTGTAGTCATCATGTTGTTATCCATTACCATTTGTAATCTCTGCTCAATTAGTTAGTGAATCGATCCTGACTAGGTAGTTAGCAAGTAAAACCATGGGACTGAGAGAAGTCCAACTGCCTCACATCGTTACCCATTTTACTCTTGAATTTCAGAAGTTCTATTGAACACAGCAGCTCTTATACATGGTATTCAAGACTGGAATGCGCACACACATACACAGACACGCGCTAGCTTTATTATTATTAACAAACACACTAGTACACTACATTGATTTAAGAACCAGTACACTTAACCAGTACCAGGCTCACACTTGCAACCATCTCCACATTCTGCAAAGGATTTCCCAGCCTTAGAGCCATCAGTTTTAGTGATCACACAACTCCACCCATCATCACACTGACAAATAACCTCGCCCCCAGTAGCACCTTTAGTGATCTCGCGGGTGCCTGCTCCAATCTCGCAAGTGCAACCTTCACCACATTTGAAGTATGCTTTGCCTGAGTCAGGTCCAGAAGTCTTGGTGACTACACAAGTCCATCCATCACCACATTTGCAATAAGCCTTCCCCTCAGTTCTTCAACCAACATGACCAAAACCAACAAAGTTATGAACACTTTCTCCAGAAGACATATATAACAAAGAAATATTCAAATTATACCATAATATAGCTAACAAAAAAAGGAAAGTAAAAGCAAATACAAACCTGCTAGCTTCACCAATCTTCATGACTTCAGCCATATTGATTCTAAGTTTGTTCTTCAGACTTCGTACCTTGCCCCCTCTTTATTTATAATGTGGAATTGGTATCTAAAGTCACTAAACATTGTGAAAGTGATGATAGAAAAGGATTTATTCAAAGTGTTGTATCATCATCACATGGGTTATGTGGTTTTCTTTGAAATGGACAAAATGATTAACAGAAGATAATGGTGGATGTACATTATCTCCTTTTGAATAAATTAAAAAAAAATATATAATATAAGTGAAAGGGGATTAAAGATAATCGATGATTAAGATGGAACTGGTTCAAAAATGATGTGTGTGTCACGGCCATATATTTTCCGGGCCTCAAGTCCTTAACTATTTAGTACACAAAATAGTTTTGGGTTTAGGCTCCGCTCGTTTAGAATAGAGATTTTTGGACATACCCCATTTGAAAGTCAAAATTTGAGATACCTCATTTGAAAAAAAAATGTTAAGATACCCTATTTCAAGACAGAAGAGCGTAGGTTAGTTTTATGATGGACGGCTAAGATAACACCACATCTTGAAATGGGGTATCTCAGTTTTATGAGTCGAGACCCAGCCTATTTGTGGCCAAATTAATTGCACCCCACCCTGTAAAATCCCAAAAATTTAGCTTTTAGCTTTGTTATGTAGTGGGCATAGGCACTTTAGTAATTTGGTATTATAAATTACAAATAGAACTTAATAATAACTTGCTAATTGTTATACTGCATCCAAGTCCACCAGATCTTATATACCTTGCTTACTAATGTGATGTTAAGCAGAGGTGTCAAGAGAGGAAACGGAATTGTTTAGAATGCTTGACACGAAGGCAAGGACAGCTTGAGAAATCGAGGTTGTATTGTGATTAAGTGGAATATTAGAACAATAAGTATGGTTAGTAATTTAACCATATTGGTTAGGTTATGATACATTGATACAGCCATACAGGTGTTTCTCTTCTCTGGTCCTATTAAGATTATTTTGGTAATGAATCGAGTTGTTTTAAACTCTATATATTTGATGTTGTTATATATACTGTTGGTGGATCCATCCCCATGTTTGGCTAGGCCCGTGAGCCTAACCGTTTGTACGGCCCGTGACCCAGTTGAGAGAGTGGTAAAGTCCACTTCCGTGTTTAGTTAGGTATCAGGTATGTGCCTACCAATTTATCCGGTATTCCGGCTGATATACATTGTGGTAGCCTCCCTCTACAAGTTCGAGCTTTTAGAGAAGTGGTTTACAACATATACAATACAAATGTCGATGATTAGAATTTGTTAACAACTTGATTATCTTATCAGGAAATACTGACTACCAAAAGTCGCCTACTCTGTAACTGCCCTGAAAGCCTACACACAAGTGAGACGAAAGTAAGCACATACACAAGTGAGACGAAAGTATCTCCTGTCATTTAGTTTGGGGAGTACGTCTGCAAGGACATTGTTTACCCTAAGGTACACATATGTAAATTTCCCTCGGATAGCTGGAGGTACAGACTATACGGCCGCACACATGGTCACACTCCCATCACCCGCAAGTGACTAGTTTGCAAGCAGTTTGTAGCGCGCATGTCCTCTACCTTTGTGTTATTCCTCGGTTCATTAAAAAAAAATATTAATTTAAAAAAAAATTACTCTTGGTCAACATATGCACACTTGGAAGCAAGGAAAACGGCAGAGCCATCTTTTCTAATTTTTGAGTTAGCTATATTTTTGCACAAACAATCATAATTCTTCAAAATTTTGATTGGCAGGCAAGCAATTTTTATCCCAAAAACTCTAAATATCCTCCACTATTTTTATTAGAACATTGACGGTTACTTCAGTTATTATAGTTTAAAGGTCAACCACCCTTTAGATTCTTAGTCTCCCTTGTTTCAAACTTCTTGGGCGATTTTGTCTAAACCACTGACATTACTGTCGATATTTGCAAATACCCCACTAAAGATTTTTATTTTGTCTTTACCCCAGCAGATAACGTTTCTGTCTAGTAGCCGTTACAGCAAAGCTGACGTGTTTTATTTTATTATTAATAGAGCTGACGTGGTTTGAAGTAAATCGCCCTTCAACTGTTCAACTAAAAACCCACACGTGTAGGGATCTCGTCGAATCCATCTGATTTAATCCAACGGCTGCGATATGTTTGAAATCTGACCGTTAAAAACAGTTTATTATCCAGGACAACAGTAATCAATTAGGTTTTAGTGTTGATCTTTCATGATGATACTCCAGAAATTTAATTCCCAATCCAATGAACTAAAAATCTTGAGGCTTAGATTGACTAGATGTCATTCAGAATACAATTACTATATTGTTCATTTCAGAATGCCATCTTTTTTGTTTTCTGAATCAAGTTATTCCTACAGATGGAAAACCTTCAAGCGACAAATGCTTAGCATGCGAAGTCACAGTGATGCCAAGGGAGTTGAGCTGAAGAGACCGAACGATTCCATATACAGTTTCCCTTGCCCAGACTGCATGTGCCGTGCAAACAAGACTGACGACACAAAATCATCTCCAGCTCTTTGATTTACTTGGAAAGAGATTTCGGTGGATCGGATTACTTTTTGTTCGACCAACTTGGGAGTGCACACCGCGCCTCTGACCCATTCTTTCCATTGTTGTAATTCTTTCATTCTTCTCTTGGGCGGTGTAGCACTCCATTTTTCCAACTTCAGAAATTTTGCGGAGGAGCATATTTGCTCTGATTATAGTTTACAATCAAGATTTAGGGGATAGTTGACATCCCCTCTTATATGCTGCTGAGAATGGGAGCTGAAAGCAGATTGTCCATCGCCGATGTTCCTAAGCAGTAACTAACACAGTCAGCCCAAATTTTGCGACTGCTGCTGCTGCTGTATCTAACTTTGTTGTGACACATCAAATTCCTTTTCATCATAGGTTTTGCTAGTCTTGTATATCGATTTGATCTGATCAACATACATGTGAGATTAAGAAAAAAAAAAAAGCAACAAAATGAGATTGTTTACTTGTAATAGAATCAGGATATCTGCCACTTTTCTGGTTTTGTTTTGGGTGTGCAGTTTGAAATACATTCCATTTGATTTGTGCAAATTGAGGTATATATTTAATTTTAGGGTTCTTTCTTGTCATACCTTCTACTGCATCTCTTTCACATCGGTGATACTGTTCTTGTTGGGAAACCGGTTCTGTAAGGGAATCTGTTTCATATTGGGATTTCTAAGTCCATATTAAGGATTTAGAATTTGGTATTGGAATATGACTTCCAATTTGATTAAGTTTTGTATTCCTATTAGGAATTTGTTTTGTACACCCTAAAGGCTATAAATATAAGGTCTTAGGGATTGGTTTAGTATCCTCAATCCTCAATTTGTTTATTGGTCTCCTTGAGAGAGTTGTGAGGAAAGGATCATCCTCAATCCATAATTGTTGTTTGTCTCCCTGTGAGAGTTGTGAGGATTTGTTTGGTGAGTGAGAGATTTGTTGGGAGATTTTCTCCATTGGTTAGATACTTTGTATCTTTGTTGATTTGTTAATAAGCTCTCCTCTTTGGTTGGTGGACGTAGGCAATCGCCGAACCACGTAAATCTTGTGTTTTGTGTTTGTTTTGTTTTTGTTTTGTTTGATTCATACACTATTTCAATCTTGGGTATTGGTGCATAAGCTTCCGCTGCGCACAACAAGTGGTATCAAAGCCGAAGGTTAGTTCCTTGGGTTAAAGAGGGATTGCAGAACATTGGTTAAAGGGTTTTGAGGAATCTGTCCAGATTCGATACTCTGTGGTAAAACGGCCATAACTCTGTTCTCGGATATCGAAACGTTGATCCGTTTTTTGGGTTGGAAAGAAGACTCTTCAGGCTTTCCAACGGTGTATGGTACGTTTTCTGTTTCAAAGTATTCTGTTCCCAGTAATTCTTTGAAGTTGACGGTTTTGTTTTCTCAATTTCGGTAAAAATCCAATCTTGGATTTTTCTTGTGGTACTTGGTGAACTCCTTTGGTTTAGTTTGTTTGTTTGGTTTGCTAGTGTATGAAATTGATTGGTATCATGTCGGATCATATTTCGGATTCGAGTGAATTTGGAAAGGAGATTGGTAGTTTGTTTGATCAAACCTTGTTGTTAGATGTTGACATTCATAGATTTGATGGTAACCTCGACTTTGCTATGTGGAAGACGGAGGTACAAGATTGGCTAGCCATTAATGGCTATGTGGATGTTCTTGATGATAAATCGAGAAATATGAATGATGATGAATGGTTAACTCTAAATTTAAAGGGTTGTGAATTTGTCCGGTATTGTTTGGTAGAAGATTTGTGGTACATTGTCAAATTGGAAACCATTGTAATAGTTATGTTGTCAAAGTTGGAAGACAAGTACGCTTTGAAAAATACAGAGGACCGGCTCTATGTGGTTGATGATAGTATTGGTAGATTGGTTGGTTCTCAATGTAAATTGAGAAGTCGAAGAACTCTTGCAAAGAATGAATGTGCCTATTGTCATTGTTGGGGACATTGGAAAATTAATTGTCCAAAGTTGCAGAAGAAGATTGTTCGTGTACATCGAAGAGATGAGGATTCATGTGTTGGTGTTTCGTTGTTGGCTTCATCTTCAGTTAGTCATTCTACTAATGAGTGGATTTTGGATTCGGGTTGTTCCTATCATATGTGTCCCAATAGGGAGTTGTTTGATAGCTTTCAGGAGCTAGATGCTTGTGTTTTGCTTGGTAATGATCATACTTGCAAAACTTTTGGGATAGGTACAGTTCAATTGAAGTTGGAAGATGGATGCACTCGAAAGTTAGAAGATGTTTGGTATGTACCAGAGTTGACTACGAATCAAATCTCATTGGGTGTTTTAGAGTCCGATGGTATGAAAATTACATGTATTGGTGGAGCTCTAAAAGTTGTTGTAGGTGCACGAGTTGTTATGAAAGGCATTAGAAAGGGTAAGTTGTACTACTTGAAAGGAAGTGCAATTACATGTGGTTTGCATAGTTCAGTTGTTGATTTGTCTGTCGATTCTACCAAGGAATTGCATAGTAATATGGGGCATGCCGTTGATGGTACTATGCAAGTGAAGACAGATTTTTTTGCGGGTGGCAAGGCATGCATAGTTGGTAGGCATTTTGTTGAAGCGTCATTTGTTTGGGTGGAGATTGATGTCGCTCCACATTTGATTGGTTTGTTAGGTGACACGGCAAAGAAGAAAGTTGAAGCCACCATTGTTAGTAGCAAGGTTATCGCCCAAGAACCTTATGAAGCCGTGAAACCTTTGTTTGGGGGTTTTGTGTACGTACTTCCTATTGTTGGTAATCTCTCATGTGATGTTTGTTTGACGCTTAGTAAGGAAGACGTATTTGGTAAATCTATGCATAGTGATTTGAATTTGTACCCCACTTGGTTGAACTTCATAGGAAAAACTCTTGAGAGGTTAGTTTTTCGGGGCATTGGATCATCTTCGATGGAGAACTTTGTTGAGGTGGAGATGGTATTTGGTAGCTTGGACCCCATTGTGTTGAAGTTGTTTGTGAGCCCTATAGGGCATTGGTGGGCATTTGGTTTTGATTTGGCCCCTTAGGGGGATTTGGCCTTTCGGGGCATTGTGGGCATCGAAAGATGTCCGTTTGGAAGAACTACGATGGCTTGATCCCATGGAGGGTACGTAGGCAGCCACTTGATGGTCCGGCCGCTTTGGTTTGGTTGTTCGTCGGTTTTTTTTGAAGATCGGCTCAGATTTGGGAAATCTTCACCGAGGTGGAGAATTGTTGGGAAACCGGTTCTGTAAGGGAATCTGTTTCATATTGGGATTTCTAAGTCCATATTAAGGATTTAGAATTTGGTATTGGAATATGACTTCCAATTTGATTAAGTTTTGTATTCCTATTAGGAATTTGTTTTGTACACCCTAAAGGCTATAAATATAAGGTCTTAGGGATTGGTTTAGTATCCTCAATCCTCAATTTGTTTATTGGTCTCCTTGAGAGAGTTGTGAGGAAAGGATCATCCTCAATCCATAATTGTTGTTTGTCTCCCTGTGAGAGTTGTGAGGATTTGTTTGGTGAGTGAGAGATTTGTTGGGAGATTTTCTCCATTGGTTAGATACTTTGTATCTTTGTTGATTTGTTAATAAGCTCTCCTCTTTGGTTGGTGGACGTAGGCAATCGCCGAACCACGTAAATCTTGTGTTTTGTGTTTGTTTTGTTTTTGTTTTGTTTGATTCATACACTATTTCAATCTTGGGTATTGGTGCATAAGCTTCCGCTGCGCACAACAGTTCTCCCAATCGAATGTAACTGGTTTGTATATATTGTACAATAGTTGCTTTCCCTTACTTGTGGTTTTACTGTTTCGAATTACTCTTTTAACTTGGTGAAGATTGTAATTGACAGAAAATGGAGTGTATACATCTATAGCCTTCCTTAATGGGACTTTTCAATTTTAAACAAACATATCGCAGCCGTTGGATTAAATCAGATGGATTCGACGAGATCCCGACACGTGTGGGTTTTTAGTTGAACAGTTGAAGGGCGATTTACTTCAAACCACGTCAGCTCTATTAATAGTAAAATAAAACACGTCAGTTTTGTTGTAACGGCTACTAGACAGAAACGTTATCTGCTGGGGTAAAGACAAAATAAAAATCTTTAGTGGGGTATTTGCAAATATCGACAGTAATGTCAGTGGTTTAGACATAATCGCCCAAACTTCTTTAAAGATCTCTAATTTGCTTCTCAATCCAAATGATGATTCTTAAAACATACTTTATGAAAGGATGGGGATGATGATGATGATGATGGTGTTTTATTTCCATGCATGCATGTCATGATTAAGAAGCTACACAAAATGTACATACCTTCCTTGCATGCCACTCTTAATTAGTCTAGAGACATAGCTTGATGTCGAGAAAATGGTATAATTTTGATCGTGTCATAGTTGGCTTTTGATCGTGTTCATGTACAAATGCTTAGAAGATTTAAGGATATAGGATAATGTGAGAATGAGTAGAATGAATTTCATCAATATTTTGCGACATGGAAAAGAAGTTCTTACACCATTTGCAGCCCTTTTATTGAGGAATCGACATGACAAAGCTTTTCCAGTTACATGGAAGAAACCTGAGACTGGTGTGATTAAGTTGAACTTCGACGGATCTTTTAGAGAGAAAACAGGAATGTCAAGCATTGGTGGTGCTTTCAGAAATCACGATGCCAAGTTTGTCCTCGGTTATGCAGAACCGATTGGAACAACAAGTAGTACAATTGCTGAATTAGCAGCACTTCACCGTGGGCTAGAATTGGTATTAGAAAATGGTTGGGATAATGTATGGATTGAAGGAGATCCCAAAACATTACTGGAAATAATTTTGAACAGAAAACGCGTTCGGTCTGAAGAAGTTCATAGGCTTGTGAGACATATTAACCTGATCATACCAGAATTAAACAGCTGCCATTTGAGTCACATATATAGGGAGGGAAATAGACTTGCTGATATGCTTGCGCGAATGGGCCATGATTCCATGTATCCTCGCATTTGGCGAAATGATCCTCCTGAACAACTTCTACCCATACTTCGCGAAGATGCAGAAGGAATGGGTATTTTGCGGAGAAGATAATGTCAATGCATTTTTTAACTTTTTTTATTATGTTAAACATTCATAATTACATGTATATAATATGGATCAAAACTCTGTCCGTATTATTAATTTATTTTTTCTTGTACATTTCCTGTATAATATAGAAGACGTCGTTAATTGAAGTACATAATCGCAGGCTTTAAAATAGAAATTTATTCACTACATACAAGTCATGGATCTAATATCCTTTTTTTTTAAATCATGGCCGAAAGGCCTTACAAGCACAGGGCCCAAAGGGCTTACAAAGACAAGACCCGAAGGCTACTGATGCTACCACCTAAGCGTCCACACCGCCACCTTGCAACTCGAACAATTATGCTACTCAGGGACTTGCTTTCGCTGAATGGATCTAATATCCTTTATTTAGTTAAAACAACACTTAATAACTAAAGGCAAAATAATGAACCAATTAGTGCCTCTTTGCGAGTTGTTGAATATTTATAGGAACACATGATGATGAACCACTGAAACAATCACTCGCCATTGCGTTGTTTACAACTTCTGTTGGGTGAAATGAATCCCAGAATAAGAACTGAGTTCTATCTTCGCATGGAATTGAATCACGGACACAGAGTCCAGTAGTGCCATCAACTTCACAACATGGAGTTTGTGCTGCAGTGAATCCTATATACAACCATATATATAACTGTTAATTAGTAGAATGTTTGTAATCAATCAATAATCGAAATTATGCATGCATGATGCATTTATTTACCAGCTTCATACGAATTTCGGGTCATATTGTAAGCATCTCCATGAATAAAAGTCGAGCCTTGGAGGATCCTTTCCAGGTTTGTTATCACTTTGGGGAGCTTAGTGTTATATAACAATATCAAATTATTTACATCCTCTACACATGGAGTAGTGGGTCTTGGACTAGCACTGCCTACTACACCCGGAGTACACCCAAGTCGGAATATATTAAACACCACCAACTTCCGAGCTCCTAAAAGGTACAGATTCTGACCATATATATACAGAAGTTAATTATCTATGTTATTATCCTCTAAATATAATTTGAAATAAATCTTCTCACATAATTAATGATTTCATTCATCCTACCGTTAGACGTAGTGTGAGGCGATTTAGAAGAAAATCTGCAAATTGTTCGGGAGTATATATCTGGCTACTGTTGTAGTTATCTGGTTGAAGATAGTTGTTGATATAGTCATTGCTTCCTATGAAGATAACAAAGATGGACTTTGATAAGTACTTGGTCAGCTGAACTGGCTTCCTGTAGATTCTGCGCAAATATATGCTTACGGTGTCTTTGAAGTAGTCAATTTGCTCGTCCAAGGACAAGTTATCGCCCTACATAATTCCAGTAAACATGATAACATTATTGTACGTCTATTTTGAAGATCAACATATGGTTAAATCAAGCATGTTATTATGAGCAGTATGTTGTATGAACACTGTCTCACTACCGGTGCTGTTCCAGATTCAGGAAGAATGCCAGCTGTTCCAGATGCGTAATTCAGTCCTGTCGTAATATTGGACTTCTCTGCTGTTGAAAGACCTAAATATGCTGGTACAAGTGGTAGGCGCAACGATTGAGCTAAAGATAACACACACAAAATAATCAGAATAACGAAAACGTTGATATATTATATGTGATATATATATTCATCTGGACAACATTTTATACCTATGAAATCTACAAATGTTTTGCCATTACTGAACCTCCCTGTGGCTCCATCTGGGAAATCAATACCATATGGTTTGTAATTTACTTTGGCTCCTGTTTGAAGAAAATTATTGTTTCCGCTATCACTGAAAGAGTCTCCAAAAACATATAATGCTGGTGCAAGAGGACTACTTTGGCCATTCACCAGCAAAGAATGAATGGAAATTATACTGACAAGCAGGAGAAGAGCCATAGATGAAAGAGTTCTTAGACATCTTTTATTTTTCTGTCAGTTATATTAGATCAACAATCGAAAGGTCAACAACTGAAAGTTTCCAACATTATTAAGCACTAATCAAATCATCTTACGCGTCTTTTTGATTAAACATGCTAATATAATATAAATGGATTATGGATAGCAAAATATTATAGTGCACTCACGCCATTGACTCCGATTAAGATAATTTTTGTGATAATAATCTCCGAACCCTGACATCAGCCATCCAATTTTTGTAGATAAACAGAATGATGTTCTTCAATTCTGTTTGAAAACTCAACATTCTATACTGATTCAGGCCAATTCTACCAAATAGGGCCTTGAGCTTGTCAGTCAGGCTTTTTTCGCTAGATTTTGTGTTACCGTTGAACCATAGAACTTTATCGGTAATGGGTCGGGTTTGGGTACATTTATACATTATTTCTGGGTTGGGGTTCGAGTTGGGCCCATTCAAAATTTCCTAAATGTCAAAACATATACCACCTAGATTAGTTGGTGCCGCAACTCAAATATTCATATATACTACTAGTGTCTTAGCCAGTGCTACGCACCAGTTAATTTTAATTTATCCATTTTCGATTACCATTCAAGTTTTAAGTTATTAATTTTTAAAAATATTATAAATTACACTAATTTATTAAATTTTATGAAATAATTATTTCTTATTTTTCTTAATATTTTATAGGAGTTTATTATATTTTTTTATTTAATTATTGTACTTTTTGGTTATAAATAAAAATCCATGTCATAAATAAAATATATGTTAAATTACGATAAAACTATTACTTAAAGGGTATTCTCATTAACCGAGACTTAACCCTAAATTTTATTCAGGTTTATAATAGTAGTATAGATTGAAATTTTTTAGGTAAAAAAAATATTGTGGTAAAAATAAGATCAGTAACTCGGTAATGCAGCGAGGTTTGAACCCCAAACCTCTGGTATACGTTGATATTGAATTATTTATATAATGCATAGTCGTGGAATATTCACAAATATCAACGACATTTTTATCTACATGCCAACCCTATTATAGATTTTTTTTTTTTTTTTATACATATAGTAGATGATGAATACCATATTAATTACTTCTTTTATGTGTTAATTTATTTTTTTTTATTTTTTTTTTACAGTTTTTATAGGGGACATAAAAATTGTATAACTAGCTCTGTGACAGTATGACTATGCTTTTACTAAACATATCAAATAATACAAAGTTGTGGTCCAACATAGGTAAGGAGTACTGTAAGACTTAATAGTACTGCATTCAACAATGAAGTACTTCACCAGAATGAAGCTCTAAAACGTAGTACAATATTGTTGTACAAACAACAAATGGTATTGAAAGACTTGCAAATTGCAATCAATATTAATAGGAAGAACTATCATATCTCTAAACATAGAGAAGAACCAAGCTAGTATTGAAAACATCATTGAGTGCAGCGTTGATGAAATTCATCAAGGGGGTTGGTGAATTCACCAGCGCTACACTCAATTATGTTTTCAGTTCGTTTGGGTGCATTGAAAATCGCAGAAAATGTCGACGGTCTACATTAACAGGTTTGTTTTTTTGAACCATGTTTCTCATCGATTAATGGTGTGTGATATGTGATCAATGTTCATTCCAAAACCATACCATCTTATCTTACCCTTATAAGAAGCCCAAAGCAAATCAAGCACGGTGCGACACGTGGATGCTCTCCCCATTCAGTATTTTTGCTTAATAGTCTTTTAATAGTTAAAATTTCATTACGCAAAAAAATAAAATTATTCAAGTCCAATTAAATAAACAGGGAAAAACATATTTTTTTTCCTGGGATAAAGCATTCTTTGAACGTTTCATTCATACTAGGAACAAATATATGTTCATTGGAAGAGCTTTTAATGTCAAAAATTAGTAAAACATGGTGAAGAAGTGCAGGCGATCTGAAGGAAGGAACTGAGTTTAGTACATTTTCAACAAAATGCACGACAGGGCAAATCCTGAAAGATACATCAGCATGAGCAAGGGACGAAAGTAAGAACACAAAGGATCAACACCATGACAGGTTTTGACAGCAAGAATGAAGTCTTCAATAGGGTTCTTGCTCTAAATGGTTCTTACCGAGTTGATAACACCAGATGAGAATTAAGACATTCATGAAGATGTGATGAAGATCAGCTGTCTGAACGTGCATGAGTAGACAATATTTTTTCATAATTCACATCCATGTATCATTTAAAGAGTTATTTATGAAATTTGTGTGGGAGAGCATGGATGGTTTTTATTACTGTACAAAGAGGTCTCCCTTTCACCCTTTTGGACATTATTATATCGATAGTGTTTAGGGTTGGTAACAACTGGCTGCCGCTCGCCTACACATAACTTCAGTTATTCGTGCTGATAGAAGGTGAAGCCTAAGGCCCTTTACTCTGCCACCCTCAGGCCTTAGGGCCAAGCCTAAATGCTGATACCCTGATACAAAATCGCGTTCTTGACTTACGGTTTGGGTTTCGACTTACCTATGACCTATCAGTGCTCACCTAAAACATACGGCCTTTTAAAGGCTAGGGTTGATTTGTGCTGAATAAGGTTAAAGGCCCATTTTGACCAGCACAGTGCTTATGCCTTTGCACCAGTCCACAGGTTGTGCTTAGGGCTTCCCTCCAATTCTTGAGGGCAAAAGAACCGTTTTGACAGGCCTTGACAATAGCTTTGCACCAGTCTGTGAAATATATTTTTGTATGAAAAACCAAAATCGCAAAAAATATATATATATATATATTCAATACATTTTTCATTGCTAGATGAAGGATACTTCATAAGGTCCTAATGTACATAAATAGATAAAAATGTAATAGAATTTCCGCAGATGACCATCATTTCTGTCAGAAATTCGACCAAAACATACACCGACAGTAAGAGAGTACCTCCGCGAATTTATTCAACATAATAATTTGCTAAAGTTAGAACATAATGTCTTGATTTCATGTGCCATGCCCTTTACTGTATGAAAGAGCTTTGGGTCTCTAAGTTTGTTGTTCCATCCATGGGGACAGTGTGCAGCACATTTATGCTCTAAATCTTTAAATAAAGCAAAATGTGTCTTAGATACTTACCCCTAGTTACACTCATTTTCTTTAGTCATCACAGGAATTTTCTTTTCTTTTTCTACTTTTACTTTTATTTTTATTCTTTCTCTTTTACATGAATACAGTATAAAAACCTTAACAACCAGCATATCTGGTGCAGGTGCTGGTGCTGGTGCTGGTGCAGGTGCAGGTGCAGGTGCAGGTGCAGGTGCAGGTGCAGGTGCAGGTGCAGGTGCAGGAGTTTTTTACTTCTCAAGTTGGGAGCTAAAGGTCTCTTCTTGCCTCTTCAAGTAAGGTACATTTGTTACTAGCTTATAGTTTATTGTATATATTTTGCTAGATACTTTGTAGTTTATATTTATTATTTATCTTAATTTCATTTACTCCAAACTCAGTATTTTTAACACACTGCAAAATTTTCACTTCGGTGACTAAGTATACTTGGCGATACGTACTAGTATTAAGCTATGATCATCATTTTAAATTGGATTATTTTTCGCATATATATATATATGAATCACTTCAGTTAATATTAATAATAATGCACTGTAACAGATTCATGCAACCCCATAGATTTAAATTAAGCAGAAAGTAGGATTACAATATGATTATCTCTACTTCAAAATAACTCCCAGAGTAAGTGATCTGGTTTTTGGATGAAAATTTACCACAATTTCGATTAGTTAGTGACGGAACTGTTGAAAACAAAATTAAGATCTTGTAGTCTGTTCTACACAATTTACCACATTGTTGCATCCTCTCGATCACAAAGTGGAGAGGTTGTGGATTCGAAAAACGTCAGCAACAAATTGTTTGATAAAAAGTTTCCTCGCGTAATCTAAAAGAGTAGGGTCCCCTCCACCTCGTTTGGTAATAAAAAAAAATAAGTCTGTTCTACAAATTCTAGTCTGTTGGTAGTAAAATTCATGATTTCTTAAAGAAGGTTACTAACCACAATTAGTTCAGGGTTGCTACTTTCTAGTTACTAACAAAAAGATTATATATAAGTTCACATTAATAACCTTATTGACTGACAGGAGTACACTGACAAAACCCCAAAGGGACAGGATGAGCATTCCTGAAATGGCCAAGAAGCTTTGGAATGAATGGGACATACGGTTATTTGTCCTCAGTAGTCTTTTCTTGCAGGTTCTACTCATCATTCTGGCACCTATCCGTAAGCGGAAACTATCAAGAAAGTTAAGTCCATTTATCTGGGCGTTTTACTTACTAGCTGATTGGGTTGCTGCTTTCTCCCTCGGCCTCCTCTCCGACAGTCAAAATGATAATAACTGTGGGAGTATTGCGAACAAGATAAGACGTTCTGCGGGCCGCTTGCTCACCAACAACACCAACAAGGAATTGCAGGCATTTTGGGCTCCCTTTCTCTTGTTGCATCTAGGAGGACCTGACACCATTACCGCATTCGCTCTTGAAGATAATGAACTGTGGCTAAGGCATTTACTTGGGCTAATCTTTGAGGTAGCGATGGCAGGATATGTTTTTTCACGGGCATTCCCCATGAAAAGACTCTTAATTCCAACTTTACTTATGTTCTTTGCGGGAACAGTCAAGTACGGGGAGAGAACACGCGCTCTTTATCTTGCTAGCATGGATGGTTTCAGAGATTCCATGCTTGAAAAACCTGATCCTGGACCAAACTACGCTAAACTCATGAATGAGTTAACTTCAAAGAAGGAAGCAAGTCTGCCAGCAAAAATAACAATCAATAAAGAACTAAACACTACTTTAAATATAACAGATGATGAAGAACCTAAAGCCAAGTTAACTAACATTGAAGTGATAAGGAAGGCTCATCAATACGTCAAAAAGTTCAAGGGGCTCATTGCTAATCTTATTTTCAGCTTCAATGATCGAAAGGACAGTCAATCCTTCTTTAAGAAACTAACTGCCGAAGATGCCTTCAGGGTAGTGGAGGCCGAATTGAACTTCATCTATGAGGTTCTCTATACCAAGGGAGCTGTGGTGCATACTGGAAAAGCCTATGTCTTGCGTGCTCTTTGTTCGTGTGCCATTCTGGCATCTCTCATTTTGTTTGTTTTTGCTAAAAAACATAACTATGATCCCATTGACACAGCAATTACCTACTCACTGCTCGGTGGTGCCGCTGCCCTAGACGTTGTAGCTCTTACAGTGCTCATTCTCTCTGACTTTGCAATCATCTCCTTCACTACCAGGTTTAACCAGCTTGAAAAGAAATCCCCAGCTGTCTTAAATATCCTTGAAAAGATTCAATCTGTCAAAAATCCCAGGTGGTCCGAATCAATTGCACAATACAATCTGATTGATTACTGCCTCGTCAGACACCCAAAATGTATAAATTGGACTGCTTCCAAAATAGGACTCAAAGACTTACTAGATCACTTCCTATACACATCTTACAAGACTGTTGACACAAACCTAAAAAAATTCATTTTTTCGGAGTTGATGAAGAAGTCCGAGAGGGCAAAAGATTCTAGGTCCATCAAGATGATGTGCTCGTACAGAGGCAGTGGGGCTCTTGAGGAAAGAGGCTATCAAACTATGCTTGGATGGAGTGTTGAAGCAGAATTTGATGAGAGCCTTCTACTGTGGCACATTGCCACAGACATCTGTTACAATCTAGAGGAAGGCAACAATCAGGAGAAGGATACTGCCACAAATGTCGGTAACAGTGACAGTATTAAGCAAGAAGCGGCGAACTCTACAGGTACCGTTAACAAAGAGAGTATTAACCCAGAAGAGGGGAACTCTAACGAGCAGAAGACTGACACTCAACCAGATTACCGTGAGATGAGTAGGAATCTATCAGACTACATGCTATACCTTTTAGTCGTGCAACCTTCTATGATGTCTTCAATGGCTGGGATCGGATTAATTAGATACCGAGACACATGTGCAGAGGCCAAAATGTTCTTTCCTCCAGAAGATGTTAAAGAAGACAGAAGCAAGTCTGAAGCCCCGAAGAAGGAAGCTCGGAAGATGTTGAATGGGGTGAAAACAGAAATTCTTCCAAAAGATGTCAAAGGAGACAGAAGCAAGTCTGTCCTATTTGACGCAGTTAGGCTTGCAAAACAACTCAATGAGCTGCGTGAAAAAAGGAAATGGATTATCATTAGTGAGGTGTGGGTGGAGTTGTTGTCATACGCTGCAAGCCACTGCAGAGGCCATGCTCACGCTGCTCGATTAAGTAAAGGAGGTGAGCTTCTCATGTTTGTTTGGTTCTTGATGACTCATCTTGGCTTGGGTGAACAGTTCTGCATTGAAGCTGGTCATGCCACGGCCAAGCTGATTGTAAACAAGGAACTGCCTCAGTCCGACAAGGAACTGCCTCAACCCGACAAGGAACTGCCTCCGCCCGACAGTAGTTCCAAGAATTAGGGAATTGTCTAATTATGATTGTTCAGACTTCTTGTCTTTGTTATTTCTTAGCCTTAATTTTGTGATGCAATACTTCAGAACAGAATAAATTTCTATCAATGAAGCATCCATGCAAATTAAAGTTCTGAAATTTCACACTAACTTATGCTACAGTTGTCCTCAATCCATCCCTCCACAGTTTACAAATTATTTGTAATAAAATCTATAAACGAAATGATCAAGGAATCTTACCACATGAAAGTTGATGTGATGTAATATTATCGGCGGAAGCAAACAATAATAAGAACACCAATTAAATAAATAGTCCACCTAAAAACTAGGGTTCGTCATAAAAACGAATCTAATGTCTCAAGACATAAAAAAAAATCAATCTAATCTACTCAATAGGGTTTGCAATCTCCTATTTATAATAGCCTAAACTTAATCATAACTAAACTAGAAAAGTTAAGTAATTAGAAAGTAGAAACTACTACTAGTGATATCCTAATCCATGTAGGTATCTGCAGGAATTATGAGGCATGTGCCTTGCACATGCTTTCCTCTCTGCATATGCATCAAATCCCTCGAACTCGAAGAAAACCCAACTGACCGAGAAAGAAGTGGAACTTCTTTCAGCTGAGGAATAGCGAGATGCAAGCTAACGAATAGCGCTTGTCTTGATTCACCCGTCCTCGAGTTTGAAACCATGTAACAGTTGTAGAAGTTCAGATCTAACAAATTCATAACGAAACGATCGACACCATTAGAAAGTCGACTATCTTCCCGATTCGATAAAATTCTGCCATGGATTTTCACGACGTAACGACTACAAGAGTAAGAAACACATACACATACTCCAATGGGTAGGAATAACATATTTCTGTGTTGGTGCAAAAACAAATTGAAAAGGTTGCTCCTTTCTGTTGATTAGAACGATCATGAAACCTCAATCCAATATGCACACAGCATTGCAACTTTAGTTTCTGGAATGCTTAATCGACATGTGAACTATAATATACTTCAAAATCCTTTAAGATAGGATCCATATATATGTAATTTTGGGCAGCAGAAATCTTTAGGAATATGTGGAAATCTACTTAGTTGGGCATCATCAATGTCGTTTCCAAATAATGGAAAGTAATCTGCAATGGTATATGTGTAAGAACCCTTGTCAGACTCATTATAGGATCTTCATACATAAAAACAATAGGTTGTCAAAGAAGTGGACTTGTCAAACGGTATCCCAACTTGATCCCCACATGCAACTTCTAACTCAAGAGACACAAAACTGGTTGTATCATCACAAAAAACGTAAAAGAAAACAACGGGATCGTAACTTTGTAGACTACCAATTCTAGTACGAGTGATGTATTTTTCTTCCATAAAAGTTGCAAATTGTTTTTTCGATTTAGTAAAGTAATTTAAAATCATTCAAACCTTGTTGTATAGTCGGTGAACTCATGGAGGCATTATTCGGATTACGATGGTGGTGCTGCAACAGTAAAATCTGTTGGTTGTCATTATTAGGAACTCGTGATAGACGAACAACTGAAGTGGGAGAGTGGAGGCTTGGCGGTGTTTGGGCTGCAACCAAGTCTTGCTAATAGGGGCATCACCAAACTCGAATCTACACTAGTTTCATCATCAGAATATTCAACACAAATAGAATCATTATCATCTTAATAAGAAATATTATGTTCATAACAACTTCTTTGTCAGAAAACTCATCTTTTTTAAAATCAATCATGGACTCATCGCTCTTAGAATTTATTTCAGATCCAATAGAGTGTGGGTAATCTCCATAAGGAGTAACCTTAGAATTATGACTACGAAGACTATCACGATCATAAGTCTCTAGATGGTTTCTGATACAGGTGTATCCTATTTGGGAACTTAGCAATTTTATTCCTTGTCAACCTTAAAATAGGTTTCCTTGTTCCATTAGGAATAGAAATTGAGGGGAAAAGAAATACTTTTTCTTGGCCAACTAGAAGTTGTCCAAAGCCTATAAATATATGTTTTGGCATAAACCAAAATATATAGAGAGAGAAACATGTAGTGCTTACTTGTTTCAAGATAGATAAACAAGCTAAGATTGATGTTTTGGCATAAACCAAAACATAGTGAAACAACTTATTTAGTTGTTTAGAGAAACCACTAAGGTTTAGTGTGTTTAGATATTGAGACAACTAGGGTTTAGTTTGTCTAGAGAGTATTGTGAGGCAGAGATTCGTGTAATCTTCATAATATTTAGTAAAGAAGATAGTTTTCTTCGAGATCTTGTATTTTGTTCATCTTAATTACTGCTATTGTTTAATTCCGCACTCAATAGTATATTTGCCTAGTAATTTGTATCAGTTTCCATGGGAATATTGAACACCATAAGCAACATATTGTTGTTGAAAACCACATCGAGGAGAGTGTGTATCCTGCTTGTTGTGGGAATAATATCCATCGTCATAATAACTATGACGTCGTCTGCGTGGGGGGGGGAGAAAGGGAACGAGAGGAGGATGGAGGTTAATACCTTCTGGAAACAGGAAAGTGGTGGCTAGGATCAAAGATGGGAACTTTATATTCAGAATCGATATAACGCTTCGATTCTTATATACTCCAACAATCCGACGGCAGCGAAATCTCTCTTTGATCTTTTCTACGATAACCCATCTTCAAATCTCCAACATCAACACAGCTCTTGTCAAAAAATAAGGTTTGATCTTCTAAACTTGAAGAAGACCTTGCTCTTGATACCAATTTTGATTTACTATTATCGACAAAAGCAAACAATAATAAGAACACAAATTAAATAAATAGTTTGAACACCCAAAACTAGGGTTCTTTACAAAAACGAATTTAATGTCTCAAGACAAAAAAATCTTCAATCTAATCTACTCAACTAGGGTTTGCAATCCCCTATTTATAATAGTCGGCCTAAACCTAATCCTAACTACACTAGAAAAACTAAGTAATTAGAAACTACTACTAGTGATATCCTAATCCATGTAGGTATCTGCATGAATTATGAGGCATGAGCCTTGCACATACTTTCTTTTATGCATCGATCATCATACATCAAGAAAAATGGATAATAAATCAAATGATTTTTGTCCAGCACAAACTAAGTTAAGAATAAGAAATAAAATAAAAGGTTATTTAGGGTTTGGTCACTTTATTTATATACTATTTGGGGTTTGGATTTTATTTTTGTTGTAATTATCTCTTTCTCTACTGCCATCTTATATAACTCACAAATTTCTCATTAATTTTTTAAAGAAAGAAAAACACAACTAAACCCATTTCTTCGTCTTTTTCTTCTTGTTCATCTTCAGAAATTGCTTCGAGATCTCAGTAAAACCATAAATTCAGCTGGGATTCATTCCATGATTTCTATTTTCAAGATCTCGGTCAGTTACTGCCAATTGGATTGAGATCTTTGTGGATTCTCAAAAGATTTTATAAACGAATTACATCAGATATCATACTCGCTACCCCATTGCCGGAAATTCATCAATTATCTTATCACTCCTCCTTTTATCTCTTTTTTTCTTAACCCCAACTCATCAAATTTCTCAATTATGTCTTAACCCTATACTGCTCTCTTTATACTCAATTCTTTTAAGAAAAAACACAACATTAATGAGAGGATTTGGTTTTGAGCGTGCATTTCACATGGTTTGTTAGTAAGGGTATTTTGGCCTTTATGAATTGTTGTTTGGTTCAGCAACCGGTTCGTGACCAAAGCCTAATTACAGGAAAACAAAATAGCCAAAACCTAAATAGCATATAAAAAACGGTCACCAAAACCTAAATAACCCTACAATTAAAGAAAAAAAAACAAATAGTAAAGTGTTTATCTGTTTCTTATAACAATATATTCAGCAAACAGTTGCAAGTAAAAGCAAAAACAAAATTTAAGGTGTTTGAGAGCTTTGGGTTCTTAGTAGGTGGTTCCACTCCCACTACAAACTTCAGGATGATACAAATTTCAAATCCAATCAACTACTACTTCAATACCAATTTAACTCTTGAAAAGCTGATAGAGCCTTTTGCCTCTAGATAGCGAAGTGTGGTTATATAACCAAATCTCTAATAATTTTTTTAATTTGGTTTCACTAATATTTAAAGACAAAACGTATTAATCAACTAAAAGTCAAAATGGGAAACTTCACTACTAAGCAGGAGTACGCGGACGTTTGGATTTTAGAAAGAACTCATCCATCATTGTTTTAAAGGCTGGGCTGCTTTTATTTCATTATATCGTCTAACTCCTATTGGTTAAGGGCATATGTAGAAGGGCAACTCTCTTCTCAAGTCTTCAGCATTACAAAATTGATTGTGTCTAGGCCTAACAGACAGCGTTTTTCTTCCTTTCATTGAGTCTGAGTCTCGGAGACCAATTTGTTTTGCTTTTCTTTTATTGTATTCTTTTTATAATGATGATACTTGAAATGGATTATTTGTACAATATTCTCACACTAAAAGGCAGAATCCTTCTACTATATTCTAATATATTTGTCTTTGCCTAGTTCATATGTCGAAATCCATACATGGAACTACGTGTTCATTCTTGATTTGATCTAACCCTCACAAGAGTTATCGGTCTCACCGTGCAAGGAAACAAAAGGATAAAGTAAACAATTGAACTTCTTAAGGGCTTAGAGACACTTACCTGCAACTAAAACATATGAGCTCCAGCATTTATGATTCGATACTTTTAACCTGCAATTAGAATGACGTAACATTCTGGTAGATAGTAAGCTAGTAAGTAGCAACCATTACTAATTAATTACACTAGAAATATAAAAGATGAACGATAATATTGATATATTAGGTTAAACTTACAAAGACGCTAATTCTCTATATATAGAGAGAGAGATACCCCATAGACTTTATATCTAAGCTATGTGGGACTAAACTACACACCTAAAGCCTACAATACCCTTACTTCCAACACTCCCCCTCAAGCTGAACATTTAAACTCTGAATATCAGCTTTAAATACAAAGAAGTTCTCTCACATCCCCCATAAAGTATCTTGTGAACGACACTAGGAAAGATATTCAATGGCAGGGATGACCAGCTGCGAGAAGAACCGTCTGCAGGGATGTCCAGCTGCAGAGACAATAAAGGAGCAAGGATTACCAGCTACTCAACCAAGAAAGACGCCAGCGGTAGTGGCAGTGATTGTCATGGGCATGATCTTTCGGTGGCTAGGATTTACTTTCCACAAACTTTCTGATTTGTTCTTGAATTAATCAACAAAGATAGGCTACTCCACGACAAAAATAGACTAATTTGGAGTTACAAGGCCGTTGAAAGGGCTGGACAGGAACGGTAAAACTGTAAACGAATGGCGGCACAGAAGAGGCCGTAGAGAGGGCTAGACAGAATGGTGCATGACATCAACAACGCAGTCAAGGCTCTCAAAAAGGCTGGACAAGAGCGGCGCACTACGGCAGCAGCGCATACAAGGCCCTCGAAAGGGCTGAACAAGCCGCGCATGACATCAACAACGCAGACAAAACCCTAGAAAGGGTTGGACAATAGTGGCACATACCAACAAAGCATTACGCATACCAAAAACAGAAACAGCAAACCTGAACCCAAAAAAGAATAGAAATTCCGGATGAACAGTAGTATGTGAATAGTACTTTGGATGAACAGTGATTCTGGTGAACAGTACTTGACGAACTAGTCGTGAATAGTACTAGTGAACAGTACTCGAGGAAACAAAAAACAGTACAAGGCGCAGAAAAACAGTGGAAACAAGAACACAAATTGGACAAAAAGACTTTGCCGAAGATCTGGCCACCGGCACTTGAGTTAGTGTCGTCGGTGGCCAAAAATCATAACCTAACTTGGATGTGATACCAACTAGAAATATAAAAGATGAATGATAATATTGATATATTAGGTTAAACTTACATAGAAACTAATTCTCTATATATAGAGAGATACCACATAGACTTTATATCTAAGTTATGTGGGAGTAAACTACACACCTAAAGCCTACAATACCCTTACTTCCAACCATTAGCATATGGATGAAATAATTTTATATCTATACCACCATTAGGCCTTAAAAATGTACATATGAATTTACTTATGCTAGTGACAATTGAATCAAGACCTTGGGTACAACTCCTACAGACATAACTAATTGACACAAACTATTAGAGTAGGACAGTTTTTTCCCCATTCCAGTCCAGGATAACTGCGAAAATGTATATTTCTACATATTAGATGTTGTCATTTCAAAATGTACACTTCGACAACTAATTCGTCTCCAAAAAACAAAGTTGGAGATGAATAGGCTGAGACCCGAACCACTCAGAGGCTAAACCTAGTCCATAGATTGCGGACAAGCTGGTATTTTTAAAAAGGCAGACTATCAGAAAGGAATTTTATAGTTGTAATATTTTTTTATCCCTAAAGCTACAAATGTTGTGGCAGACTGTTTAGCATCCAGCAGAATTCAAGCGCCTCCATTATGTACCCTACCATAGCAAAGGCATGTAGTTGTTTGTACGAGTCTGTTATCCTTTTGGATGAGCTCTATTTAAGGTGCAGAATTTCATCAATTAAAGAAAATCGAGAGATATGTATCAGTCATGAAACTTATGTGCCAGTTTAATAAATGAATCAATAAATTACAAATACAGTGTGCTAATGATGGTCCTAAAGCATTATGGTAAAAGTTTACTCTTATCGTAAGTAGGTCAATCATTTAACCCTGCCTAAAAAAGGAATAATCTAATTAACTGACAAAGTATGGTGTCTCTAGAACTGGCCATGCTAACAGAGGTGGAATCACAAGACAATAATAGGCAAAGCTAACAACGTTAGAAATTATAGATAAAATCCCTAAATACAGATAACGTGCAATAGAAAGAAAATGATCAAACCAATAGGCAATAAGATCAGCACTGAGTAATACAAGTATTTTATTTCTAAACTTTATTCAATTTGTGCTGTTGTTAGGGCATCAATAAATTGGCCATTCTAATGAAAGATAAATGATACAAGGACGCAGCTTTTCTTATTAAATATTTCTCTCAAGTCAGTCAAAAATGCTTTTTTAATACATGTAGAAGCAGATAGAAAAAAATCTCAACCTTCACCCTCTAGACCTTAGTATTCTGTATATAACTTATTTTCTTCTTTTGTCAAAAGTGTCTGGAAAGAAGAGCTATAGGCACCTTTTTATGGAGCCATGAGTCCATTTATCGTGTAGGAGAGAGATTGTGCCAAGTCAGCTTTGAACAACAATGTTTTTAATGTGTCCATCACATCATAATCTGGATCAAGCTTCCGCTGCCAGCCCTAGGAACAGGAACAAAATCCAATTATCAGGGCCTTATACACTCCACAACTTTTTAATGTTTGTCTTCGAGTAAATTCTAATGAATAGCAATACAGAATCCATAATTATATAAAAAAAAATTGCTATTGTAAGAGTTTAAATAGTCAACAACTGTATAATGCTCTACTTCTCAGAATACTGGTAACACACTATAATTATATTCAATTATCAGGTTTCTTGGAGTTAGTATGTCAACTTCTTTTCACTGGACCAAACATTCCCGCTTGAAAACTTAAATTGAACTGCATCCCTGGAATTATCTTCAACACAAAGTAAATCTGAGTATTTAGTTATTTACCACTAATAAGCACCTAAAATTGTGCAACGAATCTGAATTATACATTTTTATCCCTATAAACAAGAGTAAATAGGACTACTTCTGGTCGTTTAAATGCTTCTTTAGTTTTTTGACCCTAATATTTTATGGATACTTGTTCGACACTTCTACCTTGTATTCAATCATATCCTCATTTGTTATCATAGAATTAGTTTTCTGCTATGTATTCTTACTAATGAAACAAGAATACTATTACAAGGAACATTTGTTAAAATGGATGGAGCAAAATATTACCTCAAGGACCAAAGTTGTAACCATTACAGAGCAAACATTCCCGTCAATGTTGACTTTATGACGCCTAACTTTCTCGAGCAATTGTTGCATGCAGTCAGCAGGATGGACTAATTCGCCTTCTGCTGTACCCCAGAAAGTGAATGATTTCTCCACTTCCTGTTTAAACATAACAAGAACTGAATTTTATTAGTAAAAAGCAAAAGAACAGATAGAGTTTCATTGAATCAGTTGATCAAGCCAAAGGACAAATACAGTTTCGATGAATTAGTTAATCATCAAGGTATGTTAAAAAAATGAAAATTATGAACAAACAAGTAGTTAATATGACCTAAAAAGTCTCTTAGAAGCAAATGAGACTTGACACAGACACAACCTCAAAAGAAAAAAAAAGAAAAAAAACAGGAGAACTTGGCAGAATACCCACCACTTTTATGTCTTTTCTATAGCTGTCTTAAAGTGCACCTGAAGCGCATATGCAGGTACATATACTACAGTACTTGATAAGGTTTATTCTATGAAAAACTACACTAACTAGAAGTAGACATAATGAGAAGGTTACAGAGGAGTCTTTGGTGGTAAGCTTACAAAATCTGCTCGAGGAGGCGAAGATCAACCAAAAGAAGAAGTGTAAGGTGGCTTCTAGTTTTGAGAGATGGGACGGCAAGAAGCTCATTTGTTACCAAAGAAGGAAACTGTAACACCCATGAGTTGGTGTTAGTCCCACATTGCCAAGGAAGTGGTTGTATTGGTAGTATATAGAGCTTAACCATACTCTAACTAATGTCAAGGTCTTTTGGGGTAAACCACATAGGTGGGCCCTGATCCAAGACCCTCTACTGCTGGATATCCGCAGTGACTAAAGGGGGACAATATTGACATTAGCGAGCGGTATGGTGCTAGACGCACCGGGATGAGCGAGGACGAAATCCCGGGGAGTTACAGATGGTATCAGAGCCGACGACGGTTCGCCTGTTGCAGGTGGGAAGTACGCTGGAAAAGCCCAGGGAGCGCCAGGTACTTGTCTCACTTGGCAGGGAACGTCAGAGATTTTGGGGTTGTACTGAGTGTACTGCAGAGCCGAGGACGGCTCTATTTCTAAGGTGGTGAGATTGTAACACCCATGAGTTGGTGTTAGTCCCACATTGCCAAGGAAGTGGTTGTATTGGTAGTATATAGAGCTTAACCATACTCTAACTAATGTCAAGGCCTTTTGGGGTAAACCATATAGGTGGGCCCTGATCCAAAACCCTCTACTGCTGGATATCCGCAGTGACTAAAGGGGGACAATATTGACATTAGCGAACGGTATGGTGCTCGACGCACCGGGATGAGCGAGGACCAAATCCCAGGGCGTTACAGAAACACAGAGAGCCACGGTCTCAAGGATTGGAAGACAAGGTCTGCAAGATAGAAGAAGAGCAACAGATGGGAAGAACACTGCCATGGAGGACTCTAGTTAGCAGAAGGACAAAGGAGAATGACAGAGCAGCCGGAACAGGAGGACATGAACATGGTATAGAGCAAGAAGAGGTGCAGCACTAAATGGATTTTCGATCAAAAAGACGGCAGCACCAATAAAATGATTACGGATGATAGAATTTTTTTATGTTCTTGTGATATAGGAGGCCACTTTCCCGAAGGGCCTAACCCTTTGCGCTTGTACTGATAAAATGACTCAATGATTGATTGTTTACCCTCTCAAAAATAAGTATCGATTAAGAAAAAAAATCATCTAAAGCTATTGAATTCTCGATCTACCAAATGACAAAAATTATTACCTCAATGAAGGCCAACGGATTTGGACAGTCTTGCTGTTTCGAAAATCTCAATGTGCACTCTGCAGCTGTGCGTCCATCTCGAAGAGCAACAGCCTTGAAGAAATTTAACAAATTCATTTGATCACTCTTACAAAGCTCAGCAGTCATGCCAACATCAAGAAGAATGACATGAGGCTTGGTTTTAAAAAGCCGTCTTCTTGGAGTTTTGCTTTGAGATACTCGGACAAGAATATTTCCAGGATGCATGTCTGCATGAATGAAATTGTCCTCCTGAAGATAGGAAGTAACATATCATATAACTTTAAAACAAAGCATTAACCGTGCTAACATTTCTGAACAGCAAGGTAAGCAACTCAAATTTACTATGGATCACAAGTTAAAGAAAAATAAAATAAAAAGCACCATAAATATGACAATGAGTACATCTTTTCACTTCTCAGGTCATGTTACCCCAAAAAAGTATATTCAAAGGACAAATGATGAGTTAAATGGGTCCATCAGGTAAAAAGGGATAGTTTAATTCTGTATGTATTTTCAGAAAAAGTTGCTGAGATCAATGCCTGGAACCATGAAGATCAAACATGATATATTATGAGAAAACGAATAGCTTTGGAAAATACACACTTGGGCATTAATGTAAACAATGTTCGAATCTCCACTTAAATGCTTAATAATTCACGTCAACCAAGTGTGAAACCTCGATAGACAATACTACAATAGCCAAGTTGATCATTTCAACAAAATAGACGTAGAAACTAAATAGAAGAACTGACAAATCAATAGCATCCACAAAAAACTGACCTCGGAAGGCACTAGAAATCTAAAATTTAATATAAAAAATTATACCAGGAGCATCTTCAAGAGTGTATGAGTCCCGAGGTGAGCAAGTGCACTTTTGATGTGATCATTCCCTTGAAGTTCATCAACAAAGTGTAGAACATTTTCTCCTTTCTCATAAGTCTCAACCAAAACAGCAGGGTGAACAAATGGGTATAGAGGTTTTGGAAAAGATACATCCTTTGATCTCCGGAAATTATAGATAAAGCGGCTCAAATGAGCAGCCTCCCTTGCAAGATCAACTTGAGACATCATGAAGACACCAAACTGCTGTACACTTTCATCCAATCTCAACCACTTCAGGGTAGGCATAATCTTAGAAATTTTGGCAATCAGATTAATGATCACAAAATCCCTCCTAATTGCCTCGCCAACTCCAGGATGTCTAACTTTTACAGCAACTACAATGGGCTTGACCTGTTGACTAGAGTACCGAAAGTGCAATGTAGCTCGATGTACTTGGGCAATACTTCCAGATGCAACAGGTTCCTCTTCAAAATCTTCAAAGACTTCTGAAAGTTTGCGATTAAAAGCTTTCTCTATGGTTCTTTTTGTGTAAGAAAAAGAATGTGTTGGTGCTTTGCTGTGAAGCTTACTGAGCTCACTGCACATGTCTCTAGGGAAAAGATCAGGTCGTGTAGCTGCCCACTGGCCCCACTTTATGAATGCTGGACCAGCCTTTTCCAATGTAAGGTGGACAAGATGAAGCCACGCTTTCCTGAACTCGACGCCAAAAGAATCAGAAAATGGAGCCAATGCTATGGCAGGTGTGAACAAAAAAGCCAAATAAATTGCTCTCAAAAACAAAATAAAGCCCTCAAAGACTGAAAAAATGAATGAGGTCAGATAAACATGACCATCTTGCGCATGCATGTATAGCGTACTTGTCCTAGGAAAATGTCCTGCATCTGCCAGAGCTGTCTGCCTCTGTGCTAGCTGTCCGATAATGACCCCAAAAACAGGGGCTACCAAATTTGATCTGGTCAAGGACAAGGTCACAGCACGCACAAACCTACATATAGGTGGCAATGCTGGGCTCCTGTATGAACATATCTGAAAAAGCCTTTTGCAAGCAAGTTGAGTATGATGGGTCATTTGCTTACTAGTAGAATTGACATAAAAGTTCTTTGAGCAATTGTATACATTTTCCTTTATCTTCGCTCTATTGAATGTAAATAAAGCATGTCCTCTACTATACATCCTATATATGGACAAAGGTATCCCAAATGTTACAAATGACCCATGTCTGACTTCAGAATAGCTGGTCTGAAGGGTTCTTCCAAACTGATGTGAAGATCTCCTGATATTTCCATGTACCAATAACCTGCAATTCTATAAGCGTTAAGGACCAACTATGAAAAGCAATTGGGAAGAACAAACTACATAACCAACCGACAAGTGCTGTTCAAGACAAATAGCAATGCTATTTCAAGTTGGTGAGGTCACCCACTCTGTGTTTGTTTCACTATGGTATACATGTTTTCAAGGCACAATATAGTAACTTTAAATTGTGCACCCACTTACTTAGTATGAATTATCTTTCATCTTTACTGGATGGCAACCGATCGGCTTCAGGATCAATATTAAAACTATACTGCTCTCACAAACCTTTTTATGATATGGTTGTATATTGAGACAATTTAAAAATAAACTCGGCCCATTGACCCTCATGTTCACATCGAACTATCAAAGTGCCTGGTTTCTTGATTACTTTTCGTTTCTGTTCATTTCTCTTTTCCTTTCGTTCATTATTTAAAAGTAAACCTAATGCCTCGAATAAGAAATGCTAATCTTTCCCATATGTTTTTTTTTTTGTTTTTTTTTTATTTAACTGGTATTAGTTATCAATAACTCATTTAGATATGGTACAGTATACAGCGTAAGTGATTGGGAATATTAAACTTGAATTACCTTCCCATTGCCGTGCACTGGATCCTGATAAACGTTCTCTAGAAAGTGTTTGATTTTAAAAGTTTAGAGAATCAATTTGTTCCCACACAATGCATAAGTAACTGATTTATTCATTGGCAGAATTTGAAACAAGAGCTTACTGAGGCTGCAATGCATAGAACAATTCCAGTTACATTGAAATTATTTCCGGTATAAAGTAAGAAGGAATCTAAATTCAAAACTCCCTCTCCCCATGTCTTCTTCTCCGATTTTAACTTTATATAATTTCATCCTATGTCCTCCATTTTTACCGGTAAACTGATTTACCACTCGAAATCAAACAAACCCTAAAATGCAATTTCTACCCATTCTAAATGATTATGCGAAAATTCTCCGATGTGCTTACCACCCCCCTACCCATAGTAAGCAACTAACATTTCCCAAATTCTTTCACTCAAGATTCACTCTTACAAATGAGTAATTCCCAACATTTCCAACAATTTCTTTCATATTTTACTAAGTAAATCAAATTTAAAAAAAAAAAAAAAAAACGCAGAAATTATTTCAAGTTTAACAATGATTCTAAACCAGATACGTCATTAAATCTGAATAAATCAAATTGATTTCAACTTCAATTCATTAAACAAAACCCTAAAATTGAAAAACAGAGTTTATTACTTTACCTCAACATGGTGATTGGTTCTGAATAATTCGTGTTAATATTCGCTGATGATGATGAATCTTTAATTCCAACATTTATTTTGATGAATGAAGATCAAGAAATGATTTTTTTTGACGACTCAAGTTTGTAATTTTGGTAGTACGTGGCTACTGTGGGTTAATTCATTTTATGGAGTATGGTTGGTATCCTTGTATCCCAAGCCCACTAGTATTATGGTTTTACTAATTTTCCGCAGTCTTGGATAGAAACGTGATGACTGTTGGTTCAAACGAATATGTATTTAAGAGAATCAGATTTGTTATTTGAGAAACTTTGCGTATATTTTTTATTTTTTATAATTTTTTAATTTATTAATATAATTTTTATTTTATTTAAAAAAAATTGTGGTGATAACTCTGTTTTCAGTGAAATCAATAACTGGTAATAATGGCGAGATTCAAACCCTAACCTTTGGTAACATCAACCAAACGTTTTACTAGTTACCTTAGGTAGCACTTGAAATGATTTTTTTTTTTTCTTGTAATAACTTTTATTATTTATTAAAAACAAAAATAAACATGGGAAAAAAAAATCACAAGTTCACTTTAGAATTTAGTCAAGATTCTCATTTTGTTTTCTTTGAAAGTTCTTGGTACACACGTGTTTACCCTCAAACCCCCCCCCTCTACCCCTAGCTCCATTACTATATCTATATTATAACCGACACTTATAAAACTTGGTAAAAAGATAAACAAGGGCCAAGATTTGCACAAGAGATTATAGAGATTGGGTTTTAATTAAATTTAGAAATAAGTGGTCAAGATTAATCATATCATAACAAATTAAAATAAAAATAAAAACCCTATTTCATTGTCTTCTCCCCTTTCTCTTTACACGATATAATCAAATTCAACAAACAATATTTAGAAGAAATAAACCATTAATAGTATTTAGAAGAAAATAAACAAATTTATTCTTCAATCTCGGATATCTAATCTTCCATTAACCTAAGACTCTAGAAATTCCATCGGAGAAGGCGTTGGTTGGTTTATTTTTGCTACTTGCACAGGTTAGTGATTTTTCTTTTCTTCTTACAAAGTGTTTTAAGAGTTTTCTAGGGTTTAAGAAATTGAAATTGATTTTCAAAAAAACCCAAAAACAATAATGAACAAAAGCTCTAATTTGTTCAATATTTCTATGTTTGTTTGTTCAAATTCATCAATTTCTTCTCTCTCTCTCTCATTCATCAATTTCTTCTCTGCTCTTAACAGGATATTTCATCATTATCATTCCTCTCCCTCAAAAGGTATGTGCTCTTTGTTTGTTCATGTTATTAATCATAGAGATCGAAGTAATAAACTTTAGCTTATGTTCTAGACTTCAGTCCGCATATATTTTCAGGTAGTAGTTTGATCTTCTAATTTATAAAAGTACAAGTATGTGTTCTTCGATTTAGAGGACGTGGAGAAGAATCCATAACGGTTTCTTCTGTTGAAATTGCAACAATGTCACATTAGTAGATTGTTCTCCAAGGTGGGAGTTCATGGTGGGATATATATACCTTTACATAGTTTGCTCATATCCCTATTCTTCCCTAAATCCATAGATGTGGGTGTGTTTTTATGTCCCTATCTCACACCAAATACCTTGAATCATAATTTATAGAGGACAACGCTTCATCTGAGCATATACATGCACAAGCACAGGACAATGCTTCATCTGAGCACCACAAGGCCTGTATTTTCATTCTTACTTTCTTACAAAGATTTTCAGGTTTTTGATTAATAGATAAAAGGCTTGGTTGCATATTCAGTATAATATTTGGCGCTAACGTCTTTTTAAAAAAAGCTAAAGGAGCAAGTCTGCTCTTCCTCCGTGGTCATAAATGCAGAAAGACTGCCTATATTCGTAGCCTATATTAGTAGAAAATCACTCGGACATATAATGGTGAACCCACAGATCTCCAGTTTCCTCATCTTGACTAACATTCTATTCATTTCAATCTTCTAGAACTGATGTGTGGCATTACTTTACATAAAACTTAATCATCCCAGTCTGGTGACTCACAACTGAAATTGTTAAGCATATATCTTATTGACTAAGCAAAACTTTTCTTTGGACATCAAACTTCAGTTGACTCTGGTAGTCTGGTGACTCACAAGTCACAACTGAAATTGGCATGAGTCATCATTATTCTTAATTAGTAAGCTTAAATCTTATGGAGTAAGCAAAACTTCTCTTTGGACATCAACTTTAACAGAGACCGATTAGCAATTAGCATATTCGAAAACCTTCAGATACCTCTCCATATTTAACTAACTCTTTAATACTATAGGTATTTTCAGTTAAGGCATTTCTTAATTCTTTCAGATCTCTTAATTCAAAACACAATTTTAAAGGTGATATGTCAGATGCTTATTCAACAAACTAACATACAAATAAAGTATCGATCATTGTTTTCTGGCGTTTGCATCTGCAGGAATCTTGCAGAGCAGTTGAAGCTGTCATCCATTACTTGAAACTGCAGGTGTTTCCTTCTTAAAACTCTGAAACACTAGATCATGTAGCAGTTAGCTGCCTGATTTAAGATTTATTTTTGTATGTTAGCATTGGGTTTGATGTGTATTAAACTTAAGAACTCTGATTTATAAGTACTAAACTTTAATAACCCAATTTAGGTGTGTTAGCATTGGGTTTGATGTGTATCATCTGACATTTGTTACTACTTTGTCCTGCATATAATAGTATACATGTAGGTCTTAAAGATTGCAAAGGTGGTCTGACCTGTTTAGGCATTGAAGGATTTTTACGTGTGAGCCTAGGCTATTTTGAATCCTTCAATCTTTGAAGAAAATTTTCTTTGGCCTAATTGAATAGTTAAGTAGATGTTGTTAAGTGACATCTGTTACTACTTTGTCCTGCAGATAAAAGTAGTATACATTAATACATGTAGGTCTTAAAGATTGGAAAGGTGGTCTGACATGTTTAGGCACTGAAGGATTTTTACGTGTGAGCCTAGGCTGTTTTGTATCCTTCAATCTTTGAAGAAAAATTTCTTTGGCCTAATTGAATAGTTAAGTAGATGTTGTATTCCTTTTGTATTTTTCATTCAATCGTGCCCCTTTCACTAAACCTTTCTGTTCTTCACATGCCAAACCTTTCTCTTCTTCACTAAACCTTAATAAAACATCATCATCATCATTATCTTCAATCGACTTCATCATCGTCTTCAATCATGATCTTTATCATCATAAGGTATGTCTTTCTTCTTACTTTTCTATTAATTTCTATTTTTCTATCATAGAAGATAATCCATGAACTAACATATAGTTGAAACTGTTTTATTTATCCAAATTTAAATTTTTATTGTAGTATACAATTAATTATGTCTATTGTGGCAACACCATTATAAGTCTAATCATTATTTTATGCAACATACTATTGTAATGAGTTACCGACTCCTTGGTTGACACAATTGTTCATAATCTTTATCACATGTTATATACAATTCTTAGAGAATACTTGCCTTTTTTTTGGTTTGTGTTATTTCTTATTAGGATTAAGGGAACTACGACTTTACGCATGTAGGATAAGGACAGTAAAAAATCTTACCAAAATACAATGAAGAAAACTCATTATAAGAAAATTATCATCAATAAATACAGACTAGAAGGTAGAACTCAAGCACCCTTCACATTAAGCATTTTGTCAAACTTCATTGTTATATCACAACAATAGTCCCAAATATATATGTGAAGTTGGGATATGTTGAAGTGGATTAGAAACAAATCTTGATAAAATCGAAATTTTGATGTTTAAAAATCGACTTGATCACCACATGTTTGGAGGGAACTCTGTTCGGAATTTTCAGTTTGAGCAATTGACGTATATAATGAATTGGGAAGAATATAGCCTATTTGTCTACACACTTTAATCGTTTTGTGGGACTGCCAACAAAGATAGATTCCAGAAGCCTACTATTTTCAAAAAATGAATTGATCTTAACAAAAAAGGAAAAAAAATCCGACTAAAATAGAAGCATGTATACATATACTGTATATACTGTTGGGAGATGTGTGCAGAAATTTAACTACCATGTGCTATCAGCGAGAGCCAAATTTTGCTGCTGATAAGTAGATTTACTCAGGTATTAGAAGTTAGTGAAGGTAAAACTAAATGGCTACAATCTTGGGAGAGTCATGATGTTACTTATTATCGGTTCAGCTAATGTATTGTTTACATTACATGTAGCCAGGAAACAAACATCGTGATTCACACTGTAGCAACCATAATATATAAATCAGACTGGTATATATTAGAACCAACAAAGGGTGTATAGATTGACTAAGACTGATTATAAACTGAGTTGGACAATTTTGGATTACGTGGGATAATTAAAGTGGTGACTAAGATTAGGGTGATGATTAGGTGGGCACAATGATTGAGTAAGTGTGTATGCATTTTAGAGAGTCTTGAACCTTTTAGATACTGATCTGGCATGGAATTAAATTTTTATTGTAGTCATATTGTTACTGACAATACCTTACAGTGATGATTTCACATCAAATCATAATTGATTTAAATTTGTTAATTGATGGCATTTTCTTTATATACTCAACTCTATGATCACCTTCTTGAAGGTACTATTTGTTAAACCCCCATTTGAATTTCCTTTATGAGATGGATTTCATTAGTTTTTTATTTTGCAGATTTGGAAGTGTCGTCCGTGCAATTAAAGAAAAACAGAGCAAGGGAATATCTTAGCAACAAGACTATAGTTCAGACTACTATGCCAATAAGAAGTTTATAATTTTGTTAGGTTTTTGGGTATTATTCCAGTTTTCAACTAATTGTCAAGTTTTAAGTTAATAAACAATAAATTACTTCAATACGCAATCTGAAATTTTTGGGGTTTTGGTCTCATATTTTTGACACCACAACAACATAACTATTATAGGTGGCTACAAGAAGTCCACCAGATTCTGTAATTCCCCATTCAAATTTTTATGTTGCCACATAAATGTTTATTTTGATATTGATAAGTATAAAATGGTTATCAATATTTTATGGCAACTCTTCAAATTTAATTCTTTTAAATTGAATGTATTATTAACAATTAAACAGTCAACTATATATTTTCATCTTTATAATTGTGTGCGGAGTTCAAAAGAAGTACTTTAAATATAATTAAAAATAAGCGTCCCGGAGGGACGGGTCATACCTAGTCTCTATTATATGGAACAACGGGGATATAAAAAAAGATATAAAACATACATATAGAATAGATTGGGCCGGACCAGTTATATGAACTGTGTGATTTGGGCTGGGCCAATTAGATGTACTCACAAACCCTTTCTTCTCTGATCTACTCACTCACCATCATCGTCTTCATCAACTGTTTGATTCTCTATCTCTCATCATCATGATCTTCATAATCAAATAATCAACATCTCTCTCTCTGTCTTCTCTCCCTCAAAAGGTATGTTCTTTCTCATAATCGTTAATGTATGTTACCTTAACGATCTCTTTTTGACCAATTTCTTTTTTTTTTTTAAATAACCATTGATAGTGATGTCTAATTATTCACTGGTGTTTATTTAATTTAAGGTTTAGCTTAATTAAATAAAAATTTGATTTATAAGAGTATTTTTTTCCTTTGCTCCGATGGTTAATCAATAGTGTCGTGTCTAAACCCTAAGGAATTTCTGATACTTTCTTCAATAGTATGATTATATATCACCATGGGTCTTTTAGGAACCAGAATAAGGTTAAAACATTTATTGTTATAATTTTTTTTTACAGATTTCAGATCATATGTGGACTCTTATATTTGTCTTACTGATAGAAGAATTGCTATAAAAATCATTTGAGAGAATAAAACTCGATCGGTGTAACCTAATCTATGTAGTGAAAATCTAAAAGACATGAATCTGCAAGTTTTTTTTTCTAATGTAAAGCTCCATTTTGTGTTTTCTAATTAATAAAATGTGTTTTCTCAGGTCTGGTAACAAAAAATAAAATAAAATGTACTAATCGAAGTTCCAAATGTAGAGCGAATTGATACATTTGCGTACTCTGTGTTTTATAGATTAACAATCCAAATAAACTTACAATGTGATTTAACGTATTGCCTTCAAAGTATATACTACGATAATAAATGTTGTAATTTTATAAATAATTTAGCATGGTTGTAAACCTCTCCTTCAAAACCTTATTTTTTTTCTCCTCTTCATTACTTGGACAAACAAATTAAAGCACTTCTTTACACTTTGAAACTTCTTCACACTTTGAAGCTTACAAACTCATTATTACGTGTTCAAGAAACAAATGTAATTATTAAGTCACAAATGCTTGATATCTTTGGCAAAGAGGATAGAGCAATTAGAGATTATTTAATTCTATTGTTTTAGGTGGCTGTACCAATATCGTAATACTTAACATTCTGAGAGAAGTTTTATAGTTAAGACTATATGTTACATTGTGACCTTAATATGTTGCATATCTTGATAAACTTACAATGTCAGAGATTTTTGATAACGATTGTTGATGATGCCCCTGAGTGAGTCTTAACATTTACAGTTATCTTTCTTTTAGTTTCTACTTGATCCTCTTTTTTCTCTAGCCACTCTTTATAACGAAGGAGACAACTACAAAAGAGTAAGTTTTTAACTTTTTTTTTTAATTTCTTAATATCAAGTTCATGCATCACTCTTTCTCAATCTAAAAAAATTAAATTCTAATTCGAAATTGGTGTATTGTTGTCTATCATCAAAATTTATATGAGGGTTTTCATTGTTTTCATTCTAATATTTCCGTTTTTGTTGAAATTATTCTATGCTTTTATCAGGATGGAGGAAGATAAATCAACTCAAAGTAAAAGGAAAATTAAAGAAACAAAGGACCTATTAGAAAGCGAAAATATGGCTTCAAAAAAACGCCAAAAATCACTCAATGGAAGGTGGTCAAATACTGACTTAATGTATTTAAATACGGATTTTATTTCATGTCTTAGTATTAATATCGATACATCCAATTTTTAATTTGTGTATAGGGTTGTTTTATCTGACAACCGACCACAAAGTGATAATAGAAGCACTATTCCAGATTTGAATAAGGAGGAATCTTCATTCGATGAAAATAATGATAGAAGGTAAGAAAATATTAATATCATGTTGAGTTTAATTTATTTTTATTTTTTAAAATTTTAAAATATAATTTTTTAAAAACATTTATAATATCGTTAATTTTTCCCCCCAACTCTTTGTAGGCTTCCATTACCAAGTAAATTTACATTCGCGCAACGCGCTAGGAGAGAAAGGGAACGATTGCATAAAAAATCTATTAACAATGAGTCTTTTGTTAAGGTAATAAATAATTTTATATTATGCAAGCTTTATACATATAAATTTATACTATTAATTCGATTGTGTTCCCTAGACATCCTTTATACTACGAATTTGATTGATACCTTTTAGTAATTGTTAAAATACATTTAAATTTAGCTTATCATATATGGTTGTTAATTTGTTTTAACAAATTTTTGTAGATCTCTTTTACCAAACAAATTTACAATGGCGCAACGCGCTCATAGAGAAAAGGAACGATTGCAAAAAAAATGTAACAACGATAACTCTTCAATCAATGAAGGTAATGATACAAGGTAAGAAAATAATGATATCGTATAGTGTTCTTACAAATATTTATATTCATTAATTCCAATTTCATTTTCAGAATATTTCACAGAACACAATCGTTCATTTCAACTTAAATTATCATATATATAGCTCATTTTTTAGTTTTTTTTACAAATCTTTACAGGTTTCCTTTAGCAAACAAATTTACGTTGGCACAACGTGCTCGAAGAGAAAGGGAACGGTTGCGAAAAATAGAATCTTCATATGCGGCAGATAAAACTTTGAATGGGAATTGTGAAAGCTTTAACATCGAAGAAAATATTGTCCAACCATCCACAGTTGAAAATCAACATGTTTTAAACGGTTCATCATCAACTCGAAATGCTACGCATGAAAATGAAATTATAGCTCCAAGGTCAATCAAGTAAGTTATTATGATTTTATTTATTTATTTATTAAATAAAGAAAAATACATCAACTATGATACAAAAAAGCACATCCGTAAATATCATATGACACCCAGCCTGTATGCCATATAGCTTCAGTGTTGTAACAAAAACATATATAATGTAAACCCACTCATGACATAATTATGGCCCATTGATTAAATAGGTCATTTAGTTTTGATCATTTTTATGTTATGCCATATATAAGTTAGAACTATGACTAATTTAAAAAGTAATCATCTTTATTATATCAACTCATGCTTTTATTAATTTGTATTTATGTATTGCATTTTCATATAATACAGTGATGTTACAAGGTCCAAAGCTGTTATAGTTGATAGTATGCCTGTGAACGATTCTCATTATGATGAATTTTTTTTGGATGAAGTGGAGATACCATCAAAAATTATTGATGATATTCCGAAAGAACGACACTATCTTGGGAAAATAAATGTGAAGTGTAAATTTTGTGATGCATATCATTGGTTTGATGAACAACTTACCAAATCTAAAAAGGATGATCCATTATTTGGCCAATGTTGTTTATCGGGAAAGATTAAATTACCTTCGCTTTTGCCTTTGCCTCCGGCTCTTAAATCTTTATACGAAGGTACTGACATATTGGCTAGATCTTTTCGAAACAATATTAGATCTTACAATTCAGCAAATGCCTTCTCAAGTCTTGGTGTTAAGATGGATAATCGTATACTTCATGGTAGAGGATCTACTTCGTTTACAGTTCATGGGGAATTATGCCACCGGGTCGGTTCACTTTTGCCAGAACCAGGTCAAGCTCCAATTTATTCTCAACTTTATATCTATGACCCTTCTGAAGCATTGAATTATCGCACAAATCGTAATCCACACTTACTTCTAGAAGTTTTGAAGATTATTCAAGATACTCTTTTAGAATCTAATGAGTTGTCCAAGATATATCAACAAGCGTTTGAGATTTTGGAGAAAGTTAATGCTGATGGAGTTGAAGACATACCCATAACTTTAACTTACAAACCTGGTACTGATCCAAGGCGTTACAACCTACCAACATCAGATGATATTACTGTTATCTTACCTGGAGATGGAAGTGAAGAAACTTCTAAACGAGATATCATTCTGCATTTGAAAAATAATCGTTTGGAGAGAATAAGTGAATGCCATCCTTTATATTTGCCATCACATTTTGTTTTATTATTTCCGAGAGGAGATCTTGGTTGGTCACCGGAAATGACACATTGGGATGTGAAGCTCAAAAAGTATAAGCCACGGGCAAAACTAAACAGATTGACTCAACTTGAATATTTTTGTTATCGACTGTTTGAAAGGAGTTCTGAGTATTCATCGATTTTAAAAGCTGGTCCTTTGTTCCAAGAATTCATAGTAGACGCTTGGGCTTCGTATGAACAAAATAAATTGTTTTATCTTAGAACCCATCAAGCTGATTTACGATGTGAAGTATATAATGGTTTGACTGATATTGTTGAAAACAATACCGATCCCAACCAATTGGGTAAACGGTTTATTCTTCCCTCCACGCATTTGGGTAGTCCAAGACACATGTACAAGATATATCAAGATTCTATGGCAATTACCAGGTTTAACAAGCATCCAGATATTTTCCTAACTGCTACAGCTAATCCTAAATGGCCTGAGATACAAAATGAACTCAAACCACACCAAAATGCTTTAGATCGTCCGGAATTAGTGGCACGTGATGGCTCGCACATAGGCATGCATGATTTATTTATTTTTATTTTGTTTTTTAATAAAGTGCATGCATGTATTTTTTTTTTTTTTAAATGTGAAAAAGTGTTAGACAATGTGTAGCATGGTCCCTAAAATTAGAATATTAAATAATTTTGCAATATGGGGTAGAGACTTGTGAGTTGTGACTACTAGGCTACTTGCAAAGTATTCTCCTAACTTCTAAGCATCTTTCGTCAAAAAAAAAAAAAACTTCTAAGCATTTATCCACCACACATCTTAAAAATCTATGAAAATCCCGAGAACCATAATATCATATTATCGAGATTTCAACAGATTAGTACTGTAATGTATATACGGTGGATAAATAGTTAGGGGAGTGTTTTCTTCTATGCTATGGAGTAAAGTTTTTCCATTGTTAATTTCTAGTTTCAGATTTTCAGGGACATCATTTCACATTTTTGACCTCTTGAGGAGCAGCTCGCTAGTAAATAATCCTCCATATTTTTAAGTTGAAGGAAATTTTACCGAAAGGCTCTTAAGCTATGTAAATCAGAAGTGTGGAAGCTAACTCTCCACCAGATGAATACAAGTGCCCATATGGGTGCAAATAAAACACCTACACTTATGGGTTTTGTTAACCCTAGTGGGATCTAAACAACTTTTTTGATGTAGAAATTACCTTGTATCATATCATGATCATGTTTTGCCTTTTGGCCTTTCGAATACCCATCATCAGTTTACACATACATATATTTTCCAGAAATCAATCCATCACACAACATTTTCCTCAAACTTTAATTTCTTTTCTTTTTTAATTAACTTAATTACATAGATAATCATCAATGTTATATGTCACCTTTCCCTCATTCTGATCAAGTAGAGTAGTCACCATCAAAAGCCTGATATGGCGGGCTAGCTTTCTAGAAGAGTAGAAGGTAATTATCACCTTGAGAAACTCGGAATGTTGCTTGCTTTCATTTAGTGTCCAGACAGTAGTATATGTAAGCAGTCTTTCCGCCAACATCTTGAGATCAGTGAGGGCAGTGAAGAATGGTTTAGCTCGTTCGTCTTCATCTTTATTACCTGCAAAACACGTCGGGGTTGTTCCCGGCGTTAGCACTCCAACACTCAAGTCGGATAATGTAGTAGAGGAAGAAAAAGAAAAATGTAGAGTGAAGTGATGGATCATACCTTGTGTTTAGGGTTTTACCCCTTATATACTATTCATACCGTGTATGTAATGTAGGCCGTGAGATCTTAGAAGATCTGACGGTTGTGATGTAGAGACGTGGAACTCTGCCTTCCAAGTATTCTCTGTCATGACCAATCTTACGTGCTCACCACGTGAGCCGTACAGTCTGTCTTGTCTGAGTGATAGCCTACATCGCAAGTTATTTTACTAGGTTGATTCGTTAGAACCGAATAACACGTGGAGTCTGGTACAATGATGTTGCACTGAAATGGCCAGCCTTCTCAAGAAGGTAAATGTTGCTTGCACTTCCTTTGGTATCCAGACAGTCCAGTCCTGCAAGACAGCATTCAATCTGATTCCATGCATCAGGGTAGATGTTGCATTTGAAAATGTTCCCAGCGTTACAATTTCATCTATCAGGTTGGTGTTGCACTGAAGTCACTCGGCATTCAAATTATATTCCATGTATCAAGGTAAATGTTGATAACTAACTTGTGAGTTCTGAAAATGTATCACAGGATTAATTAGCAGATGTACCACATGGACATATGTGGTGTGGAATTTTCCCTATGGCCTTATTACCCAAAACAAAAAGGGCTCGAACAAAGTCGGTATGGAATTCAGTCCACACACCCAAGACAACCATTTATCTTTGTATGCAATCATGTGAGGCTATCTTTCTTTGACAGTGTGGCTTGCACTGAGATGAGGGAAAACAGGAGAGTACTATGTACATAATAACAGAAGAATACAATACTTGCACATACTGACATACGTATGATTTTCTCCGGTACCTCATATAAGGATATAGCTCTCTGTTCCCTTCAGCCGCTTCTTTTAGAGGAGGCTTTTAGTGAAAAGTTCCATAATCTATTTAGAAATGTCTCCAAATGTATTTATGTGCACATTAGATAAGACCAAATGGTTAGTGGGTTAAAGGTTGTTGTTTAGATGTATGTACATTACTGTCACTGTCCTTCAATTCATCATGATATTATGTAAGTGAATATCAGAAAGATTAAATGTCCGTATGAACTATTTCTAAGCTTTTTTATGGTATCCACCTTTCGCTTTTGTGGTAATATTTTTCGACAATACCATTTGCTGCATTTGTTTACAATATCATTCGCTGCGGTTTACTAAAGAAGCTTTAATCTCTTGGCTGTAGAGATCATGTCTTATAAGTTATAACGATGTATGTCTGCTTCTGCAGCACTAGCACCCTAATGGCATCACAGAGTGCCTGCCGCTAAAATCCGGGCTTAATAATATGGCTAAGTTGCTTAACTTCAAAATAATGCAGGTGGAGTTAGATTCGAAATGCTCTACTGAGTTTTTTGTTGATTAGTGATTAAGGATATCAAGAAGCTGTGAGCACATAACGTCAATTGATCGTTTCTATGGTCATAGACTCATAGAACTCTTCTTAATAAACAGGGCATAAACACTTCACTTCATACATATTATTTTATCATCAATAAAATGATGAGTTACATTTATTTAAATACTTCAAATTACAGAAACTTGATTGATAATACTGACAGAAGGGGAAATGCAGAATTGGCTTTAGCGGATAGTCCTTATTTTAATTATACCTACACCGCGCCAAGAAACAACATTATACTTTATAGTTAGGATCTTTATATGTTAGGTTATTCTTCGCCCTCCAGATCCTCTTTCCCTCTGGCAGTTGAAATGAACTGCAGCGACAGGAGAGCCAAGATTGTAAAGCTCAGCAAAATCTCTGGTGTTGAAATTGAGACGCCACTCAGGAGTGAATACAGTCTGCCTACCAAGTTGGCGAAACAGAACAAAGATCAACCGATGAATTCCAACTGCAGGTCTTGGGCTTTCATAGGAAACAGCTTCTTTCCCTATATTACCATCACCATGAATACAACATTACATTTTATTCATTATTTTCAAAATGCACATCTTGAAAATGAACAAGAACTTGCTTCCAATTCAAAATTTAAAACTATGGTTTTCAGCGGATTTTCATTATTCAATCTGTCTTTGATATGCTTTGAAAAAAAAATTGTTTGTAAAATGACCATATTCTTTTACACCTGTATAATACAAAAGATCGATATGATGTAAATATGCTCGATTTGTTTAACAAGATTTACTTTTACTTTTACTTAAAAATGCGAGATATTATAGATAGTAGTACTACATCACTAGAACACACAAGATTTACTTTCAAATGTGAAAAATTATAGATAGTACGGAGACAAGAGTTGTTTTTCAGGTGCATTATATTCTTGTTTGATTATGACATATCAATGATAATGCATGGCTACTCAACTTTTCTATGTCGACCTTAGGATTCCTAATTCTTCCACAAGACACAAGTACAAAAATGAATTAAGCTAATAAGGAAAAGCAAGCCAGTTTCACTATTTAAGGTGAAACCTAATTATGCAGATATAAGGTAATAATGCCTCACCATAAGTAGTACCGGTGGTAGCTGGAATATCCATCACCAACCTAGAATAGAATGTAGTTGCAGATATAGTTAGGGAATAATATAATGCATCACCAAAGCATAATACATATGAAAGTATTTAGTTATGATTAGAGACCGATGGGCGGCATTCAAGAATTTCGGTATTAATTCAGGGCAAAAGTATAACATCTGTACAATGGTTATATATTCGGGCATATATACAGTGGTAGACGGAAGAATATATATTCCGGCTGCACCACAGCTCACATGCTAGGAGCAAGTTCACATATACATGTCAATATGCCTCAAGTTGTGTGAGTGCTGCATAAATAGCATAATGAGAGAGATATATAAAACTACCAGTGCAAATATTCTCTCTGATGTGGATTACTTGGACTGGGAACATCAGGATCGACCAAAACCTGCAAATTATGAGCTTCAAAGGTTATATATCCATCAACATTTAAAAAAGTGAAAGAAAAAAACCGAACATGCAACAAGAACTCTGTGAGGCCAGGCTAGTAGTGGATATAATGTTATTATGGAACTATACTAGTATATATTAACCGTGAGTCCGTACGTGACAGATATCTGCAATAAATAAATGTCATCGCATGGATATCGCTATATTGTTCTTGTATAATTAGCAACAAAATGAAACCGAGTCCATGAACATCGTGTGTTTACGATCAGCAACTAGCCCAAATGAGTAACTTACCAAGGTGTAGAAGTTTCTCAGGTCATCCCCTCCAATATCAACTCTAGGTTGGTTGACAACAACAGAAGGTTTAAACTCACAACCATTACTGACTTCTCTATTTCCATAAAAAACTCTTAGTGCAATAGATTGGTGAAAAGGGTCAAGAACATCCCCAATCACTCTACCTACAACCAAAGGATTCCTTTCTCTACTACTAGACATACCGTGACAGACAATGAGAATGAAAACACAAAACTACTGTACTAAGCTACCCAAAATATTTAACCTGCAGGTTGAGCAAAAAGAATAGAAGAAGAGGAGGTATAAATAATGGGATGGACTATTTCCACCACCCGGTTTTCTATCTACAGACCCTGGACCGGGTTTTCTAAGTTCAGACCCCCGGTCTATCTAAGTTCAGACCCCTGGACCATTTTACTTACTTCAGACCCCGGTCTATTTTGGTAGTTGTTTAAAGCTGGACAACGTTGTCCACCGGCAGAACAGACAAAGTTGTCAAATCTCCCAGTGGACAATGTTGTCCGTTTAAATCAACTGTCAAAAGGTGCGCGTTTTTCTCAAAATTTATTGGTTTTCTCTATTTGGATTTGCATGGAATTTATTTTAAAGGCTTAAATACTTGTTTTTATGTGAAATTATTATTCATGTTGTAATTTTTTCATATTTCATGATAATTAAAAAATAAGCACAAACTGGTAAATTTTCATTAAACAGGACAACGTTGTCCAGCTTAAATTAACTGTCAAAATGTGTGCGTTTTTGTCAAAATAGATTTTCTCGGTTGGGATTTGCATGGAAATCATTTTAAATGCTTAGATTCTTGTTTTTATGTCAAATTATCATTCATTTGGCATTTTCTTTTTTCATATTTCATGATAATTAAAAAAATAAGCGCAAAGTGATAAATTTTCATTAAACAGGACAACTTTAATTTGTCCAATTTGTTAGTGGACAACTTTGTCGATTTTAGGAGTTGACAACGTTGTCGCACGTGTAATAGTGCTTCAACAATCTTGCAATTTTTTGAAAGGTTTTGGACTATGAAAAGCACGAATTATTTGTGCTTGTAAACTATTTTAAACAATTATAATTGATTTTAGTTGCACGAATTTGTGTTTTTGAATTTGACATTATAACCTATAAATTTGGGGTTTAAATTTTTTATTTAGTGATGATTTGGGTTAGTTTTTAGCTCATTTCAACTCATTCCATTCCTTATTGCAACTTTAAAAATTGAAAATAATCTTCTTCTTGCTCTTTACTAATATCGTCATCAACATCTTTTAAATCAAAATAGAACTCAAGATCTTCATCTTGTATTTCTTCTACATTATAAAGTTCTTCCAAACTCCCATTTGCCTCCAAGTTTGCCTTTTTATCCATCGTTATCTAATGCAAGTAGGCAAGAAGATAAAAATAAGGTTATTTTTTTAAGATTTCAATATGAAAAGGGAAAAATAGAATATGGGGTTTTAGAGAGTTTTTAAGCTTTGAAAAAACATTAATGGAAAGTGGGAGGTGGGGGGGGTGGGGGTTTTGTAGTTTGGTTTTGTTGCACACACTAAAAAGGGTGCATGATAACCTCCCACCAGATAAGTCCACGTGTCTCACAATTTTTTTAAAAAAATTGTTTATGTCCCACTAGGACTAACAACACCCAATATTTAGGTGTTTTATTTGTCCACCAATCTCAGACATTAATAAAAAAATAAAAAAAATTAATTTACAACAACCACATGTACTCATCTGGTAGGAGGTAAGCATGCACACTCTTTTGGGTGTGTGCAATAAAGCCGCACTCTGGGTTTGGGTTTTAACTTAGGCAGTGTGGGTGTGATGTTAGTAGGTATGAATCTGACAAATAACACACAATTACCGGTTTTTCAATTTAGGATGGGTTTGGTATTTTTTTTTTGTTAGAGGTGTGCAATTAGAAAACCGGGTTGTGGAAATAGCAATTGCAAACTATTAAGGAATCATTTACTTTTTTGTATGTTTTTAACCCATTTCAATTTGGAATCTCTTTGTTCATAGAGTACTATGACAAAAAGTATGGACGAATATATTCTGATTTGTGCATTCTAGACTCTTATACCCCCATATTTGAAAAGGCCTAGAATTTGTGGATTTCTTGAATTCATAAGAGTGGTGGAATTGCGAAAACCTCGTACGGAATCTTGCTTTTGCTTTTTCTTCTTTTTGAACATCCAATGGCAACTCTACACATATAGATTCTAGAAATCAATCCATACCAATACTAAACAGGTTATTGGTCACTTTTTCTTCTCTTTCAAGCTGAGTAGTCACCTTCAAATGTATGATATAGCCAGCTTTTCAGCTCTACGTACACATCAACTTGAGAAACAAAATTATTGCCTCAAGAAACTCTGGAATGTGCCTTGCTGTAAACTATGAGTTTCATTGGTCCTTTAGTTGAAGACCAGATGATGAAGGTGTGTGAAGTGAAGGCTGTCATATACTCGTGTTATGTGCATTTTTTTTTTTTTTAATAGTCATCATATATAGATAGAAATTAAGAGTTCACAGAGAGTTATACAGAACAAGGTATCCAAATCCAATTGGTCTAACAACCATGGAGGAGGATGAGAGAAGGACAGTGGACCCATTAATAGAAGTGACTCCTGGTGTTAAGCAATTGGCATGAACTATTTCTGATATCTACTGGAAGGGGTAACCACCTCTGCTTTCTTGAGGTTGTTCTGCAACTGGCTGCATTATTCATAACTATACATGGATAACAGGTACTTATCTAAAAGGTGTATTTAATTAAAATGGGTTTCCCAATGTCGGAAATAGGCATTCTCCAATATGCATTTAATCATTAATACATATATGCTTCCATATATATTCTCTTTTAGGGATTTTACGGAGATTACATTTAAAAGGTGGAACTAAAGTAGATACACTTTCTAGACAATTAGATAAGGAAGCAAGAAAGTGCGCAGCTTTGTTGGACCATCTCAAAACAACTAGGATATTTCGTGTACATAGACAACAATCAAGAAAGTTAGCAGCATACCGAGGTTCCCTTAACTTCTTGTTAAGGATGTCCACTGCGGCACTGCCCACTTTGATTCGGAAGCTATGATCATTCTCTTGTGACGTAGCTTAGAAAACTCACTCGATTCCTTTCTGAAAGGCCTGTAGCTCTTGAGATATGACTGATGAATTCATTCCAACATTTCCCGAGTAAGCTAACAGTGCATTACCATTAGTGTCATGATGCTTCCATAACTGCTGATTCCATAATTTTAGTGCCTCAACTATGTTCAGCTTAAAAACATGCTCAGAAGGCTTAATCCGAAAGCTGAAGGCATTTTCTTTGAGCCTGAAATCCACATTTAGACCCACTGCTGAAAGCATTCTTATACTGGAGAAGTGTTTGAAGTGAGAGCAAGCTGCCTGTAGGTGATTTTTCATGTCCCCGAAAAAATCTCTGACAACCTGTCAGGATCTCTGTGGCTTCACTCCCATACATATCCTAAGGGCGTGCGTCCATTTGCTATTGCTGGTCATATTCCCCAGATGAAGACCTAGGACATCCTTGACACAGTTCCATATTTACTTTGAGTAGGAGCACTCAAAAAACAAATGCTCGTCATTCTTACTATTATTATTGCAGAAGGAGTTTTGAGGATGCTAAATGGCTGTATTTACTTCTCCGTCCTTTCAGACTGGATGGCAGATGCAGTTTAATAGAAACCTATGTGCCCTCAACAAGACTTTTAAAATAATTTACCACCAAAGAATTGATGATACAACACATATATCGTTTACTTACCAATAGTCTTTGCAACTGCATTGTCCATCCTTAAAAAGATGGAACCGAGTTCGATCTCTGACAACAATGTCTCGATTATAAAGTTTTGAGATTAGCTTAGTGACATGATGACAATCATTACACACTCGTAAATTCTTTACTATTCGAATGGGAACTCCATCTGCAGTGCTAATCAATCCGAAAGCAATTGCCAACTTCTCACTATGTCGAGCTAGTGCTTCTTCCTTATCTTCCTCATCAATGTCAAGCAAAACTTCTGCTTTGTTAGGGACATAACCTCCCAAATTCAACAATCTTTCAATTTCTTCCCATTTAATTAGTATTTCTGTTATCTGGGGATGTGCAATATCTCCCACAATAAATTGATGAATTGTACCTCTGATTTCAATTGAACTACAGCCTGCAGTTTTTGATGCTCCGGCTTTTTCCATCAATGCTCTAACTTTTTTAGCATCCTCTTGCTTGCCTGAAGCTACATATATATTAGACATAAGTACATACACTGCAGCATTATCTGGCTCTAATTGAAGCAAGTGCTTTCCAACAAACTCTGCCAGTTCAACATTATGATAAAATCTACACCCTGCCATCAATGCACCCCAAATAAGGGCATCAGGCTGCATTGGCATACTCTCAACCATTTCTCTCGCTTCATTAAGCATCCCACCTCGTGCCAGAAGATCCACCATACATCCATAGTGTTCGATCTTAGGCACAATGCCATACTTCCTACTCATTGAATTAAAAATTTGTCGTCCTTGATCAACTAAACCAGCATGAGTGCAGGCACATAGAACACCTATAAATGTAATATCGTCAGGAAGTATCCCTGCTTTCTCCATATCACTAAACAAATCAAGTGCTTCTTGACCTCGACCGTGCATTGCAAGCCCTTTAATCAAAGTAGTCCAAGTTAACAAATTCTTCTCCTTCAAGCCATTAAAAACCTCAAAAGCTAACTCTACTTCCCCACATTTCGCATACATATCTATCAAAGCAGTACCCAAGAACACACTCTCTTCCATCCCATTACTCTTCATATACCCATGTACCCATCTCCCTTGTTCAAGTGCACTTAAATGAGCACATGCAGATAACACACTTACTAAAGTAACATCATTAGGCTTAACTAACTCAACTTGCATTCTAGCAAAAACACTCAAAGCCTCTTTAGACAACCCACATTGTACATACCCAGCAATCATAGCACTCCAAGTTACTGCACTTCTCTTAGGCATTTCTTCAAACAACAACCTTGCATTAAAAACATCGCCAACTCTCACATAAGCACTCATCATAGAATTCCAAGACACAACATCTAATCCATCATTTACATTAAACAATATCTTCGCGTCTTTAATACGCTCATTCATAGAATAAAAATGAATAAGTGCATTTCGAGCGTAAATATTAGATGATAATGCAAACTTTACAGTTTGCGCATGAACTGACCAACCTAGTTTGAAGGCATGAGCTTGAGTACAAGCTTTAAGGAGAAGAGGGTATGTGTAAATATCAGGAAGTAAACCTGCCCATAGCATTTGGGTATAAATGGGAATAGCATTAAGTGGATGGGTAGTTTTGGAATGAATTTTTATCATGATGTTGTAGAAAAATGTAGTTGGGTATGGAAGTTGGTTAAAAAGGAAAGTAATGTAGTCTAACTCATTGGAATATGAGGTGGTGCAGGTGGTGGAGGTAGAGAGGAGTCGGCCAAGGAGGTTGGTGTCGAGGACGGCGAGTCCGGTGGTGGTGATGTGAGCATGGATTTGTTTGATTTGTTTCATGTTGGTGCATTTTTTGAGAAGGTGATGGATATGGGATGTGGTCATTTTAGTCTTTCTTAGAAATTTTGACAAATTTTGTCAATAAGGTTATTTATAGGATAGTTTATGTTTTTTTTTTTTTTTGTTTTTTTTTTTTATTATAATTCCTCGGCCATTTACCAACTAAAGAGGGAAGACACAATGGTCTATTGCGTAGGGGTTCAATAACTTTTTTTCTTGTTAAAAATGTCATGACTGTTGATTCGAATGAATATATTTTCAGAAGAATTAGTTTTGTTATTCAGAAATAACTTCTAACGTAGTTTGTGGCGTATCTTTTTTTAATATATAGACGCATTTTTTATCGTAACAAATTTATCCCTTCATCTTTAAGGAAACAAAAGAAATTACTCAACCCCCTAATATGCTTCTACAGTAAAACCTCGATAAATGAATGTTCGATAAAGTAATAACCTCGCTTAGATAATAATTTCTTCCGGTCCCGACTTAGGCATGTGTACTAAAGTAATAACCTCGCTAAATGCATTAAGTAATAAAAAAATTTGAATCCTTAAAGGCCCAACGAAAATATAAATTAATAATTACTAAATTACATAAAAAATATGTATAATATAGAACCGTGACACAGTGGAGACCAACGTTAGAAATGCAATAAAATTTAACATTTATGCTTGGAACAGTTTCCAGACATTTCACAAACACCAAGAAACAAAGTTAACCACAAGAAGCACTATTGCCTTATGCCTTAGCCATAGGATCATAGTTAACCACAAGAAGCATTAAGGTTTCGACATTTAAACAAACAAACAAAAAAAAAAAATCCCACATGTCAACAGTTATTGGTAGTAGAAGTAGAGAGCGAGAGAGATGGCAATCTGATTGGAGGGAGAAGAAAAGAAAAGGGGAAGACAGAAGAAGATAATAGAGAAAAAAAAAAAAGGAGACGAAGAAGAAAAAAAAAAGAAATAAAGGAGATGGAAAAAAAAAAGACGAAAAACAAATTTAAAATTTGAAAATAAGTCGGACATGCAAAAATAAATAGAGAAAAAGTCGGGGACAAACATGAGTTTGAGTTCCACTCGACCCTTAAAGGACCTCCTAACGTCGGTCGATAATCTACATACTCTTGAATTTTTATTTATAATTTTTTTTTTTTTCGAAAATATGCATCTAAAGTTATTTGTTTTTTTTTGTATCCAAACCAAATTGAACCTCATCCTTAACTTTTTGTAGAGCATACACAACTTCCGAAATATTTTGCTCGTATTGTAGCAAAATAGTTATATAATGTGATTATTGCTTGAAATGCTTCTTTTGACGAAACATTTGGTATAACCGAACTATCGTCTGGATCAAGATCATTTTTATCATCATTTGACCACATACTTGTTGTTTTTTGATTTTTTTCTTTGACCACATACATAGATTGAAAATCTCCCTCTAAAATAATAAATATTAATTTATCGATAAATTAATATATTATTCATTTATCAATAAATAAATAATTTCGCTAAAATAATGTTTTCGGTCCCAAGGGTATGCATTTATCGAGGTTTTACTGTATTTGGATACCTCCACATCATGGTAAGAGTTAAAATCAATGTGGATGTGGATATAACATACACAGCTGCAGACAAAACAGTAGGAATTGGATACTTAATCCAAAATCAAAATGGATGCTTGTTGTGACGCAAGGCATGCAAGGTACCAGTGGCGTAGCTAGGAATTTTACCCAGGGGAGGGGAACTGGGGAAGCAATGAACCTTTCAATATTTTTTTTTACCCTAAACATTGACTCATACTAATTACCAAACAAATGATTCGAAAAACAACTTGAAATTGATAGTGAATTAATAAGTAACAAATCAATTTTGTGTAAATAGTGCAGAAATCTGTTACCTAATATCTACAAATATTTTGTTAAACTAATTGAATATATAAAAACCCTATACATTTTATAACAATAGCATTTGCAATTTTACGTACCGACATATTTCACGAAATTTCAGCGGAATATGCCGATTTTTAGAGAATCGATATTATAAATTCCAAAAATATCCAAAAAATATTCTTAATATTTCAGGTGACATATTTATTTCAAGAGTCAGAATATCGAAATATACTTTTTTTTTTGAATCCGAAATTTCGCCCGGATTCGGAATTTTAAACAACAAACTATTTGAATGGCAAACAATCCAATATATCTTGGACTCCTGCATATATCTATATTTGTAGGAGTAAGACTGTAGGAGTCCCCTATCTCATATGATCTGATCTGGGCCTTTTTCAAACAAAAACAAAACTGGGCTTTACAAACAAGAGATTGCCCTGGGCTGGGCTTATTAAAAGTAATAGAGAGGGAGAGAGGAGAGAGGAGAGAGGAGAGAGAGAAATGCTCGCGTCAACGACGACGACGACGAGTAACACATTGATGATGAGTTGTTGTTTCTCTAGTTCATCTTCATCTTTCTCTACTAAAAATCGCAAAAATCCTTTTTCTTCTTCTTCACTAATGTCTTCTTCTACTTCTACTTCTGTTCGAATTGCAGTAGTTGGAGATATTGTTAGTACACTTTTACTTCACACTTTCTCTCTCTTTTCTTGTTGTTTTGAATTTATTTGTATTGGTGAACTGAAGAGTTTGTTTGTTTGTTTGTTCGATTGATGATATTTATATTTGTTTTGAATTTTAAAGCATGATGAATGGAATTTCGAAGATGATTCTAAAGCACTTCGGTTTTTGCAGGTATTTCTTTCACCTTTACTTTAGTTACTTTAGTTTCTTTTTATTAGTAATTTTTAATATTACTAATTAAAGGTCTGTTTGATTCATGTCCAGGAAATAGATTTTCCGGAAAATCTCAATTCCCCATGTTCGATTACATGTTTAAAATGAAATAAAAGAGAATTGGTCAAAACTTGGGGGGTTATGACCAATTTTCCCATGAAATAATAAGTTCAAAATGTTGGTACATATTGGAGTTCAATGTTGATGAACACTAGTCTCACTAAAAACATATTTACACGATTTTTCAATGATTTTCACAATCAATATAGCACTATATTCATTTTATAAATAATTTATCTCCCAAATATTTGCATATGGTAAGTCTATTTCCCGGTAAATTGTTTTCCTACCCGAATCAAACAGACCCTAAGTTTTGATGATATCATAAAATTAATTCATTAGGACGGTTGTCGATGAGCTAGTTTTAAAATGTTATGATTTATTTATTTAATTAGTAAATTGGAATAACTTTGGGTTAAGTGAAGTGATGTTTGATACAACCATATAGGGTATCCCTTACAATTTTGATTATGGTTAATTAGCATACACTTTATTGGCAATAGCATTTTCGATATGGGCAAAACAAAACGTTTTGAGGACATATTTTATATTCTAGATATGTAGATTAGAGAAAATGTCAAATGCAAGAGGCATGCATTGATGTCAACCCTTGCATCCATATCATTCAAGTCATTAAGTAATTTAGAGTAATTTAGTTGCATTTCCATACCGGGATGCAAGTGCTTTTAGGCTACAAACATATTTATTTCACCACTGTATCCACACTATTGCAACTTTGGACTGGACAATTAAATAGCTTAAAAGAAAATTCTACCAATACTCTGAGTATAACTACATGCAAGTGTTCTTAGAGTCTTACGCCATGAGCATATCCTTTTAACGAATATATCCACACTATTGCAATTTCGAACTGGAAAATTAAAAAAGCAACAAGAAACTCTGCTAATTTGAGATGGATTTGCTACTTTATCGTTTCACGGTCTTTGATTGTAAATATATTAAGTCTGATGAGGAACTTCCTTAATTAAACTTTATAAGTTATAACCCTTTCTAGTATATTAATCACTTGGTTGTGCCACAGATTTGCTTAGACTTATTTGCAATATGTTTATTCAGTATATTCCTGACATAGCTTTATCGTTCAACTGCAGCCAGATTTCGTACTGTTTACAGGCATGCTTTTCTTCTCCTGTTGCCTCTTATGATTTTTCAAATTTTGGTTCTTTTTCTAGTTCATTTTCTAGTTTGGACTTGTTATTTTCATGTAACATAGCATAGTTCTCTCACCCCTCACCCCCTTTTTTTTGCTCATCAGGTGATTTTGGAAATGAGAATGTTGAACTTGTGCGAAGCATTGCAAAACTTGAAATTGCAAAAGCAGTTATCTTAGGGAACCATGACTGTTGGAATACTCAACAGTTCTCTGAAAAGTGAGCTTAGTTGTTATATGTAACCTGCAGTTTTGTATTGCACTTTTTTGGGTATATGTAAAACTTTCCGACTGATTTATTGAAGTGAAGACTGTGGTGTCAGAAATTGCTATTAATTTATTTCTAATGCATGCTCCTGAACTAAGTAAATTTGTTTTAAATGTTAGGCGGAAGGATCGCGTCATACTTCAGCTAGAATGGTAAGTGTCCATTCTCTTCGTTATAGAGCAAATTTATACAACTTTAATCTGTGAACTGATATAAAACGCAGTGCTTTAGACTTCAGTAACATCAATGAACGAAAGCATAATTTCTGTTTTGTTTGGGCGGAAAAGGCATTAGCATATGTAGATATCCATAAGACGTTTGTACTATATAATGTTTTATTGACAAGAAGAATGTAAATATCTTACTTTATATTTATTGAGACTTTATTATGGCTGAGTCCTGATATTTTTCCATGTTTCAATCTAGCAATTTTTCGGGACTTTTAATTGAAATAGACCCTAAGTTTTTTTTTGGAAAACAAGTTGAATAGTTTCCCAATTAACCTATTTTGATTCTTCTCTAATCACTAATCATTATTTCCATATATCATTCTTCCAAATCCATCCATTGTTCTCCATCATGAAGACTTTAAGGACTTGGCTTTTGTTGATTTTCCCTAAAACTTTCGATTTGTCTCACAAATTTCTATTTTCCTCTTCGCCTCTTTGTTTTATCATACTATCCCTTTTCGTTCTGCCTCGCCAGCTCTCATCCCACATTCATAACCCAGTTCAGGGTTTTTGGCAAGGCGTCAATTTATATTTTTATTTAAAATTTCTGGTTACCAAGAAATAAACAATGACATGATGATTAAAAACAATAAATAAGGTTTAAAATAAAGAAAAGATATGTGATTGGGTCAAGTACCGTTGCTAAAAAATCATTAATATGAACCATAGAGCAAGCTTGAAACATATTTTTATCCTCTCGGCATTTAGCTTCGACAACATTTAAATATTTTCTTGAATTTTCTAATGTTTATATATTTTAGTTATGTATTTGGAAAGTCCTTTAATTCTTGTAATTTGCAATTAGTTGTATATACTAGCCTCAAACCTCAATTTGGCTACGTATGATTTGGCAGAGTCCTATCCCTTGTAAGTTAAGTCTGGTAAATGAAAATTCAGGGGATGACATCCTACTGGATCCTGATTAGGATAATACTGTAGTGGAAGGGTGCCCAAGGCGGATGTGCCACAATTTTCAGCACTGGGGCATCATTGTGAACAGGCAGCAGTGACGTGACTACCAAGTGAAACACTGGGTGGTTTTCATGGGGGGCAGAGATAGTTGAGGTGGTGTGCAATATGTAACGGTCAGGATCTGGGTGCCAAGTAATGTACTTGGTATGTAGGCAATTAAAGGATAGTGCAGTTTCTGAAACCTAGAGTTCGAGAGGAGAGTGGTGGTGGTGGCCGATGTTAGTGGCGGCTGGCGGTAAACTGCTTGTTGGTAGAAGCTCACACTGGTGGCAGTTGAGAAGAGTGGATAATGTCGTGGCTAAGAGAGAAGAGGCTATGTCTAGTGTCTATGCTTAGCAGCGGCTGCTAAAGAGATAAGAGCAGCAGTGATGGCTGAGGAGATGAGGGCATTAGAAAAGGCAGCTGAGGGTAACAGCAATGGAGGCGGTTAGGCCAAAAGATCTAGGAGAAAATAACATATAGACCAGATAAATGTTTGGAAACTTGATACACTAGAGCTACCAATTTTCTATTGTGTAATTATAAAGAAGAATATCTGTTGTGCTAGCATAACTCCATGTTAGGTAGAATTCAAATATAGTACAAATATAAGGAAGTATACAGATATAGAAATAGAAAACATTGGCTGATCTCATATTTATCAGGCGGGTAAATTTAACATGTAGCTTTTGTAGGTAATAGTAGAGCTCATGATGTTCTAGCATCTCAGCAGACCTGCTAATAAATTAAAATTTCATTTGATCATACAATACGAATTGTTATCTCATCAACACTCTCCATGCTCACAGCTTGGTTTCCTTTTTACTAATAGAGAATCATATTATGTTTTATCTTGCAATAGGACGAAATGGTCAGTAATCCAAATTTTTATATGCAGTCTTGGTGAGGAGCATGTTGGATATCGCCGTTTGGATTTTCCTTCATTAAAGCTTACTGTTGTTGGTGGACGTCCTTTTTCTCATGGAGGTGAGACATTGTTCCGGAAAAAGCTTTTATCTGCGAGGTCAGCTCCATGTACCATCGATATAGAACCTTTGAACAGAACCATTATTTTCTAAGAAGTCAACCTATAACATTTTCATTCATGAAATGATTCTTACGGTCTCAGCCTTTCTTCTTTTTTTCTGTTATCCTTCTTGCTTTAGTTTTGTGATAGCACATGTTCGCTCATGTTTATGTAATTTGTTAGATCTGGCCTAGCGTCAGGTTGTATTGGAAGTAATTCATTTATACTTTCCTTGTAGATATGGAGTCCATGACATGCAAGGAAGTGCAAAAAGAATTTATAATTCCGCGATAAGGACCCCAGAGAGTCATTCTGTTGTATTTCTTGCCCACAATGGACCCACAGGTGTTTTGGTTGTCTAGTATTTACTTTTCTTGCTCGGGTAACTTTGGGACAAGATAATAAGTTTTCACCGAATCTCAATTTTTCCAATTCCACAGGTCTAGGGTCCAAGGTGAATGACATTTGTGGAAAAGATTGGGACTTTGGTGGTGGCGACCATGGTGATCCAGGTAAGCAGTGTAATTTGTGTATCTTTATATGGTTATCTTTGTACTGTATGTTCAGAGCATTTCTTTTTTTACAGATCTAGCAAAAGCCATAAATGACTTGAAAGAAACTACCCAAATCGCTATCCCTTTGGTTGTATTTGGTCATATGCATAAACAACTTGCATATGGAAATGGAGTGAGAAAGATGATCGCAGTTGGAGAGGATAACACTGTTTACTTAAATGGAGCTATTGTCCCAAGAGTAAAAATACCTACTCGTGAGCAAGAAACCAGTACCAGTATGAAAGAGTCAGGGTCTGTTTGTTCACCTGAAACTAATGGTACTGTTCGAGCCTTCACTCTAGTTGAAATTTTGGATGGTAAGTTACAAAAGATTACAGAGACTTGGGTTTTCGTTATGGGAGATGACACCAGACTAGAAGAGCAGCACATTTTATTTGAAACTGTCACTTAAACTCTTGTCAGTGATCTTCTGCACTTTTTAGTTATGTGAAATATCTCATGTACCATGAATGGTCCTGCTCATAGGACTCCTGGATCTCACTTTACATGTATCTCTGTAGATTTGTCATTAAAATGTGTTATAATGAACGAATTAAACAACTGACGACCTTTGAGAATTCGGTCTTGGGTGATACTGTGTTAGTGGTGGCACCGCTATAGTATTATTTTTCTGACATTTAATGAGTCTTCAGTAGAAAAAGTGGAGAGCCAGGCTCCCTGTGCCGAAAGACACATGGACAATTTTTTTGTTGTAGGTTGATGTTCGATTGTTCTCAGCTGAGTTTGAAATTTTGGTGAAGACATAAACAAATCATGCTTTGATAGTTCATGATCGCGCTGTAAAAAAAAAAAGTCCACTTGGCTAATAATTGTTGGAAAATATCACTATCATAGATCAAAATGCCTAGACTATGTTAGTAGTATTTAATTACTAGTACTGTAAATTATACAGCATGCACAGATTAAGTTATATATACAGCATGCGTAGATTATGTTTAGTAGTATTTAGTCACTATCGGCAAATAGAAAAATACTATGTTCCCATATCATGAAAATTATTTTGCATTTAGCTAAAAATCAATTCGCAAGAAATGCTCTAAGAACTTTATCAAAAAAAAAAAAAAAAAGTTCTCTAAGAAAACAAATAACTTGTGTCTTTCAATGGATGATAAGCTTTGACATTGATAAGTGAAGGTGGCTTTCATGCTATAGTTTAGAAAACACCAAGATGAATAAACCTTCCATTTCCACATGTTGAAAATGTTCCTATCATAACTTGTTCAATGTGTCAAACTCCTTACTACCAACATTGCTTGTACTAAAAAAACAAGGAAACAAAAAGGATGTTTGTGTGAAACAAGTTTAATAAATTTTGAACTCTTGGGGGCCAAATAAGTCTCATTATATTCCACACTAATTAATAAAAATGTTAACAAGTCATGGAGAAGAAAATTAGGGAAAATTATTAGTAGTATTAATAATCCAAGTAATAATAAGACAAGCATAACCTTTATATAGCAATCAAAAGTTTTGTGAAGAAAGTGGGGGGTTTGAATGAAATGTGTGGTCGGTTGAAACGAAGAAGAGAGCAAAAGCCATTACAGTACATTGCATGTTACATACAAGGTCATATAATGCTTAGAAGAGAAGAAGATAAGGGAGAAAGCTGGTTGGTCTTTGGAGTTTGGTCGGTTTATAGTCAAATGTGGGTCTTACCTTACTATTTTGATCTACAGTACATGTACTTATTTATTGACCAGTGACCACAATTTATTGGGCCCTTTATGAATGTTTTTTTATTCTTTCGTGTAATTTTTTAATTTTTTTTTTCAACTAAAACAAATTTTATTGATAAAAATTTGAAGAATTAAACAAAGTTTGAGAACAAGCACGTTACAAACTGCACTACAAACCTTTTTTTTTCAATGACTATTTTATTGATAAATTCAAGAAATTACACAAAATTAGAGGATAAACGCGCTACAACTGCGCGCATGAGAGGCTAATTAACGATCCACATGTGTCAAAGACAAAAGGGATGAAAGTATGTTGGTTAGCCCTACAGGCTGATAAATCGAGGAATTACATAAAGGTAGAGGATGGCTCTGATGCTACCACCTAAGCGTCCACATCATGGGAGAACACCTAGCCACCTAGCCACATCATGGGACTTGCTTTCGCTGAAGAACACCTAACCACATCATCATCATGGGAGAACACCTAATCACATATCATCATCATAAGAGCATGGGCCTCCTAATCTCGAACCAGGCATAACAAACCAACTGAGCTAGCAGTTGTTTGTTAAGAGAGAGAGAGAGTCTAGTTACTGGTATACAAATTCAAGTATCCATGCAATATTACTAGGCAGTAGGCAATATACTCTATATGTATAACCATAGGTGAAAAAATCGAATTTGCCGCCCGGATATTCACGAAATATTCTGTTTTTTGGCTATTCGGATCGGTACGGCATACGACATATAAACGAAATTTAAAACACCCCATGCCGTTCGGAATTTATCGGATATTCACGAAATATTCGGCAAAACCCGAAATTTACGACATTTTCGATTTGAAATTAACACATTTATTTTTAATTCCCCCCGAACTAGAATTTTCGATGAGATTATCAAAAAAAGGTCCAAAATGCACTAGATGTTTGGAAACTTTCGCGACGAACTTCATGGCCCTCTCAATTGATATAATATAAAGAAAGTTAAATTTCATCGATCATTTTCCCGCTCAATTGAAAGTAACAATTAATGCTTCTAAAGTTATTATTGCAAGTCAGAATGTAGGAAGGAATGCATGTGTCATAAGATTATTAAATGAGTTATGTATTTTCTATAACTATCATCATTGTAGAGCAATATATCAGAAAGAAACGAAAAAAAAAAAGCACGCCCATGCCAAAGTGAAGTTCTCTCTCACTTTTATAAAGTTTTCATTCATTTTACGGGGGAGTCTCAATTTCTTTTTGCCACCCAAGATGAAGACCATGCTGCATGGCAACAACCAAGAGAAGGAAAACGACCTCGACAGAAAAGACCGTATCCTAAAACGGAAACAGAATCATCTAGGGTATCTTCCCAAGGTTCATGGAACATTCCTGACCAGTTTTCTTCCCAAGGTTCGTGGAACCTCCCTTATTCTCAAAGCAACATCCAACCTACCTATGTTTACCCTCATTTTTCTTATGGTAACATGGGAACCTCCCAAAGTGATGATTCCAGTGTACCATCCTACCAAACCCAACCAGATTCCAGAGGTTCTTGGTTTCCTAATATAGGGAGTTGGTTGGCCCCAATGACAAGTGGGTCGGATGTGCAGTCAGCCGATACATTAATGCCGGTTCAACAATACTCGAGATTTCCTATCTTTGAATCATTTGTTCCGTATTGTATGGATCAAGATGCATATGATATGCATATTGACCAATTCAGGTCGTACGAGCAAACAATGTCATGGAAATATTACTGTACTGAGTTCGTCCCCACACGTATGCGACTCGAAGCTCATCGGTTTGACATGGGGCGTCTATCATTCTGGGGTTAGTATGTCTTTTATTTTGATTATTAAATTAAAACTATGGGTTGAGTTGTAATGAGGTTGTTTGTGTTTAGTTCTTGTATTAGAAACATATAAAAGTTCTATGAATATCCGCCCGATATTTACGATTTTTTCACCTATGAGTAAAACTATCTTGTGTAATAGTTCCGCCTTAGCTTCCTTGTATGATTTGTCGTGTGTTTAATTTGTAATGTATGTTTTTCTTTTAATTATAAGTTTATATATTGAAATCAGAAGAAAAACACGAAAAGTGCAGAAAACCTCCCAATTTTCCGAATTTTTCGCGAATATTCGCGAATATCCGCGAAAAATTCCGGTACATTTGAATTTACCAAAACTCCCATATCCGACATGGGAGGTCGGATATTCGCGGAATATATCGTTTTTTGGGAGGTCGGATATCCGCGTTTAAACGACATTTTCACCTATGTGTATAACACACTCGGTCCCATACCTGATGTCGATAAAATCCTCACTTGACTTGGGCATTATATATAGCCATGCAGGCAGCAGCTTCTTGGGAGGTATGGACATTGATATGTTTTAAGTTTATAGTGTACAAAGTTTAAGACAAACCAAACTATATACCAGACTAAGGTTGGTGATGCAAACATCATTTCTCCAAGCTTAGGTGTACGTCGATCCAACACCATGCCCTTGGGAAGATGACTGAGCTTCTTCTTCGCTTTCATTTTAACTGGAACTCGTATGTACTGGTAATTCTCCTATAAATTGTACTCCATGTTTTTAACTATTGAGATTCTTCAAAGAGGTTTTTGGATGGTTCTTTTCGAGTGACGTATGTAAATTGTAGTGCTCACATGAACACATTATTGTAATAGATTCTTTAAAGAACCCTACCCGAGAGAGTGAAAGCTCGATCACATGAACACTGATATTGTGAAGAAGATCTTCAAGGTAGGAAGGTTGTGGAATGGAAACTAGGAATTCAAATAAATTTGTTATGTGGGTTTGCAGTGTGTTTATGTGTTCCAAAGAATTATATCCACTGTATCCTTCTACTAATGCATTGGATAAACTATGTTGCAGATAATGAATTATTTGATAAATCATTATAATATGGTATCAGTCCATCATCTATTACACTTTCATTGAATTTAGTAAAATAGAAATTATATATAAAAAAAAAACAGATAATAAATATATATAACATAAAACAATAATGCAAACATCCCAAAAAAAAAACAAAGGGAGGCCTTGTTATCTGTAAACATGAAAATCAGGTGTACTAGCTTTACAGTATCAACAACAATGCCAAACACCAAAAGGATCTAAAACTCATAAGCACTCTCTAATTCACTGTATTTCATGACTTTTGCGCTTCGTTTACATGAAATCATTCATGTCCAATATATCAGGAATTTCAAACTTTAACATGTTGCTGCAGTAACTGTCCCTCTCATCTTCTGTGCTGATATAAGTAGAACCTGAAGTCGTCAATGGAGTGGGACTAGATGAAGGTGTTGATAGAACTGAAGTGAAGCTGAAATTCTGGTTACTAATGTTGTTTGATTGGAAATTCGAGTTTTCAGATACAAGGTCTTCGAACGATGGCTGACTACTAGAACCACATAAGCCATAATTTTGTTGGATTGATACCGGAACAAAGTCTTCGCTTAGATTAGAAACCATTACATTGTCTTGCCACACATTTTGTTGAGAACCTTGGCAGTTGAAGTTCATGGGATTTGATTGAAATTGCTCCATAGTATTGGCTTGCATGACTTGAGCTTCATTAAAAAATGTATCACAAGGAACAGCTGATGCAGTAGTAGTAGTAGTAGTAGAAGCTGGATGAACTTCTTGAATTGAGTTTTGAAGTTGGTTAGGTTGGAAGGATTGGAATTGGTTTTGTTGTTGGAAATCTGGATTGCGAAGTTGGTTTTCTTGAAGATTTTGAAGAAGCAAGTTGTTGGAGTTTTCGCGATGAGATGATAAGAGAGAAGTAGCTAATCTTATGAGCTCTGGATTAACTACAGGTTGATGAATACCAAGTAACCTTGAAACATTAAGCTGAGAAGAGTTGTAAAGTTGTGAACCAAGAATTGAAGATAGGTCCAAAAGATCGAAACGTGGACTATGTGTTACTGGATCGATTCCCATTCGAAGAAGACGCTTTCTAATATGAGTGTTCCAGTAGTTCTTGATTTCATTATCAGTTCTTCCAGGCAAGCGAGCAGCAATAGCAGACCACCTAATAAAAACAAAAAAACTTATGTCATTGACTTTAACAATCACATTTTTCATACTTAGAACTAGCATGAAGTCCATGAAAGTAGGTAATAATGATCACAATAATTAGAAAGAAATTAAGAAAGAAAAAGTTGTTTTCCTTACTTGTTTCCTAGAACACTATGCAGCTGAATTATTGTTTCTTCTTCTTCAAATGAAAATCTTCCTCTCTTTATATCTGGTCTTAAATAGTTTGTCCATCGAAGACGACAACTCTTCCCACATCTTTGAAGTCCTATATACAATTCAAGTTAAACAAAATACCATAAGAAACATATATACTTCAAGTAAAATGGATGACTACTGGATGATTAAAACGATCGAACATATAGAGGATTTTCTTTAACATACCAGCATTCTTCGGAAGAGTGCGCCAACTACCATGCCCGTTTTTCTGAATATAATCCATAAGTTTTTGATCTTCATCAGGTGTCCATGGTCCTTTCTTCAAACCATTTTTATCACAACAAGGTGCTCTACCCATGGTGCAGTAGCTTTTAAAATAGTACTTTTTGGTACTTGGTAGAGAAGAAGAAGAAGAAAAGAAAATGGTTTGTAAGAAAAAAAAGTTGAGTGAGTTTGAATTGAAGTTTTGATATGAATTTAAAGTATATATAGATAGAGTTAAAGAAAGATGAAAGTCAATGGGATTTGTTGCCGGCCTTTGTTTATAAGATATGTTTACGTGTCTTTTTTTCGAAAGATCATTTAATTATCAAATATTTCTTCATCATCTTCTTCTTCTATGGTGAAAAAAAAATCTGTTAAAAAGGTTGTTTTCAAGTCACATTATGCAAATCAAGAACTCTCTTTTGCTTCTCGATTCACATTAGCTGTCGAAAAAAAGGACGTTTGTTTACTGCCACGCATCCCCCCTCGAATTGACACTTTTTAAAGTCAATTTATTAAAGAGAACTCATGGTTTGCATGGCTCCAAGCCAATATATATATATATATATATATATATACATTTTCAAGCTTCTCGATTCGGCGCGACTCGGTTTTTTTTTTTGTTTTTTTTTTTCCTTTCATTATTTATGAATATCATTATGCTTGTTTGCTTGAAAATTTTGACGAACGGTCGTAAATTGGTTAAGTTTAGGCACAACTGTCATACGGTATACTAATGCCGATGACATTTGCTTCAGGTGAGTTGCAGAGACAAAGTTTGGCAGGGGAGTGTCATGGGCACAAGAAAACACTGGCTAATCTGCTAGTATATTCATATATGCATGTACAATATATTGGTTGATACACCTAGTAAGATAATTTTAATCACTGGACCACTTTGGTTTCTTTAATTTTTTCCGAGTGGAGGACCACTCTGCCACTCTGCCACTCTGGATTGAAACTTTCATCACTAGAATAATTTAGTTTTAATTTAAATTAACCATTAGAATAAAGAAATTTTGGAGATAACTGGAGTCTCAAAAATCTCGGAATTTCAGTATGGGGAGCAAGACTGCTAGAGTATATGTAACCTACAACTGAAACTTTAAAGTGCAAATCCTTGTTTTAAACATGTTATAATAATCAAAATGAAAAGATTAGAGGCAAAGAAAGTGAGATTAGAAGCAACAGAGCTACTGTATGTATGTACTAATTATGTACAACTTCGCAACAGTACCAGAAGACGACGTAAGACACACGCGTAACTTTATTATTTGGCCAACAATAAATGTAATCACCATCATCATCTTCACAAGATATGAGGACTGAGGAGTGATCTTATCCACCTGTCCTTGGTGTGTGCTTGCTAAAGCTAAAGGTACTTTAGAAAGAAGAAGAAGAAGCCGCATTGATTGACAAAATAAAAACTCACATTTGTTTCAATACAACATGACAACATCCCATCGTCATCATCGAACAATTTCTTCTTCTAATAAGGTTTAAAAGTTTAATAATCTATATAATTAGTAGATTTAAAAATGATAATAATATAAGACAGAAATCATCTTTATTATTACAAAGTAGTCAAACTTTATTGGCCAAAAGACTAATGTTTTGCCGAAACATGTATGTATGTTCCTATCAGTAGATAGTTATAAAATCAAAACAAATGAAGATGTTTCAGAAATGGGTGAAAAACATCACATTCAAATAAAGAGGGGGAGATGCTCATGATCCACATCAATATCTGCATAGCCATATGGTCAACCAGTGTTTAAACTTTTTTTCCCCCTTTTTCCTTCTAAAACCTCTTTCAGAAGTATGAGAAAAACAATAACATACCTATATGCAAATATACAGTATAATGGTAACTGCAAATTAACCAAGCCGAGCTTGTATGTGAGCAAAAAATCTCAAAGCAATGATGAAGAAACAAAGGACAACATTTCCCAATTTGATCAACAATTTCTTAAGAAACAATTAATATACAATGACAAATGATGAAGAAACAAAGGACAACATTTCCCAATTTGATCAACAATTTCTTAAGAAACAATTAATATACAATGACGATCGCTATAACTATTATTTTCTCGTTATTATCCTCTTCGTAAATAAAATATATAAGAATGACGATTTTCATGCATGAATTATAATCCTTCTAGTTAAATATTTAAATCTGCTGATGTGTAACCTTATACTACGTGTCAATAGGCAATACGTGACAAATCGGGACCACTATAAAGAAAAAACCAACCACTTATTATCCAGCACGTACCGCCCTGATTTGGCTCTCCTGTCTACTTCCCAGCAACAAATTCGACTCATCTTGAGGCTAATTTCGCTTCCATGACAAGCATGAACAAATTTTTTAAAAGAAATTTAGAAGAAGAAATAGGTGTAAAACATTATTCAAACTTCAAAGACCCATTGACAGCAAAGTTTCAAAGTGTCTTCATCATCTCATCCACCTTAAAAAATTGTAGAGTTGGTCAAATAATATTTAATTTTACAAATATTAGTGAGATTTTCCCATAATTTTTAACAGATTATTTGACCTTCTTCTCTTGTTTCTTGCTTGCATTACATTCTCATCTTCTCACAACCACCATTATATTAACTTTTCTTCAAACACCTTAAGACCTCATCAATCCTATAAATACCAAACCATGCAAATAATTCCTGTTTTGGGTAATAATATAATCCTGGATATTTACTACGTCGAATTGATTAATTAAACTAATCTGCTGCATAGTTATGGGATTATGTCTCCATGTTCGATTACATGGAGACATCTTATTTGTTTTAAGGGCTTACTAATTTGGGTTTAAGCTTAAAATAATTAAACCCAAAACTATATTCATACCTGTTGGAGTAATAATAAGTGATTCAGAATCCAGGTGATTGCTTGTGATTTACCTGAATAGGCTAGCCCCTACATCATACAGTTGACTCCACGAAATATACAAATGGTAGATAATCTACATATTGTTAAGTGTTTGTTATGAGGTGTCCAGTAGATCCAACAAACATTGAATCCTGGTGAGTTTTGTTTATCTCCTTAATGGGTATTCTAAGATGGTGTTCACATAATTTAGGGTTTTTAAAGGATACTGAGATCTAGGAATATGTGGATACAGTATAACTATGATTATTATATAATATACGAGTATACGATCATTTTTATCCTACAACGGCCATGCACAATAATTTGTTTATTAGTACGTAGACGTATATCCATAAATATATGTATTGTATTATTATTTTGTTTAATAGCACGTAGGTCATATATCCATAGATATATATATATATATATATATACTATGCATACCCATGCAAAAAACACCTGGCCTTTATCGATCATCGAGAACTTTCCTCTAATACTAATTTAATAAATTATACTATATTAATGTATGAATTAGCAGACATGTGGTTCATGGGATTTTTAAATTTCACCAAGTCGGGCAATCCGAAGAAATGTATGATGCAGCTAATCATGATGTAATTTCAAGTATACTATTCTTAAACACTAGAAAGAATCTGTCAACTAAAATATTGTTACCATTAATAGATAAAAATAAACATTGTTTAGGGTCCTAAGTTCAGAACAAATCCATCATGTGTACATGATTAATTTGGACCAACAGTAATCTACGTGAAGCAAAACCCTAAACACATAACACCCACTGCATTGAACCAAATCAAGCCCACTCTAAGCGTTATACCCAGCAGGCCAGCACAGCCATATGTGCAACTTCATCAAAATTCTTAAATCTATAAATTTGAGATAAGTTTCTTATTGTACTCTGTGACTGGTGACTGTTTCAGTGTTTTGAAGTCGAGATTACTACCGCCCACCTTCAGGTGGGTGTTACAAAATCTGGAGTTACTAGTTTAGTTCATACCTCGCCGGTAGCTAATTGTACTGGAGCAGGTTTGATTAAAACAAATAGAATTGAAACTCAGATGGTGCTGTTACTGACAATGGTAACAGCATCAATAGCTTGATTGGAGTTCAAGATACACTCAGTGTATATGAGTATTTATTTATATATGACAGGTTTTAAAACTAATTCTGTTGGTGAGATTCCATTATATTTGCATTCTCTTGATCCACACAAGCATAATTACATTCTTCCACCAACAGTTGGCCTAACAAACTTCTCAAACACATTTACTATTTTCATAAGCATTGCATCACCCTCGCCATTACATTAATAAAGATGCAATACATTCTCATATTTCCTAGTTTCTTCCACTGATTTATAGCTGCAGTCCTTTGTTTCTCTTAAGTTCCCACTCAACATATTGTATGTAGTCTAATCAAGCACCAGTCGAGGATGTACGCATCACAGAGATCTATATTTACTGCAGATCATTTTTACAGTTTCAGTTTAATCAATCAATATTTCATTCATCAATTTTCTATGTCAGATTCATTCACTGATTTCATATCTGGACCTATCAGCTTCAGTATCCAAAATTCTGGTTACAAGTTTTCATTGGTCAACCTGATCTTGTAAGTAGCCAGGTTTTGGCAGATCGGGTTCGTGTTTACCCATTTATGAAAGGTCTGTTTCAGGTTTGGACAGATGGACCAAATACATTAACAGGTCAGGTTTGTGTCATTCACTACCACCCCACAACTTGCTATGACCCAACATGAATCTGAGTTGATTTTCCACCCCTATGTTCCTCATCGCAATTATATTCTTATACGTGAAAGCAGGCTCTTGCATGTATGTTGATACTGAGTTATATTCTTATGGTGTACAACTCATTTCGCTTCAGTGCAAGTCAAATTAAACTGTGCATCATGTCTAATCTAAAGTTGGCCATCACCTTCAACTAATATTAGCTACATAGCTTTTATTATTGACAAAAACAAAGTTTGGAAAATAAAGGATGAATGGAAAAAAATAAATGTGAATCACTACATATTTCAATATTTTTACATGTCAAAGTAGTTATAGCCAACAAAGATACTAATGATTACATTTGGAATCAATAAAATTTCAGGCATCAGCAAGAAACATACGAAACTGTACTTAATAAACTAGGAAAATGACTTGAATATAGCAGCCAAGTTTAAGCACATGCAAATTTGATTAATGCACTAGGAAGATGGTTTGAATATATTATCACGAGTTTATGCACATGGAAGTGTGCATCTATCAATTAATTAGCAATAATTTCAAAAGTTCAGATGATACAACAAAACACTGCAAGAATCAATGAATGAAAAGAATGACAAGCATTGAGTATTCAAACTAAATAGTAACTACCTCAAGTGATTGACGAATTGGCAGAGATCATCTCTAAAATCTGATAATGTACATTACCATTGGTCACAAGTACTCCACCTGAAGGAAAGATAACCCTTCTTTCAACTAGATCAGCAGCAAGATCAAGCTGACTCCCCTTCCAATCTGTGACCTAATACAAGTGGATAGGCTCTCAACTTAAAGACCGATTAAGAGTATTTTAATATATATATATATATATATATATAGATAGGCCTTTTTTTATGAATTATATAGAAAGGAGGGATGCCTTCTTGTTCTTCTCGGTCAAGCGGAATGAGGTCGTAATTGCAGATTTAGGATTTTAGTTCTCCTTGGTTCATATTCTCTACGATACTTTTTTGAAGTAAGTGTAAGTGAAACTTAAACTTGATGTCTGGCATTTCTTGTGATCAATACACCAGAAGAATAAGAAACACTAAGGGTTGACGAAACAAGAAGAAAATACCTGGCCCCCAGCTTCAATCACACATATTACTCCAACAGCATGATCCCAGGCCTGTAAAAATAAATGCTGTAAAATAAATATACTATTGCTGATCTTTATTAAGACAATTGGGAAGTGACATACCTTGACAACAGTTTTTGCCCTGGATCGTTGAATGAAGACAGAAGCCCTACCTGAAGCAACCATTATGTACTTGCACAAACTGCATACAGAAAGATTTTATCATGTGACAAGAATTGATAATCCGGAAGATCAGAGACAATCTGGAAGACGACAATTGAAAAAGAAATAAATTTAAGCTTAGAAACAAAAATTAAGATATTATCAAGTAAGCTTGCACGAACAGAAGTGTGGTTGAATTCATATTGGAACCATATCATTTACTAATTTTAATGTCTTCCTACTTTGGTTTGGGAGATTGCTGGCAATGGTGAAATTGACTCTTATCACTATCAGGGTCTTATTTGTTGGTCCTTATAACACCTCCACCTACCCTGGAAAATCATTCCCATTTCTCGTTTTCCTCTTTCACTTTTGTATATCTCTTTGTCAGATTATCGAATGCCCGTGCCTACCATGTCTCCAACCTATACTTCCAGAAAATCTAGTTATGCGGCCTTCTTGTAACTACCATACATTCCGCGTACACCAAAATGCAGCTATGGTTAAATATCAACTATTCAACTTACAGAGGGAAAAAAAGAAAGAACTAACCTTCCACAACATGTCGGCAGAAGGAGAACTTGTCCATTATCAACACTATCAGCATTAGTAGTTGAAGTCAAACAGCGGGATAGTGGCAAGGATTCCCAGGTTATACTCTCAGGAATACAAAAGCGTGCTTCATGTATAATGCGGCAACTGTCAACATAGCATCTAGTCCAATCAATATGTCCTGCAGTGTTGCTACCCAGTAGGTTTGATAACCTCTTTGTCCATGTTCCACAGCCTACATGCGCAACCATAAGGATTCCTTGTCCAGGTTGGCCAGATTTGTCTTCCTGGTCTTCAGTGCCCAGATTCTTGGAAATATCTGCCTGCCAATTAGGACAACCCATGACACCTACTGCAATCTCTTCGTCAATGACAAGAGCCAAACCTACCTGAAACATGTTCATTTTCATAATCAAACTTCAAATTCAAAACCAGAACAAGCGCGTATGTGATACATGTAGTACTTAGTACAGATCAATGCCCTGGCGTAGTGGATGACAAATAAATGGGACTTAACTACGTAACGAAATGTTCACCCTTTAACATTTGTCAATAGATCTTTGGGCGTCATTATTCTAGTTCAGACCAAAGTTGCATGGTCCATGATTAAAAGAAATTACTTTCAATGGGAAAGGAGGATACAAATACAACCAAGCATCATCCCAACCATCTGATATATAGAGAAATACGGATCTTGATTTTTAAAAACAAACCATTAAGGATGCAATTACTCATTGACTCATTGCATCTTTAAACAAGGTCTGGTTGCTGAACATTATGTCAAAGAAGGATATCTGATCATCTGGAGTCCTCATTTCTGAAGAGAACTTCGATCCTGGGAAGCCCAGCAATGTGCCCAGTTGATGGAAATCCTTGAAAGGCAGAAATTAAAGGAGGAAGAAGATCGCCTATGGTGCAAGCATGATGATAAAAGACAAATCACAGTTTCAAATGCCTACAAAATTTTGAAAGAAAACAAGCACAGAGAGGCTGGTAGCATGGCACCAGTTTTCCCTCATAAATTGGCATGGAGGAAATCAATCCCCTCAAAAATCAGGTTCTTTATATGGAATACTCAGAAGGCTCCAAACCACTTCTCATCTCCTGATCTCCGTCACAGAGGTACGAATGTCCCCCAAAACTGCTCATGTCAATCTACTGAAGAAACTGATGTCCACTTGTTGATTCACTGCCCTCAATCGAGTTTGATTTGGCGCAAGACTATTGAAGGAGTCATTGATATTGATGGGTTGCTTTCTGCCTGCAACTCTATACAAGAACTGCTCGAGTAATGGCTACCTTTTGCAGGGGCTGATTTGGGTGCAAAATTCTGGAAACTCATCCCCTAAGTAGTCCTTTGGATCATTTGGACACATAGAAACAAGATAGTAATTGAAGGAAAGAATCTGGACTTGAACAAGGTGATCAACAACGTTAAAGTGGCAGTTTGGTATTAAGAAGGTGGGCACTTACAGAATAGAGAGTACCACTTTGATGATCTCATGGCACACTGGGGCATGATCACAACCCCATAGAGTCATAGAAACAAGGTCTTTTGTACATGTTTTTCTTGTTTCTACTTTCTCTTCTCTCTATGTCACTGTATCGAGACACTGACGGCCTGACACACTTCGGTAAACACTTTGTTACCAGGTCATCAGTGGTCTTCTTTTGTTGCAAGTGTTTACCAAATTTTCAATAAAATGCCCACTTACCAGGAAAAAAAGTAATATCAAGACATCAATCCAAAACCCCTTTTGGCAAAACTTTGGAATTTAATAATAAAATGTTGCTCCACCAATTCATTCTATTAAAGCCCATGTTCGATATTAATGTGCTAATGATATCCTAGCATTTAGGAATCGGATACTTGAAGAAGATTGGCGTTAGAAATAAGAGGTTAAGTGAAATTTTGGTTAAAGTTCGCGGATATAAAAAACTCCTGCTACATCGGATTCAGAGCTATAACATTTGAAAACAAGAGGTCTTGATGAAATGAAAGTATACACTGGATTTGTCACATCAAGCTTCGAAGGAGCTGCTGCATAGAAATTAAGGGGATGCCCTGTCGTGTCCTACACATAATTTAACACACTATCTCGGCGAAAAGGGAGTTGATAAAATCTCTTTATATTGAAATTAATTAAATGATTAAATCCTCAAAAACCAAGGAATTAAAAATCAATACTAAAGAAAAAGAACATATCAACATACCACATACAAGGCCTCAGTACCTTTCAGAAATCCTCGAGTCCCATCAATTGGATCAAGTACCTGTACCGTATGAACGAATTCAGTTAATATTGGATGACCTCTTAATTCTCACATTAGAAATGTTCCTACGAAAGTTATGTATTAAATGAGCTTACATTGCATTAAAAGAGACAGTGTTCCTTGTCTTTCTTTCTTTTTCGCTTTTTAGGTTCTATCGACTTTTTCTGTTATTTTTTCATCTTACTAGTTCACTTATTTGTAGACTCGTAGTGAACTCTTTACATATGATCTTGGGAAGAAAAAACGTTAATCATAGCAAATACGTTAGAATTATATTGCTGCAACAGTTCAATGCATTCATCATGAGAAATGAGTGAATTTAGACTTTTGTTATGAATTACCGGAATTCAATGGACCAATTAAATCATATTAATTTTAACAAATTAACAGTAAACACGAAATCAGATTATATAACTTCGATTTCCATCACTAGGACCATTTGAGTAGACTTGGAAACTTACATTAAACTCACCCAATAGGTTGCTGGGTTTTCTCCAAAAGAAAAGGCATCCTTCCCACCTCTGTCAATAGCTTCCAAAACATCGTTACGGTCTAATGTTGTATCTCCAGTTTCCATTGTATCATTTACAACACTAACAACGGTATCCGCTAAAATACTTGATCTTAGAAATGCCGAATCCTCTTCAGCCACCAATGGAATTGAAGGAAACAACCTATTCAGCTCTGTGAACATGCACATTAATTAAATGATATCAATCAACATTGCACAGATCTTATTAGCAAGGTATAAACAAGGCCAAAAGTTATAACTTTCTGAACAATAGAACTTAACCATGTAGAGTGCATTTGGTTCACAGAGAAATGCTACAAAAATGCACAAAGATGACAAAAATGAGAGCAAATGACTTCCTTTTTGCAACAAAAGAAATATGTCTCCAAAGAAACTGTCTTCTGTACATATGAATCCTTTTAAATGAATTTATGGGTTTATTAATCATATCTCTCTTCATTCGATCATAACTTTCTAAGGGTGTGTTTGATTGCTGAAGTTTTCCCACTGTAGTGAGAAAACTTAAGCATTTTCTCACTGGACCAGTGGAAAATAAACACTGTTCATGTGTTTGATTGCCAATTTAAGTGGGTGGAAAAGAAAATGGTATTTTCCCATCGTATAGCAATTTTCCACTATACAGTGAGAAAAGATTTTCTTAGCTCCCCCCTAGTAATTTAAAAGGTGGGAAAAGAGGCTTATTTTCTCACTTGAGTGAGAAAATAACTTAAACATTTTCTCACCTCTTACAAACCATTGGATTGATATTGAAGGATATCTAGCCATTGATTACATTATGATTATACATTTGAAGTTTTAGATTGTTGCTTTCAACCTTGGTCGTGGTAGATTTGGAGTTTTGGGTGGTAAATTATAATTTTTGGTGGTTGGTTTCAACTTTTGGGTGGTGAAATCAAACATTGAGTTAGTGGGTTTATTGTTTTGTGAGTGGATTTAAAGTTTTGAGATATGGGTATTAGGGTTTTTAGTGGTGGAGCTCAAATTTTGAGGTGGTGGTTGGTGTATTTTCATGATGTTTAAGTCAAATTTAATCATTTAAATGATGAATTATATATTGTTGGTGTTAATTTCATGTTTTAAACTTGGAAATTTAACATTTTGATTTCAAAATCTATCATTGTGGAGGTTGATTTCGAAGTTTAGGTGGTGAATCTATGATTTTGGTGGATTATTTCATCAATTCCTTCTTAATTTCTCATTGTAATCAAACAAAACATGTGAAAAAATAATTAGAATTCTCATTGTCAATCAAACACCCTTATTTGATCAAGTGAGAAAACTTAAAAATATTTTCACACTGAAGTGAGAATTGTTTTTAAGTCATTCCCACTATAGTGGGAAATTAATTAGAATTCCCACTGAAATAATTCTCACTCCCTTTTTTTCCCACTCTGCAATCAAACGCACCCTAAGTGTAAATCACAATATTTTCCATATTTGCAGTAAAAACTAGAAAAATCAACCCAAGCTAATAAGAGCAAATGAAAGATAAAAAAATGAAAGCAAATGATTTCCTTTGCGACATTTCTCCAAAGATATTGTCTTCTACTCTTCTGTAGATTTGAATCCTTATTAACAGGATAAAACTAACGACGATCTTTCTTTTCAAATGAATTTATGAGTTTATCAATCATATCTCTCTTCATTCTTCATTCGATCATAACTTTCTAAGTGTACACCAACTATTCGACATAATGTTTACGTAAATTACCCAAGCTAATAAGAGCTTGCACTCCAAAATCAGCTACAGTAACCGGCGTTTGGTCATTCTTCTCAAGAATCTTTCCTTCACTCGAAAACAAAGACTTCTTAACCTAAAAATAAAACCAAAATTTCAATAATCCAATTTCAAATTTCTCATATAAATAATGCAATTACACAAATTTCAACTTACATCTACACAAAGACGACAAGCTTTCTCTACTACATTCACTGCTGCTTGAAGTTCTTTATTATATTTTGCTTTCTGAAGTGGAATTGGTAAACTTGACCTGCATTTTACAGAAACAAAAATAATCAAAACCCTAATATTTGGGGAAAAATGAAGAAATGATTGTGAAAAGAAACAACCTTATAGTAAACAAGAATCTAGAAAGATTGCGAGAAGACGAAGAAGATGAAGATAAATTGATTGAAGATGTATGAAAGTGGAATCGAGAAGAAGAAGATTGTAAAAAGAGATTCATTGAAGATGGATGAATGGCGGGAAAGAAGTCACTGATCTGTTAAAATGATGAGATTGTTTACCAGGAATATATATAACTCGGTTACGGCCCCATAAGCTATAAATATTTGAGCCCAACTGATCCAATCTTCTAATATTTTTTTTTATTTTTTTATTGACAAAGGAGTTTGGAGAGACCCTACTTTTTAGGTAAACTCTGTCAACAATCGGTTATTAAAGAGTTTCAATCCCACAACCTCTCCTAGGTAAACTCTGTCAACAATCAGCTATTAATAAGGAGTTTCAATCCCACAACCTCTCCTCAAAATAAAAGAGGGATGTATTATTATTGAGCCAAAAGCCCACCCATCCCATCGTCGAATTTGAATTTGAAAAGTCCCCCCAACTATCTCCAACAAAATTCAATGAACATCTTAAAAAGTAGGGTATTATGTTATCGTAAATGATTTTCATTGGGCGTACGAGAACTTTTTGTTCAAAGACGAATGATATTAACATTTATTTTCAATTGGTTGATGGCTAATACAAGAGATAAAAGTATTGGATAAATCAAAAGTTAGTGTAATAAAATCAAAACTAGTGCTTGAAATTTTGAATTAGAATGTTCTAATCATGTCTTAGACGACGACAACGTGAGCAATGAAGGACTTTTAAACAAATATATAAAAAATAAAATATAGATTTCACTATCTCGCCAACCCACGTTTTAAATCTCTTAATAAGTTGGTGGTTTGACCAAAATTTTTGTCCCAAATTATAGTCCAATTTGTTATTTTTAAAAAAACTAAAAATCAAATATTATAGTTTTACCCTTATTAATTATTTAATAAGTATTTTTATCAACAAATTCTAACGATCCAACTTATATACACTAGTATTATACTGTTTTCACTTAGCGGCATAAGAGTATTCCCAATGGTAAAAGGGTTTTAGGGGTACCACGTAGGAGAGAGGGAGAAGGTTTTAGCATATAGTTAAGGTAATGAGAACATTCATCCTACCAAAAATCATGTCAATCCAACATGTACAAGTACCCTAAATAGGATTGAGTCAAAATTGAGTCAAATATTTCCTGAGTCCCTGGAACCCCTCCCTATAGTTAATGCTAAAAATGAATTATACTTTTAAGCTTACCAATAGTTGATTTTAAAATAAGTTTTAAAAACTAAAGTTTCACTTTTTCCAAAACCATAGTATATAAAATATAATAAAATTTAATTTAAACTTAACTAAGTGGTCCTATGTGGCACTTTTAACTCCTTGGAAATTTGCCAAGGAGTTAAAAGTGTTTTGTTTGAAAAGTGTGTTAAAACTCACCATTGGCAAAACTTTTTTACTAAAAGGTTCTAAAAGTGTTTTAAAACCTACCATTGGGAATGCTCTAAGCTACGTTTCTTGATAGTGTAAGATTTTCACGGGTAGTAACCTGTCTCCCCAAAAGGTCATCCATCCTGAAAATTACTTTCACCTTAACACACTTAACTTCGGAGTTCTTCCAAATAATTTCCTAAAAAAACACAAATTTACGGTGGTTCGACTTAAACAAACACCAAAATCAGTTATTATACCCAAATAGACACGGAGCTAGCTTTGGTTATGTCTTAAGAGATATCTACACTTAAAAGGGATACACCTCTTAATAGAAAGTTAGAAACATTTTTCTCCTGGACCCATATTAGAGATATACAAATAACTTTACAAATTCCATACTTTCTAGGATCTTACTTATCCCGCGTATAACATCGTAAACGTGTTTTACCAAAAAATCTAGAATCTTTTCATACCATACTAGGAATCTTCGTATTCTTCTTCTTAACCGTTAGATATTCCTCGATATCAACAAAGAAAAGTGAATCTTCGTATCAGCTACCTTATTTTATTCAAAAAAAGGAAAAAAAAATAAAAAAATAATTCAGTCAAAATATTACAGAATTACCCTTATCTAAACATATATAAAACAGAGGAAAACCATTGAGTTGGTCAATCTTCCTCCTTCTTCTTCTTCTTCTTCTTCTTCATTACGATTTTGTTTAGGTAGATTCAGATCGAAACAAAGAATCCCAAGAACAAAGAATCCCAATAACAAGAATCCTTCACTTTCTCTCTTTTAAGGTAAAGAAATAATTTTTTTTCATTCTAATCTTGTTATTCTTTTTTTGTTTGTTTGTTTGAATATGATATTTTCTTCTTCTTTAATGGGTTTTATGGCTCGAATTATAGCTAATGATGTTAGGGGTTTTGTTTTTAGAATTCTACAAAAAAGGTTCATTTTATTTTATGTTTGATTTTACTTGAATAAGAGATTTTAGATTAATAATGTAGCTTGTATCATGGTAGGTTAGATATCAAGATTTGGGTTAGGTTTTATAATGTAGGTTTGATGATTATCATTGTGATTACTATGCTAGTTTTCTTGAAAAAAAATAATTGGTTTTTTATTTATGATTTTAATGATGATTGCAGTCAAGTTAATAATACAATGATCTTTACCCATCTATGATTTAAATTTAGATAGTTTAAATCAGATTTAGTATTGTATGATGAAAATCTTGAATGCATCGCAAGATTTTTTTTTTTTCTATATGGAAACTAATAATTTTGTTCTAGATTGTTTAATTTTTAGCATTTTATTTATGAAGAAATTATAATTTTTGCGAGTTTGAGGAAATTGATGGTATTTTTGTATTTTTATGTAATTCTACAGCTGGGACACAGTAATGGGTGATACTAGCAGATCTGAGTCGAAACACTTTTTAGAGGAATTCTACATTCCTAATTACATACTTCTATCAGATTCAAAGCATGAAGAAGTTTCTCATGTACCATCTTGTCCAGTGTTGGTATTCATCAATTCCAAAAGTGGCGGGCAGCTAGGTGGCGAATTGCTTAAGACGTACCGTAGTCTTCTCAATGAGAATCAGGTATTTTATAGGAGGAACTGAGGAAAAGAAATGGTATTAGCATTTTTGAGGATACAAATATCTATAATTTGTCTTGTTTCACCTAATTTTCAGGTTTTTGATTTGGGAGAAGAGTCACCTGATAAAGTGCTACACAAGATTTATGTCAATCTAGAAAAGTTGAGGTGCCGTGAAGATAACTTTGCAATTGAAATTTACAAAAGATTGAGATTAATTGTGAGTTGCTGTTGGCCATTTTCTATTGTTATGACTACTGACTTTTGTTATAAGTGCTTTGAAAGCATCGTTAAAAAAAAATTTAATGTACATTCACTTGGATAGGTTGCAGGTGGGGATGGTACAGCTGGTTGGCTGCTTGGAGTAGTTTCCGATCTCAAGCTCTCACACCCACCTCCAATTGCCACGGTACCTTTGGGTACTGGAAACAACCTCCCGTTTTCATTTGGCTGGGTAAGACAGTCTATTTCGTATAGTTACTTGAATTGATTTTGAATTATTAGAAGCTTTTTGCTAGATTATTGACGCAACATTAGAATGTTGCTTTCTTATTTGATTGGAATAAGTTATTGCAACTGGGTTTTCGGCCCCCTCTTCTTCCCCAAAACTCCCATTATATTAGTTGTTTGCTCTGTTTGCAAAGGTTTCAAAAGCATCAGTTTGGAAATGAGAAGTGTATGACATGACCTTCAATATGCAGGGAAAGAAGAATCCGGGTACAAATCATCAATCTGTGGAGTCATTCTTGGATCAAGTAATGAAAGCTAAAGAAGTCAAAATAGACAGGTACTACATGTGTATAGAATTACTTTCTTAGAATCCATATGGCCACATTGCTTTCTGTTGGTGGATCCTTAGGTGGATCCACCAACACTTTCGTAGGGGCACTCCTCTTTGTATTGCACATCAAAGCATGTTTTTTAAAGTATAAACACATTCCATGATTTTCAGAAGCTACTCTCATAACAGAGGAACTGCAATGGTTTTCCTTTTCTTTTATTTTTATCTTGCGTATTGTTCAAAACTCAAGGGTGGTACACATTTTTAGACTAAAAAAGCTCTTGTTATGGTGCCGAGAGTTTAGATAAAGATGCAAATATCGCAGACTGGACGTCACATTGTGATCAGTTGTTTCTAAGCTTGCTATGGTCCATTATCAATGTTCGTTTAAGTTTTTTATTCTTTATTTTTGTTACTAACATTAACCAATGTATTTCAGTTGGCATATACTTATGAGGATGAAATCACCCAAAGAAGGTTGTTGTGATCCCATTGCGCCTCTAGAATTACCACACTCATTACATGCATTTCATCGAGTCTCGAAAACAGATTCAGAGAACAAGGTACCACAGTCCTCCATGTCCCTCGCACATTTAAGTTACTTGAGATCTTAACTTATGAACAAAGTTTGCCTAAATTGTTCTGCTCTTTTTCTACCCTCTGCCCTTGTGATTTTGGCTATTCACAAAGCTCTGATTATTTACTGATAATAGTAACTATTTGTTTTGTTTTACATACCTTTGATTTATTTATATATTGCACTTACTATGTCATAAGTTGACATTTAGTGGGTTCAATACATCCAAAAGAAAAAAAAGAACATAAGAATACCTTCCTCAAGTACATGAAACTATACCTCTGCTCATTTGCATATTTTTATTCATTGATAGGAAGGTTGCCACACATTTCGAGGGGGGTTTTGGAACTACTTCAGTATGGGTAAGCATTTTCTTGCCCCATTGTCTATTTTTTTTTCCTTTGTAATATGCAATATGCTTCTTGTAAAATGCAATATAATTCTTGAAGAGATCACGTCAATTGACAATGCAGTATAAAAACCCTCGACGTCAACCATCAAGATGCTAATATACTGATGTGCGTTATGTTTCTGAAGTGAACTGTTCTTACTATATAGAACTTATCTTTCCATAGTTCAGTACTTATAAATCTATTATTAAATTAATTATATATTTCAATAATAATCATGCCCTGATCAATTTTTTTGGAACATATGATATATGCATATGAATTGCCTAGAGCCCTAGTACTTACTTTTGGCTTTAGAACAGTTGAAACGAACATGTGTGACAGTGTTTTACATGGGGAAGAAGTGTCGATCATGCTAATTTGATGATCTCATATATCATGTATCTGCAGTTTGACACAAGTAGTTCTTTGAATAGGGAGTTCCTTAGATGATAATAATTTATAAGTATCCCAATGCTACCCATAGGAATGCCAAGGCCAGACATAGAGATGAGATCCTTCTGTATAAGGGATCATTCTACAAATAGGTAGATAATATCTTGTGAGACACATTTGAATCACTTAAAACTATTTCGTGCTATAACAAAGTAAAGCATTGGACAATTTAATGAACAAATAATATAATGGATAACTAGGTTCAAGATTTTATGAGAAGTAAGTTCCAATCTGACTGCGAGTTTAAGTAGATAATGCTGTCTTGTCACCTTTCTAGAAAACACTAAAATACATACAACGAATAATGATTATTTTAGCCTGAATGTCCTATACATCCGGTTGCATTACAGGACATATAGTTCAGATGTGACATATCTCAAATGTTGGATTAGCTTGTCAAGGCCGTGTTTCTAGTTTCCTGGACTCTTGTATCAAATTTGTACTGGCACATCCAATTATTCGCATCTTTAAATGAGCACAGATATACTTAATGACAGAACTCTGTTTGAATTTCCATTCACTAAATATATGCATGCATAATTGTTTTTAATGTATGATGGGACCTTCTGGTCAAGCCTTAGTCCCCAAGTTGTGAGATCAGTTCCCACCATCACCTGGAAAAAGAAAATTCAGTCTTCTTCTTTTTGTGAAGGTATGGATGCCCAAGTATCATATGCGTTTCATTCTGAGAGAAAGTTGCATCCGGAAAAGTTCAAAAATCAGCTGGCCAACCAGGTATTTGGGTTTGTTTTTGTTTGGATGATATATTGGTAATTTGGTATGTCGACCTTTATATTAATTTGTTGTTTTAGTTATTTTATAATCATCTCTATCACAAATTCATAAACATGTAAAACACTTACGAAGTAGACTATTAATGACATGATGATCTTATGGCCTGTTCAAGCTGATAGGAAAATGTTTGTGGAAGTCTATAATCTCAAGAAATGACAGTTGACTGTGGCTTAGCTAAGTACTTTCAAATGCCACATTACTTTTTGTTCCCATTGTACTTTTATTGTTTAAGAATATAGACTTTCTACGAATATTTTCCTATCAACTGAAAACTAAAAACTACATGTAGTTACTGACATTGCTGGAATGCTTTTACTCGTAAATTAGACTCAATATTGCAAAACTCAGGATCTTGTTTGATGGAGTGTATATATGCGTGTGTATTCCAAAACACCTTGTAGAAAAAAGAAACAAACGCATCGAGATAGATTATTGGTGCTTCGTGACGCACTTGATGCACACATATTACTCATTTATTGGTGTTTTAGTGGTAGGTTCTTCTAATGTTTGCAAGATTAACTTACATTACCAGTTTAGCTATTATTTTTCACTCTTACATTTGTTTAAGTCATCCTTTAAATCTTGTCTTATGCATGGCATGTGGTGGTTTCAAGTAAAACTTAATTAATTATTTGGCAATCCAAACTGGACACCCTACCATGATACTATCTTGTTTGCACAATGTTAATGCGTTCTTACTGGAGTATTGAATCAATATTTTGCATATCTCTGCCATTCATTGTTGAAATCACACACTTCACTTACCATCGTTTTGGAATCCCAGGAAGATTAAACTATGAACCCTACATGGATAATAATATTCATCTCTACATTTATGTAAGGATACAATCATTGCATCCTTATAGCATTGTCCCAATCTATGGTTGTGTAGTTTTTTTTTTTTACCAGATATTAGTTGTGGATAATAATATTCATCTCTACATTTATGTAAGGATACAATCATTGCATCCTTATAGCATTGTCCCAATCTATGGTTGTGTAGTTTTTTTTTTTTACCAGATATTAGTTGTTTCAAATTCCTTATATATATACTTCAGGAATTTTGTGCTAAATATAACTTCTTTCTTACCAGAGTACTTATGCAAAGCTTGTATGCACTCAAGGATGGTTTTGTGCACCTCTTTTTCATCCTCCATCACGGTCAGCATCTAAACTGAAGCGTTATACTGATTTGTCCGAACGGAAAATATTATTGATTTGCTTTTTCTTCTCTCTAAGCATCTTGTAAATGCTTGATGTTAAATTTTAATGCTGTCAAGGCAGTGTTTATATCCTTCCTAAAATAATGATATTTGAAGTAGAGGAGATGCAACTAAATATGGTTTGATAGTGCAGCCATTTCAGTACATCATATTACTCAAATTCAATACGAGGTGTCTGAGCTAGTTTGCATCTTCAATATGTTTTCCTTTGCATTTTATAGCTCTTTATTCTGGAGTAGCTATGTTCATTTCACGATATTATTCAGCTTAGTTGTGTTTTTACCTTTTTTTGTACAGGAATATAGCTCAACTTGCAAGGGTCAAGGTCATGAAAATCAAAGGTCACTGGGAAGATCTTCACATACCTCCCAGGTAAAATCAGTAGACTTATGTTTCAGTTTCGTAAATTATTTCTAATACAATTTCTTCTTTAATTAATGATCAAGTTGATTACTCTTGTGTTTCTATTATGATTTGTCTGCTCCAATGCTTGTGATTTATACATTCTTTAGTCAATTGCTGTTACAGGTTGCAAGATGAAAAAAAGCAGTCCTTATTTAGTTTGTTTTCATATGAGATACAGTATATGTTTTAATTCGGGATAACAATTTACCATTTAGCTATTTCTAATTTTCTATAATCTGATAATAACAAATAAAAGTTGTATACACATGACAATAAGTCGTCTACTAATTATCCAGTTAAAACTTTGTTCTTTATCAGGTCTCCCCTTTCTTTTTCTAATAGAAAATGTTGACACAATGAGTGATCAGTTTTAGGATTGAAGGTGTAATCTGTTGAAGGGAACTTTTATTATGATCATGTGCAACAGTTAGTTCTGTATATGCATTGAATGAGATGGTCCCTCCCTGAAATGTGTATGCATTGGTTAGTTCTGTACATTCTAACAAGTTAGCATGCTCTTAATTTTTGTACAAAAAGAGAGGGGGGGGGGGCAAGAATGAAGGAAATAAATATGGGAAAAAAATTGTTATAAGAGAAAGTCGGAGAATAGTATCAGAATGTTGAATGTTTCTTCCTTTGAGCAGAATCTTATGTGGTTTTCCATTACACTTGTCATCATTATCCTTAAAGTCCTGCATATAAAATGACATGATGTTAAGTCCAACTAGTAAAAGTGGGGACTTGCCCAAAACTGGGGCAGTGTTGTTCTGAAAGTCTATTTACGTTCTTTAATCTATTTTCTTTTTATTTCTTTGTTGGTTGTGATTAACGAGGTATTTATAATTTTATATCTTCATCAGTGTCCGCTCAATAGTCTGTCTTAACTTGCCAAGCTTTTCTGGTGGACTTAATCCTTGGGGTACACCAAACAAAAGAAAAACACGAGATGTGAGTAGTGCTCCCAATTGCTTTTTTTTTTTAGCAGAAAATGCTAAATATTATTACTGATTTTCTTGAGACTTGTTTGGTAACATTATGAATTCTTTGGTGATATAACCTACAGAGAGACTTGACAGCACCGTTTGTAGATGATGGCTTGCTCGAGGTTGTCGGTTTTAGAGATGCTTGGCATGGGCTTGTTTTGTATGCGCCGAAAGGACATGGGACTCGCCTTGCTCAGGTTAGACATTCAATCTATCTTCAAAATGCTCATTGTGCTTGATGTCCATAAGAAGGTAATCGTTTTCCAGTATCCATTAGCAGCAGAAGTTAGGGAGGTTAAGGTGGTTGTTGTTATGGTTGAAGTAGAATGTCTTTCCTTTTGTTTTCTCTCAATCTTTAAGTGGTAATGGAAAACCGGATGGCCAAACTTTCAAACGGATTTCTTCATCCTGCTGCACATCACATAAGTGAAGGTCATTTATGGTAGAGCCCACATGGGTCTTCCATTGTAATGTCTACAGTTAGGACAGCATGGTCTGATCCACACACTTAGCAATAGATTCACCCAGCTTCATTATTTGTCTGCATAGGGGAACCTGCTGTCTTCCACCACTAAACCTCATGTTTGGGAGCAATTATTTTCGTTCATTATGATTAGCAACTATTATTTTCAAAGCATTTTAACATACTCCACCCATGACATCTGACAACTGCTATTACTCTTATCTAGGCACATGGCATTCGGTTTGAGTTTAACAAGGGTGCGGCAGACCATACTTTTATGAGGATTGATGGGGAACCTTGGAAACAACCACTTCCTGTTGACGATGATACTGTTGTTGTAGAGATTTCTCACCTTGGTCAAGTCAACATGCTTGCAACAAAAGATTCCCGCTCTAAAAGTGTTTATGATCCCATGACTCCTCGTAGTCAACATGATGGACATGATGATAGTTCCGAAGAAGAGTCTAGTGAAGATTGGGAAGAGAAGAGAAAATTTGGAGCAGCAGATACATTCAAATTCCCACACGAGGTTGATATTGCCACTCTCTCTTGAGCTCTTCAAGATCCTGCTTTTTACCTTTAGCGGACCACAATTTTTTTCAAAACAATGTTCATATCGCAGTTATTTCCCAATGTCTCTCTTGCTAGGTGTTCTGTGTTCATGGTTTAGGAGTCAGCGATGTAAATGTTTACTGTGTAGGGGATCGAAATGGTGATTTGTATTGATGGACCAATTGAATGGTATTCCAGTATATAATAAAGGGCTACCTATATCAAAAAAAAAATAAAAAAAAATAAAAATAAAAAGTTGAATGGTTTCCAGAATTCCAGGAAATATTGTTTATTGTGTTCATGAAATAGGATTCAGTTAGCCTTGTAAATTTTTACTGTGATGTTGAATCGAAACAGCAATTCATTTAAAACCCAAATACCCAATTATTATAAACCCTGGGGATATATTCTTGATTGATATTTCATTTGCTCTATCTTTAGTTAGGGATGTTAACGGGTGGGTTCGAGGCCGGGAACTTCGTCTCTGCCTCTAATGATTAATAAAAATGGAGAAACTGTTTTTTCCTCTTGTTTCTTCTTCGGTTTGCCTTCAATTTTTTTTTTTTTTGTTGAGACAAAGAAAGAAAAACTGAAAATTCTAATTTTCAAATTAGATATTTATCGGGGTGTATTTACTAGGTGAACACCAGAGAATTATATTATTTAAAGGAGATTATCAATTTACCGAGTATAAATTTAAAGAGTTTTTACTGTACAACACTTCCAAGAATAACTGAATCCCCAACACACATTGTGTTGCATGTCTTCAAATAATGAACAGTTTTACTCAACCAAGACAAATAATGAACAGTTTTACTCAACCAAGACACACTCGTAAATTGATGATGCTAACTGCTCACACTGTCACATATAGTTAGGTGTAGAAAGGACTAAGCAGTAACTCTGTCAACAATCAACCGGTACTGTGGAGTGTTGTTGAGCCAAAGGCTCACATACATTGGTTCCTATTTTTTCGTGTAAACATGTAATAATTTTTCATATAAAACCAAGCTAAAGATGTCATTTTAAAAACATCTATAGATTCAAACTTTAAAACTTACCCTACATGATTCCCCACAAAGAGCCCTTGTGATCAAGATACACACAACTCTAACCACTTATAAGTCTAGCTAGCTTCTTCAAGGTGGTTGATCATTGATCAGATCCCATTAATTTATGTCAGATTTTCTTTTAACTTTTTATTGGTTTTGTTTCTCTGTCTGTCTATATATATTGATGCTTCTAATGATAATACAAAAACTGTGACAGCCAAACTAGCAATTACTTTTGAGTTGTTGCTAGCTAGGTTGCTAATAAACTAGTAATCTATAATGGTTGTTATGCTTGGAAACCAACTTGGAAAGATGCTTGCTGCATCTGTTAGAAGTATTCAGTGGAGTTATGCTATTTTTTGGTCACCATCAACTAAACAAGAAGGGTATATAGAGTATAGACATATGAATATATCTTTAATGATGTGTTTTCTTTTTTGAACTTGTGTTTTTTCCCATTTTTAGTGAAGTTCGTACCTGTTGAATTAGTACAGATATGAATTGATGGGATTGTACCTCAATATTGAATGTATCTTTTTTTTTTTTTTGGTACATATCAAATTTAGAAAAAGAAAACCTTCCTTTTTAGAAAGTCGTCGACAAACTCTTATTGAGTTATTTAATTCCCTAAAGAGCACCACCACTTCCACCTTTCCTACATGTAAGTTCTTGACAAGGAGATTCACTACCGCAAGGTTTTGTAGAGGGGGTGCAGACCTCGATCTATTGTGATAACTAGCTAGGGGCCTAGGGTGGGGATTCACTATGCAATAGCACCCCCACAAAAAAAAAAAGATACTATGATTTATTCTTTATTTGGTAACTTAAATGAATACGTACGCTTTTAATTTTCTTATCTAAACTTAATTATATTCTCTTGTTTATTTGCAAATGAAATATGATAGGGTTCTGGAGTGGAGTGATGGTTACTTCAATGTAGATAAGGTGGATTTGAAGAAGAGTGAGAAGTTGAAGGAAATGTACGAGCGTTTGTCCCTAGGCGAGACCAAGGAACAAGCTAAAATCGCTTCAACTACTTCTTTGTCACCTGAAGATCTCTCAGATGTGGAATGGTACTATGTAGTTTGCATGTCTTTTGCATTTGCACCTGGAGAGGGGTACTGGACTACTGGCTCACTTTTCTTATATTATCAAACACATGCTTTAAGTTTTTCACACAAGACTGCAGTTTTACAAACATCTTTGATGGTTTATCAGGTTGCCAGGAAGAGCATTTTTGAATGGTGAACATATCTGGCTATGCAATGCTCAACATGCCGATAGCAAAATCTTCAATCGCTCTCTCCTAGCTAAGGTTAATGGGTGTTCATCTGATGCATGGCATCATTTTTGATTTAATATAATTTTATAGTTATATATAGAAAAATGCTGAAATTCAAAGTGATATTTTTGTTTTGTTCTCTTTTGTTGTTCTGCTTGAATTGGTCATCACTCATCAATCATGAATAGAGTGCATCTATTCAGGTAATCTATATATATTTTCCAATTAATATCCATTTCAAATAATCTGTTTCATTGTATTACCTTAACAAATGAATTAAATTTTTTTTTTGTAGACTGTTGTATGTTTCCCTGTGTCGGGCGGTGTGGTTGAGCTTGGTGTAACCGATATGGTATAATCTTAATTCTGCAGATGTTGTCTTCATTTTGTAACCGATAGATATAGGAACAGCCACGTTTAGTCCTTTCTTTTTATTGTGATTACAAGGTCATCGAGGACATTGGTCTAGTACAACAAATGAAAGCTTTCTTCTTGGACTTTTCAAAGGATAGCTGCTCAGAGAAATTCATGTCAAGCCCACCGAACGATGAGGATGATGAAAGCCTTGCCTGTGATAATGATCATGACGCAGATAACACTCAGAAGAGAACACGATCGAAATCAGGGTTAAGGGATGCAGACATATCCATGCCAGGTTTTATATTTATCTTGAGCTCTTCTAGCTTGGTAGCTAGTAACTAAAAGAACTCTTAAATTTGTCATATATATGTGACTTCACCAGAAACATTTACAATTCATCTATTATCAGCTTATGTATCAATGAAACCAGTGGTTATCTATTAAACTTGTGCATCTTTCAGCCCAGGTATGGGTTAAACCTATCTAAATGTAACCTTCGGACTAAGAAATAATGTGCATTTGCAGAGGGTGTGCGTTTATAAAGTAAAAATAAACATATTTAATTTCTATTATAGATAGGACTAATATGCGTTCGAAAAATTTAGACTGTGGCCCATTTTGTATCTGGCCATGAAGAGCCAATCAAAACATATATGACACGTGTCAGTTGAGTTACCGGCCAATTCAAGCCCACTAGGGTTTACTGCACCCATACATAAGGATATTTTAGTAAATAAACAAAACTTTAATAACACATGGTGTATTGTGAATTTGTGATTGGAGCCCTCATGACCACATACAATACGGGAGCATCGTCTAAAGTTTCTGGCGTTTATATGGGACCATCGTCTAAATTTTCTGACGTTTATAGGGTGTGCATTTAGACAGGTTTCACTGTATGTACTAGAGTCCTGATATATTTTTTGGTGTCCAGGTATAAGTTTTGGAATTTTCATAACAGAGATATCTTTATTTTTTTGTGTCCCACAACAAGATGTACAGTAATGGCACTTAATATTTTGAATGAATTCTGTAGTCTAGCTAGCACAGTGAATTTATAGAGATAAGTTTATCAAGGTCACAGCCTGGCAAAACAATCTTAAGAGGGATTTTCTGCCTCTTCGGCCTAGTTCAAGGGCAATTACAGGAGAAAACTATAGTGTAAAAAAGAAGTGCACGATACAGTGTGCGTGCGGGAACTCTTAAGATCAACATTATGTGTGAAATTAAAGAGGTTGTGCATGTATAGTGTGTACTTAGACTTTAGATAAGCTTCATTGTAAGTCTGTATACAAGTTTTGTGCTCAAACTACTAACAAAATTAATAGCAATATCTCACTGACATCGTCGACATTATATGTCCCATTAACCACCAACTATATATCAAGAAAAATATAAGATTTTACGGATAAATTTATATTAAATTGTGAAAAGTACACTTCAATGTTATAATTATTGGTCTTCGAGTACACGCACGACATGGAGCATCTTAAACTTATGTCAAACTTAGATTTGCTGTGATCGAAGAAATCTAAGGATTCAGATCTAATTTCAACCTCCAACTTGTAATCTGGTCCGTCCACTGTCAAATTTTATATAAGTTTGTCTCCCAAAGTTGAGATTGCCTTGTCCCTTATAACTTAGATACATAAATATAACATAATTCTTGTATTCAGAAGAATACATGTGCATCTTTACTTTATAACGATTAACGATCCTGTTAACCTGTAATATGTTAAGGTGCCCAATTGAGTATCTTTAATGAACTTAGCTTTCAGGATCAGTTTGATATTCAAAATTACTGTAGGGGTACTACATACTCCAGCCAATCAAAAGCAGCCACGTGGCACAACCATTCATCCATCAGGTCGCCACGATCCCGACCTGCTAGTAGCTCGACTACAACGACTCGACCACGTACCCAACAGCGACCAGCTTATACATATGTGCTCTCATTCAATGCACAGAATATCCTCATCAGTTACATAATTAATTCACAGGGTCGATTCTCATTCGTTACACAATCAATCCTCATTATGATGGCGGAGAATCTGCAAGATTCTTGATCCACGCCCTTTCATCTTCTATATAAACAGAACTACGATGGCTTGATCTCTAAGTTCAATCCCCCCGAGCTAGAGTACGTAGGCAATCTCGATCTCAACGAGGTGCAGCCACCCCGATCTCAAACGTTCCCATTTGGTCAAGTCTCTCAAGCGACTGACCCCGTTAATGCATTAGTCTAGAAATAGGTTAATACATTTGGCGCCGACTGCAAGGAATTCGATCATATCGAAAATCCAACCCTCCCACCCAACTCAAAAGTTAAAACTTTTCCAAAATCATCCATTCCAATGACTACAATCCAAGATCTGCAAGACCAAATCATGAGTCTTCAGGAAGAGAACGCACAACTAAGGGCTGCACAAACTGTCAACCCAGAACCAGTAGCTAATGGTGGACACGGAGTCGTTGCTGTTGACGACTCCAATAGAAAGTATGAAGAACTCAGCCAACAACTAGCAGAGTTCAAAGCATCTCAGGCCGGCTTGCATCGTCCCAAAAGCCATACCGCAGAGCAACTTGCTATACAGTCCCTCCAGCAGTTCCAGGAATCCCCTTTCTCCACGGAGATCCTGGAACACGAATTGCCTAACAAGCTGAATGCCCCCAAGTTCGACCAGTATGCGGGAGTCGGAGATCCAACCGATAACATCAAGGGGTTCCGAAAATCCCTTCCTCTCATCAAAGAGGACCACCTTCTCTGTTTACTGTTCCAGTCTAGTCTCACCGGACCAGCTCTTGACTGGTTTCACCGATTAAAGCCAGGATCCATCAGCTCGTTTGCAGAGCTCGAGAAGCAATTTGTCATTTTCTACATCCACAACAAGAAGCGCCCAGTCACCATCGACTCCATCTTTAAAGTCAAGCAACGAGATGGTGAGTCTCTGAGCACATTCTTTGCTCGTTTTAAATCTGAGTTGCATTCCATTCAGGATTTCGCAAAGGAGCATGAGACCTTTGCAACTATTGCATTCTCTCACGGTTTGATCCAAGGATCCGACCTCTACAAGTCTCTAGCCATGAAGAGACCTTCATCACTGGACGAACTCTACCTGAAGGTAGACCGTTATATAAAGCTGGAAGAAGCCCTCACTGGGAAAGAAAAAACCCATGTAGTCAACAACATCGAGGCTGGCTCGACCAAACGACCTCGATCAGATGGAAAAAGGTTCAAAGCCAAGTCGTTGCCCACTGAGCAACGAGAGTACCACCGGTTTACAAGACCAGCCGGTTACATCTTCGAACGAATCAAGCACAACCACTGGTGCAAGATTCCCACCTTCACACAGTTGGAGGATACATCCGGACGGCCGTACTGCAAAGTCCACAAAGTACGGTGTCATCAAACAGATGACTGTCGCGTTCTGAAACGCACACTCCAAACATGGGCCGATGAGAAAAGGCTCAACAATTGGATCCTCGGCAGACAAGAGGATTATACAGGCAAGAGGCCTAGGAAGGAATCCAGAGAGACCTCCATCAGTCCAGTCCGCAGCAGAGGGCGTAGCCTCTCACCAAAACGTCATCACAGCAAGGCCAGAACGGCCTCCATCAGTCCAGTCCGCAGCAGAGGGCGTAGCCTCTCCCAACGTCTAGGTCCAACAGGCGACCTACGCGACCAAATCAACAAGAAGGTCGCGAACAAAGTTGACAGCGATAGCGATTCGGACAGTCATGTGGTTTACATGATTGACGAATCCCACTCCACCCCAGTTTCAAGAGAAAAGAAGAGACGAGTAGAGCATCTTCATCATGTCTACTCCATTACTGGCCGAGCAGCTCGTTTTAGCATCCCTACCCGCCAAGAGTCCGACATTACTTTCACCGAGGACGATCTCAACAAGGTCGTTACTCCACACAACGACGCCCTTGTCATTGAGCTGTGAATAGCGGATTATACCGTCAAGAGGGTATTCATCGATTCTGGTGCATCCTGCAACATTCTCATGTACAGGACCTTCAAGGACATGAGGTTGCCTGATTCAGTTCTCATCCCAGACTTCACACCTGTAATGGGATTCAACAATTCTAGAGAAGATCCCAAAGGTGAGATACTGTTGCCCGTCACCGCGGGTAGAAAAGAAGACAAGGTCGTCATCACGGCCAAATTCAGCATCCTAAACATCGCAAGCAAGTACAATGCGATTCTGGGTCGAAAGTGGATCCATGCTATGAGAGGTGTGCCATCAACATACCATCAAGTATTCCGCTATCCTGGTCCTCACGGGATAATGGAAATTCGCGGCAACCAGAACGTCGCACAGGAATGCCATGGCATTATTGAGGCCGTGCCACCTTCAAATCAATCCACCTCTGGAACCAAGGATACTGACACCAAAGGAAAGAGCCCGATCACATCAGAGGCTCAGGAGGGCAACAACAAGTCAAAAAGCCCGTCCAAAGAAAAGACCGAACCTGCAAAATAGCAACTACAGAAGGAACAAACGAGCTCCCCCAAGCTTAATCTCGGAAGCACTGACCCAGGAGTGCGTGTCAACATTGGGTCAGAAGATGACCCAAGATATGTCTATGTAGGTGCAGAGTTGGAAGGAGATAAGTTCAGTACCTTTGTAAATTTTCTTTCAACTAATAAAGATGTTTTTGCTTGGTCGTACATCGACATGCCTGGAATAGACCCATCAATTGCATGCCATAAACTGCGGGTCAATCCCAATTATCGACCTGTCAAACAGAAACCAAGGAGACTTGCTCCTAAATTTCACGAAGCTGTCAATGAAGATATTAGCAGACTTAAACAAGTTGGCTTCATCAGAGAAGTCGATACTCCAGACTGGCTAGCCAACATCGTACCAGTCTTAAAGAAAAATGGGAAAACAAGAGTATGCATCGACTTCACAAGTTTGAACAAAGCTTGCCCTAAAGATTCATTCCCACTGCCACGAATCGATAGGCTAGTCGATCAAACATGCGGTTTCGAGTTACTATCATCATGGACGCATACTCGGGATACAACCAGATCCCAATGTACGAGCCTGACCAAGAGAAGACCTCCTTCACAACGGAGCAAGGCATTTTTTGCTATAAGGTTATGCCATTCGGGTTACGAAATGCAGGAGCGACCTATCAGAGACTGGTCACCAGAATGTTCGATGACCTACTAGGTCGAACAATGGAAGTCTACATTGACGACATGCTGGTGAAGAGCAGTGAAGAGCAGAATCATTTGTACAACCTCGACCAGGCATTCCAAAGGTTGAGACAATACAGGATGCGTCTTAATCCAGAGAAGTGTCTATTCGGAGTTGCATCAGGGAAATTCCTCGGCTACCTAGTCACCAGAAGGGGCATTGAAGCAAATCCAGACCAAATCAGAGCCCTGATCGACATGCCCAGCCCAAAAACAAAGAAACAGATCCAGAAACTAAACGGCATGGTGTCAGCTCTAAACAGATTCATCTCTAGAGCGTCAGACAAATGTCGACCAATGCTCCATATCCTAAAGAAGGGGGCCTCATACGAGTGGACAGAAGAATGCGAGAAGGCCTTCAACGATCTAAAAACCTATTTGTCTACTCCACCAGTTCTCACAAGGCCCAACGATGGAGATGTACTCGGCGTTTACCTCGCAGCATCAGATTTTGCGATCAGCGCAGTACTCTTCAAGGAAGAAAATCAGGTTGAACGACCTATCTACTTCACAAGCAAAGTCTTACAGCAGGCCGAAATAAGGTACACACCTCTAGAGAAGTTAGCATTAGCTTTACTTTACGCTGCATGCAAATTCAAACCTTATTTCCAAGCCCACACTGTAAAAGTAGTCACCGATCAGCCATTACGCCACATACTAGAAAAGAAAAACAAAACAGGTCGTATGGCTCGATGGGCAGCCGAGCTGGGCGATTACACTTTCGAGTTCGTCTCACGACAGGCCTTCAAGGGCCAGGTCGTCGCAGACTTCTTAGTAGATTATCCATCAGAAGACATCAATTGGGAGCCAGAGCCTGAAACAAGGCAAGTGCAAGACAGTCCTCCGGACACATGGCAGCTATATATAGATGGTTCCCACAACTCCAATGGAAGTGGCATAGGTGCTGTGTTAATTTCACCCGAGGGATCACAGCTCGAGAGATCAACGCGTCTCGACTTCTCGACCTCCAACAATGAGGCCGAATACGAAGCTCTAATCCAAGGCTTACAGATGTCCATCGACCTACAAGCAATTCGCCTCAAGGTTTACAGTGATTCACAATTGGTAGTCAATCAGATTACCAATAATTACCAGATCAATGGGGTCAACCTAATCAGGTACGCTAGCAAAGCAAAGGAGCTCATCAGCAAGCTCAGCTATTTCACAATCGATCACATACCCAGAGATGACAACAGACACGCTGATGCTTTGGCATTCTTAGCATCCAAGGTCGAGTCAGACAGGCCGCGGGCTCTCACTATAGCAATCAGTACACAGCCCGCATACCTACTCAAGGAAGAAGATATTCATCAAATCTCTGATCTACTAGAGACAACCCCAGCAGACATCCAAGGAACCTGGATGGAACCTTTCATCACCTACCTTCAAACTGGTGAGATACCATCAAACAAAAAGGAAGCCAGTCAGCTGTTACACAAAGTCACAATGTACAAACTCCATGAGGGTAAACTTTTCAGAAAGTCTGCAACTGGCTTATTATTACGGTGCCTGATCCCCAAACAGGGCCAGATGATCTTCCAAGAAATCCATGAAGGGGAATGTGGAAACCACTCCGGAGGGCGAACCTTAGCCCATAAAGCAATCTCCCAAGGATACTTCTGGCTAAGAATGAAGGAAGATGCAAAGAAATTTGTTTTAAAGTGTAAAGAATGCCAGCGATTTGTTGATAAGAAACACCAGCATCCAAATGATCTCATTAACATCACTGCGCCATGGCCATTCCACATGTGGGGGCTTGATATCATGGGCCCCCTAATCAAAGAGAAGAAGTCTGAGAAAAGGTTCGTTCTAGTGGCCGTTGACTATTTCACTAAATGGATAGAAGCCGTTGCACTAACCAACGTCACCCAGGCAGATGTCCAAAGATTCATGTGGGAAAACATCATCACAAGGTTTGGACTACCCAAACGTATAGTCACAGATAATGGCACTCAGTTCGTTGGCAAAAATATCAAGGCATTCTACGACCTGTGGAAAATTGAACATTCAAAGTCAATACCTAGATATCCACAGGCCAACGGCCAGCTCGAAGCTGCAAATCAACAGATTCTAAACAACTTGAAGAAGAAGCTCGAAAATCAGCATGATCAATGGCCACAGCAGTTAGAGAATATCCTATGGGCGTATAGGACAACCCCTCGTACGTCCACTGGGATGTCACCTTTCAGCCTATGCTACGGAGTTGAGGCCGTTATTCCCACCGAGCTAACATTTGGAACGACCAAATCACTTCTGGTCGATACTGAACTCAACAATCAAGCCTGGTCGTTTGGGGTAGACCTCCTCGAAGAACGACGGAACCACGCCGCTATAAATCTAGAGCAATACCAACAGAGACTCAAGTGAGCTCATAACAAAGGCGTACGACCAAGAACTTTCCAGCCAGGGGAACTAGTCCTAAGGAAAATGTTCCATAACAAAAGAAAGGACACTATTGGCAAACTGAACGCCAATTGGGAAGGCCCTTACATTATCACAAAGGTCCAGAGCAACGGTTCTTATCGTCTTCAAACACCAGAAGGGGAGATCATCAAGAACCCTTGGAATGCTTTTCACTTAAAGAAATTTTATCAATAAAGTATAAGCATCTGTTCATCGCATTACAATGTGTAAATCCACTGTTGCCTTCATCTCTGCTCAAACATGAATGGCTATTAAAGGTCCAATCCCTCGACCTACAAATTATCAAAACTCTAGTCCCTTTGATAATTTAAATCTCGTTAAGTTACATCATTAACAACTTAACTTGGTGCATTGGTCATTCCCCGCCCACGACCCAAGCACAACGCAACTAAAGTGTATGTGACCTCGTCCCCAAGCAGGTCCAACACTATGCATAACACTTGTTCTTTGCAAAACCCATTCAAGCAAACAGAACAACAATGTAAGGTAAAATGCTGAATTAACTTTTTACTTGATGAGATTCTAATAATTACAGGTACAAGTAAAATAGAACTAAGGCATATAAGAGGAACTGTTTCAGTACGTCCTGCTTGCAGCCATTCATCTCGTCTACCTGCCTTCTGAACGAGCTACCAAAACTCCCTGGAAACTAGCTGATCAGAAAGACTTCATGCAAACTCATCAAAGTAAAAACTAACTACCGTTGGTATATACAAAAGTCAAAGGATTATCCACTCAAGCTCTCAAAATCACAAGGGGGCTCTCAAGAATGCGCTCTGGAAGCTATGCCAAATACAAGGAGTGCAAGAAGACATACTGCAAGAACAAGGAGTGCAAGAAACAAACTTTGCACAAGGTTACCCAATACAAGAAAAGGGATACCGAGGCTAGTTTACTGCTGAGTAGACAGGTCGCCGGAAGCATCAATTTCTGTAAAGGCACCAGCGACCTGGTCACTAGGGCCCATCAAGGCGTCCTCAGCTGGCGCCAAAGCCTCTTCGGCACCACCTCGCGTCTCCTCTCCTTCGGGCGTCCCCGTCACAACTTTCAACAGTTGGTCGCAGTAGGCCTTCCACGCCGCCTCATTCTCCTGACACACCCTCTGCCAGTATTCAGCAGAGGATTGAGAAGCAGCGTGACGTTCCTTCAACTTCTCCACCGTCTCCTTCAGCGCTGCAACCTGCGCATCCCTGTCCTTCACCTTGCACTCAGCAACGGCAGCAACGTTCTTCACCTGCTCGAGCTTCTCGCTAAGCTCCTTCAACTCAATTTAGCTTGAGCGCCAATCTCAGCAACCAGACGCACCTCCTGGAAGCTGGCATTGAGCTGCAAGCAACAACAGAGTTTAGACCAAATGTGCAAGCATAAACAAAACAAATGCGACTTATGATCACACTCACCAAAGACAGCGCCGCGTTAATCTTTGAGCAGGTCACCAACAAAGTCTGCGACTTCACTGCTCGGGAATCAGCGTCCAGGACGATACCCTCATTCACAGCCCAGGCAACGCAAGGGTCATCAATAGCACTGTCGTTATCATACACGACATGCTTCTCTCCTTGACCATCCAAATAATCGAACGGCCCGGGACGGAATTCAGACAAAATACCTTTGCCTTTCTGCAAAGGCCAAGCAGCAGTCTTCCTGGACAAAACAGACTTTCCAGGAGACGCCACAGCCATTGGAGGAACAGAAGCTGGCATAGCTGGGAGCTCCATCAGCTTAAGGTTCCCTGAGAAAGACCTTTTCTTCCCAGACAAAGCAGCTGACCTAGGAAGTGAGGCCGGAGGACCTACGACTGGGGGGCTCGCCACTATATCCACTTGGCGAGAGCCACCAACAGACCGCTCCCTCTCCACAGATCGATCCTTACCAAAAGGCCGATCCTTCTCCGACCTCCGAGGAACATCTCCAGATCGCTCTCTCTCCCCCTGCCTCGAGGTACCACCAGCCCGTTCACTATCACCAGCACGCGAGCCGCCACCAGATCGCCCCCCACTAGATTTGTGAACGGAAGCCATGTAGTTCTTCTTCAACTCCTTCCCCCTCTCGAGCTCGTCCTCAATAGTTTTTGGACCACCTTTGGGAACAAAATGTTCACTTAGGTGGGGTAGGAGCGCGATCTTCCGTCTGTCACTCAAATTACCAAAACAGTTCAGAACGGACTGCAGATCGTTCTTCCTCAGCAAATGATCGTCCCTGATCGCTGCAATAAAAATACAAAATCGTCAAGTCCAGGAACCGGGAAATGCATCAACATCTCTAAACTTAACAACAACAAACTTACGAGCGTAATTCCTAGTCACATGACGTAACTGGATATCCCCCTCAACAATCGGCCCAGTAACCAGCATGGGATCTTTCCACCATGGCTCACTACTTACTGGATAAATCAAGGGCAAACGGTCTGGCCTAACTTGCATGTTATAGCCCGACAGATCAGACTTAGAAGAGCGTTTGAAGCTGAAGTGGTTCAACACATCACTCGCAGTAATGTTCCACTTGTGCAGCTTATTGAGGTCATCAATTACCCTCATATTCCTCCAGAAATTACCATTCATCTGGCAGGGGGCTCGACCAATAGCATTCAACAGATCGACCACCAACCGAGACAATGGCAACCTCAACCCAGCACGGAATTGGATCAAAGTAAAGACAGTAGAGAAAGGATTTTTAGGTCGATATTCAGGAGAAAGTAAACGATCCCCTAAAAATCTAATCTCCAAGTGCTGAATCGAGCTAAGCCCATACTCCCTCCTAAAGCGAAATGCCTATTTACATAATTCATGTTCACGACCCTACACAGTGAATTGTCATCTCCCTCCACCATTTCCTCATTAGACGAATCTGGCCCATGAGAACCACTACTCTGGGGGCTATCAAGGTCTACACCACGAACAGGGGACGAATTCTCAGAATGAGTCCTCTCAGACTCATACTCCTCACTACCATAACCACTCAAGATATCATTTTCAGAATCACTCGCGTCCGACATCTCTCTCAAATCAAAAGAAAGATAAATAAAAAATGAAAGAAAGCAAAGAAAAAGAAACTAACCTCGCGAGCTCTCAAAATTCTTCAGATCGCAAGAGAAGGGCGACAGCAATTCAAATAAAGGCAAGATAGGTAAACCCTTCTCAAGCAGGCTACAGCTTAAATACTGTAGCACATGAAATACTAGCCATCCGTTCGAAACAGATGAACGGCCAGGATCAAAGAAATAAGCAAAGTGTACTGCAGTTATTCTCCACTCACAAAACGATTCACATCCACCGTCGGATCAAGCCACGTGCCATTCATACACATCATCAACCAAGACGTGCGTCAGTTGCCATAACTGCACAGCTAACTGCTCGAGGAAACTCCTCCACTTCCCCATGGAAGCGCCATGATTATTATATACAGCTCTGCATGGATGCCACGTCATCAAATTCAAAAAATAAAGTTCAAATCAACATCGATCAGAGTTATCAGTCTTTTCAGCCCGCCTTCTACAGCCGACCTAAAAAGAGGGGGCTTATGTAGGGGTACTACATACTCCAGCCAATCAAAAGCAGCCACGTGGCACAACCATTCATCCATCAGGTCGCCACGATCCCGACCTGGTAGTAGCTCGACTACAACGACTCGACCACGTACCCAACAGCGACCAACTTATACATATGTGCTCTCATTCAATGCACAGAATATCCTCATCAGTTACATAATTAATTCACAGGGTCGATTCTCATTCGTTACACAATCAATCCTCATTATGATGGCGGAGAATCTGCAAGATCCTTGATCCACGCCTTTTCATCTTCTATATAAACAGAACTACAATGGCTTGATCTCTAAGTTCAATCCCCCCGAGCTAGAGTACGTAGGCAATCTCGATCTCAACGAGGTGCAGCCACCCCGATCTCAAACGTTCCCATTTGGTCAAGTCTCTCAAGCGACCTGACCCCGTTAATGCATTAGTCTAGAAATAGGTTAATACAATTACCACATAAATTTTGTTTTTACAACCAAAGCTAACAAATCTGAAAGAGATTTCCGGTCATTCCAGTAAAGAACAGGTTGGTGGAGTTTAAAAGGAAATTGTACGTCGTACCTATTCATATACTCTTCTAGAAGTTCATCTTTTGCTTGAACCAGCTTTGAAAGCAAGTAGCCCTATATATACATCAAGGTTGACCAGGTCAACAGTCCATTTCATCGAAGACAATAACAACTACATTTTATCTGTTGTGTTTTTTTATCCTGTGGAACGTGTGAGACCAATAAAACACTACCATGTATGGGTGTAGAGAACCTAATGAATTTTATATATACTATGTATATGTACACGCTTCGCGCATAACTTTATGTTGGAGCATAATTTTTAGTCATATATATAAAAATATTATGGTATTTTTCTTTGGGTAATTTAATAATTTAGATGTGTAGAAAAAGAAGTAAAAAAAAAAACACACTTACAATACAAATTAAGTAGTAGGCTGAGAGAAGATAGAAGAAAGAAGTTCACAACTTCACATCATAAGATGTTGGGCTTAAATCTGGGTTTTTGGAAAAACAGATGTTGGGCTTAAATCTGGGTTTTTGGGAAAAACAAAAAGAGAAGCCCATTTATAATGTTGGACTTAAATCTGGGTTTTTTGGGAGATGTTGGGCTTAAATATGGGCTTTTAGGGGGAAATAAGAACAAATGCCCATAAATAAGACACGTGTCGCAAACTTTGTGTCTGGTCACGGGAGGACATCACTGACGTCATATCACTATTCACGGGGGCTGTTCTCTTTATAAGGTAGTAAAGATGTTGTGATTCTTTGGTATGGGTGCTATTAACCCATGTATGGGTGCCATGTATGTGCCTCATGTGCTGCATTTATAGCAAAATGAAACTATGAAAGGATATTTGGGCAACTTGTGCATGGAAACACGCCATGATGAAGATGCTAGTTTTTCGTTCAAATGCAGTTTTCTTCTTATCATCTTTATATAACTGTCATGGCAGCTGGTGCCTGGTGGTCTCTGCCTAAGGTCGTACAATGTTAGCAACTAGCTACTGTATGTCAGACAAAATGTCTTCTATGGATTTGATTGCCATTTAATGTTCTTGGGGACTCATGATCATACACAAGATTGAGGAAAGAAAACGTGCAAATAAGATGAATAGTTCAATAAAATTTTACTAAAACAATGCAACCTATAAGAGCATTCCCAATGGTAAAACACTTTTAGTGGTGCCACATAGGATGGTTTTAAGGAATTTTGGGGTTTTCAATGGTTTTAGCAAAAAAAGGGTTTTAGTGTTTCCAATGGTAGATTATTGAAACCGCAATCTATGTGGGGTATGGATCCATACCGCACTCATTGTGGCGGATGGATCTTCTTTTAGATGAGTCCATACCGCACTCATTGTGGCGGATGAATTCCTACGTGGCACTTTTAACTCCTTGACAAATTTGCCAAGGAGTTAAAAGTGTTTTGCTTGAAAAGTGTGTTAAAAGCTACCATTGGCAAGTGTTTTCACTAAAAGTGTGCTAAAACCTACCATTGGGAATGCTCTAATGTTCTTCTGGATGTTCATTCAATCCATGTACTAAGAGCATTCCCAATAGTAAAAGGGTTTTAAGGGTGCCACATAGGAGAGAGGGAAAAGGTTTTAGCAAAAAATTAATGTTAAAAGTGATTAGTACTTTTAGAGTTACCAATGGTTGGTTTTAAAATTAGTGTTAAAACTTAAGGTTTCACTTTTCCCAAAAAATATTGTGTACATTGTTATGAAATTTAATTTTTAATTAATAAAATGATCCTATGTGGCACTTTTAACTCCTTGGCAAGGAGATAAAAGTGTTTTGCTTGAAAAGTGTGTTAAAACCCACTATTGGTAAGAGTTTTTTCTTAAAAATTGCTAAAAGTGATTTAAAACCTACCATTGGGAATGCTCTAACAACATTTTCAATGGTAAAATGGTTTTAGAGGTGACACATAGGAGAGAGGGTGAAGGTTTTAGGATTAAATTATGCTAAAAGTGTTTTTTTACTTTTAGAGTTGCCAATGGTTATATTTAGATGAGAGATAAAAATAACACAAATGTGACAAACATTTAATGTAATCTAATTTTTAATTAATAAATAATCTTATGTAGCACCTCTAAAACTCTTTTAACTTCTTAAGAGCATTCCCAATGGTAGGTTTTAGCACACTTTTAGTAACCTTTTAGTGAAAACACTTGCCAATGGTAGCTTTTAACACACTTTTCAAGCAAAACACGTACTTTTAACTCCTTGGCAAATCGTAGGAATCCATCCGACACAATGTGTGGTATGGACTCATTTAAAGGAAGATCCATCTGCCACAATTAGTGCGGTATGGATCCATACCCCATACAGATTGCGGTTTCAATAATCCACCATTGGAAATACTAAAACCTTTTTATTGCTAAAACCATTGAAAACACAAAAGTGAAACCATCCTATGTGGCACCACTAAAAGTGTTTTACCATTGGGAATGCTCTGACAAATTTGCTAAGGAGTTAAAAGTGTTTTGCTTGAAAAGTGTGTTAAAACCCACCCTTGGCAAGAGTTTTTTACTAAAAGTGTGTTAAAACCTACCATTGGGAATGCTCTAACGCTTTTAAACCTCACAGCTCGATCCTCATTCAATGTACATGTATTGTTTGAGAAACAAGGTCTGATAGACCTTGTCAGACTTCTCCTTTTATTGAATGTTACAAAGTGATAAAAAAACACTTAGTACCACATGAGTATTGAGTAGTGGATAAAAGAGTTATTCAAATGGGTAAAACTCGTATCTCTTGGTCTACATAAGATGTGTTTGTTGAGAAAATAACTTATTCAAATGGGTTCAATTTAATTAAATTGGTTCGGGCTTGGGCTATATGGTTGATTGATAAGTAATTTTATCTTTTTGGTCCACTAGATCATATTAAAAACTCTACCCAAATAAATATGTCTGTTCAAATTGAAACGATCTTTCTAATATGTAAAACCCATTTCACTAGGTTTACAAAAGATGTGTGTTAAGAAAAGACGTTTACCAACAGTTGTGTTTGTTGTGAACAATAACGACTTAGTCTATAAATAATTAAGTGCTATTCTGGCCAGTAAGCACACAATTCAATACAGACTAAGTCTTATTCTCTTTCTCTAATTCGAAGTGTTCTTCTTATTAGTTCACTAGTACTCTGCTATTACAATGTAGTTGAGCAGAGTGAATTGTATCTTGGGAAACCAATAGTCTAAAGATTGTTTGCCATAACAGGGACGTAGTATTTTCTTAAGGAAATTATTTCGACAAGCCTATAGCAGTTCGTCCATCGAACAGCTGTTGGTTATCAACACCAATTGAGAGATACTCCTTATCCCTCTCTCCCGAATGAGTAGTGTAGAAGATATCAGGGTTCGATTCTCCGATGTTCAGTACCCATTGAGGTATAGGAATGGTAACAATATCTCCTACATTTCCACCACACTGATGACATGACGTGATTGCTTGCACCTTGAGACCACATTGTTGAACAATTTGAAACAAGCTCCTATATGCATTCCAATCATATTGTTTAGGACCTTTGGACTCTATGATCCCCCACCATACATCCACCATGACTCCATCAACATCTGCAGCTTTTAATTGCTTTAGTTGTTTCTCAATTCCTTCTTTGTTTTCAAGAACATTTTCAGATGTCACAACTCCCAACTAATTCCACCACCCCACATCAAATAAACAATTAATTACAACATTAGTTTTTTGATCATCTATAAAATAAGCAATGTACATAAAATAACCAACAAATAGTATTAAAATGGTACTTACAGGGAGCATACATACACAGGAACATAGTTGGCTAGCATCTTCTCCTTCTGAGTGACTAGAATTGGTGCCTGCATTATATTTTTGCTAGAAATTATCAGTGCAAAGGGTATAGGGATTTCTTCTGAAATGGAGATGAAGATGGTAGAATTCACTCTGCCACTATCCTTTTGTAATGTAAAGTAATCTTCATCACTGGTGTAAACATTATTGTCAAGCCCACATGTTCAAGAATATCTTAACATGGTTCAAGGACCAAGGTGCATTTAATGGTACTTTGCTTACTCACTATATATGTGGCCAATACGTGGCTCATGCCTGTGTTAAAGTCGGTTTGACTTTGAGATATATTCCTTTGTTGAATATATATATATATATATATGTAATGTATGTATATGATGTGAATAAGAAAGAAATGGCTCCATCCATGTTTCTCTCTCTTCTCTGATTACATTTGATTTCACTTATGTTATAAAGTTAAATTGAAAGTGTTTTGAAACTTCAAGTTTTCATCACGTTATCAGCACGAGTTTGCTCTATTGTCCAACAACTATAAAAAATGTATACATTAATAAGGTGTTATTACAATAAAGTGTTACTATTGTAAGTATTTGGGTAAATTTGTTGATTTTCACATTATAATCATGTCTAACATTACTAAGTTAGAATTTACTGCTTTAGATATTACTGGTGAAAATTACCTGTCTTGGGTGCTTGATATTGAGTTACATCTTGCTTCCATGGGTCTTGAAGACATTATAAAAGAAGGAAATCAATTGTCCCAGCAGGACCGTGCCAAAACACTCATTTTTCTTCGCCATCATATCCATGAGGAATTGAAAACTGAATACCTCACTGTCAAAGACCCGCAGATTCTTTGGCAGAATTTCAAAGAAAGGTTTGACCACCATAGAACTATTTCCCTCTCAAGGGCTCGACATGAGTGATCACACTTGAGGTTTCAGGATTTCAAAACTGTTTCTGAATACAACTCGAAGTTGTTGAAAATCGCGTCCACCCTGAAGTTATGTGGGCATCCTGTTACTGAAGAAGAAATGATAGATAAAACACTATCTACATTTCATCCTATAAATATGGTACTACACGAACAATATCAGCAATGCCGACTTAAGAAGTACTCGGAGTTAAATGAAATTCTTACTTCTGCCGAGCAAAGTAAGCAGCTCCTGATGAGCAATGCTAACAAAGGCCCATCTGGCTCTGCACCTGTGCCTGAAGCACATGCATCATCATATCGTGGCAGTAAAAGGTGGAATGGACCCAAAAGAGGCAAAGACCCCAGAAGTGGCCGATACCACAAGGGTGGTCGTCCCCATCACAACAATTTCAACCACAAAGGGTCCAGAAGTACCCCATACCACCAGAAGTGGGATGACACTGAGCCTAAAAAGGATAAAGGGAAAGGTGCCAGCAGCACTCATTACCATAAGACTGGTGCTGACACTTGTCATCGTTGTGGCATGGAAGGACATTGGTCGCGTACCTGTCGTACAGCCAAACACTTGGTTGAGCTTTATCAAGCATCAAAGAATAACAAAGGAAAGAAAGTGGAAACAAACGTTGTCGATCAGTCTGAGCCAGAAGACTCTACTCTTTTTAGTGTTGATGATTTCATTGTGGAACCAGAATATAATCTTGACTTCTTTGATGGAGGTTTCCCCACCAATTAAGTCTATATCTATCGTTTTATATCATGTATCTGCTTATACGTACTTTTGTTATGTACTGCTTGGTATTGTCTGTTAATAAATAATAAATGTGTGTTATCTTAACTCGTACTCACTTTAATTTTCTTGCACTATGAAGGGATATGGATCCCACATATAGCATGCATAATCGTCTTGCGGATGGTAGAGTTGTATGCCTCGTAGACAATGTCACAACACATACAATTCTACGAGACCGTAGATATTTCTCACATCTGAAATTTGTCAAAGCTAATGTGGACACTATTTCTGGTACATCAAGTCTTATTGAAGGCTCTGGCAGAGCTCATTTCATGCTCCCTGGTGGTACCATATTCAACATTGTGGATGCTTTATACTCCATAAAGTCCACAAGAAATTTACTTAGTGTTAAAGATATACGTCTTAATGGTTACCACATCGAGACTATGAATGATCATGATATTGAGTATTTGTGTATAACATTTGAAGTTTCAGGACAGAAGCAGGTTGTAGAGAAACTTAAGGCTATCTCTTCAGGGTTGTACTACACAACCATCAAGCCCCTTGAATCTTATGCAGTAATGGGCCAGAAGTTCCATGACCATAAGACATTTATGTTATGGCATGACCGTTTGGGTCAGGGCCCTGGGGCTAGTATGATGCGAAGAATTATTGAAAATTCACATGGGCATAGTTTGCAGAACCAGAAGATTCTTACATCTAATGACTTTGTTTGTACTTCTTGTTCTCAAGGTAAGTTGGTCACAAGACCATCTCTGACTAAGGTCACTATTGAGGCTCCTACATTCCTGCAACGGATTCAAGGAGATATTTGTGGACCCATACACCCACACTGTGGGCCATTTAGATATTTTCTTGTGTTAATTGATGCATCTGCACGATGGTCTCACGTGTTTCTGTTGTCTACACGAAATGTAGCATTTGCACGACTTTTTGCTCAAATCATTAGATTACAAGCACATTTTCCTGATTACCCTATTAAATGCATCCGCCTTAATGGGGATGGTAAATTCACATCACAAACCTTTGATGACTATTGCATGTCTATAGGGATTAACATCGAGCATCCAGTTGCTCATGTACACACACAGAATAGATTAGCAGAGTCCTTTATCAAACATATTCAGATGATTGCACGCACCATGCTTATGAAATCGAAGTTGCCTGTTTCTGCATGGGGACATGCTTTATTGCATGCTGCCGCACTGGTTCGACTTAGACCAAATGCATATCATCAATATTCTCCTTTACAGCTTGCTTTTGGTCATCAACCAGATATTTCTCATCTACGAACATTTGGTTGTGCGGTGCAAGTTCCAATTGCGCCACCCCAACGCACAAAAATGGGTCCGCAACGTAGATTAGGAATTTATGTTGGTTTTGATTCTCCGTCTATTATTAGATATCTTGAACCTTTGACAGGTGATGTTTTTACCGCAAGATTTGCGGATTGCCACTTTGATGAGACAATTTTCCCGTCGTTAGGGGGAGGAAATTCATCTGTTCCTGGAGAACGACGTGAATTGTGGCTTCTCGCAGAATCACCTAAATTGACTTGGTATACACCAACTTTGTCTCATCTTGATCCACGTACTCCTTTGTGTGAAACTGAAATACAAATGATCATTTACCTTCAGAAAATTGCTTGGCAATTGCCTGATGGTTTTACAAACGCAGCAAAAGTGACAAGGTCACGTGTACCAGGTGCTAATGTGCCTGCGCGAATTGAAGTCCCAGAAGAACGATCTGTCCCTGAAGAACGACACGTCTCTGAAAGACAACCCGCGAATGTGGCAGCAAATGAATCGTCTAAAGTACGCCAGAAGCGTGGACGACCTGTTGGGTCAAAAGAGTCAAATCCCCGGAAGAGAGCCAAACAAAACCTCCAGTAAATAACGCTTCTGGAGAGACTATAAGGCAAGGAAAACACACTCTCTCTAAACAAAAACCTCTTGAAGAGGAATGTGTCCCTGAAGTGACACAAGCCCCTGAAGTGGCCGTCCCTGAAGTGACACAAGCCCCAGATGTGGCCCAGGTACCTGAAAATGATGAAATTTCTGTAAATTATGCATGCACAAGAGAGTTGTGGAATAGAAACAAAATTATCATCGATGACGTATTCTCTTTTACCGTACCTGCTGAGATTGCAGCAGATGATGATGGTCTTGAACCACATACGGTTGAGGAATGTCGACAACGACATGATTGGCTAAAATGGAACGATGCAATTCAAGCAAAATTGGATTCTCTTGTAAAACAAAATGTGTTTGGACCTGCAGTCCTAACCCCCAAGAATGTTAGCCCTGTAGGTTACAAATGGGTATTTGCAAGGAAACGCAATGAGAAAAACGAGATTGTGAGATATAAAGCTCGTCTCGTGGCACAAGGTTTCTCGCAGAAACCTTGGATTGATTATGAAGAGACATATTCTCCCGTGATGGATGCAATTACATTTCGATTTTTGATTAGTCTGGTAGTCTCTGAAAGACTCGACATGCATCTCATGGACGTGGTTACTGCGTATCTTTACGGAATGTTGGATACTGATATTTATATGAAAGTCCCTGAAGAATTAAAATTGCGAAGCAAAACCACGTAATATGTACTCTATTAAGCTTAAGAGATCATTATATGTATTGAAACAATCCGGGCGTATGTGGTACAATCGCCTCAGTGAATACCTACTGAAAGAAAGGTACAAGAATGATCCCATTTGCCCATGTATATTCATAAAGAAAGCAAATTTAGGATTTGCCATCATTGCGGTTTATGTCGATGACATAAATATAATTGGATCTCCTGAAGAGATTGTAAAAACATCAAACTATATATTTAAAGAATGAGTTCGAGATGAAAGATCTCGGGAAAACAAAGTATTGTCTCGGCCTGCAGATCGAACATACAACACATGGAATATTTGTCCATCAGTCAACGTATACTGAAAAAGTTTTAAAGTGTTTTAACATGGACAAATGTCGCCCAAGTCGCACTCCAATGGTCGTAAGGTCACTTGATGTGAAATTAGACCCATTTTCTCCGAAAGAGGACAATGAATCTTTACTTGGTCCTGAAGTACCATACTTGAGTGTTGTGGGTGCTCTTTTATATTTAACCCAATGTATTAGACCTGACATTTCATTTGCAGTGAATTTGTTAGCCAGGTTTAGCTCAGCTCCAACCCAACGACATTGGACTGGCTTAAAGGAGATTATGCGTTACCTTCGAGGGACGACAGATATGGGCTTATACTATTCCAGAGAACCACCAAATGGCTCCCAACTAAAGGGGTATGCAGATGCTGGATATAATTCTGACCCACACAAAGAAAGATCGCAAACTGCGTATGTATTTACTTATGGTGGTACAGCAATTTCTTGGCGATCTTCTAAGCAAACATTGGTTGCTACATTTTACAACCACTCGGAGATACTTGCACTCCATGAAGCAAATCGTGAGTGTGTATAGTTGAGGCTCTTCATACATCATATCCAATCAACATGCGGACTCCCCTCAGTTACAAAGACACCAACAGTGATTTACGAAGACAATGCTGCATGTATTGATCAAATCAGGGAAGGCTACATCAGAAGTGATAGAACAAAACATATTTCTCCAAATTTTTTTCTCTCTCATGAATTCCAGAAGAGTAACGAGATCAATATCCAGAAGATATGGTCTGATGAAAATCTCGCTGATTTATTCACTAAGTCACTAGCTCCACCAGCTTTTGAGAAACTGGCATATGGCATTGGGATGCGCTGAAAGTCTAGCTTATTCTGATCTTTATCAGGGGGAGTTGTCTCCAGGGGGAGCCGCCAAGACATTAAGCGCACTGTACTCTTTTTCTTTAGCTACGGTTTTTCCCACTGGGTTTTCCTGGCAAGGTTTTAACGAGGTAGTATATAGCGCGTCCAACACCAGTCAAGATATCAACTATTGTACTTTTTTTCCTTCGCTATGATTTTTCCCACAGGGTTTTCCTGGCAAGGTTTTAATGAGGCAGTGATCTTGATATGATGGACATTGTACATCCAAGGGGGAGTGGTGTAAACATTATTGTGGATGTCCAATCCAATCCCAGGCCCAAGCACACATGTTCATGAATATCTTAACATGGTTCAAGGACCAAGGTGCATTTAATGGTACTTTGCTTACTCACTATATATGTGGCCAATACGTGGCTCATGCCTGTGTTAAAGTCGGTTTGACTTTGAGATATATTCCTTTGTTGAACTTTGAGATATATTCCTTTGTTGAATATATATATATATATATATATATCTGTAGTGTAATGTATGTATATGATGTGAATAAGAAAGAAATGGCTCCATCCATGTTTCTCTCTCTTCTCTAATTACATTTGATTTCACTTACGTTATAAAGTTAAATTGAAAGTGCTTTGAAACTTCAAGTTTTCATCAATCATATGAAACTGTTTGTAGTTTTGTACAATTATTTATTGAACTATGTGCCAGCCAGAAATTTGTACATTTCTGCTTTTGTATTCTTCACAGTTCAAGTTTTGGGCCCAAACTTGGGCAATAACGTCTAGAAGATCAGCCCATCCCAAAGGCCCTGTATAGATAAGTGGGTCACCCACTCACCCTACATATGGTCAGTGGTCACAGTCACATTCCTGATCACTGTGTATAGTAAAACAACAAAGTACCAAGCAACATATTGGGTGTAATCATTAACAAATGAGATATAATATCGAGAACCTCCTTTAGAAGGAATGCACATAAACAAGGATGCCATCGGACTTGTGTTTGCTTGTAGTGAACTTCACTCTACATTACTTGCCATAAACACAATGCTAACAAAAATCCATACACGGTTTCTTCATATCTTTACAAACCTTCTTTACACAAAATTGACAATCCCTTTTCACTTATATGTCCGAGACGCATATGCCAAAGTCTAGTGCAATCACTTGTAGAACCACTAACAATTGCAACATTTACCGGTCACGGTACTACCCGACAAAGTATACAAGTTACATGTCTAATACCTTTCATCACGACCAAAGAACCACAAAAGACTTTTAGAATTCCACCTTCGCCAACAAACTTGTTGCCATTTGATTCTAGGAAGCGAACATAAATAAGATTTTTCTTGAGCGGGAATATACTTTACTTCGATTAAGGTCCTCACAACACCATCATACATCTTCACATTGATTTTGCCGATATGATGCCAATTACTTTGCAAGTATCTTCGTCTCCCATCAACATGTTACCTGCATCAATCCTCTTATAGGTAGCAAACCACTCCTTCTTTATACACATATGGTAGGAACATGCAGAGTCAAGAATCCATCTAGATAACATGTCACCATCTTGAGATGACCCCGGCCAAGAAACACACACCATCAACCTCGGATTCCGAAGCATAGCTTGCTTCCTCCTTAACATTCTCTTTCTTTTTGTTATTTTTCTTTGGTTCTTTACAATCATTGGCATAATGACATCTCTCGTTGCAATTGAAGCATTTCACTTTCTCTAAAGGCACTCTGGACTTGGATCTAGATCTTCCTCTACTTGTAGATGTCTTCTCATTTGACCGTCCTCTAACCGTCAAACCTTGAGCTTGATCTCTACCATTTTCCATATCCGTGGCGTGTTTGCGAGTCTCATTAAACAAGAGAGTCGAATATACCTCTTCATAAGTGACCTCATCCTTCCCATATAACATGGTTTGGATTAAGCCCTCATATGAATTAGGTAATTAAGAGCATCTCTAATGCACAGTCTAAAAATTACTTTTTCTATAATTTTGTCCCTAATGCATATGCTATAACTCATGCTATAATGCATCTGTTATAAGTATGGTTCATTTTGGAACAAAATATACAACCTTCTATCTCTAACAAATGATTTCTTTATTCTAACAAATGATTTCTTTATTATATATTTTGGAAAGTACATCAATAGTCTCTTTCTTCCCTATTTGTTTTATTCTTCTTACATTAATAGAAGGTTGCAAAGTTTATGTGCATTAGTCTTAAAATAAAAGTTCTAAATTTAGAAGGTTGCAAAATCTTAGAAAATGCTATAAATGCTGATGTGTCACCTATGTGGCATGCTAAATTTAGACCGTGCATTAGAGATGCTCTAATGAGAACATGAGAATGTAGCTTAGTTGCTCGTCATCTATCTTAAGGTCTACATCCTTCAAATCCGACCCAAATTTATACGATTGAACTTCGCAATGTGATCCCTCATTGTAAGTTCCCGCTTCCATCTTCACGGTGTAGAGTTGTTTCATAACAAGTATCTTATTTATAATATTTTTTGTCATCTAGAAAGTCTCAAGCTTTAACCACAAACCCGCGGCGGTAGTTTCATCAATGACATTATACACAACTTCTCTATCCAAACAAAGACATATTGAAGCTACGGTTTCAAGATCCATCTCATCGAAATCATTAACACTCATTGTTTCAGGTTTCTTGCTCTTACCCAACAATACCATGTGAAGCTTTTAGGCAATTAACACATGTTTCATCTGAGTTTACCAAACCCCAAAATCATTCTTCCCATTGAATTTCTCAATCTCATACTTCCCCACATGTGTAATACTACCTTTACGATCCATTCTAGCAATTACCAAACCCAAAATCTCTTTCGCGAATTTCTTCAAACACCTTGTCTTCAATAACTCTCAAACACCTTATAACAAACTTCAATCATAAAGGCTGACCAAAGCTCTGTTACAAAATTGTTGGGATAAAACGCCAATAATGGGGAAGCGATTGTTCACAACGTGATCTATACACCAATAAAGGTGTAACCTTTATCAAAGACAATACCTCGAAGTAACTAGAATATCAATCAATCAAGTAGACAATCACAAATAACTAGAAAGTAATCAAGATAACGAAATCAAACATTCACAACACAAGATATACGTGGTTCGGCATAAGCTTACGTCCACGGGTAAGATAAAGATGGTTTCACTATGAAGTAGAAAAGATGTGATACAAAGAGCACTCACTCGGACTCCATCACCTCACACAAATAAGTTCTCTCAAGTGATTCTTTTAAATCTCTCAAAAACAAGTTCTTCTTCTTTTCTCTCACCTCAATCTTTTTTTTTTCGCTCTTGATGAATTTGGAAGTCACACAACTCAACTCTTAAGGTTTCTTACACTCTCTTCGGCTTTATATAATAGCCATACATGGGTTTTTAGGTTTACCTCGTTATGGGCCTAGATTGGGCCCATAAGCACTTCACCATATACAAGTGTATCGGAAACTCCAGTAGCAATGGACATGACAAAATGTGTGTCCAGCGGCAATGGATATGGCAATTCCATACTTAGCCAAATTTCCGAAATCTCCAGCGGCTATGCATCCTGCAAAAAACTGTTGGAGCCGTTTTCCTGCCAAACTACTTATCTCCAGAGGACGTGTCATATACCATTAGAAAACTCAGAGAGTCCTCCTTCCAACCCAGAAAATAGATTGACATTCCGATCACTAAGAAGAAAGTTATTGCCATTCAAATACAGACTGTCTAAATGAAGATACTGAAAAACGGAACAACAATAACTTTTTAATAAAATTTGAAATGTACGCTTCCATTTGTTGTTTTTATGCTTGAGTTCCAAAGACCAAGTGAGGTTTTGGTCATTTTCAAATCAACTTGGAAGGCCACTTAATTGCTAGCTGTATCTTTTAAGAAGCCTTCAGTGTACTAGTGCTATCTTCTTGTCCTAGCTTGTCACTCAAACAAAATTAAAAGTTCAGACATCTTCTTCCGGGCACTTTTTGTGCAATGATCGAGTCTGAAGAAAATAATGCCAACAGTTCAACTTCCAGAAATTTTGGAAAACTAAACTGAAGGCACTGAGTACCATGATCTTCATATTTTATAAATTAGTGAGCTTGGCAGGGAGCAAGAGGTTTATTAAGAGGCTTATCAAGTTCAAATGGTGGGACTCTTTGATTATTGATAATTGGTGACAGGTGGTGCTGAAGAGTGCAGGGATTTTGGCTGTGTAGGAACAGTTTTCTGTCAATTTGTTATGTTGCTGCTGATTAACTGAAAACAGGTAAAGCATTGACAGTGTTGAGCTATGGGGGAGGAGCAGACTGCAGACACAAGCAGCTGGTTTGGGTTGACAGTGGCTCTGTTTCAGGGCCACAAATTAATTTTTTTCTTATTCACCACAAGTAAAAAAGCATAACACACTATTGGCTCACAGACCAAAACCCTACCAGAGTACAAGCCTTAATCAGATTCTAATTAACACCTTCTAACCTTTTTTTTTTTTTGTAACCTACACCTTCTAACCTTCTAATCTATAGCTCATCTTCTCAGTCAAAGTCGATTCTCGCAACAAAGGAAAACGTAAGGCCTAAGCAAGTAACTAACACTTTCTACCATTTTTCACCATCACCCGATTACTCTTCCACCGTAACCAAATTTTATGATATTATATAAAAGCACGTTTTTATTTTATTATTTTGTTGAAATAGATAATTTCATCAAATTTATTTTCTTTTTAATGGGTTTTGATTAGTATAATAAATTCTTATTATTAGTACAGTATATTTCAAATTCGCAACTAGGCCACATTTCCTTGGACCGCTTGCGACTCTTAAAATCTTAGGGCCGGCCCTGATGATACACACTTCCTCAAAATTTTGCAGAAACTGCGAATACACTTCCACGTACAACACTTCCAAGAATAACTGAATCCCCAACGCACATTGTGTTGCAGCCTTCAAATAATGAACAGTCTCACTCAACCAAGACACACTCATAAATTGATGATGCTAACTGCTCACACATAGTTAGGTGAAGTAACTCTGTCAACAATAAACGATACTGTTGAGTGTTGAGCCAAAGGCTCACATACATTGGTTCGTATTTTTTTCGTGTTAACATGTAATTATTTTTCGTATAAAACCAAGCTAAAGACGTCATTTTTAAAAGTTACACTACATGATTCCCCACAAGAGCCCTTGTGATCAAGCTAGATACACACAACTCTAACCACTTATCAGTTTAGCTAGCTTCTTCAAGGTGGTTGATCATTGATCAGATCCCATTAATTTATCAGATTTTCTTTTAACTATTTTTTTTTCCTGGGTAAGTTGCAATTTTATTGAACTGAATAAAAGAATAACGACAGAAAAATGAAAAAACAGGAGAAAAAAGTTGGAATAGTACATCCAGTACTAGACCTTAAATCTAAAGTAGAGACTATGGGGTCCTCCATCCTGTGCAATATATTGATGCTTCTAATGATAATACAAAAACTGTGACAGCCAAAGTAGCAATTACTTTTAAGTTGTTGCTAGCTAGGTTGCTAAACTAGTAATCTATATATAATGCATGGTTGTTATGCTTGGAAACCAACTTGGAAAGATGGTTGCTGCATCTGTTAGAAGTATTCAGTGGAGTTATGCTATCTTTTGGTCACCATCAACTAAACAAGAAGGTACCGGTATAGACATATGAATGAATATCTGCTATAGATTTGGATTCCAGCAAGCAACTTCTGTATGTCAGACAAAATATCTAGTATAGATTTGGATGCCATTTACTGTCCTTGGGGACTCATGGTCATAAACATACAAAAGAAAAATAAAATAAAAATGTGCAAATAAACATTGTCCAGGTGGCGATGAGCCGACATGGAAGTGCTATTTAGGGTTGGAGAGTTGCATCCCCACCAACATTACTGAGTTACTGAAGTAAATGCTCTTCCAAGTTGGTGACCACTCATTCTAGTCCGTCATTAATCAAATCCCATAAAATTATGTCAGACTTAATGGTTTTGTTTTTCTCTCTATATATTGATGTGTGTTCTAATATAGAATTGTAAAATCTAATTAACAACTAGAAACTAGTTTAAGTTCTTTCTAGCTAGCTTGCTAAACTAGTGATCTATAATGGTTTTTGTGCTTGGAAACCAACTGGGAAAGAAGCTTGCTGCATCTGTTACAAGTATTAAGTGGAGTTATGCTATCTTTTGGTCACCATCAACTAAACAAGAAGGGTATATACATATGAATGAATATCTCCTTTTTAAGGAAAGTTCTTACTTGTTGAATTAGTACAGATATGAATTGATGTGATTGTACCTCAAAATGGCATATTCTCTCTTTGGAAACTTATATTTTCTTGTTTATTTGAAAATGGAATATCATAGGGTTCTGGAGTGGAGTGATGGTTACTTCAATGTAGATAAGGTGGATTTGAAGAAAAGTGAGAAGTTGAAGGAAATGTATGAGCGTTTGTATCTAGGCGAGACCAAGGAACTAGCTAATATTCCTTCCACTTCTTTGTCACCTGAAGATCTCTCAGATGCGGAGTGGTACTACGTAATTTGCATGACTTTTGCATTTGCACCTGGAGAGGGGTATTGACTCTCTTTTCTTGTATTATGTAGCTTCCTTACAGTTTTTCACACAAGACTGCAATTTTACAAGCACATCATCTATGATTGTTTATCAGGTTGCCAGGAAGAGCATTTGCGAATGGTGAACATATCTGGCTATGCAATGCTCAACAAGCCGATAGCAAAATCTTCAGTCGCTCTCTCCTAGCTAAGGTTGGTGTTCATATGATCGTATCATCAAGTTTCAGTTTAATTTTTGAGTTGGATTATAATTATATGTAAAGCGGCTGAATTTATAATTGATTTTTTTGGTTTCTTCTCTTTTGTTGCGTGCTATGCTTCAATCGGTCATCACTCATTAACCATAGAGTGCATCTATTCAGGTATTATATTCTCCAGCTAGGCCAATATATGTCCATTTAAAATAACCTGTTTCCTAAAATTATGTACCTTAACTGATGAATCCAATTTTTTCTGTAGACTGTTGTATGCTTCCCTGTGTCAGGCGGTGTGGTTGAGCTGGGTGTAAGCAACATGGTAATCTGAATTCTGCAGATGTATTCTTCAGTTACGTCATATAGGAAAAAAACAGATTTATTAGTCCTTTCTTTAAGTAACAATTTTCTTGTGATTACAAGGTCATGAAGGACCTCAATCTACTACAACAAATGAAAACTTTCTTCTTGGATTTTCCAAAGCATAGTTGCTCCGAGAAACTTACATCAAGCCCATGGAAAAAAGATGAGGATGATCAAAGTGTTGCCTGCAGTAATAGTGATCAGGTTACAGATAACACTCAGAAGATCATGAAATCAGGGTTAAGGCACGCAGACACATATTATCCAGGCCAAATTTTATTTATCTTGAGCTCTACTTTCTAATTAGTAAAAGTAAAAGCTAAATAAACTCTTAAATTTGTCATCGCGACTGGTTACACTTGAAACTCTTACAGTTAATTCATATAGTATATATATATATATAGTAATAATATATATACATCAATGAAATTAACTAAATCAGTTGATAGTATCAACGAAATCAGTTATACATCAAACTTGTGGATTGATCCTTCAGGCTTCAGCTTAAGTTTTGGTTTCGTAGAATGCTTCAAATCCCATATACACATTTTGATGTATATATATATATATATAGTAATAATGACATTTGATATTTTGAATGAATAGTAGTAGCACATTGATCCAACCTTCTAAATATGCTGTTATATTGATTTTCAGTCATGTCAGCCTAGCTCAATTAATACTGATAATAATAATAATCAAACACGTGGATAGGTAATTAATAACGTGTTTCAAACATTAATTTTTTTTTATCAGTAGTGCTTTTTATTATTTTTGGGACTTACGGGACCAATGAAAAATTGCCACGTATCTATAAAATTAGTTGAATTACCTATTTAAGTCCCACTAGGGTTCACTGCACCCATACGTGGTAGTGTTTTTGCAAGCAGTGATGAGAATATGTTAAGAAGAAGTCAGAACTTGAGATCTTCCTTGACCCTTCCACCTGCAATTCCACCGATTTTGTGCCGGGTGGAAGACATTAATTCCAAACCTTAAGTCAATAATGGAAGGAGAAGGAAGAAGAGAATAGATAAGGAATGAACATTTACATTTTTAGGGTTTTTGTATACCCTTTATATACTACTTGTTAGTCATCTACTGTGGTCGCTTGGATCTTTCATCCAATCCTACGGTTATCCCGCTGTCTACGCGGCTTCACCTTGTCCTAACATTGGTTTCATAGTACCATACAACTGTGTTCACGTGTTTCCTCCATGAGCCTCTAGAATGTTCCTGATTAATTATTATTCTATGTCCCCAGTTTCTCTCTTACTCCATGGGATGCGGTTTCTACTTCTGCCATGTAGATATGCAAATTATGGTGCTTACATCGCCCCTCCTATCGGTTGTTATTCCTGAAGGTATTGGTCTTTTGGTGATACAGGTGTATCCTATTAAGGAGTTTAGTGATCCTCGAGATTGGTGTCTTGAGGATAGACATTTGCCACCCTACGACTTGGTCGTCGCGAAGGGACGACGCTGCGAGTCCAGGGCGCAGTGTCTGGCTACGGGTCCAGGGTGCAACCCCTGGCTGGGGTTCGGGGCAGCGCCGGCCTCGAAAGATCTTTGGGATTCTGGAAAGTTCTAAAGACAGATTTCCTTATTTCGGGTGAATAGGAAATAAATTTCCTTGTATGATTCGAAGTCGTCCAAGATCTATAAAAAGGTGTTTTGGCCAAGGCCAAAACATAAGAGAGGCAGCTAGGGCTTAGCTTGTCTAGAGAGTATTGTGAGGCAGAGATTCTTGTAATTTTCATAATATTCAATAAATAAAGAGGATAGTTTCTTCGAGATCTTGTGTACCTTTTGTTTATCTTATTTATTGTTATTGTTTAATTTCGTATTCAATAGTTTATTTGCCTAGTAATTTGTATCATTTGGTGAATGACAATCCATAGGATCATCTTATGTGGCCTCTTGATTTTCTCCCATACTCATTTGGTTCCTCATTTTCCCGCTCTAATTTGAACTTTATTTTTATGTTGTTCCTCGTGCCTCTGATGTCCAACCTTTGGTCTACTTATCTCAGTGGATTCCTTCCATGTGTCTTCCATACATTCGTTGTCACCTACGTGATCTTTGCAGTTACTTGAGGGGTAATTATGAGAATTATTACTGCGGCTTCTCGTCTTCCCACGTTGATCAACGATATCTGTACAATCAAAGAGGTTGTGCATTTATAGGGGTGTGTTTCGATAACCTTCACTCTAAGTACAAAAGTTTTGTGCTCAAACTACTAACAAAATTAATAGCAATATCTCACTGGATGAATCGACATTATATGTTCTTACATTAACAATTAACTATATATGCATAAAATTATAAAATGTTTTGGAGCATGTAGGGTTCACCTTTAGGGCAGATGTTTTGTTTTGGATTTACTTTTATCCACCTTAGGATCTTTCCTTCTTGGACCCTCTCTTGGTTCTTTGGAGTTTTTTGCGGAAGGTTTGTCTTGCTATGTAGTGGTTAGAACGAAAGATTAAGCTCGTGATTGAATTCTGTTTTCACTGTAATGTTTTGAAGCCAATTTTAAATCAACTTGGGACTTTACCAGAATCTATGATATGATTTGGTTTGGTATATTTTTTGTGTATGGTTTTGTTGTTTGTTTTATGTTTACATCAGTAGGTCTCATATATATGCTTATATTGTCATTAAATAAAAGTTAGTTCCTATTAAAAAAAATGAAAAAACCTTTTATTAAATTGTCAAATGTACTCTATTAATTTTGTTGTTTTTGGTCTTCTAGTGACTAGCTTCTTGATCGGGTATCTTCCAATGGTTCTCCTAGGTCTTGTAAAGTGCAATCTATCTGAAAGCAATCCCAATGGAAGGGGCATTTGGGAAGAGTACGTAGTAGTGCTAAATACCCTCCAAGCCAAAAAAGCTCTGCCAATAGGAAGGTAGGTTAAATATTCAACGGACAATAGAAGCTACAATATCATTTCAAAGGGAAAGAAAGTGTCATCCAAAATGACATGGTAATCTATCTATTCTTACTATAGTAAAGCTGAGTTTTTTTTCTAGGGATATGTAACCACTAACCACCAAGTGAGGAGAATAGAGCTTTAGAAACATTTTGGCACATCCAGACTAAAACACCCTCATATTAAGGCTAATGTAGGAAAAATTTTACGTTTGACTTGAAGGTTCTAAGATCCCTTCTTTCCAGGCTGATAATCGACCGACTTTAGGAGGTCCATTATACTTCGAGTGGATCCAAAATTAGTGTCCGTCCGTCCACTTTGGGTTTTTTTTTTTTCTCATCTTCTTCTCTCCCCCAACTCTCTCTCTCTCTCTCTCTCTCTCTCTCTCTCTCTCTCTCTCTCTCTCTCTCTCTCTCTCTCTCTCTCTCTGCTTCAACCCCTCTTTGTTCTTCCTCCTCCTCTCTCTTTCTCCTTCCCCATCTCTTTCTCCCTCACAACCTAAAGTCAGTCCCCACCGTTTCACTGTTCTATATTCTAAATTTTCTACCACCGTGTTAAGTTAATTAAGTCATCCTCCAACCTACTTCTCAGTTCTCATCAAACTCAGCATAGAATCATAGTCCACCAACTCACCAATCTTCTCAAGTTTCTTCTTAGAAGATTTCTCAAGTAAAATATATGTTTCTTTTGTGTTAAACGCCAGGTTGATTCAGTTTAAATAGTTAAACAAATTTCACTGTGGTTGTTGACATAGAAAAATCACAATTACATAGTTTGTGCTTTCACCAGCATATTTCATCATCAGTTTAGTGAAAGAAAGTTAATTCACAACTCAACATACTGTAGTTAATCGCCTAATTCGCCAAGGGGTATCAATCAGTGGTGTAATATTACATGAATTATCACTGTGACTGACTACGGAATTCAAAGTTTCCAGACCTTCCAAGGAGTACCAATAAGATGCCAAAACACAAACAAGAAGTATAGTCCACTACTTAAGTCTAAAACCCTTTGTTGGCCAATTGTTGTCTTTAATTTGGATATGATGATTTATGTGCGTTATGAACTTCTGCAGGCTTCATGATCTATATCCGAGCCAGGGTAAATGGTATTCCAAATACAAGGCTTTCTGGCAGTCCATCACCATGTCCTGGTTGCTATATATTAGTGTCTAGTGTATAGTGTATAGAACTATAGATAACACAAGATTTAAGAACTGTTGGGACGACAACATTGGGCGCCAAATGTATTAACCATATTTGTGAGGTTGGTCAATACATTAATGAAAGATGATGAACAATAATAATAAAATAAAGACATGAACACCATTGTATACGTGGTTCGGCAATTGTGCCTACATCCACGGAGAGAGAGAACTTTATTATAGTAGTGGTGATACAAAATGAGAGCTCGATAATAGAGAGAGCTCAAGAGAGAGATGAGACCTGAGAGGTGAGGTCTCATGAGAGAGTGTTGAGGTCTTGTGTATGATTCACCATGAGACCATGAGAAGATGAGTAGTTTGCCTTTATATTTATAGGCTACAATGTAACTCCATTCTTAGCAATTAATAGGGTAATAATGGGGATAATATCTTTGTAATAATAAGGCTTAACTTTGTAACTTGTGCCATCAAGAGAGAGCCCATTAGATGTTGACACGTGGCACCATGATGAACGGTAGAGATGGTGCCACATGTATGTTGTATATAGTACCCCTACATAAGCCCCCTCTTTTTAGGTTGAACGGAGTTCGGGCTGAAAAGAAGAAATCGAACCAATCTAGCCCCCAAGATGAATGAAATATGGGGTTCTTTAACGAAGTCGATCCGCCCCAAATTTTGATGAGCTTGATCATTGAGATTTGTAGGACGCGACGAAGGTCCCTTGTGGTAATGGCAACTCGATCATGAATTTGTGTATAGCGAGCTAGTTAGTTCCAAGGAGACCTGGTAGCTCGTTCAGAAGGCATGTAGACGAGATGGACAGCTGCAAGCAGGTCGTACTGAAGTGGGTCTTCTTGCATACATGGGTGGTTATCTTTTTGTGGTCGAGTTGCATAGACCTGATACTTGCTGATATTGTTAGCATGTGAAATATTATAAAATTTAGTAAAAGACTTACACTGAACTGTATGTCTTCCTTATGAGTTTTGTATGTACTATCTTTGTCGCCTTGTGATTGGACATTTCGATAGATGTGGCACTTTGGAGTGCACATGTAGCTCGTTTGAGAAAGAGCATTGGTTGACCAAGTGTTTTGAGAGTTACTTGGAACCTTTTGGTGCCCGATCTAGTGAATGGTCGCAGCGTGGAGACCTGTTTGACAATTCTCGGGCATGTGGCCTTTGTGGGTCTGCATTGCGTTGAGAGTGAATGCGTTCGACCAGGCGTGTGGCTAGAGAATTGTGTTTGAGGTCGTCCCGCATAAGAGTGACTCACTAGTCAATGAGGGTGGCCGTATTGTATATCAAGCATTTCACTTGTAAAGAGTTCAGTGAAAGCAATGTGGCACATTTGTGCAAAAATCGCTCATGGGGAGTGAGGTCGTGTTCATGTGACCTGCACATAGAGAGAGCTACAAAAAATATCATTAATAGCTAATTGTGCTAATAATAAGTTAATTTTATTAGATAAAGTGAGAATAGCCCCCTGTATGGCATAAATATTGTTGAGGTCGTTGAAAGACCTTTAATTTGAGGAGGTCGTTGATAGACCTTGTGAGGTCGCGATGAAGGACCTGGTCGCGATGAAGAACCTGGTGAGGTCGCGATGAAGGAACTGGTGAGGTCGCGATGAAGGACCTGGCATGAAGGACCTGACATGAAGGACCTGGTATGAAGGACCTGGCATGAAGGACCTGGTATGAAGGACCTGGCATGAAAGACCTGGTATGAAGGACCTGGTATGAAGGACCTGGCATGAAGGACCTGATGAGGTCGTGATGAGGGACCTGCGAGGTCGTTGGCTTAGAGACCTGAATAAGAGGTCAGGTCGCGATGAGACCTGAGCTCGTCTGCTTAGAGACCTGAATATGAGGTCAGGTCGCGATGAGACCTGAGCTCGTCTGCTTAGAGACCTGAATATGTGAAGAGGTCTCTGCAAGACCTGAATTTGTAGCCATTAAGAATGTAACTGATATATATAATCATGAACGAGTTATGAGAGTATATGTTACATAAATGCATATAATAATCAATTTGTGTGAGAGAAAATAGAATGAACAGTAAGAAATGGAGGTCTCTTCGAGTGTGTAAACATGAACAAATATCATAGTGAATTGATACTTATCTTGCTTTCGTCGAGTTTCACATACAGTAATGGTAACCGAAAGTAGACCCCCAATTGGAAATTGCAATTGTAATTCTACCAAATAGAATTTCTTGAACTTGAAGTCACCACTTTGAGAACCTTACAACAATGGTGTAATGGTGGGGTTGGTGGGTGGAATTCGCTTGAGAAAATCCCAAGTCCCCTCAGTCGGCGCCAAATGTATTAACCTATTTCTAGATTAATGCATTAACGGGGTCAGGTCGCTTGGGAGACTTGACCAAATGGGAGTGTTTGAGATCGGGGTGGCTGCACCTCGTTGAGATCGAGATTGCCTACGTACTCTAGCTCGGGGGAATTGAACTTAGAGATCAAGCCATCGTAGTTCTGTTTATATAGAAGATAGAAGGGCGTGGATCATGGATCTTGCAGATTCTCCGCCATCATAATGAGGATTAATTGTGTAACGAATGAGGAACGTCTCTGTGAATTAATTGTGTAACTGACGAAGATATTCTGTGCATTGAATGGGAGCACGTGTGTGTGAGCAGGACGCTGCTGGTCTGGAAGTCGAGTCGTTGTGTTCGAGCTGTTGAGAGATCGGAGTCGTAGCGACCTGATGGATGGATGACTGTGCCACGTGGCTGCTTTTGATTGGCTGGAGTATGTAGTACCCCTACACAATCTAAATCAGTTTATCTTCTTTAACATAATTGAGATGATAGCATAACCGACAATACCATTCATCTATGTTGATGCATGGCCTATGCTTCATTTATTATGTGTATACCTATTCACACAACTCGTCGTGAACCCAATTCTATTCGACCCTACTCGACGTAACACTATTTTTACTTGAGCTCACTTCGTGAATTCTATTCGACCCTACTCGACGTAACACTATTTTTACTCGAGCTCACTTCGTGACCACAAATCCAAGTCGACCTTAAAAGGCCTTCATTCGGCATAAGTCTATTTTTATCCGAGCTCACCCGACGTGGAGCTACTTTTATTCGACCTACATCGTCCTTATTCAAACACTATACGTTTTGATCCTCTTCAGTTACAATATATTTTCAGATCCAAAATATCCGCTCATTAATTGACCACACCGTTGGGCAATTAATGAGCTATCCGTTGTCCCAATCACCTATATATATGAACTACGTGGGCTTGATTCTGGGACTTGGTCACTCTCAGATACGTAGGCAACTATCTAAATCAGATAGCTCAGCCATTTTTATAACTTCATCTCCTCCTCCTCTATTTTCCGATCATCTTCTCCGACCTACCGAAACCCAAATTTACTTACATTTACATTGGCGCCGACTGATTCGTGATCGAATAATAACCTGACAACCGACCATGGCAACAATCACTAATGAGCAGTTTGAGCAACTCCAGAAGCAAATGGCCGATCAGCAAGAGCAGATCAACAGACTGGTGGCTGAAAACATCCACCTTAAGAGCACCACCACCACCACTAATGGCACACCGCTCAACGGAGTTGCTACCAATATGCTCAACACTGAAGAAGTCACAACAACTGTCAAGAACCCTGCCCTACCCACCTCCAGTAATACCACCGCCCCAACCATGGCTGATCTTCAAGCTGCTCATGACAGAATCCTCCAACTGTCAGAAAAACTCGACAAAAATCACCAAGACTCACTCAAGGCCAATACAGCACAGAAGGTAGCATCAACAACCCTTGAACGTTACAAAATCGAACCTCTTCATGATGACCTACTACAACAGGAACCACCACCAAACTTCATACCTCCAAAGTTCACCACTTACGACGGAAGTGGAGACCCAATGGACCACGTCCTACAGTTCAAGACAAGCATGGCATTATGGCCAAAGTATAAGGATATTTTCTGCCGATTGTTTTCTGCATCACTCCGCGGAAGTGCCATAGATTGGTCCATCGACTGCCAGAAAGGTCCATCACCTCGTATGACCAACTGGAGTAACTTTTTGTCACCCAGTATATCCACAACAAGAGGAGAAGAATCGAGGTTACTGCCATTTTTCGTATCAAGCAGGACGAAACTGAGACAACAAAGAAATTTATGTCAAGATTCAAAAAGGAGTGCTTGCGAGCCGAGAATCCGGATGAATATTCATGTCTCTTGGCCTTTATCTCCGCTGTCAACCCCAATACGGCACTAGGAAAGAATATTATCCTAGACGCCCCTGCAACGTTGGAAGACTTGTATGTACGCGCTGACAAGTACATCAAATTGGAAGAAGCCCTCACAAAATCCAAAGAATGAGTGGCTGTTGTCCAAACAACAGAGTCCACTTACTCCAAACCAAAGACGAATCGATCAGAATACAAAGGAAAAGCCACATCCAATGCCAAATCCAAATTCCCAAATCCCTTCAAGTGCTCATACAATCAACTCTTTGACCTCATCAAAGATGAGGATTACTTCCAGCCTCAAGTTCACGACCTCGAACCAATTGAAGGAAAACCGTACTGTAAGTTACATAAGTGTCGACACCATCTCACTGAAGATTGCCGTATCCTACGAGCTTACTGTCACAAGCTTAAGGAGGAGGGTCACCTCGATGACTTCCTCTCCGAAAATGAACCCGACCTCCGCAACAAACTAGAGGCCAAACGACAAAAGACTTCAACGGAGAAAGGTAAAAAGCCTAAGGGAACCATCAATATGATCATGGATGCTCGACCTCCCGAATGGTCAGCTCGTTCTAAGAAACAGAAGATCCATCACATCCACCATACCTTCCACTTGACTCACAAAACGATTGTGGTTAAACAAGTCACAGGTACCAATGCTCTGGTCTTCTCTGACTTCGACCTCAAAAAAGTATGCCTCCCTCACAACGACGCATTGGTCGTCCATATCAACATTGGGAGATGGATAATGAAAAAAGTGCTTATCGACCCTGGAAGTTCTTGTGACGTAATATTTAACAAGGCATACAGTCAGATGCAAATGCCCGACTCGGTCCTCCAAAAACCTCAAGTTACCCTTTTTGCATTTAACTCGACCGAAACTGAGGCAAAAGGTGAAATTTGCCTTCCTGTGGCAACTGTTGAAAATGAAGACGAAATGACTGTATATTGCACCTTTTTCGTTCTTGATGTCCCTGCTCAGTTCAATGCAATTCTCGGACGAAAATGGATTCATAAAATGAAAGCCGTACCATCGACATATCACCAGGTCATCAAATTTCCTGGCCCCAGAGGCATCATGGAATTACGAGGTGACCAGATCGAAGCACATGGATGCCATGCCATACCCGAGGTCATCCCACTCCCTAATAAAGTGGATACCCCCACAACGGTGGCGAGCTCATCTAAGCCCATTGTCAATATGATCTCTGCAATCTGCAATGCAGTCAAAGAATCTACTCAACCCACTGGGGATGAGATCTCACAAGCTGAAAACGGCAAGGAAATTGTTCATCCATCCGACCCACCTGTCATTGAACAAGGTGAAAAGGTCAACATAGGATCGGAGGACGATCCTAAATATGTCTATGTCGGGGCTAACTTGGACCCCATTGTAAAACAATAACTTATTGCTACTCTCAAAATGAATAAAAATGTTTTCGCTTTTGCTTATACCGATATGCCAGGGATCAATCCCACTATTGCTTGTCACAAGTTAAATGTAGATACCAACAAAAAGCCTGTGAAACAAAAAGCTCGCAAACTAGCAGCTCATCTCGCCAATGCAGTTAATGCAGAGATACAAAAGTTAAAAATGCAAAATTCATTCGTGAGGTCGCATACCCTGACTGGCTCGCTAACATTGTCGCAGTCATAAAACCTAACGGTAAAGTCAAAGTATGTATCGACTTCACGGACCTTAACAAAGCTTGCCCAAAAGATAGCTTTCCTCTCCCTCGAATAGACAAGCTCGTTGACTCAACAGCGGGTCACGAACTCATTTCCTTAATGGATGGCTATTCAGGATACAATCAAATAAAACTAGCAGACGAAGATCAAGAGAAAACTGCGTTCATCACTGAACAAGGTACCTTTTGTTACACAGTCATGCCATTTGGACTAAGAAATGCAGGAGCCACGTATCAGCGACTTGCAACCAAAATGTTCCACGATATGATTGATAACACAATGGAAGTTTACGTAGATGATATGATTGTCAAAAGCAAACACAAAGCTACCCATGTCACCAACCTCGAAAAAACATTCCTCCGACTTCATGAGTACAACATGAAACTCAACCCGGAAAAATGTTTGTTCGGCGTCGCATCTGGAAAATTCTTGGGTTACCTCATCACACAAAGGGGTATCGAAGCCAACCCAGAAAAAATCAAAGCTATACTTGAGATGTCGAGCCCAAAAACCAAGAAACAAGTCCAAAAGCTTAACGGCATGATAGCAGCCTTAAACAGGTTTATAGCCCGGGCATCAGACAAACAACGCCCACTACTTCAACTACTAAAGAAAGGATCAACTTATAGCTGGACACCTGAATGCCAGCAAGCATTGGACGAACTCAAGTTATACTTGGCTACTTCACCAGTCATCACGGTACCCCAAGATGGCGACGTACTGGGGCTCTACCTCGGCATGTCAGAACATGCAATTAGTGGAGTATTGTTCCGAGACGAAAGAGGTATAGAAAGACCAATATACTTCATCAGTAAGACATTGTTGTGTTCCGAAGCTCGGTATTCAAGCCTCGAGAAGGTAGGTTTAGCTTTACTCTTCGCCTCACGAAAGTTGAAGCCCTACTTCCAATCACACAAAATAAGAGTCATCACAGATGCACCTCTTCGGCAAGTATTGGCAAACAAAAACAAATCTACACGAATGGCAAAATGGGCCCAAGAACTCGGAGACCACGAGCTCATTTTCACTCCGCGAAGTAGCAGAAAAGGGCAAATCGTGGCCGACCTCCTGGTCGATTACGCCATCGACGACAACTCATGGATACCCGATAATAAGGTCGTTGACCAACCAATAACAAAGACTCCAATATGGAAACTCTACGTCGATGGCTCCAAAAACTTCAATGGCTCAGGAGTGGGAGCCACACTAATCTCACCGGACGACGCCATCATAGAAAAGTCAGTCCGATTAAATTTCACCTCATCCAACAATGATGCAGAATACGAAGCACTCCTCACTGGCATACAAATGGCCATAACTTTACAGGTCAAAGAATTACGAATCCTAAGTGACTCACAGTTGGTAGTTAGCCAAATTCTTGGCGACTACGAAACAAGGGAAAAGACTCCGAAACTATACTTGGAGCATACCAAAAAATTATTAAGTTACTTCAACAAATGGGAAATTCAACATGTCCCACGAGATGACAACCGCCATGCCGATAGCTTGGCATATCTAGCCTCACAAATCAACACCGAGTCACCTCGAACAATACAAATTGACATACAGTCAGCTCCGGCATATGAGGCACAGATACATCAGGTAAATGAAGTTTCAGACTTCATAGATATCCCACCAAGTGATATAGAAAACTCGTGGATGAGACCAATCATCAATTACTTAAAGGGAACATACCCAAATGATGATTTCGAACTACGTAAACTCGAACGAAAAGCTAAAAGCTACATCTTACTCGACAAAAGACTCTACCGAAAGTCAACTCGAGGGCTATATCTGCGGTGCCTCCCACCAAAACAAGCGCACACAATTCTCGTTGAGATCCACCATGGAGAATGTGGAAACCATGCAGGGGATAGGTCTTTAGTCCAAAAAGCAAGAAATCAAGGTTACTTTTGGCCATACATGCAGTCAGATTCAGACAAGTTTGTCCAACACTGTGACAAGTGCCAAAGATTTGCACCATTAATTCACCAGCCAGCTCGAGAACTCAAGACAATCTCAAGCCCATGGCCTTTTGCAATTTGGGGGCTCGATATTGTGGGCCCTATCTTGAAGGATAAATCCAAAAAACGATTCTTACTTGTGGCAACCGACTACTTCACCAAATGGGTCGAAGCAATACCCCTACGACGCATACGCCATCAAGATGATAAAAACTTCATCTGGAAATTCATTATCACCCGATTCGGACTACCACATACTCTAGTCACCGACAACGGTCAACAATTCTGTGGAACTGTAATCGAGGAATTCTACCTCGATTGGAGAATCAACCACGCACTCTCAACACCTCGCTACGCTCAAAGCAATGGTCAGGCTGAAGCCACCAACAAGACCATCATGAATAATTTGAAGAAAAAACTTGAAGCACACAAAGAGAAATGGATAGAGGAACTTGATAGGGTACTATGGGCTTACAGAACGACACCGCGCACATCTACAGGAATGTCCCGATTTGCCTTGTGTTATGGCACAGAGGCTATCATACCAACTGAGCTAAACTTCCTCACTACTCGATCTGAGCTCGTACAATCCAAAGAAAATGAAGATTTATGGGCCCACGAAGTCGACATGCTCGAAGAAAAACGAGACAAAACCATAATTACCACTGCTCGTTACCAACAGGTTTTAAAAAGGAGCTACAACCAAAAAGTCCGATCAAGGGAATTTCAAAGTGGAGACCTCGTCCTCAGACAAGTTTTTTCCAATACTAAGAAGCCTGGGGACGGAAAGCTAAATCCTAATTGGGAAGGACCATACATTGTCAAAAACAACTTAGGAAATGGCGCATACACACTCATTGATGCCGAAGGGGAACAGGTGCCCCGACCTTGGAACTCCAAATTTCTAAAAATCTATATACCCTGACCGTCTTCAAGGGTTGACATTTTCATCCATCAAGATTACGCAATAAAGCCACACGAGGTTTACACTACAAGATAAACTATTTTGAGGTGCATTGAACAACAAGTTGTAATGGCAACCAAGCATTTTCAATTCAGCATACATTTCTTCAAAGGTAAAATCAAAATAGTTGGATTACAAAATATAACGGACGTAAGGCCAACCGAAGTCGGAATTCCCTACTTGTGTTTTACAACACCAAAAGAAACCTCACCACTCTCAACAGAATTACAAATGCAACAATAACTATCAAGTTTGCTCCTCAGGAAGATCTTGGGTCGCTGCACCAGCATTCTCTTCAGCTCGGGGAGAGGGTTCCTTGTCAGCCTCCACATTCGAAGGAGCAGCTTTGACGTTATTCTCCTTTTCCATGTCGTGACGAAAACGCTCAAGAGCGGAAACTTTGATGGCTTCCCTATCTGCAGAAGCATCAAAGTTTTCTACCAATGACGCAAGATGAGCCTCACGACGAAGGCACCTCTCCTCCCAGGCATAAGATATCTGCCGCCACCCCGAGATACTCTCGATAGACTTCTGGGCATCAGCTTCCCAGCTCGCATTCACCTCGGCAACCTGACCTTGAAGAGTCATCACAAACCTTTGGGCCTCATCCAGATTGGCGCCGTATTCGACACACTCTTTCTGGGAAGCATCGAGTTTGCCCTTCAGACTCTGGACTTCAGCTCGCAATGCCTTGTTCTCGACATTGGCCTTTTGCAGAGCCTCAGCCTTCTTCCTTGCATTCTCGAGCTTCGTAATCCACTTGTTATGGATCACATTCATCTGACATACAGCAAGAGAGGCATAAAAAAAACCAAGCAAATGACAGGTAAAAGGATAAACCAAATCATAACTTGGTAAGTAAAACTCACCCTATACGCGCAAGACGCAAATTCTTGGGAATCCTCCACAAGAGATCGGGGCTGGATCTTCTTCGCATCCTCAAAGAGAAAACAGTTCTCCATCAACGAAAGGCTCATCTCTTTGTCATCCCAAGCCGAGTCATCGGCCTTCACATAAGCCTCACGGCAAGGAAACACCGGCGAAAACCGATTCGCCTCACCGGCAGAAAAATCTTCACTCACGTCGACAGCCGAAGGCTTAGTCGACTTAGAGGAAGGAACTTGTGTTTTTCCTTTCCCCTTATCCTGAGCTGGTTTATCGACCTTCGATGTGGTCACAGGCTCAGATGCCCTAGCTGGGGCTTTCCTCTTCTTAGACTGAGGAGCAGGATCGATTGACCTCGAGCCGAAAAAGTCACTCAGATTCGGAGCATTTGGAACCTTACTCGCCAGAGGAGTAGATCCACCAGTTAGAGGAAATTCAACAGACTTCTTTGGTGGGGCCATGGACAAAGCAGCCACAACCTCGATTGGCAAATCCCCTGGTCGAGCTGAGACCAACTCCGCAACTGGCAGGGCTACAGCGAGCTCCCCTTTCTTTCGCCTGACTCTCTTCGGCGCTGGAGCACTGGAAGTTCCGACTTCCACTTCGGTATCTTTAGCAAATTTAACTCGGGGCTCAAGAAAAAAACGTGCCAGATGGGGTAGCAACTTCCTCTTCTTTGCCCACGATTTCTCAGCAAAATCAGTTATATTGCTCGGATGCAAACGCCCGTCGATGTGCTCGTTATAATCTTTGGTTTGACCTACAAAATACATAAGTCAAGTCAGCCAAAAAGTAACTTAGTAAATAAAAGATAAAGTTACAAGACATACGTTCACCTATGCTCGGAATCGCATATCGACACAGGAAGGCACTGGGCTGAACAAACTGACCCCGGATTCTATACACAGGGGAGTTTTTCCAACCATCATTCGAGGTCGGAGGATTAAATAGCTTTGCTGGACCACAACTCCGCCTCCTATTTAAGGAGCAAACATAATCTCTACTCCGACCGGTAACACAGGTGAAGTAAGCAACAACATCAGACTTTACAATATCGGCCTTATATAGCCTGTTCAACTCCTCGAAGATCAACATCGATGTCCAAAAACTGGTGGGCATCATAATGGGAGCCACGTCGTAGTGATTCAACACATCACACACGAACTTACTAAATGGAAGACGCATGCCCCCCCTCAGTTGTGCAAGACAGATTAAGGTCGAGGTTGTATCCCCACATAAGTCAAAAAGCCTATCACGTACCCTATACATTTCAAGGTCGGGTATCCTAATGTTAAACTCAGCTCGAATTTCCGGAAATGATCTCCGAGCTTCCTCTACACTAAGGACCCTACCACTAGTAGTCTCCTTGTCATTTACTTCAACTCGACTACCACTCACACTAACCTCAATATCCTCTTCATTCTCACTTATGCTCTCCGACGCCCTATCACTCATTTTTCCGACGGGTATATATTCAGTTATGACAAATCAACGGAAAAGAATCTCAACAAGTTTCCGGCAAGGGTTGCTAATCGCACCAGCACCAAAAAAGCTTCAAACCGGTCAAAAAATGGTGGACACAAACCATTCAGCAACCGAAAAACAACACAATAATCAAACAAATTCTCAAAAATATCGCAATCCTCCAACGGAAAACAAGATTTCGAACAGATATTACAAAATTCCACAATAGTACAACGAAAATCTCACCGGAAACACAAGAACAACAATGAAAGAAGAAGAAAACAAGAGCGAAGTGCAGAAAAATACCTTGATGAAGTGCAACAGATGTCTTTTAAAGCAAAACGATGACCAAAACCCTTGGTTTTCCAACCTCACGGTTAGGTTTTATAAAACCCAACCAGTACATCTTCACCGTCCAATCCAATCTACATCAATGGTCAGATCTGGCAATAAAAATCAAACCGCTGAAACCCTTGGTTTCCCCCCACTTTCGGTTACACCTGTCTTCAATCCAATTTCAAAACACAATCCACGTGGCTTATATAGCACATCCCCCCATAACTGCAATCATTTCTCTTGTCTCGAAAACCCACACTTACTTACTGCGGCACGCAATGGAATCTTTGCTTGCATCGTAAATCGAGAGAGAACAACCCATTAGACCCTATTACCTTCTCTATTTTTTATTCGACTTGAGTCCAACACATCCAAAAACTTACTTCCTCGCCTCAACTCAAATAAAAAAGGGGCTATGTGTATACCTATTCACACAACTCGTCGTGAACCCAATTCTATTCGACCCTACTCGACGTAACACTATTTTTACTCGAGCTCACTTCGTGAATTCTATTCGACCCTACTCGACGTAACACTATTTTTACTCGAGCTCACTTCGTGACCACGAATCCAAGTCGACCTTAAAAGGCCTTCATTCGGCATAAGCCTATTTTTATCCGAGCTCACCCGACGTGGAGCTACTTTTATTCGACCTACATCGTCCTTATTCAAACACTATACGTTTTGATCCTCTTCAGTTACAATATATTTTCAGATCCAAAATATCCGCCCATTAATTGACCACACCGTTGGGCAATTAATGAGCTATCCGTTGTCCCAATCACCTATATATATGAACTACGTGGGCTTGATTCTGGGACCTGGTCACTCTCAGATACGTAGGCAACTATCTAAATCAGATAGCTCAGCCATTTTTATAACTTCATCTCCTCCTCCTCTATTTTCCGATTGTATTAACCTATTTCTAGATTAATGCATTAACGGGGTCAGGTCGCTTGGGAGACTTGACCAAATGGGAGTGTTTGAGATCGGGGTGGCTGCACCTCGTTGAGATCGAGATTGCCTACGTACTCTAGCTCGGGGGAATTGAACTTAGAGATCAAGCCATCGTAGTTCTGTTTATATAGAAGATAGAAGGGCGTGGATCATGGATCTTGCAGATTCTCCGCCATCATAATGAGGATTAATTGTGTAACGAATGAGGAACGTCTCTGTGAATTAATTGTGTAACTGACGAAGATATTCTGTGCATTGAATGGGAGCACGTGTGTGTGAGCAGGACGCTGCTGGTCTGGAAGTCGAGTCGTTGTGTTCGAGCTGTTGAGAGATCGGAGTCGTAGCGACCTGATGGATGGATGACTGTGCCACGTGGCTGCTTTTGATTGGCTGGAGTATGTAGTACCTCTACATAAGCCCCCTCTTTTTAGGTCGGCTGTATAAGGCGGGCTGAAAAGACTTAGTGCACCGTTCGATGTTGATTTGAGGTTAACTTTTTGAATTTGTACACGTGGCAGTCATGCAGCGCTGTCTGGGGTAATCATGGCGCTCTTACGGGGAAGTGGAGGAGTTTCCTCGAGCAGTTAGGCGTGCAGTTATGGCAACTGACGCACGTATTGCTTGAGTAGATATCTGTCTTACACGTGGACTGATCCAACGGTGGATGCGAACCGTTTTTGTGAGTGGAGAATAACTGTAATGCATATGGATTCCTTAATTGATCGCTGTCGTTCATCTGTTTTGAATCGATGGCTGTAATTGATCGTGCTGCGGTATTTAAACTGTAGTTCCTTTGAGAAGGGTTTACCTATCTTTGCTTTTATTTGAATTGCTGCCGCTTTGCTCACGCGATCTGAAGAATTTTGAGAGCTCGTGAGGTTTGTTTCCTTTTCTTTCTTTTCTTTGATCTTCTGTTTTCTTTTCTTTCATCTTTTGTTGTCTTCTGTATTGTCTGAGAGAAATGTCTGAAGCTAGTGATTCCCAAAATGATCACTTGAGTGGTGGTGAGGAGTATGAGTCTGAGAGTACCCATTCTGACACTCCGTCTCCTGTTCGTGGTGAGGACTTAGATAGCCCCCAGAGTAGTGGTTCACATGGGCCAGACTCGTCTGATGATGAAATGGTTGAAGGAGATGATGGTGCAATGTGTAGGGTTGTAAATATGAGGTATGTAAATAGGCATTTCACAGTTAGGAAGGTGTATGAACTTAGGTCGATTAGCCATTTGGAGATTAGGTTTCTCGGAGATCGGTTACTTTCACCTGACTATAGGCCTAATAATCCTTTTTCTACTGTATTCACCTTGACCCAATTCCGTGCTGGACTGAGGTTGCCGTTGTCTGAGTTGGTGGTTGACCTGTTGAATGCTATCGGTCGAGCCCCCTGCCAGATGAATGGTAATTTCTGGAGGAATGTGAGGGTAATTGATGACCTCAACAAGCTGCACAAGTGGAACATTACTGCTAGTGATGTATTGAACCACTTCAGCTTCAAACGATCTTCAAAGGCTGAATTGTCGGGCTATAACATGCAAGTTAGGCCAGACCGTTTGCCTTTGATTTATCCAGTAAGTAGCGAGCAATGGTGGAAAGACCCCATGTTGGTTACTGGGTCGATTGTTGAAGGTGATATCCAGTTGCGCTATGTGATTAGGAATGACGCTCGTAAGTTCGTATTAGTTCTAGGGCTGTTGATTCATTTTCCTGTTCCAGGGCTTGATGATTTTGTATTTTTGTTGCAGCGATTAGGGACGATCATTTGAGGAAAAACGATCTGCGGTCAGCGCTGAACTGTTTTGGTAATCTGAGTGACGAACGGAAGATCTCGCTCCTACCTCATCTAAGGGAGCATTTTTCTCCCAAAGGTGGTTCAAAGACTGTTGAGGTCGAGCTTGAGAGGAGGAAGGCTTTGAAGAAAGCATTTATGACTTCTGTACACAAATCTGCTGGTGGGCGGTCTGGTGGTAGCTCGCGTGGTGGGGAGAAGGAGCGAGCTAATGTTAGCTCTAGGCATGAGGAGAGAGAGCGATCTGGGGATGGTTCTCGGAGGTCGGATAAGGGTCGACCTCTGGAGAAGGAACGAGCTGTGGAGAAGGAGCGGGCTGGTGGTAGTATGGTGGCTAGTCCCCCAGTAGTAGGTCCTCCGGCTTCTCTCCCTAATGTGGTTGCATTGGCTGGGAAGAAGAGGTCCTTCTCGGGGAATCTGAAGCTGATGGAGCGCCCAATTATGCCTTCTTCTGTTCCTCCAATGTCTGTGACATCTCCTGAGACATCTGTCTTGTCCAGGAAGACTGCTGCTCGGCCTTCGCAGAAGGGCAAAGGTGTGGCGTCTGAGTTTCGCCCTGGGCCGTTCGACTTCTTGGATGGTCAAGGGCAGAAGCACGTTGTTTATGATAACGACAGTGCTATTGACGACCCCTGCGTTGCCCGGGCTGTGAATGAGGGCATCATCCTAGATGCTGATACTCGAGCAGTGAGGTCGCAGACTCTGTTGGTGACCTGCTCGAAGATAAACGCGGCGCTATCTCTGGTGAGTGTGATCTTAAGACGCATTTGATTTGTATGTACTTAGACATTGTTATCTAAATTGTGCTTGTGCTTGCAGCTTAATACTAGCTTCCAGCAGGTGCGTTTGATCGCTGAGGTAGGTGCTCAAGCTGAAATTGAGGTGAGGGAGCTCAATGAGAAGCTTGAGCGGGCTAAGAACGCTGCTCTTGTTGCTGAGTGCACGGTGAGGGACAGGGATGCGCAGGTAGCGGCGCTGAAGGAGATGGTGGAGCAGTTGAAGGAGACCGTGGAGCAGCTGAAGGAACATGCCACTGCTTCTGATGCTTCTGCTGGGCACTGGCAGAAGGTATGTCAGGACAATGATGCGGCGTGGAGGGCCTACTGCGACCACCTGTTGAAAGCTGTGTCGGGGTCGCCCGAGGGAGAGGAGACGCGAGGTGGTGCTGAAGAAACTTTGACACCAGCTCAGGACACCTTGATGGGCCCTAGCGACCAGGTCGCTGGTGATGTTACAGATGGTGGTGTTTCCGTCGAGCTGCCTGCGCAGCAATGAACTTGCCTTGGTGCCCATTTTCTTGTATTGGGTAACCTTGTGCAAAGTTTGCTTCTTGCACTCCTTCTTTTCCCTTTCTTGTATTGGGTAACTTTGTGCAAGGTTTGCACTCCTTGTTTTTGGTCTTGCTTCCAGAGCGCATTATTGAGAGCCCCCTTGTGAATTTGAGAGCTTTAATGTAAAATCTTTTGTCTTTTGTATGCAACAGCAGTAGTCGGTTTTTACTTTGATGAGTTTGTATGAGGCCTTTCTGATCAGCTAGTTTCCAGGGAGTCCTGGTAGCTCGTTCAGAAGGCAGGTAGACGAGATGAATGGCTGCAAGCAGGACGCACTGAAACAGTCCCTCTTGTATGCCTTAGCTTTTTGTTGTACCTGTAATTGTTAGAATCTCATCAAGTAAAAAGTTAATTCAACATTTTACCTTACATTGTTGCTCATGTTTCTTTGTCTGCTTGAATGGGATTTGCAGACAATAAGTGCTAATCATGGTGTTGTACCTGCTGGGAGACGAGGTCGCATATATCTTAGTTGTGTTGTGCTTAGGTCGTGGGAAGGGAATGACCGATGCACCAAGTTAAGTTGTTAGTGGTATAACTTAACAATATTTAAATTATCAAAGGGACTGGAGTTTTGATAATTTGTAGGTCGAGGGATTGGACCTTCAATAGCCATTCATGTTTGAGCAGAGATGAAGGCAAAATTGAATTTATACATTGAAATGCAATGGATGCTGTCATTTCATTGATAAAATTTCTTTAAGTGAAAAGCATTCCATGGGTTCTTAACGATCTCCCCTTCTGGTGTTTGAAGACGGTAAGAACCGTTGCTCTGAACCTTTGTTATAATATAAGGGCCTTCCCAATTGGCGTTGAGCTTGCCAATAATGTTCTTTCTTTTGTTGCTGAACATTCTCCTGAGAACTAATTCCCCTGGCTGAAAACCTCTTGGTCGCACGCCTTTGTTATAAGCTCGTTTGAGTCTCTGTTGGTATTGCTCGAGCTTGATAACGGCATGATTCCGTCGTTCTTCGAGGAGGTCCACACCAAACGACCAAGCTTGATTGTTGAGTTCAGTATCGACCAGTAGAGATTTGGTCGTTCCGTATGTTAGCTCGGTGGGAATAACGGCCTCAACTCCGTAGCATAGGCTGAAAGGTGACATCCCAGTGGACGTGCGAGGGGTTGTTCTATAAGCCCATAGGATATTCTCCAACTGCTGTGGCCATTGATCATGTTGGTCTTCGAGTTTCTTCTTCAAGTTATTTAGAATCTGTCGATTTGCAGCTTCGACCTGGCCATTGGCCTGTGGGTATCTAGGCGTTGACCTTGAATGCTCGATTTTCCATAGGTCGTAGAATGCCTTGATATTTTTGCCAACGAATTGAGTGCCATTATCTGTGACTACACGCTTTGGTAGTCCAAACCTTGTGATGATGTTTTCCCACATGAATCGTTGGACATCCGCTTGAGTAACGTTGGTTAGTGCAACAGCTTCCACCCATTTAGTGAAATAGTCGATGGCCACTAGAACGAATCTCTTCTCAGACTTCTTCTCCTTGATTAGGGGACCCATTATATCAAGTCCCCACATGTGGAATGGCCATGGAGCAGTAATGTTGATGAGGTCGTTTGGATGCTGATGCTGCTTGTCGGCAAATCGTTGGCATTCTTTGCATTTCAGAACAAATTTCTTAGCGTCCTCCTTCATTCTTGGCCAGAAGTATCCCTGGGAGATTGCTTTATGGGCTAAGGTTCGCCCTCCGGAATGGTTTCCACATTCCCCTTCATGGATTTCTTGAAAAATCATCTGGCCCTGTTTGGGAATGAGGCATCGTAGTAATAACCCAGTTGCGGATTTTCTGAATAGTTTACCCTCATGGAGTTTATACATTGTGACTTTGTGCAATAGCTGACTGGCTTCCTTTTTGTTGGATGGTAACCCTCCAGTTTGAAGGTAAGTGATGAAAGGTTCCATCCAGGTTCCTTGGATGTCTTCTGGAGTTGGTCTCTAATAGATTAGAGATTTGATGAACTTCTTCTTCCTTTAATAAGTATGCGGGCTGTGTATTGATGGCAATAGTGAGAGCCCGCGGCCTGTCTGACTCAATCTTGGATGCTAAGAATGCTAGTGAATCAGCATGTCTGTTGTCATCTCTAGGTATGTGATCAATTGTGAAATAGCTGAGTTTGCTGATGAGCTCTTTTGCTTTGCTAGCATACCTGATTAGGTTGACCCCATTGATCTGGTAATTGTTGGTAATCTGATTGACTACCAGTTGTGAATCACTGTATACCTTGAGGCGAACTGCTTGTAGGTCAATGGCCATTTGTAAGCCCTGAATTAGAGCTTCGTACTCGGCCTCGTTGTTGGAGGTCGAGAAGTCTAGACGAGTCGATCTCTCGAGCTGTGACCCCTCAGGAGAGATTAGTACAGTACCTATGCCACTTCCGTTGGAGTTGTGGGAACCATCTACATATAGCTGCCATGTATCTGGAGGGCTGCTCTGGACTTGCCTTGTTTCAGGTTCTGGTTCCCAATTGACATCCTCTGCTGGATAGTCTACTAAGAAATCTGCAACGACCTGGCCCTTGACGGCCTGTCGTGAGACGAACTCGAAAGTGTAATCACCCAGCTCGGCTGCCCATCGAGCCATACGGCCTGTTTTGTTTTTCTTTTCTAGTATATGGCGTAATGGCTGGTCGGTGACTTATTTCCGCCTGTTGTAAGACTTTGCTTGTGAAATAGATAGGTCGCTCGACCTGATTTTGTTCCTTGAAGAGTACTGCACTGATCGCAAAATCTGATGTTGCGAGGTAAACGCCGAGTATATCTCCATCGTTGGGCCTTGTGAGTACTGGTGGAGTAACAAACACAAAAGGTGATCTTCCTTGATCAATGGAAGGGACTTTCGGAATCCCTTGACGTGGTCGGTTGGATCTCCGACTCCTGCATACTGGTCAAACTTGGGGGCATTCAGTTTGTTAGGCAAGTCGTGTTCCAGGATCTCCTTGGAGAAAGGAGATTCCTGGAACTGTTGGAGGGACTGGACAACAAGTTGCTCCGCAGTGTGGCTCTTAGAATGGTATTGAGCCTGGGAGGCTTTGAACTCCGCCAGTTGTTGGCTGAGTTGTTCGTATTTCTGATTAGAATCATTAGCAGGAATGACTCCATGTCCGCCGTTTTCATCCTGCGCGAGGTTTGGTTGGGCAGCCTTCAAACGTTCATTTTCTTCCTGCAGACGTGTAATTCGTGCTTGCAGATCTTGGATAGTGAGCTCCTGGGTAGTCATTTGAATGAGTGATTGTTAGATTTAGGGTGGGAGGGTTTGGGTTTTTCGATTATATCGAATTCCTTGCAGTCGGCGCCAAATGTATTAACCTATTTCTAGATTAATGCATTAACGGGATCAGGTCGCTTGGGAGACTTGACCAAATGGGAGTGTTTGAGATCGGGGTGGCTGCACCTCGTTGAGATCGAGATTGCCTACGTACTCTAGCTCGGGGGAATTGAACTTAGAGATCAAGCCATCGTAGTTCTGTTTATATAGAAGATAGAAGGGCGTGGATCATGGATCTTGCAGATTCTCCGCCATCATAATGAGGATTAATTGTGTAACGAATGAGGAACGTCTCTGTGAATTAATTGTGTAACTGACGAAGATATTCTGTGCATTGAATGGGAGCACGTGTGTGTGAGCAGGACGCTGCTGGTCTGGAAGTCGAGTCGTTGTGTTCGAGCTGTTGAGAGATCGGAGTCGTAGCGACCTGATGGATGGATGACTGTGCCACGTGGCTGCTTTTGATTGGCTGGAGTATGTAGTACCCCTACACCGATCATCTTCTCCGACCTACCGAAACCCAAATTTACTTACATTTGCATATTAAAACAATTCCATTTTCATTTATTGGTTAGATTATTTGTACCACAGTACCTGTCCAAATTGCTACGATGCTACATATTATTTTTTGATATATATTTTCTTCATGCAGCATCTTTATTTACTTTGTCGAGCGAGCAGATTATGGGTAAAAGAAAGAGAGCTTCTCTTAATATCTATCCTGATTATATTACTACCTCAGGTAATATAATTGTACTTTCAATAATCTATCTTCAATTGAATGGCTGTTCGAATATGTCAAGAATGATATATTCTAAGATTTAATTATACATTCTTTCTTTTTTTCTTCGAAAATTTTGAAAACAGTTGGACATATTCTGTTGGATTTTTTTTTGGATGAAGGGAAGTTTTTTGCTGGGAACGTACGTACGTAGTTAGGGCGTACGTACGTCCCGTATCACAGATGTTTGTTTTGAAGCTGAACGTACGAACGTGTATTCGACGTACGTACGTCCTTCCTTGCTTTTGCTGATATGGGCCTGTTTAAGCCCATTTCGTGTGTGTTTGTATGGCTATGTTATAAAGCCAATTGAGAAGGTTGGAAAACCTAATCTTCATGTGAGAGAGAGATTGTGAGAAGCCATTGGTGAGTTTGAGAGAACTCTTGTGAGGAAGAACACTTTGGTTTCTTCGTGAGGGCTTGTATAATCGTCTCTATAAGGAAGATTGTTGTTTTGTCCGTGGACGTAGGCAATATTAGCCGAACCAGGTAAATCTTGTGTTTGTGTTTGTTTGTTTTGGTTTTGGTTGATTCACACACTAGAACAATCTTGGGTATTGGTGCATAAGCTTACGCTGCGCACAACAAGTGGCATCAGAGCTGCAGGCTAGATCTTGAGAGCCTTGAAGGTGTTTGAAGAAATTCTGCAGGTTTCTTATTTGTGGTTTAAGGTAAAAGTTTTATCTTGTATCCGTGGGTTGTCAAGAAGGTGTTTGTTGAAATTCCTGTGTGAATTTTCAAATTTGTTTATCTTCGATTGGTGATTGTTTAGTGTGTGAAAGTGATTAGTAATGTCAGACCCATCTTCGAGTAAGAATGGAAGAGTGTCATCTTTGAAGTTTGACATCGAGAAATTTAATGGTAGAAACAACTTCGGCATGTGGCAGTGCGAAGTTCTGGATTTGCTTGCTCAGCAAGGTTTGGAAGATGCTTTGGGTGAAAAACCCGAAAAGATGAAAGAAGATGATTGGTTGAAATTGAATAGGCAAGTTATGGCGTGATTCGCCTTTGTTTGGAAAAGGACCAGAAATACTCGGTGATGAAAGAAACGTCTGCTAAGGAGTTGTGGAAGAAATTGGTTGATATGTATATGAAGAAAAGTTTAGAAACCAAGCTGTTTCTGAAGAAGAGGGTCTTCCGCATCGATATGAGACCTGGTATTTCTTTGTCCGAACATCTGGATGAATTCAATAGGCTTATTGCTGACCTATTGAACTTGGATGAGGTTGTCAGTGATAATGACAAGTCTCTATGTCTTTTGAATTCTCTCCCCGATGAATATGACCATTTGTCCACCACTTTGTTGACGGGGAAAGAATCTGTTAAGTATGCTGATGTAGCAACGGCGTTACTGAACTATGAATGCAGGCACAAGGACAAAGAAGTCCATAGGGGTTCAGGTTCAACGTCCGAGGCTTTGATGGTAAGGGGACGATCCAATGATCGTACTACTGGTAGCGGAGGAAGATCTCGATCAAAGTCTAGAGGTAAACCTCTAGCAAAGGATGAGTGTGCCTTTTGTCATGGAAAAGGCCATTGGAAGGTTGATTGTCCCGTGTTGACAAAGAAGGAAGATTGTACGTCTTCCAAAGATGATAAGGTAAATGTCGCACATGCTGATGATAGTGATGATGATTCAGGTTATTCTTTGGCTGTTATGGTTGATTGCTCCACTCAAGGGTGGATTATGGATTCTACATGTTTTCACCATTTGTGTCACAGTAGAGATTTGTTTGCTAGTTTTCGAAAGCTAGACTGTGATGATGTTGTGTTAGGTGATGGTCGTCACATGAAAACACTTGGTGTGGGAACTATCAAGTTGAAGTTGGAAAATGGTACAGTTAAAGAATTAGTTGATGTCCGGTATGTTCCGGAGTTGGAGGTGAATCTCATCTCTCTTGAAACTTTAGAGTCTGAAGGTATGAAGATTGTTCTGCAAAATGGGGCTCTAAAGGTTGTTTCTGGTGCTTTGGTTGTTATGAGAGGGACAAGGCAACAAAATTTGTACTATCTGAATGGTAGTGTTGTTGGTTGTGGTGGAGATTCTTCTTCACATTTGGTAGATTGTTTGACTCCTCCCAGTTTGTCAGATTGTTTGGTTGATTGTGGCTTTGGTAGGCGTATCGGCAAACATGGCTTGTTGAATGGTGGTAAGGTACGTAAAGTTCGTTTTGGGCATCCTTGTTTGAATGATAGTTTGAAGTTGGAAGAGATATCTCAGCAGGTGGAGATTGATGCCGCTCCTTATGAAAGTTTGTCTGGTAACACAACTGATGTTAGTTTGCTAGCCACAGATGTTTGTTTGAAGGTTCAAGCCCATGAGCCAATTGGAGTTGTGAAGCCGTTGTTTGGAGACCTTTGTAGGTTTCGGGGTGTTGATTCATACTCATCTCCAGTCGGTTATGGTCATAAAGTGGAGATAGTATTTGGTAGTTTGGACCCCATTGTTTTGAATTATGGTTGTTGGCCCTCTACGGGCATTGGTGGGCATTTGTTTTGATTTGGCCCCTTTAGGGGATTTGACCCCTCGGGGTATGATGGGCATCGTATAGATGCCATTGGAGTGAACTACGAAGGTTTGATCCCTTAGAAGAAGGGTACGTAGGCAACCATGAGGTGGTGCAACCGTTTTGGTCCTTCGGGACATGTGTGAGAGTTTGGGACTTGGTGTCGGCTTAGATTTATTGAATCTTCGCCGAGGTGGAGAATTGTTGGATTTTTTTTTGGATGAAGGGAAGTTTTTTGTTGGGAACGTACGTACGTAGTTAGGGCGTACGTACGTCCCGTATCACAGATGTTTGTTTTGAAGCTGAACGTACGAACGTGTATTCGACGTACGTACGTCCTTCCTTGCTTTTGCTGATATGGGCCTGTTTAAGCCCATTTCGTGTGTGTTTGTATGGCTATGTTATAAAGCCAATTGAGAAGGTTGGAAAACCTAATCTTCATGTGAGAGAGAGATTGTGAGAAGCCATTGGTGAGTTTGAGAGAACTCTTGTGAGGAAGAACACTTTGGTTTCTTCGTGAGGGCTTGTATAATCGTCTCTATAAGGAAGATTGTTGTTTTGTCCGTGGACGTAGGCAATATTAGCCGAACCACGTAAATCTTGTGTTTGTGTTTGTTTGTTTTGGTTTTGGTTGATTCACACACTAGAACAATCTTGGGTATTGGTACATAAGCTTCCGCTGCGCACAACATATTCCAACTTTAAAAGCTGCCCATTACTTCAATTCATTCTTTAATTTATCTAAGATAAAGAAAAAAAAAATGCTTCTCAAGTGAAACTAAACTTGCAAATACTACAACTATACTGCATGCTTATAATCTGTAGTATTGTTTAACTTAAGTTAGAATATAGTATGCAGGAATTTTGCTTTTAAACACAATGGGACTTTGCCTTTTTATCGAAACTGCTATGTAATATCATGTATATGTTATCCTCTTTTATAATCGTCTATTCTTTTCACCAGGATTTAAGAAGATCGAATAGAAAACACAATCGACAATATATGTCGCCTGCATAAGCTCAGATATAAGAGAAACATGTGTATACTTCCTAATACAGCAAATGATACAGTTTCCACTTATGCACATACGAAGAAGAGGCTAGGATAATGAACTAGAATCAACAGTCTTGGATGTCACTGTGCCTTTACACTTTTGGGGGAATGCTTCTCGGAAACTCAAGGTACATTTCAAATTTTGGATGATATCATTTTTACTTTAATTTGCTTGGATAAAATTTATTGATAGAGTCAGAAGGTCGTTTCAATAGGTAATTATTTTGTTTTAATGTCTGGCAAGTAGATTACGTATTTGAAATTTTCTAATGGTGATCAGTATAGTAACTGCAGGTGAATTAATGTACCTAAATTTTTTTTTATCATGGTGCACAAGTTTTTTTTTTTTTTTTTGTTTTTTTTTTTTTTTTTGCAAAAGCAAGCTGGGGTTTGGCATAGACCCCTACCAGTTTTATTAGAATAATTAAATCCTAGTGTACAAAAAGCCTTCCGCATCCTTACAAGTAAGTTGCATGAGTTCCTCTTGAAGAGGGTTACAGAAATACATACTTCCTGCCATAGAGGCACCCAAATTTGCTAAGAAATCTGCAACTTGATTTGTTTCTCTGTATGTGTGCTCCACATTGTACTCTTGGAACGTTACCAACATTTCCTTAATGTCCGCTGCAGTGTCCTTGACTCTCCATGTTGGTGCGGAGATCCCATTAATGATTCTGACAGCTTGTAAAGAATCAGATCTAATGCACAATCTGTTGATCCCTTGTTGAATTGCAAGTTCCACTCCCTTCGCAATGGCATTTAATTCCAAGTACAAAACTGATCTGACGGAGTCCTGCATATGGTATGCTATTCTCACCTCTCCCTTCTCATTTCTAAGTACTCCTCCAAAACCGGCACTATTCTCATTTAAGGAGCCATCTGCATTAAGCATAAACCAGCCTGTAGGTGGTGGTTTCCATCGTATCATCAAAGGCGGGGTGTTGACCAATTGTAGTGGCAGTCCCATCATATCAACAATGGCTCTGTTACTTGGTGTATCCTTTACTTTTAGAATCTTTGCTGCAATTCTAATCTTTACATCCCTCCAAATGTTTTGAGTAATTTTTTCATTGTGTGCTCTTTCTCCTCTAAACAATCTGCTATTCCTCTCGTACCAAATGGCATAAACTGTTGCCGTGAGAGCAGTCTGTACAACTTTATTCTGTAAGTCGTCCCCTTTAAACTCCTCCATTACCCACTTCCATTCTTTATCTGCCTGCAAGATTCTCCTAGAGATGCCACACTGCTGCAAAATAGAATTCCATACCTCCTTGGACCACAGACAGTCAAAGAATAGGTGATGAATGTGTTCACAAACTGGACCTGAACTGGAACTAGTATGCAGAGTTCTCCAATTCCTCAAAGTGGTGTTGTTGACACTGTTGTTGTACTTATACAAGTCAGAACTGCAAATGACGGGCCAAATGATAGAGTCATGGGAAGGTTTGTTGGGACTGGGGTCATTGAGTGTGGTGGGAGATGATGAAGGAGAGAATGTAGGATTGCAAAGAACACAGTTTGCCAGCGGCATGAGCTTCCAGTCCACCAGTTTGTCCATAGTAGTAAGCGCTCCCTGTAAAGCAAGCCAAGTGATGAAGGCGTGTCTTGGCACAATGTGTGGGCTCCAAAGATGGTTACACCAGTTGAGCTTAGGTCCTCTGATTCTCATAACTTCATATGCTGTAGAAATAGTAAACTTGCCAGTAGGATGTGGGGTCCACAAAAGTGTGTCTTTATTGCCCCTTGCAAATCTAGTGTGTCTGAGAGCCTCCCAAACTTCATGCAACTCAGCTCCTCCTCCTTGAGGTATCACCCATTGTCTTCTATTAATAAAGCTATCCAATGTGGTGTTGTCTCTAATCCTACTTCTCCTTCTTACATCGGCATTAAATCTATCTCTCAAAATGCCTAAGTCTGACCAAGGGTCATGCCAGAAGAACACCTTAGCATCAGAAATAGAGTACTTTAGATACTTCACCATGTCATTCCTAGTCTGTAATATACCCCTCCAAATCCATGAGGCATCATTAGGAATACTCATGGTCCAGAAATGCTGCTCCTTCACAAGATGGTTCATCACCCACATTTGCCACAGAGTAGGCTGCCCTTCTAGGAGTCTGAATGTAAGCTTACAGATAGCAGCTCTGTTCCAAATGCCAATATTCTTAATCCCCAAACCACCCTCTGCTTTGGGCATACAAACCTTGGCCCACTTCACCTTATGTCTTGCATTCTGCGTTGTAGCTCCAGCCCACAGAAACTTCCTCATCAGCTTGTTAATTTCATTGATTGTTTCTTTAGGCAGCAAAAAGATTGAGCTCCAATAAACTTGTTTACTCACTAAAACTGAGTTTATCAATTGTAGCCTTCCTGTGAAAGAAAGTGCTTTGGCAGCCCAACTGTTCACTGACTTCTTCATCTTCTCAACTAGAGGCATGCAGTCGGTCCTGGTGAGTCTAGAGCATATTAGAGGCAGACCCAAGTATGTAACGGGAGGGGTGCTCACTGGCATCTGAAGAATGTCTGCGAATTGCTGTTTTTCCAGTTGATTACCTCCACCATACATAATAGAGCTCTTCAGAACATTTGTCGTAAGTCCAGTGATGTTTTTAAACTCGCTGAGTGAATGTTTTATTGCAGTAGCTGAATTAATGTCACCTCCACAAAACACCATGAGATCATCTGCATAGCAAAGGTGAGTAACACAAGGATTAAAACATTTTGGGTGCAAGGTTATGTTACCCTCATTAAGTTGTTGTGCCAACAACTTGCCGAAGATATCCATCACTAATACAAAGAGAGTTGGGGACAAAGGGTCCCCTTGACGAATGCCTCTCCTTCCTTTAAAGAACCCTTCACTTGAGCCGTTGATTAGGATTGAATAGTGAACTGTGGAAATACAAGTGCGTATCCAACCAATCATTTTTTCTGGAATACCTTTCAGCTTTAGAACCTGCAAAATAGCATCCCATCTCACATAGTCATAAGCCTTGGATAAATCAATTTTTATTGCACCTCTTTTAGAAATACCCTTTCTATTGTAGTTCCTTAGCAATTCGTGGGATAGAAGTATGTTATCGGCAATGCTCCTTCCTTCCACAAAAGCTGCTTGACTATAGTCCACAAGTTGAGGGAGATGAGCCTTGAGCCTGTTAACAATCACTTTAGAAATGCATTTATAAATAATTGAACAGCAGGATATTGGCCTATAGTCAGTTGTCTTAATAGGAGCAGCAATTTTAGGAATCAAAGAAACATTAGTACAATTTACCCCCCTTAGCATTTTGCCACTTGAGAAGAAATTTTGTACAGCCTTGATCACATCCTCACCAACTGTGCTCCAACATTTCTTAAAGAAGAGTGCCGTGTAGCCGTCAGGTCCTGGCGCCTTACTATCCTCAATAGAGAATAGAGCACTTACAATTTCCTCTCTTGAAATATCAGAGCTCAGAATTTCAGCATCTGCATTTTCGATTCTGTCAAAGGTAAGTCCATTCAAGAGGTTCTCGTTGTAGTCTTGCTCATGATCTTGCCCTAGCAGTCCATTGTAGTATTCCAAAATCAGTTCTGAAATCTGGTTCTGGTCACACACTTCCCTCCCATGTTCATCTAATAGCATCAAAATTCTATTCTTAGAGAACCTTGCTTTTATCATTCTGTGAAAGAAAGTATTGTTCTCATCCCCCAAACTGATTCTGTTCTCACATGCTTTTTGCTTGAGTGATGCTTCTTCAATTCCACTAATCTCTATGTAATCTCGCACTGCTTCCTTCTCCATACTAGCCAATTCTGGGTCTAAAGGCTTCAGTTGAATTTCGGCTTGTACTATGTCTAAGCGTTCCTTTGCCGCCTTAACCCTGCTATTCAGATTGGAAAAATGCTCCTTGCTCCAAATTCTGAGATTTTCCTTCAAAATTTTGAGTTTTGCCATGAGCCTAATCATCGGGTTACCTGAAACTCTTATTGTCCAGCTTTCTTCAACTAACCGCATGAAGGTGGGGTGTTGAGTCCAATGATTGAAAAACCTAAACCTCCCCTTTGTTGTATGAATGTGGTCATCCCAGTTCAAAATAATGGGGCAATGGTCAGATATACGTTGGTGATGAAACTTAACAAAGGACTGACAATGCTGCAACTGCCAATGAGAGTTAACGAGACATCTATCAATCTTTGTAAGTATCCTCCCTGTTCCTTCTTCTTTATTAGACCAAGTGAAGTGGTCACCCACCATGGTCAACTCATCTAATTCACTCCCATCAAGGAATTCATTAAACTCTGTGACATCCCTAGGGTTTAATCGATTGCCTCCCACCTTATCTTGTGAGTCCTTGCATGTGTTGAAGTCTCCCATGAGGATCCAAGGATCGGTGGTATTGCCTGCAATATTAGTTAAGTCTTCCCAAAGTTTACGCCTACCTGTTTTACTATTTCTTGCATACACTACTGTAGCCAAATATGGTTTTGCAGTAGCAAGTTCCTTGACTCTAACATGAATAAACTGGTCTGAAGAGGCAAGCTGAGTTACCTGTAGACAAGTATGATCCCATAGAAGCCATACCCTCCCTCTAGGGTCCTTGTCTCCATTATGACAGTCGTGCCATTGTGGAAGCATAGTGTTGTGAACTTGCCCATATCTATGAGCTTTAACCTTTGTTTCGATGAGTCCAATAAAACTAAGTTGCAACTCTTGAACAATTTTCTGAACCTCCAATCTTTTCTTTAGTGCATTAAGGCCTCGAATATTCCAAACTCCTATTTTGTTTGTCGACATATTATAACACTATTGGTTTGTGGCCTTTTCCTTTCCCCTTAATCTGCTGTTTTGGTTGATTAACTGCCTCTTGTCTTTTCCCAGTTTTGACATTGTTGCTGGTAGTCATAACCTGGTTACCTGCTTCTTTTTCCTCCCCCTTTTTATTGTTTGTTTTCCCCACCTCTGTATTCAAGTTGTTTACCTTGACATTGTCAGTTTCAGATCTCACTTGTGTTATTTCCCTAACGACCAATACTATGTTTTGTTCCCTTGCCAGTGCATTTGCAACTCCATCTTCAATGCTAACCTCTTCTGCTTGCTGAACTTCATCCCCTTGTTGATCAGGTGTTGTTTGAACTCTCAAACAGCTGGAACTCTCATCAACTTCCCCTTCTTCTAGTGTATTCCCTTTATTATTATCCTCTTTATTTTGGGCAATGCCACCAATCTGAAAAGAGAAATCTTGTTCATTGGTTGTCTGTAGTGCTCCGAACCTGTTCTCGTTCAGCGTAGAGCTTTGTCCTTTGGTAGTATTGTTCCTCTGTAAAATTTTGATACCTTCGTTTGCCGTCTTTTTAGCTTGAACTCCTGTTGTTGATGTCCGGTTTCTCCTTTGTCTTGTGTTCCTGCTATTCCATTCATGCTCTTGCGGCTTATTTTTACCCCTAGTGTCCTTTACTTGCTCAATTTGTCCACATTTCTCCGTAGAATGCCCAAATTGTGTACATTTGGTGCATATTAGCGGTTTCCAGGTATACTCAACTTCAATATCAAAGGATTTGCCGGAGGCCTCAACAGGAAAGGTGTATGGTAACTCCTTTGAGGCATCTATCTCAATGCAGACTCTTGCAAATGTTAGAAATTTCTTTGCCTCTGTGTTTCGATCCAGGTACATCGGCCTACCAATTGAGCTAGCTAGCACTCCCAAACCCTCTGGGTTCCAAAGAAATTTGGGAACTCTGTAAAAATTCACCCAAATTGGGATTCTAGCAATTTTGCCTCTCTCAATTTCAATATCGGTTGTCCAAGGACTTATTATGAAAAGTTTCCCTAAAATGTAGAAGGAACCTTCATCTAAGACATTCAATCTATCTTCATGGTTACTGAAATTGAAGTAAAAGAGTCCATCATCAAGCATGATATCTAACTCACCTTGTACTTCCCATTTTTTCAGTACTGTAGACTTGACAAGTGAGAATGGCAGCTTCTTATCAATGAAATAGCCTACCACCGTGTTCTCCCATTCCTTAGCTCCCTGCTCACATATCTCATTATCAATTTGCAATACACCATTTTTGAAGATGGGGGTTCGATATGTTAACTCCTGCGATCCAGCCGTTGGTGGCTTTGTTTTCAACAAGGAAGTCCAAGATCCCTTATTTACCTTCTCAAGTGTCTCTTGAGTGCTGATTTGGTCACCAACCAGTGGGACTATCTCTGTTTCTTTTCCATTTAGTGTGGATGGGACGTTTGTAGTTCCTTCGCGTTGTTGAGCGTAGATTGGTGGCGTTGTAAGATTTGGGTTTGGATTTGGGGGAGTAATGGGTGAGAGGATATATGTGTGAGATGGGGTTTTGGGTGGATTAAAGATTGCAGTGGTGTTTGAGAGCTTTGAAGGTCCTGGAGAGGCCATCGCCTCTCCGTCTCAGGTGGCGGAGTTTACCAGAAATAGATTAAATTGGGGTGGATCGGAGAAAATTGAGTTGGGTTAGGTCTATAAATGGTAAAAAAGGTGTCATTGAGTGGAAAGGGAAGAAAATTGCTAACCTACGCTAGCAGAGCGAAAAAGAGCCGTTGACAATTAATGTAACTATTGATAAATGTTGCTTGCTATATGGTGCACAAGTTTGATGATCGAGTATTTGTGGTTATTATCAAGCAAAAGTAAATAGGATTATGGATCATTGCGTGATAATAATTAAATAGGATTATGGAAATGATGACGGAAAGAAGGTGACTTGGGCTTTAATTCTGGTTCATAAATATATTTGTTTATTTTATTTGTTTAGTTTTGGGTTTTGGGTAAATTGATAATTTTATTATGGGTATAGGGTTTTGGTTGAATTGGTAATTTGATTAGGAGTCTATGGTTTTTGAAAAACTATATAATTCATTTTATTATAGTAGAGAGACAGTTTTTGAGTTTTAATTAATGATTGAAAGAAGTGTGTCTTCTTTATAAGGGAGTCTCATGAGTTATTCTTGAATTCGCTTCCCTGCATCCATCATTGCGTTTGTTCTTTCCTAACTACTCTCTTCCCTTGACTAACTGCGCAACTTAATATCTCTATTTTAACACCTGGATGGTTATGATCAATATTATCTGAAATATATCTTATGCTTAAATGTTGATGTTATGATATGTACATATGTTGTTTTTTTTTTATTAACTTATGTCAGTTATTCACAAATTTTGCATAAGTACCATGCAATGTGATCTTTGTACTGTGTTGTAATTGTCTGTTATTTAACTAGAAATTAACAATATCACTTGCAAAATACAACAGGTAGGATTGAGTAGAAGTTTGAATTAGGACCTTGAAAGAAAGCCTGCCTTATCTTCTATCCAGATTTCAGGAAAAACAAATTTGACGCAGACCAGTAAATGTGCACTGATATAATTTGAGGTGGATTTGAGGTGTAACTGTGTAAACTTTGCTCTTAGTTTATTGCTAAACTAAATAGCTACCTCAAGATAAGTAGTGACACACAGTTAAAAATGTCGACATATTTTGTGAAATTTCGGTGGAATATGTCGGTTTTTAGAGAATCGGTATTTTAAAATCCGGGAATAATTGAAAATATTTTCGATATATTCAGATGACTTTTTTGTTTCGAGTGCCGGAATGTCGGAATATACCGTTTTTTTTTTTAAATTCGAAATTTCGTCTGATTCGGAATTTTGAACCACGGTGACACATCTTGTACATTTAGGCTTAACAGATTTTCTATGTACTAGCAAATTTACATTTTCACTCAATAGTCACCAAATTGCCATACATTAAATTTTTGATGTGAACCTAAAGGGTCACGTTACTTATTAAACAAGGTCTTCTCAAATATCTTAAATAGGCCTCCAAATAACAAATGGTTATTGGGCCATTAATTCAACAAACTACTGATGTAGCATTCTATGTGGTAGATGCTCACATGTGGGGGTTTCGCGATTCTTGCTCGGAGCACCACTTCGTTGATAATGCAGTTGACATGAGTACAAACCACACTACCCTTTCAGGCAACAAAGGCATGAAGAAAACCCTGGAAAATAAAGAAGGGAAAAGCAGAGAAATCTATCACTTTAGGAGCATGTCATGACTCGATCATTAGCAATGACTCATGAGCATTGCACAGGTGTGTTTTACACGTGTTAATCATATATTAAAAGTTTGTCTACTGTCCAAAAACACTTTCATTTGTTCTTTTTTATTTATAAAATGCCCCTTTTAATCAACTAGAAAGAGAGAAGAGAAGTGAATGTTGTGAAAATAATGGTTGATGGGGATATCTCGGTGTTGCCTGAAGGTTGCATCTCTACCATTCTATCCTTCACTTCTCCTCAAGATGTGTGTGTTTTATCATTGGTATCCATGATTTTCAAATCAGCTGGTTATTCTGATGTTCTTTGGGAGAAATTCTTGCCATCCGATTACAAAGATGTTATCATCAACAACTTTTCTTCAAAGAAGGAACTTTACTTCCATCTCTGTGATAACCCTCTTCTCCTCTTTGAGGGTAACATGGTAATTCCACTTATCATAATTTTATGTTCATTTTTCATTTGTATTATATTTGAAGAAGTCTATGGTTGCTGAATTTTTTTTTTTTTTTTTTTTTTTTGATAATTATATTTATTTACTGTATATATTTTTTTGATAATTATGGTTGCTGAATAACGTCGCTTAGATAATATATATTTTGGTCTGAAGGGTATTCATTTTGGAACCCCTCCTAAAGACTTAGAAAATGTTGGACTCAATTTAGACTCAATCCTATTTAGGGTACTTGTACATATTGGATTGGCATGATTTTTGGTAGATATGATCTCCTTACTATAAAGATCTACTACATAAAAAATTAGCTCATTTGAATATATTTAGACCCATCAAATATAATATTAAATTCAACGATAAAAATGAACGTTCCACAATACATTAACTTGTAATATGATTTTTCTAGTGTTAGAAAATTCAGATTATGATAAATTTTGGTGAAGATATCGTACATAATGAGAACATTCGTCCTACAAAAAATCATGCCAATCCAACATGTACATGTACCCTAAATAGGATTGAGTGAAACATTTCCTAAGTCCCTGGAACCCCTCCCCATTTAAATTTCCCTAACAACTGTGACAAGTAACAAGCAAATGGTAATTTTTTTTTATTTTTATTTTTTTTATGATGGAAAAAAGCAAATGGTAATTGGCAGAGCTTAAACCTTGAGAGAAAAAGTGGCAAGAAATGCTTTATGGTTGGAGCAAAAGAGCTTGACATTACTGGGGGTGACAATCCCCAGTATTGGAAATGGATATCTCATTCTTGTTCCAGGTATTTAATTATATATTGGAAAAAAAAATAAAAAGAGATCCAATAAGTATTTATATATCTACATATCTTTATATTGTAAGAGTTGATGTTTTACAGGTTTGCGAATGTAGCTGAACTTTTGAATGTGTGTTGGCTTAGCATTAAGGGAAAAATAAATACTCGAATGCTTTCCCCAAAGACAATTTATGCAGTGCACATGGTAATCAAATTTTCCGAGGATACATATGGGCTTGATCACGCTGCAACAGATGTCAATGTGGGGTTTGTTGGAGGGGTAGGTCATGCAAGTGGAGGTCGCTCTGTATACTTACATAGTGAATGCAATATGAGGCCAAATGTGCACCACGTACATCATCAACATCAATTTGGACTACTACGTCACAGATATGGCCACATAATCAGACCGCCAACATTGTTGATTAGCACTCATTTCCCAAGTGAGAGAAGAGATGGGTGGATGGAGATTGAGTTAGGAGAGTTCTACAACGATCAAGGAGAAGACGGGGAAGTTGAGATGTCTCTGTCACAGATCAAAAGTGTTCACTGGAAAGCTGGCCTTATTGTTCAAGGTATTGAGCTCAGGCCAAAGAAGAACAATGCTTAAAGCTGAGAATGAGTCTGTGGCTCAATGGTAGCACCCCTCTCACAAAGTGGAGAGGTTGTGGGTTCGAGACACGTCAACAGATGATTGTTGATATAAGTTTTTACACATAATTTAAAGGGGTAGGGGTCCCCTCAACCCCGCTTGCCAATTAAAAAGAAATGCTTAAAGCTAATGTGATTGAGCTCAGGCTTTTTTTTTTCTTTTTTTTTTTTTTTTTTGGCTAAGTAGAACTTTTGTTGATCGAGTTCAGGCTTGTAGGAAATATTATGACATTTTTCTTTTTATTGATGGTGTAGCAAATTCTGAACTTATTTATGAGCAGTTAATTTCCAGGTCTGATAATATTTATCGCTACAAACTTATGGCTATTTTGAAATAAAATGTTTATTGCAAATAGGAAGGCAGATAATTATTATACTAAACTCGCAACATATCAAGATTTAACACATCCACTTGAATTCTTTATTTTTCCGGCGTATTGAACCAGTGCTGCATGTGCTGATATTAAACCAGAAGGGACCAATGAGGCGTCAAACGCTGAACAATCAACCCAATTCTTTAGCAGCTCCTCTTATCCCCATATATATGGTATTCAAAGCTTACCAGCTACCTCAGTTCGATGTCTCTGTAGTTTCTCACGTCCTGATACCTCTGGCAATGGTGTGTCGACAGATTCTTTGGTTGTGACAGCAAGAATTGGACAGTCTGTGTAATTGAACCTCATCATCGTCAGACTGACGAGTCTGCAGAGTCTGTAGTTCAATGCCAACCTTTTTGTTTGTATTTTCTACAGCAGTTAGAAAAGCCCCCTATAATTCAACACTACTAAAAAACATGGTTTCTTCCTACAGAATATTTTGACACATCCCATGAATTGTGTTGCTAAATGTACGTTTTTGCCACACATATTCCTTCGTGTGACAACAAATAGTTTTTAGTACTTGCAATTCACCCACTTCATCACTGATCTGAGGTTCAAGTGTTCAACACAATGACCATTACATCTGTTGTTGTTGTGCATCATTTTTGTCAAGTTTTTTGGTTTGCTTACTTCTCTTTCGGAAAATTGGAATGAAGTGAGGTCCAACAAAGCTGGAATGAATCATAAAATTGGAATGAAGATTTTTATTAGAACAAAATGTTGAACTTACCTGCATTATAACAACTACTAAATATTCATGACAATGAACTATTTTAAGTTTGACAATTATGACACGTCAAAATTAGAAGTCCATGATGGGTAGAAACGTACACTAAATCACTATATTAGTATGGTATAAAAATTTTAGAAAGAATTGGTCCACGAGGAGATTCTCCCAAAAACAATGTGTAGATTAATTGGTTAGAAACGGGGGTATTTTGGTCCAAAAAATAAAACATCAGTTTGGGTAGGCTTATGTCATGCATACTATTTCGGTAATGGGCATGTCCTGCTCACGTAATCACAATGGAACTCTGTCCTAGAGCCCAATTCACTAATTATTAATTTGGTTATTTAATTATTAGTGAATTGGGGATTTGGAAGTTAGGGTTATAGATTTGGGGATTTTTACATTTGTTGAATTGAATTGTTAAAATAAAAAAGAAAGGGGGTCAATCAAGTGAGAAATATGTGCCTCACTTTTGATGTGTTTGAAATTTAGTTTAAGTATTTGAAAAAAAAAAATACACGTAGATAATTACTTCCTCTGTCCCAAATTATAAGTACATTATAGAAAATCCAACTTATTAAAGGAACATCATTTAATGGTTTGTCTGTTAACTATATTTCCAACTTTATCCTTATTTAATATTAATTACAATGATAAATTTTCACTCATTTAATGTGTAATATAAGCAAAAGAACAAGGGTAATATAGGCCAAAGAGCAAATTAACTTAATTAATATGTATTCAAATATGGAAAGCTAGTGACATATTTTGGGACAACAAAAAAAGGAATAATGTACTTATAATTTGGGACGGAAGGAGTATTAGCCATGTAAGCAGTCCGTTAGCCAGTTTCAGACAGATTGCATAGCATGAATTTTTTTTTCAAAGTACATTGATGTTTTGGAGTGATTTTTAATACATTGTATAAAGTAAAAATTTGGGAAAGTACGTTGTATTTTTTGATCATTACCTTAAAAGAAGAGGTTGTTAAAAAACCATTTATCTAGTGTCCAACTTCCTCATATTTTCTTTTTTTGCTTGAAATTCCCAAAGTAGCCTATGAGTTGCACTTATCTAGTGTCCAACAACTCCCTGTCTTTTTTTTTTTTTTTTTTTTTTTGTAAACAACAACCCTACCTTAAATGGGTTGTTTTTGTAACACCCATGAGTTGGGGTTAGTCCAACATCGTCTAGGAAGTGGTTGTATTGGTAGTATATAAAGCTTATCCATACTCTAACTAATGTCAAAGCCTTTTGGGGTAAGCCTAGATGGGTGGACATCAGAGATTTTGGGACTGCGTTGAGTGTACTGCAGAGCCGAGGACGACTATATTCTAAGGTGGTGGGATTAGTCCCACATCGTCTAGGAAGTGGTTGTATTGGTAGTATATAGAGCTTATCCATACTCTAACTAATGTCAAGGCCTTTTGGAGTAAACCAGATGAGTGGACCCTGATTTAAAACCCTTTACTACTGGATATCCGCAGTGACTAAAGGGGGACAATATTGGCATTAGCGAGCGGTATGGTATTCAGCGCTTCGGGATGAGTGAGAACGAAATCCCGGGGTGTTACAGTTTTATATTCCCTCAAGTAGTCAAGTTGATGTTCTCACTCATAGCATCCAGTAGGTGTTTGGTGCGTAGACCATCTCGCCCCCAAGACGTCTCTTTGGGAAAAGACCTGATGCATGCTAACATCACCTCATTCTCAACTGATAGAGGTGGCTCAACTAAAAGAATGTCTGGTACAACATGGACATTTCGGGTGTTCATCCTCTAAAACCTGTTGTGTATCTGGAGTATTCGGAGCAACCCCCGATGATGTCAACACCTTCACTGCTGCTGCAAAATGCCCGTCTGCAACCTTTTCTAAACACCGTCATACATTCTGGTTTGGGGACTGTTGAGATGGCAGTTTCAAATGAGGCTTTATGTTTGTGATCCTCTAAATCAGGCAAATATACCCCTGGCCCAGACTCATTCCAAATAGATAGGGCTTGTAAAATCTTATTCTGTTGAAGATATTTTCGGGTACTAGAACGACGCTCTTGGCGATCCTGCAGATGGAATACTCGCAATGTACAATAAGAAAGCAAGAGCAATCTAATCCATGGCTCTGTCAACGTGGGATCTGCAGTAACCATATACAAAACTAACTTCAATGCACAAGAAAATGCTAACCGACAAGGATTTTGAATACTTTACACTTTGCGAAAAGGTCTACAGAAAATACGATCAAGTAATATCTCATCTAAAGAAAGTGCAACAATTGAAAGATGAGTAACGATACTAGTATCCCTTTTTTGCTTTAATACAAGACACTAGTGTCGCTAATGTCAACATTGTCCCCCTTTAGTCACTACGGATATCCATCAGTAGAGGGTTTTAGATCAGGGTCCACCCATCTGGTACTCCAAAACTAACTCACTAGCAGTTGATAATACCTTTGGACGATGATACCAGAAATTTGGGGTTCAATCTCAAGCAGACCATCTTTGGACAATGATACCAAATAAAAAAACATTTTAGTTCAATGTTCAACTTTTTCTTTTTGCTTGAAATTCCCAAAGTAGCCTCTGAGTTGCACTTATCTTATGATCTTATCTAGTGTCCTAACAACCCCCTACTTTTTTATTTTCTTTTTTTTTAAACAACCACTCTACCTAAAATGAGTTCTTTTATATTACTTTATTCCCTCAAGTTGATGTTCTCACTCTTTCTCATCTGACAATTTTTTTTTTCCTCATCAAAACCAGTGCTTTTCTCTGTCACTCAATTCAAGGAGTGGAAGGCAGAGGTAGAGAATCAAACAGGCAGAAAAATCAAGTATCTAAGAATTGACAATGGCGGTGAATATAAAGATAGGAAGTTTCTACAGTACTGCAAAGATGAAGGTATTACAAGGCATTTTACCGTGAAAAAGAATCCCCAACAGAATGGAGCTGCAGAAATGATGAATAGAACTCTTATGAATAAAGAGAGGTGCATGAGGTTTCATGCAGGTCTGCCAGAGATGTTTTGGGCAGAGTCACTTAACCATGCTTGTCACTTGGTTAATCGTTCACCATCTAAGATGTTTGATTTCATATGTGCAGAAGAGGTATGGTCAGGTAAACCGGTAGACTACTCTACTTTGAAGGTATTTGGATGTAGTGCATATGCTCTTATTCCCAGTGATGAGAGAACCAAACTTAAACCCAAATCTTATGAATGCATTTTCATCGGCTTCGAGAAGGGAGTGAAGGGTTATAAGTTATGGGATCCAGTGAACCGAAAGAAAATCCTTAGTAGAGATGTTGTGTTTGATAAGAAGACTATGCCTATGAATCAAGACATGAAGAATGGTTAGAAAAACACTATTGTTAAGAAAGCAACTACAGGGATATCTCCTCTTACTAAGGTATCCAAGAGGGAGACTCCTATTCAGGTGGAGGAGTCAGATGCAGGGGTTGAAGATGATGGGCCAAAACAACAACAGTGTGAAAAGGAGGTTGAATGTAATAAAGATAAGCAACAACCTTACAACATAACAAAGAACCAGGGCCAAAGATAAGTCAAAGCACCTATTAGACTTGGGTTCGAGGAAGAAGTTCATTATGCTTTAAGCATTAGTGAAGGTGATCCTACTTCTTATCGTGAAACAGTTGAAAGTAACGAAAGAGAAGAATGGATTGAAGCTATGGCTGAAGAGATGGAATCTCTATACAAGAACTCTGTTTGGGAGTTGGTTCCTAAACCCGCAGAAAAAAAAAATTTGTTGGTTGTAAGTGGGTTTACAGGAAGAATGAAGGAATGCATGAGAAAGGACCACCAAAGTTCAAAACACGTTTGGTGGCGAAGGGGTACTCACAGAAGGATTGTTGTGTGTACACTCATGTGTTCGATGATGGGATGGTAATCCTATTGCTACTTTATGTAGATCACATGCTTATTGCTTGTCGGGATATGTCTAGAATTAAGGAGCTGAAGACGTTATTAAGCAAGGAATTCGACATGAAGGATCTTGGTTCTGCATAGAAGATCCTAGGTATGGAGATAAGGAGAGACAGGAAAGCGGGAAAGTTATGGATGTCACAAGTCAAGTACATTCAAAAGGTACTTGAGCGATTCAATATGATTGATGCAGATCCTGTGTCAACTCCTTTGATTAACAGTTTTGTTTTAAACAAAAGTCAATGTCCTTCCACAGATGTTGAAGTGGAAGAGATGAAGAAAAAGTCGTATGCAAGCGCAGTAGGGTGTCTGATGTACTCAATCGTATGCACAATACCTGATTTAGCTCAAGCACTAAGTGTACTATCGAGATACATGGCGAATCTGGGAAAGCCACACTGGAAAGCTGTGACATGGATTCTTAAGTATCTGAAGGGCACTAAGACGTTGGGTATCTTGTTTGAAAGACGTACAACAAGGGAAAACATGTGTTTTGGGTTATGTGGATGCTGATTATGCAGGAGATTTAGATAAACGAAGATCCACCACAGGGTACGTCTTCACTTATGGTGGAGGACCGGTTAGTTGGAGATCGATGCTCCAAACGGTTACTGCTTTATCTACTACTGAGGCGGAGTATATGGCGGTAATAAAAGCTTGAAGGAAGCTATTTGGCTGAAGGGATTAGTAAGCACATTCGGGTTAGATCAAAATTCTATGATGATAAGATGTGACAGTCAGAGTGCTATTTGCATTGCGAAGAATCAAATGTTTCATGCAAGAACGAAACATATTGATATTCGCTATCATCGGATTCGGGATTGGTTGGACTCGGGTGAAATTACAGTTGAGAAGGTTCACACAGATGAGAATGTATTAGATTGTCTTACTAAGCCGGTTTCAGTTGAGAAGTTTAGACATTGTTTGAACTTGCTCAATCTTTCTACATGCTAAAGATTGGGTGGAGCAGCTCCTCACTTGAGGTGCGTTGAGACAAGAAGATTCTTGCGAATGTGAGGGTGCTTGAAGAAATTCAAGCTACAATAATCTTATTTTTTGGTCGATGGCTCGCCAAGGTGAAGATAACTGTATATTGGCTCGCAATAGTTGGGTGCACAGGATCATGCCTTATAAGAGGTATGATCCATAGGATCAGTTCCTATATTGGTTAAGGAAACCATATATCTGCAGGAGTTCTTATTGGACTCGGTTTCCTATTTATCTCTATTTTGAATAGGTAATTCTATATGGATTTGGTTTCTATCCTTGGGCTATAAATACCCAAGTAACTTGGTATTTGTAAGACAAGACAAGAAAGTAGAAAACAATAGAAACATAGAGATAGAAAGAGTGAGTGAGAGAGAACTTTGGGAGCAAGGGTGTATTGGGTTTAAGGTGAGAGATTAAGATCTTGAGAAAAATACTAGGGAGATTATTGTAATCGGTGTTTCTTTTCTTATAGTGAAATCTTCTCATTATTCCCCGTGGAGGTAGGCATTGCCGAACCACGTATATTTTGGTGTTATTGTTCTTTATTGTTTTATTTTTCTTATACTATTATTTATTGTTTGGTAATCTTTGACTTCATTGACAAAACGGATCCTGTATTGCAAAGAAGGTGTTCTCACAAATATCTAGGTTGCGCGTTGTTGACGTTGTTGAGATTTAATTAATTACTACATATAGTTCAACAAGTGGTATCAGAGCCCACGGTTGATTGGGCGGGCTTCGGCCGGGATTTGGTCCAAGGTGGAGATTGTTAGGTGTGTGGACCAAATAGTCCCACATCCGAGCCATAGCAGATCTCTAAGGGGTTTATAAGTAATGGTCTGGTATCCACTATTGTCGAGGCCTTTTGGGTAAGTGAAACCCATAGGGAAAACCCCACACCATGGATATGGCCTTGGGCCTAGTGGTGACTAAGGTGGGGACAATGTCGACGGACTAGTGGTGGACCATGGGCCCAACAGATACCTCCGGCAATGGTGTGTCGACAGATTCTTTGGTTGTGACCACAAGAATTGGACAGTCTTTGCCTAATTGAACCTCATCATCGTCAGACTGACAACTCTTCAATATCTGTTGTTCAATGAACTGTTTTCTTCGTATTTTCTACAGCAGTGGGAGAAGCCCACTGTAATTCAATCTGGTCATCGGCAAAGTGTTGGGCGGGTTCTGAAGGGTATAGTACTTGCAGTTCAACCGCTTCATCACTGATCTCATGAGGTTCAACACAATGACCATTACATCTGTTGTTGTTGTGCATCATTTTGTCAAGTTTTTTGCTTTGCTTACTTCTCTTTCTCTAGTCGTTGTTGAAGTGAGGTCCAACAAAGTTGGAATGAATCATAAAATTGGAATGAAGATTACCCCTGTTAACTCTTTTGTCCATAAGCCGTTATCTGCCTCCGATGACGTTTAAGGGCCCGTCGGCGTTCGGCAAAGGCCTTAGAATGCATTTTTCGTCTTTCTAGAAGTAACAAAGTTATAAGTTTTTAAGGGCCCATCGGTGTTCGGCAAAGGCCTGGAATGCATTTTTCGTTTTCCTAAAAGTAACAAAGTTACAAGTTTTTCAGTAATATATATATAGGGAAATCATATTGACACCCAGTGTTTTACAAAGAGCTATCCAACATCTTAGATACAAGCCACAAAATTTAATTATATCCAAATACACTAATATACTAAGAGCTACCTAGATTTTAAGAAAAAGGAAACAATAGAAAAACGAAAAACAATAACACCAGTGGTAAAAAAAATTACAAATTGATAATCACAACTTAAACATATATAGATTTTGCTTAAAACATTTGTGTTAGAATGTTAGAAACATGGGATTGGAATTCTTTGGCTTAAACCTTAATTGAAAGGGGGATTTAGAGATAACACCCCCCCTCGAAAAGTTTGCACTCTTTGAGATACCCCACAGATTTGAAAATCCTTTGAGATACCCCCTATTTTCTTATTTTAAGCCGGTCAACCAAACCATTGATTAGTGTATTTTTCATATTGACTAAAATACCCCTTTCTTAATTTAAACTCTATCCTAATCATCCAGTCTAGTCAACAAGTAACCCACATCATCTAATCCTAGCCATTCACTAAAATAAAATTCTTAGAAGTACTCAAACGGAATAGGTATTAGTTTGGATAAGGGTCAAAATGCAGCTGGGCGCCGGCGGCTGACTCAAGTGCCCCCAAAATCACACGAAAGTACCTTAACCGATGTTTTTTTTTTTGGAGCAAAATAACCCCGCTTATAACCAATTACTCTACGCACTTTTTTCGGGTGAATCTCCTCGTGGACCAATTCTTTTTAAATTTTTTATACCATACTAATGTAGTGATTTTTTTTTTGGGGGGCGGGCGAGCAAGCATGGTTTTAGCTAGGGTCCCTTACCCTGTTCCATCAAGTAAAAAAAGAGTTGATTACAATCTCTTATACTGTTTGCCCATGGCATCATCATACACAATCTTTTTGACATCTTCCGAGAATAAACTAGGTACGACGTTAATATAACTACATGTAAGAATATTTGCTGGCAGTGCATCAGCAAGCTTTGTTTGCCTCCTTATAGATGTGTTTCACCGAAAACTCTTCCAGCTTGCTAATTTGATCCTTGATCCTCCTTATAGCATGCTTCATTTCCCAAGGTGGTTGTGCTGAATCTTTAATAAATGCAACCACATTGGACGAGTCTGTCTGTGCTCTAATTAACCTTTCTGATTCCATGCTCTGCTGCTAGTCTCAGCCCTTGCTCAAGACCTTGGAGCTCTATGAGTGATATTATTTTGTGTTGTGACCTCCCCTTGGCTGCTGCTACTACTTCCCTTTGGTGGTTTCTAATGACTGTTGCACACCCTGAAAGAATAAAATTATACTTAATGAAAGAACTAAATAAACTTAGATAAATTAAATATGTCCAGGATCGAATATGTATAAGGTATTGGTCACAAAATAAAATAATGTAGAAATATACAAAATATACATACCTGTATATCTTCTACATTCAATAAAACCATGGCTTAACTTCTCTCAATTTCTCCTTAAATCTACTTAGGTGATGGTCCTTATAATGTAGAGAGTGAGCATTGGGGGGGAGCTATAGAGTGTAGTACTTATATAGTCTTCCATCAAGACCTTTGAGTTCTTCATAATAAAGAACACTACTAATAATACTACTTAAATTATTACAACTTACATTATAATGTGGAAAACCAAAAGATTATATCAATTTAATTTAGAGTTAAACAAATGGTTATTGGGCCACCATTCTAACACACCCTCCTACTGTTTGTTTCAAGGTGTCATCAGTGTTTAATGTGTGCTTTCCCAGGTCAGGAGGCGCCCACTTGCAATAGACTGCCAGATTTGAAGTTTCTGTTATGTTAATGTTCTATATTTCCATCTTGTACTCCAGTGAAGCCAACTTGATTTTCACTTCTCTGAGAATCTTTTGTGTAACTTGGGTTGAGTGTTGTGTCTGGTTCTTGAAGATTCTCTGGTTTCTATAGATATAAAACCTAGGAAAGTGAGTTTCAAAGCATCTGCTCCTGGCCCTTTACGTCTTGCGTGTGTTTAAACCCATGTTAGTTCTTGCTCCCAGGTTCCATAAGTCTGTCTATGATACCCAACTGCATTCAATGCCATGCTCCATGTGCTCCTAACAAAAGTGCACTCATGAAACAAATGCACTTCATTCTCTCTGCCTTGCCAACATAGCACACACACATCAGACTGCATTACCCCAATTGGTTTAGTTTTGCCAGAGTCTTAATGCTTTGTGTAATAACCATCCAACTTATGAAATAATGTGGTAGTGATTTAGTGTAAGTTGCTATCCACTTCTCTTTTATGGAAAGATAATTGTTTTGTATCTATCTAACAAGATCCCACGTATTAAAAAAAATATAAAAAAAAAATACGAGGGAGGGAGATCAAGAAAGAGGCTCCGGTCAATTTTCTTACAGACCCGTCAGAAGGCAGATCAACACTACGCCCAGCCGATGTTTTGATATACAGTTGGTTTGAAGGGAAACATGCATGTGTTGACATTACAGGAGCATCTCCGATGATGGGATTTGGTAATGAAAATTTCGAAGTGGGTCAGGCTGCCATTAATCCAGTTGCAGCTAAGGTACAAAAATACGAGGGAGCATGTGCAGCGAACCAGCATTGTTTCATTCCTTTTGCTTTTGACACTTTTGGGTTTGTGGCACCAGAAACAGTTGAACTTCTCAGGAGGGTACAGAAGGTGATGAATAGCAATGTGATGACGGCGGGTTCCAATGAATATGTATTTCGTAGGATTGGTTTTGCGATTCAAAAAGGGTTTGCAGCACAATTTGTAGCGCGCTTGTCCTCTAACTTTGTGCAGTTCTTCTTTTATCAATAAAATTTGTTTTTTGTTTTAAAAAAGAAATCTACATACATGTGATTTTTATTTTCGCTATAATTTTTTTTTATATATATTGTAAGGGTCTTTTCCGCTAAAACATTTATTGTTGTTCTCTAAACAATATAACTCTATCCTCTATACAAGCTATTGTATCCACTTAACATGCATTTTTACTAAATCACATTATATATTCAAAAGTGTTGAGAGGTAGATTAGAGCTGGTTATCAAAGTATATGGGTCATGGTTCCATATGTATTACTTGGATTTTGTGGAAGAAGAAGAATGCATGAGTGTTTAAAGAAAAGAGATTATCAGTTTCAAGGATAGTTAGAGAGTACATGAACATGTGGCTCAACGGTTGCATCCATCTCACAAAGTGGAGAGGTCGTTGATTAGAAACACGTCATCAACTGATTGTTTGATATAAGTTTTCTCATATAATAAAAGGGTGGGGGTGCCCTCAACACCGTTTGCTAAAAAAAAGGATGGTTAGAGATGTGAAATTTATTATATTGTTCTGGTGTGGGGGATGGGAAGGGAGAATGGAGTACAGATTTGAGGAGTTTCTTGGCAATTACACCAAGCAAAATGAGGGATTTATGTTTAGACTGAGTTATGTTCTCTATTGTTTCTTATGTTTTGGGTTGTACGAGTATATAGTCTTTTGTGAACTTAACTATACATTAAAAGTTTTTAAGAACTTTTCGCAATACAAATTTTTTGTTTGTTCAATATGAGTTTTGTCCTCAGTCGAGGCATGGAACTCATGCATTAAATTGAAGAGTACAATCCACATATATTAATAATATGGAGCAAATAACATGTTTTTGTAATTTAGAGAACAACAAGCAACAATTTAAAGGATATTGTTTTGCTGTTACAAGAGAAGAAAACATTTTTTAGAGGACAAAAAAAAAATCTTGAATTTGGTAGTAATGTGTGGTTTTGTTAGATTTTTAGAGTAATTTTGAAAAACCTTTTGAAATCATAAGGATGTTTTTTTTCGAAACACAACTTCTCAGTAAAAAAAATATAAAATTTTGTATTTTTATTAATATTTGAATATTTATAAAAAATTTAATTTTTAAAATTTTATAGTCACGTGGAATCTCGTTTGAAAGATATCGTCGAGATCTTTCGTCGAGATCTTTTCAACTATATACACCATGTTCATTTTCGATTTTTAAATCACAAGTTATAGAATTTTCGAATGTTAAAACCAAAAAGTTATAAACCAACTGTTGTTGTTTGTTTTTTTCTGAGTTTTGTACTAACTTAAAAGGATGTAATACAAAGATAATTCTGAGCCCACGTCAGGGCCTATTGGGGAAGATAGTACTTGGGCTTCTACAAGCTTTCTCTCTTTCTTTTCTGGTGGATTCCTTCGTCGAAGACTTGAAGTAAAAAAAATAAAAAATAAATAAAAAAGATTTTTATATTAGACAAGGTGACCCTCTTTCCCCTTCCTTGTTTATCATTACTATGGAACTCTTGACTAGAATGATTGAGGATAAGTGCACTCAAGGAAAAATTCATGGTATTAAAGCCTCTAAGAATAGCCCCGCTATCTCTCACCTTCTTTTTGCGGATGACATCTTCATTTTCGCTAGAGCTAATCCTGCTGAGGCTAGAGAGATCATCCAAACGCTTAATGATTTTTGTTCAATTTCTGGGCAAAAAATAAACTTCTCTAAATCGGGGGTTCTGTTTAGCAATAACACTCCTCTCCACCATCAGTTGTGCATTTTAGACACCCTCCAAATGAAACATCTTGACACTAAGGGGCTTTACTTAGGGAGTCCTCTCTTTATGGGTGAAAAAAAGTCTACTCTCTTTAAGTTCCTTATCCAAAGAGTTGAAAAAAGACTTGCTGGCTGGAAAGGAAAAGTCCTATCTCAAGCTGGTAGAACCATCCTCATAAACTCTGTTACCTCTGCTATCCCTTCCTATCAGATGACTTGTTTTAAGATCCCTAAAATGATTACTGATAAACTTAACAAACTTCAAAGGGAATTTTGGTGGGGTTCCAAAGGAAATAACAAGAGAACCATGCATTTTTTGAACTGGGATCACTTGTGCCTACCCAAAAAATGGGGGGGGCTTGGGAATCAAAGACCTCGAAAAACAGAATGAGGCCCTTCTTGCTAGGATTGCCTGGAGACTAGCCTCCAACCCTGGGAACCTGTGCTCTACCATCCTTCAAACTAAGTACTTCTACAGATCTCAAGCCCTCAAAATTCATAGCAATTCTACTCCATCTTGGATATGGAGATCCCTTTCTAATATCATCTCCAAAATGCTGCCTCATTACTGCTGGGATATTGGCAATGGCTCTTCTGTCAATCTCTGGTCTGAACCTTGGATCCCAAGTTTAAATTCATACAAAGTTCCTTCCCCCAATCCTGCTCCGACCAACATCACCCCCACCTTTGTTCAAAATCTCATTCTCCCTCACTCAAATCTCTGGAATACTGACATGTTAATCCAATTCCTTGATAACACTACTATTAGCCACATAAAGAATACTACTATCTGAGGCTCTGACTCTGTTGATAGACTAAGATGGATGGGTACTAAACAAGGAGTCTTCAGTGTTAAGTCTATGTATAGGCTGCTCACTACCTCTCTCCTCCCTCCCCATAGTTTTACAAAGCCAAATCTTAGAATCTGGAAGTGTAACGCCTCCCCTAGAGCTGTTCAATTCACTTGGAAGTGTCTTAATAATTGTGTTCCCACCAGAGAAAGGATTGGTAGATTTGTGCAACTTCCTGCCTATAACTGCCCTATGTGTAATGCTCCTGTTGAGACCCTAAAACATATGTTGATAGACTGCCCTTACACCTTGTCGGTTTGGTTTTCTAGTCAAATGAAATTCAATATCAGACCCTATCAACATTTAAGTGTTAAGGACTGGATTAAGTTGTGGTTTTCCAAACCACCTAACTGTGTTAACAACCCTGACTTCTGGAGCTCTTTTTGTGTTTTTGCTACTTGCGGTATTTGGAAGCATAGATGTATTAGAGTGTTTCAGAACATTTACATAAGTCCAGCAAAAGTAGCTCAATACATTGATTATAATGTTGCTAGATACAAGTCAGCTAACAGTTTTGTTTCATCTGTGATTCCAAACAACCAGGCTACTATTTGGATTCCACCAAGATTTGGATTTGTTAAGATAAATGTGGACATAACATTTTCTGGACCTACTGATCCTATTGGCATTGGTTATCTAATAAGGGATTTCAATGGCACTTTCATAACTGCAGGCAATGAATCAGGAACTGCAGCTACATCTGACGAGGCTGAATGCAGAGGCATTAAAGCAGCAGTCACCAAAGGGATCCAACTGAAACTGAAATTCGTCGAAGTGGAGACGGATAACAAGAGTGCTGCTGAGTACTTGCAGGGAAAAAAAATAATAAATTTGTCATGGCCAGCAACAGTGATACTGGATCAGACAAAACAACTTTCTGTTTTTTTTAATTCTGTTACTTTCATTTTCTGTAAAAGGGCAGGAAACGGCGCAGCTCATATTTTGGCTTCTCATGCCAATATTAGCTCGTCAGTTCCTTGTTCCTTGGCTTCTCCTCCAGCTTGGCTTTCAGACCAGCTAAAACTAGATAGTCTGTTCTGTAATCTGTACTCTGGTTAATGCTTTTAATATATTATGACTATTTAAAAAAAAAAAAAAAATACCTTTAAATAGATAATATTATTTTGGGTAATATCCCAAAAAAGCCCCATGTTTAGGTGCCTCTTCCCCAATAGGCCCTGACATGGGGTCATCTTCTCAAACAAGCCCTTTGACTAGATCATATTTTTTAGTAGGTCAAAATTACCCTTGTATTCTTTCTTCTAAACTCAACCTTTTATCCTCTAAAACAAAGATAAGACAAAAAAACAGTTGGTGTATAATTTTTTGGTTTTAACATTTGAAAATATTATAACTTGTGTTTTAGAAATCGAAAATCAACATGGTTTATATGGTTGGAAAGGTCTCGACGAGATCTTTCAAACTAGATCCCACATGGCTATAAAATTTTAAATTTAAAAAATTAATTTTTTTATAAATATTTGAATATTTATAAAAAATTCAAAATTTCATATTTTTTTTTACCGAGAAGTTGGGTTTCGAGAAAAAACTCCTTATGCTTTCAAAGGCTTTTCAAAATTACTCTAAAAATCTAAAAAAATCACACATTACTATCAAATTCAGGAGTTTTTATTTTTGTCCTCTAACATATATCTTCTTGTCTTCTAACACCAAAGCAATATCCTCTAAATTGTTGTTTGTTGTTATGTAAATTACAAAGGCATGATATCCATTCCATATTATTAATATATGTGAATTATAGTCTGTAATTTGATGTATGAGTTCGATGTCTCAACTGAGGACAAAACCCTTATAGTACAGAAAAAAAAAGAAAAAAAAATTGTATTGCTATGAAAAGTTCATAAAAATGTTTAATGTATAGTTAACTTCATAAAAGAACATAACCCAGTCTATATATTGTTTTTTAGGTTACATCTCAAACCATAAGAAAAAAGAAAAAAAACATAATCCAGACTAAACATAAATTCCTCCTTTTGCATTGTGTAATGTCAATAAGCTCGTTAAATTTGGACTCCATTCTCCCTTTCTATCCCTCACACCAAAACAATATAATAGCTCAAATCTCCATCTAATCATTATTTTATTTTATTTTTTGGCAAACGGAGTTGAGGGCACCCCTTACCCCTTTAAATTACATGAGGAAACTTATATCAAACAATCAGTTTACTGGCATATTTCGAACCAACGATCTCTCCACTTTGTGAGATGGATGCAACCATTGAGCCACAGACTCGAGTGCTCTCTAACCATCATTGAAACTAATAGTCTCTCTTTATTTAAACACTCATGTCTTCTTGTTTTCAACAAAATCCAAGTAATACATATAAAACCATGACCAATATACTTTGACAACTAGCTTTAATCCACCTTTCAAAACTTTTCAATATATAATATAATTTAATAAAGATACTTTAGCATTAAGGGGTGACATTAGCTTTAGGGATCTGTTGACCAAGTGGGCATATGCTCTACAGGAACAGTGGTAACTCAGCTGTATTGGACATTTGGGGATGTTTGTGCCCCCCTGTTTCTTTCTTTTCTCTTCTCTGTCTTTGAGTGGCCTGTTATGCTCAGGAGCTAGGTGTAGAGAGTTGTTTTGGTTTTTTACCTAACGGTGTACAGTCTTTGTACATGCTGATCAGGCGATGTATATCCTACCTTTGGGTGTGAATATAATGTTGTTTGATTCAGAAAGAGAAAAAGAGACATACTTTTTATCAAAAAAAAATATTATAATTTAATAAATTTGCATGTTAAGTTGATACAATAGCTTGTTTAGAGGATAAAGGTATATTGTTTAGAGAACAACAATCAATGTTTTAGCGGATAAAACCCTTACAGTATATAGAGAGAAAATTATCGAAAAAATAAAAAACACATTTTTTTTTCTTTTTTTTTCATACCCATGTGGGATCTTGTTAGATAGATCTCGTCGAGATCTTTCCAACCATATACATCATATTGATTTTTACTTTCTTAATTAAAAGATATACAAGTTATAAATAATATAACAAAAAATATTAATTAATATTAAAAAATTTGTTTTTGTCTTTTCTTATTTGTCTTATTCTGTTTTTTTTTCTTTTGTTTTTAGTATGAAGGGTATAATGGTCTCACAAAAATTGCTAAAAGGTAATGTGATGGGTCAGGGGGCTTGTTTGAGAAAATAGCCGCATGTCAGGGCCTATTGGGGAAGAGGCACCTAAACATGGGGTCTTTTTGGGATATTACCCTATTATTTTTTTATAAAGAAAAACCTCTCAATTCTGATACAGAGAATCGGATATCCACGGAAAAATCTGTTTTTTTAGATACAGGATATTTTCCTAAAATCAGTTTTTTAATCAATGATTCAATGTTCAACCCTTTCTTTTTGCTTAAAATTCCCAAAGTAGCCTCAAAGTTGTACTTATCCAGTGTCCTAACAACCCCCTATTTTTTACTATTTTATTTTTTAATCAACTACTCTACCTAAAATGGGTTCTTTCATATTCCCTCAGCTTTGATGTTCTCACACACTCTCTTTCATCTGACATTTTTTATTTTGCTCATCAAAACCAGTGCTTCTCTCTGTCACTCACACTATTTTTTTTTTTTAATGGATTATCAAACAACACTTGTTTCAGACTCCAACAGTATTGGAAGCAATAACATATGTAAATATGAAAAAACCCATTCACCAGAAATCACAATAATACCCAATATAGTAGCTTTAAATCACTTATCTTTGAATCTTGAATCAATCTTGTTTGATACCCAAAACTCAAATTTCTCTTGTTATAGTGATGCAAAGATTATAGTTTCTGATACTATTGATATACCAGTTCATAGATGTATATTATCAGCTAGAAGTTCTTATTTCAAGAAACTGTTTTCTTCTTCAGAAGAAGAGGAAAAAATAGAAGAATATACTATAAAGGAAATAATGAAAGATTTTGAAGTTGGGTTTGAATCAATGGTTTTAGTTATTAGGTATTTGTATAGTGGGAAGATTAAAGATTTACCAATGAATGTTTGTATTTGTGTTGATGATGATTGTCAACATTTGGGTTGTAAACCAGCTATTGATTCATTGGTGGAACTTCTTTATGCTTATTTTGTCTTTCAGATCCCTGATATGGTTGCTCTCTATCAGGTATATATTACCAACACCCAGTATTGTTAAATTAAACAAAATTATATATTGTTTAATTCATGTTTAAATTGTCGAATGCTTGCATATAGTTCACGCCTTTCACCCAAATGCAAATATATAGGTAGTAGAACCATGTATAGATTCATGGTTTATTATATACACCATTGTGAGGTTGTACCTATTTTCCATTACAGCAGTCGCAACTCACAGTGTTTAGTGTCTTCTTTATCTCAATATCTTGAATCTGTAATATAGATTTTTAGATATCAGGGTTTATAAATGAACTTCTGTTGTTCTTTTACTTGCAGTGCCGCCTACTGGACATTCTTGACAAAGTCTTATGGGATGATAATATTCTGGTGATACTGTCAGTCGCAATAATTTGTTCTACAGCTTGTGAGAGGTTGCTGTCAGAATGCATTGAGATTGTTGTGAAATCTGATATAAACATTGTTACTCTGGAAAAAGCATTGCCTCCGGACATTTTAAAACAAATCATGGATTCGCGTTCAGATTTAACAATAGGTGATCCTGAATGTAACAAATTTCCAAATAAACATGTCAAGAGAATACACATGGCTCTGGACTCAGATGATGTTGAACTAGTGAGATGGTTACTCAAAGAAGGTCATACTACTTTGGATGACGCTTATGCACTACATTATGCAGTAGCTTATTGTGATGTGAAAACTACAGCAGAGATTATTGATCTTGGGCTTGCTGATGTTAATCATCGGAATGCAAGGGGATATACCGTGCTACATGTAGCTGCAATGAGAAAAGAACCTAACATAATTGTCTCTCTTCTGACAAAGGGTTCTCGACCTTCTGATCTTACACCAGATGGGAAAAAAGCAATTCAAATTTCGAAGAGGCTTGCTAGATTTATAGATTATAATAGATCTACGGAAGAAGGAAAGTCATCTCCTAAAGATTGTTTGTGCATTGACATATTGGAGCAAGCTGAAAGAAGAGATCCACTATTAGGGGAAGCTTCTTCATCTTTAACAATGGCTGGAGATGATCTGCGAATGAAATTGTTGTACCTTGAAAACAGAGGTAAGATACTCTACTTTTTTTTTTACTTCTAAAATGTATTTTGCTTTATATTTTCTTTGCTTGTATTATCATATATAAGTAAGTAGAATAATTTATTGGATACGTCATGTCTTGTAAATTTACAGAGTGGATAGGATCATATGTCTCGAACAATTGTTTTTTCTCTAGGTGCACTCATCAGCATGGACGACTGATCTACTGTGTCAGATAATGGTACCTGAGAAATAACTATTATTCATCAGCTTTCATTTTATTAAGTAGGAAGTGGTCGGGGACTATGCCATCAAGTAAGATTTTTGAATATGTTCCAGTTGAACATTTCTATACACTTAGAACTTTTGGGGGGTTAATTGCTAGTCCTGAATATGGATAGCCTAACTAGTAACTGTGTTATTAACTGGTTTAAATGACTTTTTTGCTTTTTGTTGTTGAAGTAAGGTATATTATCATGATTGCTTATATGGGTGACCTTTTCTTCAGTTGGTCTGGCAAAACTTCTGTTTCCCGTGGAAGCAAAAGTCGCAATGGACATTGCACAAGTTCATGGTACTGTAGAATTCTCATTCGTTTCAAATTCCACAAGGTTTGTTGTTGGGCAGTTAGCACCAATGAATTTGAACACGATACCTTTTAAGATTCAAGAGGAACATATAAACAGGATGAAAGCGCTATCCAAAACTGGTAAGTATGATTTCACTTTTTCCTATAGAGGACCTGCTTGTGGAGGATTTTCCTCCTTTTTTACTTGTTTCTTTCTTCTTTTCTGTCCAGTATCCACCATTATTAACTTATCTTCTGAAATGATTTATTACCCTTAATCAAATACAAAATTTAAGTTTTGCATACTTCTTAAAGTTGTTTATCATATGATGACAAATATTTGGTTCTCTATGTCTGAGAACAGTGGAACTTGGAAAACGCTTCTTCCCTCGATGCTCTGAAGTACTCAACAAGATTATGGATGCAGACGATTTGTCGGAACTAGCATACCTACGGAATGGCACCTCAGAGGAACGTGTGGCTAAGAAAAGAAGGTATGCAGAACTCCAGGATGTCTTGATTAAAGCATTTAGTGAGGACAAAAAAGAGCTCAATCAGTTCGTAGCCATGCCCTTGCCATCGTCATCGTCATCTTTGGCAAAGGTTCTTTTGAGATCGAAAAGTATTCTCCACACCAAATGAAATTGAAGATATAAAATTCAATATTCTGTATATAAAATTCTTAATTTCCGGCAGCCTGTGACATTTTCATGTGTTTGAATAATCCAGTTTTTTTTTTATTTTGACAGCAGTATGAAGTTTTATTATCAAGTTCTTTTCATTTTGACAATGCTATTCTTTTCATTTTGAGGCCTAGCAAGTTGCCATGAAATTCCAGAGCTTAACTGGTTTTTGTTTTCTATTTCGTGTAAATTATAACTGACGAATGGGAATTGTGTATCCATTCATATTCAGAACTTTATCTTGGAGCTCTAATGAAAAAGCTCCAATAAAAAAATTTGTAATAATACCAAAGCCAACAATAACACGCTTGAACTTATAGTTTACTTCGACAAATGACAATGAAATCCAAGAAAACTTGTATATCATATATTCAACTTACTGATGATCTTACAGTGACTGACAAATGCCTCTATCATAAAGTGCAATGGCCGAGACAAGAAAAAAAGATGAAGAAACAGATGCTAAAAACACACAAAGTACTCGGGGCCTTCAGCTTGGGCTTTCCCCTCTGCCACAGTAACTAACAAGCTTTGTTGTTGAAGCTTCATGATATAAAGAGTTTCTACATTGCTAAATTTATCAGACAGTATACTGGGGTTCTCCTTGAAATTTGGCCATGGCCCCATTAGCCTTCTGAGATTCTGCCCTTTCTTCTCTTTTCTTCTTTTCTCTGAAAGATAAGATATAAATTCATATCTAGTTTGTAAGCAAAATGTCACAATGTGGCGGGAGTCATAAAGTGTCAAGACGTTTGAATATCGAGGTAATAAGCGGTTGCCCCCTGATTTTTTTTTTTTTGTTTTTGTTTAGTCCTAAATTTTTACTTAATTTTATTGACAATTATGCTTTTCCCTTGGTGTTTAGCATTAGCCTATACATAAACAAAACCACCAAAACTGCCATCTAAGCAATTTTTAGTGGTATTAATCTAGGACGTTATTCTAAACAAAATCATGACCAACAGTCCAAATATAATATATTAACAATTCAAAGCCATTATTTTCAGTTAACTAAGAGGATGAAAGAGTGTTTCTCAATTTCTTGTTTTCTTAACTACTTTAATGGTTTGGGCTCAAATTTTGTGGATGTGGAATTGAAAACAGGGTATCCTGAAACATTTAACAGAATGTTGGGGGTACTCTAAAACACATTCAATCATGGGTACAATGAGGTATCTTCACCATGTACGAACTGATATCCAGGGTACGTTGTGGTCTTGTGGATTCAATCTCAGAATCGATTTCCACAACTTCGTGCAAATCTAACACTTTAAATGACTCAAGATCATCAGCATTGTTCGCATTTGGGTTCACCTTCAATGTCGCTATCAAAATCATCTTCTACTTCGATTACACACCTACAACCATAGTTTAAAATTCCGAATCCGGGCGAAATTTCGGATTCAGAAAAAACGGTATATTCCGACCCTCGAAACAAATATGTCACCTGAAATGTCGGGAATATTCTCGGATATTCCCAAAATTTACAATGTCGATTCTCTAAAATCCGGCATATTCCGCCGAAATTTCGCGAAATATGTCCGCATTTTGAACTATGCCTACAGCTACAGGTTTAAAGTAGTGATGGTACAAGCGTTGGGATCTCCTTTGACCATCAGATTTGACGATACTTGCCATTGATGTGGTTTCAACTTAGGATTTTGAAAATGGGAATGAAAGTCAACAGTTTTCTCAGGTGCAAGAAAAGGGTTTTGTAGACAATGAAAGAAGATGGAGAGTTTTTCAACAATTTAAGGTATATTTAGCACAAACAACAAAATTGGGTAACGTAGCATACTTTACGCGTGTCCACAATGTATTCTTTTGATTTTTTTTTTTTTTTAAGTAAAATCTACCTTGAGTTTAGTGTTGATCATGATTGGCTATAGATTAGATCTGGACCATTGAACATAGTTTTATTTCAATCAATGACCCAGATTAAAACCATTAAAGATAGTTAACATGGCAGTTTTGGTGGTTTTGTATATGGTGGGGGCTAATGCTATCAGTTACGGTATTAAATGTCAATAAAATTAAGAGAATGTAAAAGTGGGGGCAATCACTAAACTAAAAAAAAATTGGGACGCAAAAACAGATATAAATCTCGGGGCAATCACTCATTACCTCTTGAATAAAGATTTAACAATTACTATTAGGGTGGTCAAACAGACTCAACAAATATGAACGAGATCTCCAAAATCATTCTAGTGTAACTGTGTAAGACATTATACCATGACAACACTAACTACAAAGGTTGGCCGAGTTTAGAAGGAAATTGTACGTACCTATTTACATATTCTTTCAGAAGTTCCTTTGCTTGACACAGCTTCGAGAGCAAGTTGCGGTACACATCAAGGTCCCGGTCAACACTCCGTTTGTCCACGTTTAAGGCTGCACAAAGCTGTTAAATAGCAAGCGATGAGTACAAGAAAACCACATGTCTACAGAAGCCAATTAGAGACAATGATATCCACATCTTATATATGCATGTGCTGCTATAAACAGCTATCCCGCATTTATAGCAAGATAATAAAAGACACTTGGGCGACTTGCATATATATTGTATACTTCACTTACCTATTGATTGCCAGCTCTTCTCCCACTTCCATTATATCTAACTAACCTGTAAAGGGCTGTCCCCATATTCACGTTAATGATATATATGTTATACATCCTTTATACTTAGCATTGTGCAATGTGATTACGTCACTCATTTTAATACAACAAGAGAAGCCTAGGACTAGTACAAATATAAGAAAGAGAGGAAACCATGAAATAGTATGAAGTACGCACTGCTTCATACATTAGATATGTATGAGACCCTAAAAAGAGAAGGCATAGTATCACATAAGGGTCAACTATGCAATAGTAGGGCAAAAAATATGACCTTTTCTAAGACAGCAGGATTTGTAGCTTTTGCCAACTCAAGAATACGAAACAGCCCCACCGCAAAAAAACGACTATAGCTGAAACTACCCTTACTCGCAGCTCGTTCTGAAATGTCTTTCAAAACTTCCTCAATTTCTCCCTCTTTGGAAGAAAATTCAATTATTGAACTGGCATTCTGAGAGCGAGCCCACTCTTCCACTTTTTGTGCATCAAGTCTGAAGAAAACAATGCCAACGGTTCAAGGTCCAGACATAACTGAAAATTAAACCTGTCCCTAATGAAGGAACAGAGTAGAAACTTCATGTTTATAAAGAATAACATTGAGAACTTTGATCGATTACGCTACATCTTTTCGTGGACCTGTAGGGTCTATTACAGAGTAGCCACCAACTATATTAATAATGTTCACTAAGTTATAAGATGAAAAAGATTATGGTCAACAGTGAATTAGGTATGGAGCAAAAGGCATATTGAGGAGGTAACCCTCGACAATGTGTAACAATATTTCCGGCTGAAAAAAACTAGGTTAATGGTAGCTCGATCCTTTTACTAACTATTACTCTACCGTGTACATATCACATGTTATGCTAAAGTGAAAGTAGCATACAGAATCCAATTTAACACTAATTACGCTAATTTTAATCCCCCCTCCAAAAAAATAAAAAACAGTAACATGTATCACCTCACACATTCAACATTAAGGACAGGTTTAATGCATGGTCACCGTCTTTACAAAAAATAAAAATGCGCAAACCTGTATTGTTCTGGATCCTCATTCAATGCATGTACATAAGCTTTAAACATTGCATCACGATCTTCGTCACTTGGATACCCATCCATTAATTGATCATAAACAGTTACAAAACCAAGAGCAAATACAACATCATAACGATAAGATTTTTTATACCTTATCAAATGTTGTTGTACTATTAATTCTTGTAATACTGTATTATATACACTTGGTATTGGTCTTTTATACTCTTTCAAGAATTTCAATTTTGTTTCAGCTACTGTTGGAACATCTACAACAACAACAAAAAAAAAATCCAAATTCAGTGGCAAAATCGTAAATATCAAGATTTTGACATTTTTTTTTTTTTTTTGTTTTACCTTCTGTTTTGCATTGAATAGCTTGTGATTGTGATGAACTTGAATTGGAGAATCGTTTAGTGATGGAAAAACTTGATTGTTGGAATCGGAAAATTTCGGAATTAGAACCGAAATATCGGGTTTTTGGTAATGATACTTTGTGTATTGAAGTGAATGGTAAAGAAGAGATAGAAGCCATTAATGTTTAAGATTTGGGGGAATTTTAGAGAAATTAGGGTTTTCAGAGTTGGGGACTGTTTGGCATTTTCGAATGAAAAAATCAAGAAAAGGTAGAGAAGATGATATGAAAGAAGGTTTTATTTAGTAGTTTTGTTATCTAAATGTTCAACCACAAGAAGATTGACACGTGTAATATCATGTGACTTTAGAGTTTAGACTGTGAAGTCTTTCTTTAGTTCTTATCTTATCTGATTGGGATGGAAGACGTCGGGTAAGTAAAGCCAAAACCAAAATATCCCAAGTTTTTTTTTTTTTTTTTTTTAATCCAAAATATCCCAAGGTTTAGTTTTTATCTTATCTGTTTATTGACTTTTTTTTTTTAATCTAAAATAAATCATGGAAATGAATGCAGGCCCCATTAAGAGCCCAAAAAGCAACATTTTCCTATCTAAGGAACAAAATGTAAAAAAGGCCCCAAAATTGTGTTGAAACAAAGCATTGAGTTCTTGGCATAGTAAGCATTCATCTCTTGGCATAGTAAGCATTCCTCTTGGCATAGTAAGCATTCACCTCTTGGACTTTAAAATGGGGCCTTTTTTACATTTTGTTCCTTAGATAGGAAAATGTTGCTTTTTGGGCTCTTATGGGGGTCCATTTTTTTTTTCCCTGAAAATAAATTTTATTAATAAAAATATGAGGAATTATACAAAATTAAGGATAAACGACACTAGAAACTGTGTTGCAAGCTTTTTTGAATAGCAAAACTAATTTTATAAAATATATATTCACTAGTTGTACCCGTGCCTATCGGCACGGAAATTTTAACTAATTTTTATTATATTTGAGTTGAATATATTATTTTCAATTAAAATTTTAAAGTATACATAAACGTTTATGAATTATTGGAGTAGAACAATTTTAAAGTACAACATATATATAGTATTAGTATTACACAAACATTTTAGAATTATTGGTATACCTTTCTTCTACCTACATCAACTTAGGGTTTTTTTTTTGTTCCAATGTTTGTGTTTTCCATATGTTTTTATGTTTCTCCTATATATGTATCCCAATGAGAAAGAAAGTCACAACAACAATAGTCACAACAATAATCAAAATGATCAATATCTTTGTAATCAAAATAGAAATAACATCATGTAGATATAAACAGCTAAATTTTATTTTTACTATGAACCGTGTGTTACCTGTTTCTAATGGATTGCCCCAAGTACCTCAGTTTGAGTTTGTAAAAGTTCATAATTTTCAGTCAGTAAAGACCTTAACAGTTAAAATCTTAATAATAGAAAAACACTTATTCAAAATAGTGTATTACATGAAAACACTAAAGCCTAAGATTGACAAACCGGTAAATATATCCCCCAACTTGACACTCGTTGAAATTTCTCTGTTTAGTAAAATATAGCAGTAAGAGTTTTTTTTTTTATGTTATGGCCAAAAAGTCAAAAGCCCACCCTTATCTCTAACTAAAAATGTTCATGTAACAGTAGTAATAACACTACACATTGAATGGATTGGAGATTTGTTTGTAAGGTTTTATCGATGAGTGAAGATTTTGTCTTATCTCCTTTTTGCGGAACTTTAATCTTCTTTATGCAAGAAGGATACTTCATTGTTTGTTCTTGCTATAAGTGTCCTCAATGTACCCATGGCTTGTTTAATATAGTGAATAAACTCAAGTAAGTTATATTATCCTTTCATCTCTAGGTTATATAAGCATGAAACGAATATCTAGTAAGTGAATAAATCCAATGTAATTATTTTTTCATGGAATCTGCTGCAGTATTCTGCCTATAGGTGTGTATTATGAAAATGTTACTCTTGTCTAGAAAAAAAAAGACTACATTGCAAGTATGTATGTGTGTGGATCTTGATGCAAGTTATCAAATTTCACCCATGTTTATTCTTTATAGATAAATTCATGGATGCAAAAAGTTGCTTGTAGATTTCAAACTGCCTATTTCCGACCAAATTTGTTAATTGTTTTGATTCTTATATGAAAATACTATGCGTACAAAATATTTTGCCTTCAAATGAAGTGTAATAGTACAAAATATACAGTTACATAGGGCTAAAGCAAGTGAGAGGTAGTCACTGGCTCCTCAACATACATAAGAAAAAAAATAAGCTAAGGTGTTGTCTAATCCAAGGTAAGATCTCTGAATATGTGATTCGATCATTCAACAGTAACTCCACCAATCCAATGCCACAGTGTGCTTATAATCATGGAGATAGCCTTGCAAAAGTTAGGATCAAAACCCTCAAAGATTATAATAGTATGAGGTAGGTATTTTCACAGTTTGGTACCAGTGTTCTGTTGATCTGAGTAGGCCACATCTTCAGGACTTCAGAAACTGTTTTACCGAGTTACAGCTGATCAAAATTCACCAACATCAATGAGTTCACCTGCAAGTTTGTCTCAAATGGCATTGACGAAGCTGCAGCAGAAGAGATAGTGGGCAATTTCACTTTCTTTGGTAGAAGTCATTGATATTGGTGTTGACTGCTATGGTAAGTCTAGATAGGATCAAGAAATAGATGAATGACATACAAAAACTAAGAATTGAACCAACAGAGTATCTATGGCATAATATGTAGATTAAAAATCCAACATAATTACGAATAAATAAGGTGAATTGTGACAGTTAAATAAAAAAATTGATTTGTGTGTGCTAAGAACTTTTAATCACCACTTCACCAGATGATTTAACCAAAGTTTACTAAGACTTTACAAAGTCACTTATATTCACAAAATACCTCAAACACTTCGATAATTTTGTTTTTCATATCCAACTCATAGCTTTGCACAAACCCTTTAATAGTATTTTTTTCTCTATTTATCGAGCTTCAAAAACTTTTATTTTCAATCTAATCCGATGTCAATTTTTCTCATATTACTATACTTCTTAAAGATGAAGTAAAAGTGTAGAGAGCCACAACCACGACAATGAAGATACTCTTACATTATCCGGTTCTTCTTAACCAAAACTCGGTCGGTTTATTTTGACCCGGTGATTCATGTCAGCATCGTTATAGTCAGATTCTACTTGAAAACTCGTTTCTAAATCCATGTTTCAAACTCATTCTAAGCACCTAGAAGTATAAAATTTATTGCAAGACCTCTGTTTAATTGTATTCAAAGTAATTAAGAAAGTAACAAAGATACTGATCATATCTTACTGCTAGAAGATCTCAGTCAAACTAAACAATGGACCACACAAAATCATGTGAAGTTGTGAGCCAAAACTGATTACAAAATTAATTCTTATGGATAAAAATTGTTACTTCTAAGATTACTCTAGGATGAAAGATTGAATAAAATGCAAAGTAAAAATTGAATGAAATTCTTAATTTGCGCTACTTAGAGCAGAAGAAGAGTTATGTACCTGAAATCTGAATTGTTGAAATCTTCTGAACTTGAGATCTTTTAATTGGCCACTTTGACAGACTGTGAACAACATTTCCGTACACAGAAGTCCAACTCTGTAAACACATATTTCCATCCTTATGATAATGTGTTGGTCTGTGGATTTCTAGAGAAAAAGTCAATGGACGAGCTCTATTTTTTATGGGCGGCAAGCTCAGAACAATGGTTGAGCTTATATATTGATGAATGTTTGTGATATTGAGTGAGCTTTGGCATCATAACCCATGGAAGCTAATAATGTAACGTGTATAGTGATATTTTTATGTTTGTAATGGTCCATAATATATTATATGTCGCATCTCTAATCAGAACGCAATTTGTCGGGATAAAAAAAAACTTTCTTCGAAGTAATGAAATTCCCTAAAAGAATGATATGATAGTTCTATAACATGTGCACATCAAATCTAATATAGTAACTGTTGCTTTTGTCAAGTTTTTTGCGTTAGTCAAGTGTCAGGTATTATAATGTGATAATAATTTGCCACGTTTTTATAAAGCTATCGTGCTTAAGAAGATGCGGGAAACTTTAGTGAGAGATACATCTTAGATTCAGATTAAGGTTAGATGCACATAAAGCAATATTATGCATATAAAATAATGAATAATGATATCGGAATAAGAATTAAACAATGATATTTAATTGATACAACATACCTATAGTAGATTTTGAGAGATGGAGGCGATTGCAGCAGAATATTGTGAACAGAGAGAAGCATAATTTGGTAAATGGAGGCAAGTCTCACTGGCAAGAATCTTGTTTAATTAAAATCCAAGTATTAGAGGCTATTATGAACTGAACATAAACATACGACACCTTTGTATTAAGAAATAACAAAAGAAAGACAAACTATTTGCAAGTCATACATCCATATGCCAAATAGGAAGTTGAAGAGGATACTATCCAAATCTATATTATAAGAAGTTATAGAGTTATACTTTCCTTTTTTTTTTTTTTTTTTTTTTTTTTTTTCCGCTCAAGGGTGATTAAATTGATAAGAAAAATGTAAATCTACATAGAAGAGCAGGGATTTATAACATCTTTGACTCTGAAAAGAAAATTAAAAAAACCTATAGTACATAGAATTGTACATTTACACAGAATTGTTTTAGAATAAGAAGTAGATACATCTACGATTCCTAAATTGAATGGTCCGTAATTGGTCACCACATTTCTTTTCTACCATCCTCTTTCTGCTCTCACTTCAATGAAACACACTGCTAAATTTTCATAGAACTTATGTATGTTCTCTATTCTTCTTCAACTTCTATCATTGAAACTGTGGATTCTTAATTCTACTAAATACATTTCAGGTATTCTATCACAGTTTAATTAGTATATCAAGAAATTGGAAATGGCTACCTACCTACTCATAGTAATGCATTGAAATAAATATGAATACAATAAACTCATTTTTACTTGGTTCATACCATATAGTACTGAGATTGTTCAAATGGTACATATTCATTTTTCCATAGCAAAGATCGAAATATCAAAAGACGATCCAAATATCTATTGGAAGTGCCAACCCATAAAACTTAATGTTGATAAAAAAAAAAAAAAATTGCAGCACAGTTTGTAGCGTGCTTGTCCTTTAGCTTTCTGTAATTCATCTTTTATCAATAAAATTTGATTTTATTATTAAAAAAAAAAAAAGTCCTATTGAAATGAGCAATCTTGTAGTAGTAATAAGTTCATTGTGACGTTCTAAACAAAAATAAAATTTTAAACTTCACACTACCATGTTGATAATTGCTCTCAAGTCTTAAAGTCTTGATACCAAAAACTAAAAGAAAGATAACTATAAATGTTAAGACTCACTCAGTGGCACCATCAACAATCCTTATGAAAAATATCCGACATTGTGAGTTTATAAAGATATGCAACATATTAAGATCACAATGTGACATATAGTCTTAACCATAGGTGAAAAAATTGCAAAAATTCGTAAATATTCAATGAATATATTCGTTTTTCTAGAAATCGGATATTGGAATATTCGTGAATATTTGACAAATTATAATATATAGTTAGTTTTCTAGTGTCGAAATTTCAGATATATCCGTTTTTCGGAAATCGAATATCCACATAAAATCGACATTTTCAACTATGGTCTTAACTATAAAACTTCTCAGAATGTTAAGTATTCTGATATTGGTACAACCACCTAAACACAATAGAATTAAATAATCTCTAATTGCTCTATCCTCTTTGCCAAACATATCAAACATTGTGGCTTAATAATTACATTTGTTTCTTGAACAGGTAACAACGAGTGTGGATCTCTATGTTATTGAATTCCCTCCTTACCCATCCTCTTTGAATTCCCTCAAAACAATGCAGTGAGGTACATACCACATAATTTCAACATGTTGGTCATATTATTTGCTACTTAAGAAAATTGGTTGTTTTTACTAAACAATTATAGTAGATGTCATGTGTTGCAACAGTCTAAAGATGCTTATTTTCTTTGAAAAAAAGTTGTGTTGCTAATGGAGACATACCACGTTTTAGACATATATCATGACCAAAGGAAGTAAGTAAACCCATAACAAACTATTTCTAATGCGACTCCAAGTTTTAGACATATATCATGACCAAAGGAAGTTTTAGCCCATAATCAAACCCATAACAAACTATTTCTAACATTTTAATTTAAGTTCAGACAACAAAAGTACACTCATCAATAACTGAACAAATCTTAATGTGACTCCGAGTCACTCTAGCAACGTACATACATGTACTGTAGAACATAAAAAATCGATTTCACCATATGTTTATTGAGGTATCTAATATACTAACTCTCAACAGATTACTGAAATTTTATGTGCTATAACATTACACCTATCATAAGAAAAAAGATATGAACAATCAAGAAGACAAACTGTTATAAGAAAATCACTTAAAGTGTCTAAGCAACAAAGAAAGTGGATATCTATATTATACATCCAGTGGAATTAAACTCTTCTTATGATGTTCTCACAAAAACGTACTCGAACATTTGTCCAAGATCGCAACTCTTTCTATTCATTACGCAATAGTATTCCCCAAGCGAGTTTTTACAATTACAAAGAAAGGTTGTGCTTAGCTACTACAACTAAATAGTTTATCTGTACATTAGTTATTTAGTATCTCAGGATGATCCACTCTCTAAAATTTTTGATAGTAGATCAGGGAGTCTGCTTGCACAATGTGACTTATATTAATTTGTAAAATTATACTTTAGTACTCAATTCAATGATTCTTCTATGTCAACTTCTCATATGGTTTTAGACAAAGGAGATTTTTTTTTTTAGAGTGAAATAGAGAAAGTGAAGTTTGGGGGTTTCAAAAGATGAAGATGGATTTGTTTTTGCAGTATAGAAACAATCTTTAAAACAACCATGGTGATTTTACAACTCTCATTTCAAGAAACAAACAAATTAACAAACAAAGCTTGACAATTGATTGTTGAACTTTAAAAAGACAAAGTGATTTTATTGGAGAGATTAATTGTTAAAAATCTTAACCTATGTAAACTCAGTTATAGTCTTCGATACAGCTCCAACTGGCCATACACTGCTGTTATTGCAGTTCCCAAGTAAGTTAGAGAAAAGACTTGCAAAAATAATGACCTTGAAAAATAAATTTGGTGGCATGATTGTTGTATGGTGTACACAATATTTTTGAAAATTCTTTAGGGTTTAGACACGATACTATTGATTAGCCATCGAAGCAAAGGACAAAATACTCTTATAAATCAAATTTTTATTTAATTAAGCTAAACCTTAAATTAAATAAACACCAATGAATAATTAGACATCACTATCAATGGTTATTTAAATAGGAGCAAACTATAAGGAAATATCGTCTGTTATGAATTGAGTTAAATAATTTCATGCCAAAAAAAAAAATTTGGTAAAAAAGAGACCTTTAAGGTAACACAATCAAATTTGGAGAAGAATGAGAGCTAAAAATTGAATGATCATGAGAAGAACATACCTTTTGAGGGAGAGAAGACAGAGAGAGAGATGTTGATTATGTAAAAGAGTAAGAATAATCTTAACCGATGAAGATCATGATGATGAGAGATAGAGAATTAGATAGTTGATGAAGAATTGAAGATGATGATGGTGAGTGAGTAGATCGGAGAAGAAAGGGTTTGATGGGAGACATCAGCTAGGTTAACCTACATCTAATTGGCCCAGCCCAAATCACACAATTCATATAACTGGTTCGGCCCAATCTATTCTATATGTTTGTTTTATATCTTTTTTTATATCCCCTATCTAATTGGCCCAACCCAAATCACACAATTCATATAACTGGTTCGGCCCAATCTATTCTATATGTCTGTTTTATATCTTTTTTTATATCCCCTTTGTTCCATATAATATAGATTGGAACCCGCTGATATCACATTTTTATTCCTCATTTTTTGCACTCTTCTTAAAAGTTTAATTGCTTCTGGTGCTAAAAACCGAAAAGTGTCAAAAGCAAAATTAATGAAACAATGTTGGTTTATTGCACATGTTCTCTCGTGTTTTTGTACTTTAACTGCGGTTGCATGAATGGTTGTCTGACCCACTTCGAAATTTCCATTACTAAACCTCACCATCGGAGATGCCCTTGTGATGTTAACACATGCATGTTTCTCTTCTAACCAACTGTATATCAAAACATCAACTCGGGGTAGTGTTAATCTGCCTTCTGACGGGTCTATAAAAAAATTGAATGGAGCTTCTTTCTTAATATGTATTCAAGCTCGCCATACCACATCATACAATATATCACGCACATGATTGTGTCTGTATTTAAAATTGGGGTAATACTTACAGTGAACAGCATGGTCCCCAAAGGTGTCCAGTCAGCTCTTCTTACATACATGACATAATCCCTATCTGTAAATAATAGGATCATGAGACGGTACCGGAGAATGGCACGGTATTCCACTGTCGTCATGCGTTGTCCTAAAACTTTCCATATGAATAGCAATAAGGAAATTTTTGGCATGTTTGGTCTGTAAGCATTCTATCACAGTCCTCTAACGAGCAGACAAATCAAAATCCCTGTCAATACCAGTAGCAATCTTCATGTAGTAAGCTTCCGCCAGTGTATGTTGCGGTTTAAGGGGGCGGTAGCCCATGAGGCTAGAATAGTAAGGTCGAAATCAGGGAGAGAAAGTTGTAGCTTAGCAACTGCACTATTAAAAGTATCATCCATATGTGCAGTACCACACCCTCGAAGTATGTGGTCCTGGACCTCCTGAGTTTAGCATCGGGAGGCTGCCAAAGCACATTTACTAACATTTGTGGCACAAAAAATACCAAGACCACCAAGGCATAACAGCATGGTTGCTATGTGCTATTGAAGGTCACCAAAACTCGAACCATCAGAAACTACGATACCTAGAAGGGTTGCCCGAATGATGCGATCAAAATACTCTGTTGTTTCCTGAACAAAGATTGGTTGGCAAGTGCGAATAGCGAAGATAAGTTTAGGTAATCCCATACATTCTCGTAGTAGTGCCAGCTCACATTGTGGGTCTTTTAATTCTACCAGTAGACTCATTAGCTTGGTTGTTTTCTTAACTCGTTGTCGAACAAGGCCCACAATGAATGATGCAGTACTAATTGCCCTTCCAAGCAACTTGACTCCACGTTGAGGATATGATATACCTGGTGGAAACATACCAGTACTAAAGTGACGAGGATCAATTGATGACCAAAACACGTCTGTCTTATTCACATTAAAAATAAGCCCCAATGACAGTCCAACTGCCTGAATGATATGTATGGCTACGACCACTTGATCAGTGTCACCAATCAGGGTCCCATCAACCAAATACCACGCCTGCAACTTCAAATGACATTCAGATTAAATGCGTAATACTAGTGGAGACTAAGGCAGAAGAAGAAGCCCTAACGGATCCCCTTGCTGAATTCCGGTTGCTGACCAAATGTAGGTGGACCCCAGATATAATCTCGAAGACTGGCTATATAGATATTCAACCCATGGTGCAATACTAGGACAACGAATGCGCACCTCTTTTAGCATAGTCGTGCGATGAACAAGATTAATTGAAAGCATTTTGGAAATCCACCAGCAACATAGAAAGGAATGTATTATCCTGATTTGCATGAACAAACCGACTAACCGCATGCAGCATTTCTTATGCCCTACCAGGAACACCGACGCCAAACTGAAAGTCATTAAGGTATGAGACCATGTCTTGCGCAACTCCTTTCATGGCAATCTTGGACACTATATGCCGCCATACCATGTCCACTACTATTGGATGAACTCTATTACCAGGCTTGAAGAGAGGAGTAAGGGGTACACTTGCAATAAATTCTGCTAATACATGTGGGCATCGAACTTGCAACCAGTAGTTCACAACAAGAGTCAAAGTATCCAAAAGATTTGTACTTACAACAGAGGTTGCACCACTCATAACATCAAGCAGGTGTTGGGCACGGAGGCCATCACACCCACATGATGTACCCTTCGGAAAATACTTAATCCATGCCAATAATGTATCCCTCTCAACAATCAAAGGTGGTTTAGACAATGAAGTATCTGGTATGGACGATGGTGTGGGCTCATGGGATGTTTTCCTCTAATGTCTGTCGTGTCTCTGAAGTGTCTGGTGCTACCCCTGAAGATGCCAACATTTTAACTGCAGTTGCAAAATGTCCATCTACAATTAGCTTTTGGTTATAAACAACGCCTTACATTTTGGTTATGAGATTGATGGGCTGGTGATGTAGAATGAGGACCTATACCAACTCTAAGAGATGAAAGATACCACCCGGCTCATTCCAAACAACTAGGGCATGCATGATCTGTCTCTGTGGCAGATTCTTTTGGGTGTCAGACCGTCGATCGATGCGATTTTGTGGTTCAAACACTTGCAAGGTGCAACAAGGAGGCAGAAGAAGTCGAACCCATGCTACTACAGACCCCACGTCTATTGTGATTCTATACAATAACCCTTTCAATGCACACGAGAATGCTAGACTACATGGTCGTGGGATGTTCTTCCCTATGCAAAAGGGTGTGCGAAAAATAAAATCCAATTGTATCTCATCCAGAGTGACCAAAGGGCAGTAGGATGGCTAGAATCAACAGTAGAAGCTCCAAGTTGTGTGGGTGTTGATCGGGTAACGCTAATGGACGGGACGTACCTAAGATCACATTTTCAAGCTCTCCATTTTCCAACTTGGGCAATAAAATAATCGTGCAATCTGAGTGATGACAATCTTTGTTTCGTGCATGGACACTAAAGCAGTAACCACATATCTACTGCCCCGACAATCTCAATAAGTTGTCCAGTGATACAAAAGGGATGAAAATATATTGGTTAGCCTTACAAGCTACATCATGTTTCTCCACTTTTGTTGTTGTTGCATTGCTAGCTGCTATCCCCACCTCAAAAATTCCAGCACCCAGCCCGACCATTAGAGATGCCCCTGTAACATCAACACAGACATGTTTTCCTTCAGACCAGGATATGAGCAGAACATAATATTGATCTTCCTTCATTAGGATCGGTAAGGAAGTTAACATAAACGTCCTTCTTAACCTGCACTCCAGCCCGCCAGCACAAATTACACAAGATATCTCTAACGTGGTCATGCATGTACTTGAAACTATGGTAATGCTTACAATGAGCTGCATGGTCCCCAAAAGCATCAAGTCTGCTCCTTTTGCACATCATACAAAGCTCACCATCTGTATATAGAGGGATTATCAACCGATAACGAAGAATGGCACGATATTCGACATACGTCATACATTATCTAAGCCCACCCATCGGAATAGCAAAGAGAAAATCTTTGGCATGTTCCGACTGCACACATCCAACTATGGCCTTCTGTCTAGCTGATAACTCAAATTCCCTCTCAAGACCAAAACTAATCTTGCTGTAGTATGCTTCCGCCAAGACATACTGGGGTCTAGAGGAGACGGTAACAGTTGGAATAAGATTACTGAGATCAAAATCAAGCATACGAAGATGTAAACTAGCAATGGAATTATCAAAAACATTACCCATAGGTACAGTCTCACAACCTCGAAGAATGTGGTCTTGAAGATCCTTGGTTTGAGTACGTGAAGCTATGAAAGCAAACTTCATAACATCAGTGGCACAATAGATACCAAGTCCACCCATACACAATGGAAGGGTTGCCATACGCCATTGTATATCGTTAAAACCAGGCCCATCAGAAACAACAATATTTTGAAGGGTTACACGAAGCTTGCGGTCGAATCATTCGGTTGTTTCCTGAATATAATCTGGGGGCAAGTACGAAGAGCAAAAGTGAGTTTAGAAAATCTCATACAATAACGTAAAAGTGCTAACTCACATTGCATATCCTTTAGCCGTGGTAATAGATTCATAAGCTGAAGTGTCTTATCCACTCGCTGAGGAACATTACCCACAATAAATGATGCATCAATACTGCAACTTAACCGCTTGTTGAGGATATGATATACCAGTCGGAAAGATATATGGATAAGAACAACCATGATCAACAGAAGGCCAGAACAACTCTATTTTAGACACATTAAAAATGAGCCCAAGAGATAGTCATCTTTCATGAATGATATGAATAGTTGTAGCCACATGTTCTATACTACCAATCAGAGTCCCATCATCTAAGTACCATGCCTGCAACTCCACGTGGCATTCTGATTGGATGCGGTGTATCAACGGATGCAAGACCAAAGTAAAGAGAAGAGGCCCGAAAAGGTCCCCCTGCTATATCCCGGACCCTAAATACAATCGAGCAGGTTGGCAATAAAGATATTCGACCCATAGAGCAATAGACGAACAATGATTGCGTACCTCCCGTAGCATAGCAGAACGATCAACAAGGTTGAAGGCATTCTGACAGTCCACAAGCAGCATATATAACGAAGGATGTGCCATCCTTGTTGGGATGAACTAACCGATTAACAACATTTTCCCTTAAGTTTCTTAAATTACCCTTATTCCTATATGTTAACTTCAACATACCTACTCTATCTTTTCCTTCTATAGTTCTGTTGCCACTGTGCCATACGGATACTTATTAGTACTTATTAGTAATTAATTTTTGATCGGTTGACTGTAACTTTAAGATGATTAGATGAATAGGAGATGGGATGGTCTTAGTAATTAAATTTTTAATTTTCAAACAAACTTAAAAAATGGTGATATTAAGAAAGGTTAGCAGTAAAAAAAAATGGCGATGTTAATTTTTAGGTCACATATATATTGTAGTCGCATAAAGGGTCTATTGTGGCACCACCAAGGAAATTAAACACAACCACCACCACCACCACCAAGGAAACATAGCCACTACAATCCTTCTACTCGGTGACGCAGGGTCACCTCTCCATGACCTGCGTCACCATCTCTGCCCTTGTCTCATTCTTCAACATAAGTTGAAGTTCTCTTCTCTCCCCCGCCACAATCCCTTCTTCCTCCACGACTCCACCTCCTCCCACCACCAAGACCGCACCACCAACTTCTTCCCACCAATCTCTAGGAATCACAAATTTGGCTTGGATCAGGTCTGAGCCAAGCTGATTAGCCTAGCCGTCTAACCAGCCGAGCGATTACAAGCAGCCAATCCATCTAGATCAGCATCTCACCTAAGCCGAGTCAGAGGAGGAAGCTATCCCAGCCAAGCCAGAAGCAAAAAAAAAAAAAAAATGTTTGCTTGATGATGAGTATCCATTACCCATTTTGAAACTATGATGGATGCACAAATGGACCATGTGGAAATGGATACAAGTTCTCCTACATCCCAACGCATGTTAAGAAAGATCATTTGAAGAGGGTAAATGACATCGATAGGCTGAGAGATGCGATCAAGGTTGATATAAGTTTATTTTTGATGTTTGACGATACTTTGAAAAGGATGAACAAATGGATGTGTGGTGACTGTTTCGGTATCCATACATCGATCATAAAATGTAAACATTCGGATGGTGCAGTCATCAAACCACCTGCGCGAAAGGAGATTGATGAGTTAGAGTGTGCAATTGTAGGTATACCACAACCACAGTTTGTGATGGTTGATAATCCACCCGCATTTCCAGCAGGAGAGGACACTGGTATCGATACTCATCTTTCAATTGTTGCACCTTTTTTAGATGAGCTATTACTTGACCGTATTTTCTGTAGACCTTTCCGCACAGTGAAAAGTATTCCACGTCCTTGTCAATTATCATTTTTATGTGCATTGAAGTCGGTCTTGTATGAGGTTACTCCAGATCCCATGTCGACAGGTCCATGGGTTAGATTGCTCTTGCTTCCGTATTATACATTACGAGTGTTCCATCCGTAGAATCACCAAGAGCGTTGATCCGGTAGTCGAAAATATCTCCAACAGAATCAGATTTTGCAAACCCTATCTATTTGGAATTAGCCTAGGGGTATATTTCGTATGATTGAGAGCGTCACACACATAGAGCCTTCTATAGAACAACCATCTTAGCAGCCCCCAAAACGAATGTACGATGATGTTTGTAAAAGGTTGCAGACATGCATTTTGCAGCAGCGGTGAAGGTGTTGGCATCATCAGGGGTTGCTCCGAACACTCTAGAGATGCAACGGGTTTTAGAGGATAAACACCCAAAACATCCACCACCATCTGTTCCAGACATTCCTTTAGTTGAGCCACCTCTATCAGTTGAGAGGGATGAGATCTTATTATGCACCAGGTCCTTTACCAAAGAGACGTCTTGTGGGCAAGATGGTCTCCATGCCCACACCTATTGGATGCTATGAGTGGGGTTGCATCTACTGTAGCCGCAGATCATATGTAGGCCTTCACACCGATTGTAAACTTATGGCTAAAAGGTCGATGCTCACGGGTTTTGGCAGAATTTATAGCTAGTGCGTCTCTTACCCCACTTCTTAAGCCAGGTAACGACATCTGCCCAATAGTTGTGGGTATGATTTGGCGTCGCTTGGTGTCTAAGATTGCCATGAGAGGGGTTTCTAAGGATATTGTCCCATATCTAGAGGATTTTCAGTTTGGGGTTGGTGTGTCTGGTGGAGCAAAGGCAATTTTGGATATTGGACACGTGTCGAGAAGTTTCAATCAGGAGGGAGAGTGACAATAATTTATAATATATCATTGTAGACTTTGAGTGCTTCCTTTATAAGTGGTTTAGATTTAGATACATGGAAACGTGGTTTTATCTGGTTGAGAGTATTGTTCCACACTCCTTTTGATGCTTTCGGGGACCATGCAGCCCATTGTAAACATTACCCCGGCTTCAAGTACATGCATGACCACGTTAGAGATATCTTGTATGATGTGTTCTGGCGGGCTAGAGTATAGGTTAAGGAGGAGGCTCCTGTTAACTTTCTTACTGATCCTAAGGAAGGAAGATCGACATTACGTCCTGCTGATATTCTGGTCTACAACTGGTCTGAAGGTAAACATACGTGTGTTGATGTTACAGGGGCGTCTCCGATGGTTGGGCTGGGTGCTGGGACTTTTGAGGTGGGGCTAGCAGCTAGCAATACAGCAGCAGCAAAAGTGGAGAAACACGACGGAGCTTGTAGGGCTAACCAACATAGTTTCATCCCCTTTGCATTTGACACATTTGGATTGCTAGGCTTAAAAGCTGTTGAGCTCCTCAGGAGAGTGCAGAAGGTAATGGATAGCAACGTGATGACTGCGGGTTCGAACGAATATGTATTTAGGAGAATCGGGTTTGCTATCCAGAAAGGACTTGTCGCGCAGTTTGTAGCGCGTTTGTCCTCTACTTTTGTGTAATTCTTTGAGCTTATCAATAAAATTTGTTTTAGTTTAAAAAAAAAAAAAAAAAAAAAAAATTAGAATACCTAGCATTAGAATTCGATTTTATTCATTAGGGGGTCCTACTTGTGAATTCTACCAGTTTTCTCATCAGTCCTAGTGATATATGTCTATACCTATACTACCCTACTTTCTCGAAATTTGGATTCTGAAAACCAACACAGCTTTAGAACTGATTATTCTATTTTACTTATAAAGTAAAACCTCTATATAGTGATATACTCTATATAGGAATAACCTCTATATAATCATAAAAAAATTTAGTCCCAACTTGAGCCAGTTATAAATAGGAATAATATTCATGTTGTAATAAGTTATAAATTTTTAAGTCCCATCTAGAAGAAAATTGCCTATATTTTGAAGTTATATAAATTATAATTTGTCATTTTCTAACATTTCCTAACGCAAAGTTACCATATTTTGAAGCTATATTATTCTTTTGAAACTATACGGTTATTGAAATTATATGATAATTTTCTTAAATAAAAACTCTATTAAGTTATAACCTCTTTATAGTAATAATTTATTTTGGTCCCAGAAGTATGACTATAAAGAGGTTTTACTGTATTTCAGTACAAGTGGGCATATCATGCAATGTGTGTTTTTTTTGAGATTCGCTGCATTAATAAAGTCCATTTTAGCAAGGGGCTAAAATAGTAAAGTTCAATTTTCTTATGAAACTGGTAATAAGATCAATACCCCTTTTAAAATAGTAAAGTTCAATTTTCTTTATACATTTTATTCTTTATTTATAAAATTACCCCTTTAAGGATCAATACATAAGTCCAAGTTAGTGATTTACGAAGATTATAAAATGGTAATTTTAAACATGACACACAATTTACTACTAACTAGTATCCTAGGACAAATTAATTGAGAAACAAAATTGAACAAAGTAAAAGGAAGCATATTTAAAAATATCGAATAAAGGTGAATATTCGAATTATATAAAAGCAGATTATGCCTGAGATTCCAACATTGATATCTATACTGCTTTAGAAGAGGCCAAGGGGAGTGTACAATTAAAAGAGGTTGCATGGAAGAATTTCGTTGGAGGAGAAAAACGGTGATTCATTCGACTATAGTCTGGCCCGTTGGAAATTTCCACGTGTTTAACCAATTTTAGTTTTCCTTATTTTCTCTGCGCTCTATTAAATTATTAATTAATATCATGGGTCGTACCAACTAAATAAATAAAAACATGAATCTATCGCCCCGTGTTGGGTTAAAATATCTTCGGTTGGGCTTTTAACATTATAAGTTATAACCATAACCAATCGTGCGCATACACTACGTGCGCACATTCGCATTGTCTAATTTAGAATCGATTATATCGATCCCAAGTATTGGTATATTCAACAAAGAATTTCGTCTGTTGTAATTTTTATTTGGGAGTATTATTCCCACCTAAACAAGTTTTAAAAAACCAACTTCTAAAAATTCTTAAATTTGGCAAAAAAAAACCACAATATCAAATTATAATAGTCCTCATTTAAATAGCTAATCGTTTGTTAGATCATTTCCAATTGCATGCTTAAACTAAATTTTTTAATAAAACTAGCAAAAACCATTACCAATGTTCATGTTAAAACTAAAAAAAAAAAAAAAAAAATTCCAAAATCTTCCAGGTCAACTACTTAGTTTACACTTTGATGATCAAGCAGAATTGGTTTTTGTTAAAAAAAGGCATCGCGTCGCATTCCACCTGCTGTAAAAAAGTCAGACTACCAGACCGCATTCCACTTGGGGCACGATGGTTTTTTAGTGCCAGACTGCATTTCACTTGCGGCGCGATACTTATTCAGGCCCAACGGGTACTTAAAACACAGTATTCATGCTACAAGTGGAATGCGGTATGGTGTTTGTTTCAAACTGCAAGGGGAATGCGATGCGATGCCTTTTCTTAACAAAAATCAAGCAGAATCGTTGGGCCTTGATTTGCGAAACTAGCAAAATTGCTTGCAGAATTACAAATTGGTACGAATTTTTCTGCCAACTTCCTACGTTGCATTACTAGTATAAGCATGCCATTGGAGATGTTCTTATAATTTATCAAAAAATCCAAAGCTAATTTTTACAAAAAACTAAACTACTTTAAAGAAACATAGATAACCCTAATTTTTATATCACTATATATCTTTATATCTATTAAAAAAAAAAGATTTTATAAAAAAGTTTGTTGCAAAAAACAGGCCACATTAGACATATTTTAGTAGATTAAGAGTAACTCCTCCTCTATATTCTGAATTGCAAACCGTTGATTGGGTTAGAAAGAGGACTCTTAGACCTTTCTAACGAGATTTACCAGGAAAACTGGTTCATGATATTTTATTATGAAGAAGCCTGCAAAGTTAACGTTGGGTTTTTGATTTTGAATAAAATCAGATTAGACATATTTTAGTGGATTGAGCGTATATCCCTGCTTAGAATTTTGAATGGTAAACCATTAATTGGGTTAGAAAGAAGACTCTTATACCTTTCCAATGATATATAGCACGGAAACCGATGCATAACAGTTTATTTTGAGGAAGCTTGCAAAGTTAACGTTTTTTTTTTCTGATTTTGGATGGACAAAAAATAGATTTTTCTCCTCACAAAGTTGGGATTTTTTAAGAAAAAATTTGATTATTGTTACTAATAAATTAGGGGTATACTAGTACTTTAGTATTGGGTTCTTTTGACAAGTTTTAAAAAAAATTTAAAAGTTGACTTTTTTTTTCCTGTGGGAGAAATAAAACACTGCCATATATGGGTGCAGCGCACCCTAATGGCAGTTTTTTATTAATCCCACAGATTCCATAGGACAGAATCACACCAGATTAAATTTTACTGTGGATTCAATATTCTACTCCGAATCCTAATCTGGTATCGGGAAAATCTGACGGCATTTTCAACTATTGTAAGTTTATGAAACAACTTAAAGAAAGTATAATTTGCGGATGAAGTAATATATAAGTCCTTACTATATAAGTCTTCGTTAAAAAAAAAAAAAAGATTTATGGACATACTCCTTCCCCCCTAATTGTAAAAAAAACCGAGATACCCCATTTTAAGACACAAGAGATTTATAGTAGTAGATCAGTTTTTTGATGGATGGCTTAGATAACACCACATCTTAAAATGGGGGGTTATCTCAATTTTTTTTTCAAATGGGGTATCTCAAATATCAAATTTCAAATGGGGTATGTCCAAAAATCTCTTTAAAAAAAAAGATGAATTAATATATATTTCAAAAGTGACAGTTTCCAGTCCAAAGTCCAAACAATGAACAAATAAAGTTGCCAATTATATTAGTAGATTAAGAGTAACTCCTCTTCTATATTCTGAATTGCAAACCGTTGATTGGGTTAGAAAGAGGACTATTAGACCTTTCTAACGAGATTTACCAGGGAAACTGGTTCACAATATTTTATTACGAAGAAGCCTGCAAAGTTAACATTGGGTTTCTGATTTTGAATAAAATCAGATTAGACATATTTTAGTAGATTGAGCGTATATCCCTGCTTAGAATATCCCTGCTTGGAATTTCGAATGGCAAACCATTAATTGGGTTAGAAAGATGACTCTTATACCTTTCCAATGATATATAGCACATAAACTAATGCATAACAATTTATTTTGAGGAAGCTTGCAAAGTTAACGTTTTGTTTCTGATTTTGGATGGACAAAAATTAGATTTTTCTCCTCACAATGTTGGGTTTTTTGAAAAAAAAATTAGATTATGTTTACTCAAAAATTAGGGGTATACTAGTGCTTTAGTATTGGGTTCTTTTGACAAGTTTTAAAAGAAATTTAAAAGTTGATTTTTTTTTCCTGTGGGAGAAATAAAACATTGTCATATATGGGTGCAGCGCACCCTAATGGAAGTTTTTTATTAATCCCACAGATTCCATAGGACAGAATCACACCAGATTAAATTTTACTGTAGATTCAATATTCCACTCCGAATCCTAATCTGGTATCGGGAAAATCTGACGGCATTTTCAACTATTGTAAGTTTATGAAACAACTTAAAGAAAGTATAATTTGCGGATGAAGTAATATATAAGTCCTTACTATATAAGTCTTCGTTAAAAAAAAAAAAAAGATTTGTGGACATACTCCTTCCCCCCTAATTGAAAAAAAAAACCGAGATACCCCATTTTAAGACACAAGAGATTTATAGTAGTAGATCAGTTTTTTGATGGATGGCTTAGATAACACCACATCTTAAAATGGGGGGTTATCTCAATTTTTTTTTCAAATGGGGTATCTCAAATATCAAATTTCAAATGGGGTATGTCCAAAAATCTCTTTAAAAAAAAAGATGAATTAATATATATTTCAAAAGTGACAGTTTCCAGTCCAAAGTCCAAACAATGAACAAATAAAGTTGCCAATTATATTAGTAGATTAAGAGTAACTCCTCCTCTATATTCTGAATTGCAAACCGTTGATTGGGTTAGAAAGAGGACTATTAGACCTTTCTAACGAGATTTACCAGGGAAACTGGTTCACGATATTTTATTACGAAGAAGCCTGCAAAGTTAACATTGGGTTTCTGATTTTGAATAAAATCAGATTAGACATATTTTAGTAGATTGAGCGTATATCCCAGCTTAGAATATCCCTGCTTAGAATTTCGAATGGCAAACCATTAATTGGGTTAGAAAGATGACTCTTATACCTTTCGAATGATATATAGCACATAAACTAATGCATAACAATTTATTTTGAGGAAGCTTGCAAAGTTAACGTTTTGTTTCTGATTTTGGATGGACAAAAATTAGATTTTTCTCCTCACAATGTTGGGTTTTTTGAAAAAAAAATTAGATTATGTTTACTCAAAAATTAGGGGTATACTAGTACTTTAGTATTGGGTTCTTTTGACAAGTTTTAAAAGAAATTTAAAAGGTGATTTTTTTTCCTGTAGGAGAAATAAAACATTGTCATATATGGGTGCAGCGCACTCTAAAGTCAGTTTTTTTTATTAATCGCACAGATTCCATAGGACAGAATCACACCAGATTAAATTTTACTGTGGATTCAATATTCCACTTAATCTGGTATCGGAGAAATCTGACGGCATTTTGAACTATTGGAAGTTTCTGAAATAACTTAAAGAAAGTATAATTTGTGGATCAAGTAATGTATAAGTCTTTACCTATGCTGTCAGGGGCGCCGCCTAGGCGCTATTTCTAGAGGAGGTCGCTCCACTCAGCAAAATTAGCGCCTAAAACGCCTTGGGCTGCCTGGGCGGCGCTCAGGTCCAGCGCTCTGTTCAGAGCGGCCCATACAAACGGCTCATGGCGGCCCAAATAAAAAAAGCCCAAAACCTAACCTAAAAAAAATAAATAAAAAATCTCACGTTCTCTCTCTACCTCTCTGGTTTCTGCTGTTGCTGCTACTTTTTCTTCTCTAATCTTCTTCTAATCTTCATTCTTCTTGAATCAAATCCAAATTTAATCTTTCTTCTTCTTTAAATTTAATCTTCTTCTTCTTTATGGGAAAGAAATACAGTTAGAGAAGAGTATTGTAAAGTGTAAACTGTGTGGTCTGATCAGAGCGCCGCTTGAGCAGTGGAGGCGGTTCCCAAAAAATCTGAACGCCTGGCACTCCGCTCCGCCCTTGACAGCATAGGTTTTTACTATATAAGTCTTCATTAAAAAAAAAAAAGATTTTTAGACATACCCCATTTGAAAAAAAAAAAATCGGGATACCCCATTTCAAGACAAGAGATTTATAGTAGTAGATCAGTTTTTTTTATGGATGGCTTAGATAACAGCACATCTTAAAATGAGGGTATCTCAAATATTGAATTTTATATCCAAAAATCTCTATAAAAAAAAAAGAAATTAATATATATTTCAAAAGTGACAGTTTCCGGGTCCAAAGTCCAAACAATGAACAGATAAAGTTGCCAATTGTATTCTTATCTAGTTTCATTGTCCACTTTAAACAAACAACTAATTCACACAGTTTTCTAAAACCATCAAATGCCCAACTACAAAGCACCACTTTTCTTTGTATAAATAACACAACCTTTCATCTCAAACCAAAACAAACCTACAACTTGATCTTCTTCATCAAAAGAATTGAGAGAGTCTGAGATCATGAGCTTGAGGTACATGAGTAAAGTATTTTATCAAGCAAGTATAAGAGTTATGCAAGGGATGAAAGACCAAGCTTCCAAATCATGTGATTCTAAACAGATTAGAAAGTTTTCTAATGTTCGTGATGCCGCAGGTAATAAGGTGTCTAACAAGAATGGCAATGACAAGGTGATTAATAAGTATGAAGAGTCTTTTAGGACAGTTCTGTATTTAAGCTGTTGGGGTCCTAATAACTGATTACAGTAGTTGATTAATTTATGTTCTTTATAATATGTTTGTACATATTTGTTTATAAATAAATTCTTTTTGCATTTTTTTTTGTCGATATTGAAAAAGATTTGATACATAAAATTGCATTGAATGATTAATCTATTAATCTATTATACTCTATCAACTAATTGAAGAGAATTTTGATTAAGTTTGAATATATTTGTAATTATGCAAAACTATCTGCCTGTTTTGAAAACAAGGCAGCAAGTTGGAGTGCCATTAGATACGGTTCGCTCAAGGTAACGTTATTAGGCCAAAATAAACTCAATCATGTCTATATCATCAGGTGGCATTATCCTTCTGGAAGTTTTATATCGAAAAAAAGGAACCAATTCAGTAAGTACTTGAACCATTGTCATCCCTAATTGCAAATAAACGGTAAAAATTGAAAAAATGTAACCCTGTACATATATGTTCCTTAGATGTGGATATATGTTAAATCTTTCAAGATTGAAGGATGCATGATAGTCTGATAGAGAAGCCGTTCTTGACTGACATGAAGATAGATAAATGAAAAGAAGTTGAATACTTATCTGGACATCGAGTCTTTCAACATAAGGTATGTAGTAGCAGTAGTCAGCTAAACTGAACATTCCGGGCAACATGATATACCCTCTTTAAGACGTAATTGAAAGTTGAACCTATCATCATTGGTACCAAATGTCATTCGAGGTATGCTATGTCTTCAATCACTGATTCTCTCCTGGCGTTAATATCAGTTGGGAAACCTGAATCAGCTGCGACCCTAATTCATTTGACAGCTCCTGATGGCCGGTTTGAAAAACTCTATTTTTTAACAGCCGAGCAACTCTGTGAATGTTTCGCCAATATGGACCGTATTTAGCAAACACCAGTTTGATCTTCTGGTAATAAGGCATGTAGTTTGCTGCATAAATGATTGGTCAACTAGCAAATTAAAATCCAAGTCATGAGTGTTAAGGAACAACTCGGGGGGGGGGGGGGGTCACGTCGATGGTAGCTAGGGATGAGACCAAGACATATGGAAATAATTGGACCATACTTCTTGGCCATTTTTTGTAAACTTCGGTGAGAGAGATCACCTTACATATGAAGATTACCAAGCAAAGGGAGTCCCAATATACAGGGGGTAGATCTCTGAATCCTTTCTTCTTCTTTTTTCCCCGGTAGCCATCCCCTGAATCTTGAAAACTAGCAATCTGTCTAAGCTCTCATTGAGCTAAAGAGTATAAAACCTACCTATCCTTCCTCTGCGAAATATGATGAAACCATCTGATCACAGTACCATGATTTCTTTTTATATCTTATCTTAACAAAACAAAACAGGGCAATGACACAAATGTGTGATACTGAATAGGCCAAGCTAAACGAAAAGCCGAACAAGTCTTATTCTACGTACTCTTTTAAGAAACCTGCAAACATCCAAGTTTTTTAAGAAACATACTCATTTTTCGCAGTTCCTATTTAGTTTGAACATACATCCGAACCATTCACATGCAGTAGGTCTATAGAAACTGTTTGTTACATCGATCAATAATAATAGACTCTACTGGCAAATTTGAACATAAATTCTCTAACATAGTAACGTACAAACAAAATGCAATTTATAAAAGAAAAGGGAAGGAACTTACGTCTTCCATGTTGCTTACATGATATATTCAACTACCTACATGCATGTTCGATCATGGCAACTATAATAGCCAATATTACAATTCACCCCAATGAATTAGTAGAAACCATTCTTTCAGACACTAGAGCTAAAGATTCATGGTTCCACTTTATCAAATTGCAGATGAAACAAAGACAGTCTTCCTTAGTATTGTCAAAAGGAACATCAACTGTAAAAAACTCTGACAATTGTCTTCTCAGGTTCATTGATATTCTCTTGAAGAATCATAACTGAATGATAGTTTGAAAGACGATGATCACCACCAATGATGTTAAAGCTGAACATATGCAAATTATCATCAAGTATGTTAAGTCGTTCAATACTTGTCTTAGCAGGAAGACCAGAAACAATGTGTACTTCACGAATACTACCTATTCCACCATCACCACTAATAATGGAACAACTCTCAACAAATCGCTTATAAGCCTGAGGTTTGTCAAATTTCCGAACAATAGACCACACTAGGGAAAGAGGTGCATTAATGTGTTGAACAAGAACTGCACTACACTTATTAGGTGATAATGGATGAATACTCTGACATTTCTTAACTGGCTGGTCTGTTTCTTGCTTCGTGTTCAAATGGTCTTATATATATATTCATTCAACTTTATATAGACTTTCGTTTTGTCATGTTAATACGCAAATTAGTGGATTATCTCGAGGTTTGTTTGTTGCTTGAATTTTTGGTTTAAAAGGAATGCATGGCTACTGTCAGTCTGTGACTAGCTAATTTAGTTATATTTGCACCGGCCACCGACCACTTTACTGATCAAATTAAACTACTCTATATGCATGCTAAGCCAAAATCAAGCCTAACAGGTTAAAGCCAAGTTCATAGATTTCTATGACAGTGCTTTAGCTTTAATGTCACATGAACTCGTTTGCACTCATAAAGCATCAAGAATGTACATGGTAGAACTGTAGAAGAAGTGGTTTCAATTAAGATCTTTATCTTGACAGAGAAACCACGTCCTAGCTAGCTTAGGTAAGTTTCAACTTTCAAGATCTTTTTAATTTCTTGATCAAGAAACTAACACGTCGCTCGATCTTCAATTCTTTCTCACAAAGGGATGATGATGATCATGAAGTACTTGTCCAGTTCGAGTTTGTTGTTTATGTTTCTTCCAAATATATCCAGTACTTTAGTTTTTAAACAAAACCACCTCTTTGAAGTTATTCATTTGTGGCAGATATATAGGTCGGCCGCCCCGGGAATTTATGTTAGGGGCTTAAATAAAGTTCGTACTTTTTTATTTCGAAATCTGCCATCACATTCTTCAACTAGTAACCTATAACCTAAACTAAGTTATATACTATCACAAAATCACACGTTGCAAGTTCCAGACATTATAACAAACAACTGTTAGCTTAGTTGGTTTGTTATCCCTCTCAAACACTCCCACGATGACGATGATGTGGCTAGGTGTCTTTAGTGAAAGCAAGTCCCTGAGTAGCAGAATTGCTTGAGTTGCAAAGTGGCGGTTTGGACGCTTAGGTGGTAGCTTCAGGTCTTGTCTTTGTAAGCCCTTTAGGCCATATCCTTGTAAGCCTTCGGGCTATGATTAATATATAATTTTTTTTCCAGACATTATAAAATTACAGAGAAGCTGGTAATGTGCTGATAGTATGACAAACTACGGATCAAGATGTGCAGCAGACACCAACTGGATGTGCAGGTTGTCACTGAGAATTGTCCTACTCATCTTATTTCTTCTCTTCCAATTTTAGGTTCTGTATGGTGGTACCCTAGCTATGCAACATTGTATGTACATATAAATTATAGGAATGACTTAATGGGTGTATTTAATTAATAAAAATTAGTTGTTTTCTAAAAAAACTTCACAAAATCAACAAAGTTAACATGCAAAACACTACAAACAAAAATATTGTCCCCTGTGCATGGAATTAGCAAAAACCAAAAATCACAAAAAATAAGAACTCATGAAAAATATCTCCTTCGAAAACTTGCTGAAGATATTCTATGTAGCTAAGGGCATCTCCAATGGCAGTGCTAAAATAACATTTTTAAGGAAAATGCTAAAACCTCACCCAAATGGTTGTGTTATTTTAACACAAAACCAACCTTTTAGCTTAAAGTTCTAAGTCAACTCTTAGATATAGCCCACGACTTAGTAGAACTTGGTCAAGATAGTATTTAGGGACACGTCGGATTACTTGTGCGGTCTCACCACCAAACCGTATTACATGTGTGATTTCATCTATAAATCCACCAGACCACATTTTATGTGCGACGCAGAGTTAAAAATAACCCAACGGTCACCTGCAAGCCCAACGGCTCTAAATGGCAATTTCACTGTTTTGCTCTTCTCCCTCTTCTTCTATATAAATAAGTTCTTCCATTGAAGAATTTGTTAATTTCTTTCTCTCACCATCTCATCTTCTTCTTTTCAATCTGTAAATTATGTCGAGAAAAGAGAGACAACAAAATTTTACTAAAAAAGAAAATCTTTTTATTTGTATACGTTGGTGCGAAATAAGCGAAAATTCTTGTGTTGGCACTAATCAATCGAAAGGAGGTTTGTGACATACCATTCAAACACTGTTCAACCAAGATATGGGCTGCACAACTGAAGTGAGAACTAAAAATGCACTGATATCTCTTTGGGGAGAAATTCAACGAGCATGCTTGTTGTTCCATTTTACTTTGAAATATCTTGAAACAGCAAATTAAAGTGGATCTATTATGCATATACGGTAAGTTACTACATTCATTTAAATTATTTTTTTATTCTAAATTTTTTTTACAATTAATTGTTTTGAGACTAATTTTACTACATTCATTTCAAATGGCAACAAACACATGTAACTAAGTAAATTAGTTTGATAACAATGCTTCTACCTTATTGTTATTTCTATTATGTAATCCTCGATGCTCACGCCACGTGGCAGCAAACATGCCACTAAAAGCATTTTTAATCCATCTATAAAACATGACCAAAACACCATGTTCAGTCCATCCATAAAATTAACTTTTCCATAGCAACATCTATAAACTTGTGGAGTTTGTTATGGAAAAAATTGTCTTGTATGCGAAACTGTTAATGTCGCGCAGAACTAGTAATGTCGTATAGAACTGTTAGTATCGCGCCAATTTAACTTTATGCTTTCTTAATCCGATGCTTTTTTTATATATATTAAAATAATAATTGTTTTTATTAAATAATAATATACAGAACTGTTAGTGTCGCGCGACAATCCTTATTCCTACCGATTTATGAAAACTCTAAAGAAGAACTGAAGATGTTGTTTTTCGTTTACGTTTTTTAGCTAAAGTTTCTATAAATAATGCCTACGTGGCTCCATAAAGATAACGAAGGATTGAAGATGCTCTAAAGTAAATTAGTAAAACAAAGAATTAGGCCGTAAGGCCTTATTCCAAATTTTTTTGCCAAAAACACAAACTTAAAATTGTGGCTGTCAAAAGGACAAACGCACGTTAATAATTTGTCAGAAGAACAAACCCGAATTTTGACTTTGTCCAAAGGACAAATGTTTATGATCAGACTTGTAATCATATAGTCACATTATTTCAAAATTCTATTTTTACCCCTATATACATGTGATTGCCATTATGATTATACGTGTGATCATACAAACTTGTCCCTTTAATTTATATATGATCACAATTGTAATCATACTTGTGTTGTGATTTATGTGTGATCATAACGAATAAATGTGATTACAAGTCTGATCATACCAAATAAATGTGATTATACGATCTAATCATACGGTTGCATAAGATTGCATTCCAACAAGAGTTCATTTGGATAGGGTATAGTTTTACTGCATTTGGTGTTATGTAGTATATGATTAGGCATGTGATCATATGATTATAAATTTGATCACAGGGTTGCATAAGATCGCATTGAAACTAGGGTTCATTAGGGTAGGGTATAGTTTTATTGCATTTTATGTAGTATATGATTAGACTGTGACCATGTGATTATATGTCTGATCATAAAGTTGCTTAAGATTCATTCTAACTAGGGTTCATTCGGTACCCCCAGTGATTAGACATGTGATCATAAAGGGTATTTCTGTCCAAGGGAGTGAATTGTTATGATCAAACCCATGATCATAAAAACGTTGTTCTTTTAACTAAGTGGAATCTTTTAACAAAGAATTAGGCTGTAAGGTCTTATTCTAACTTTTTTTGGCCAAAATGACAAACTTTGAATTGTGGCTGTCAAAAGGACAAACGCACATTAATAATTTATCAAAATGATAAACCCTGATTTTGACTTTGTTAAAAGGACAAATGCTTATGATTAGACCTGTGATCATATAGTTATACTTTTTAAAAATTCTAATTTTACCCTTGTATACATGTGATTGCTATTATGATTATACGTGTGATCATACACACTTGTCTCTTTGATTTATGTGATCACAACTGTAATCATACTCATGATCATAAAATGTTTATATGTGATTATGACTATGATCATACCAAATAAATGTGATTATAGGTCTAATTATAACAAATAAATCTGATTATAAGTATGATCATGCATACTTGTGTTGTGATTTATGTGTGATCATAGTAGGTGATCATAACGAATAAATGTGATTATAAGCCTGATCATACCAACTAAATGTGATTATAGGGCTTGATCATATGGTTGCATAAGATCGCATTCCAACGAGAGTTCATTTGGGTAGGGTATAGTTTTATTGCATTTAGTGTGTATGTAGTATATGAGTACACATGTAATCATAAAGGGTATTTCTATCCAAGGGAATGAATTGTTATGATCAGACTCGTGATCATAAAAACGTTGTCTTTTTGACTAAGTAGAATCTTTTAATGTCCTTTTGGCCTAACCGAATAGGAACCGTGTCTTTGGGCCCAACTCACCGAGTGCGATTTTGTGGACATACAGTTTTTTTTTGTCCACAAGACAGCATTATATTATTGGTCCACCTCGTAAAAACTTCCACATCAGCGTTAAAGTAAAAAATAAAACAAAAGAAAATTAAGAAACAGAAAACGCTGATGTGGAAGTTTTTATGAGGTGGACCAATAATATAACGTTGTCTTGTGGACAGAAAAAAACTGTATGTCCACAAAATCGCTTTGCAACTCACCTATCTTTTAATATCTTTTTGGCCTAACCGAATTGGAACCGTGTCTGTGGGCCCTACTCTTAGTAAAATCAGGTTCCAAAAGTCTGTGTTTTTTTGTACTACAGGTCAATATTAGGCCCATATAAAAGTCCAATTTACAATTTTATTCAAAAGTCCAAACCGACCATAATTTCGTTACTTAACTCATCCCTAATTCCCTATACAACCAACATCTATACCGTCGGTTACAAATAGTAAATATATAGGTTGTATAAATAAATTACTTAATCAACCCAAAACCCTAATCTTCTTCTTCTTCTTTTCTCTCTCTCGTTCTCTTCAACAACAATGGCGAATGAACGAGAAATCTCGATAATTACAATTGGAGGCAAAGATTCATTTCTGTCTTCATCTTCAGTTTATGCTATTGCAAACAACTTATCTCAACTTCGAATTGATTCATCAGCACTCGAAAAGCTTTCTTCTTCTTCTTCAACTTCTTTATCAACTTCTTCAACAGTTTCTTTCTCATCTGAAAACGCTAAATTTCATCTTACTTTAGAAGAATCCAGAGCTTCTCTTGTTGTTATATTAAACAAATTAGTTAATACTCAAATTGGAATTCGACCAATTCTTCCTAATTTCATTCTAAAAACACTGATTTCTTTAGAATGTAATAGTAATCTATATCAATTGGATTTCAGATCTTGTTATGGGTTTTTGAAATCGTTGTTTGCTTTAAATGGAACAACGATTGAAGAAACAGGTGTAACTGATGGAGAAATGAATGTATTAAAGACTACAGTTAAAGGTGTAGAAGGAATTTGTGCAATTTTGGAGTATTCTTCAATGGCATTGTTGATGGTAGCTGATGGGATTGCTGCGTTATCATGTGAAGCTTCAAAAGGTGATGTTTCCAGTTTGTTTAAGTATTTAGATTCTGGAGATGGTTTAGGTAAAAAAGATGAGTCTGCTGTAGCTAGTGATTTTAAAGTATTATTAGCTGGTTCTAAACTTGTTGGTAAGGTTGAATCAGATATGATATCCAAGATTCCATTAGTTCACGGAGGGTTAAGAAAAGTGATTAAGTCAGTTCATTTAGATATGCGTAGTGAATTGAATTCTGTTGTGAGAAATGGAGAAGCATTTCGTGCGGAAGTTTTGAGTTTGGCATTGTGGTTATTGGATTTGGGTGAGAGTAGTTTGGGTAGAATGAAATTGGTATGTGATTCTATTACTGATGTTGATTTTCGCTCTAAGGTGATGGAAATAATCGAGAAAAATTGCCCTAGTGTTGATAGTTTGGAGGATGTGTATAGAAAAGCAGGTTCTGTTGTTAGAGTGGATGGTGCGGCATTTTTTCATGAAGTATATAATTTATTGGTAAAGGTTAGAGAAGTTGTTACTTGGGAGGGAGCAGTAGCTTTGCTTTTACTTGATATAAACGAGTCAAGTGAGAAACCCAAATCGGTATCTGTTGTTGGGGTAGAGGCGAATCAAGAGAAGAGAAGCGAGAAGAAGAAGAAGGTGGTGTTGGGAAAGGGAACTGGTTTAGTAAGACAGCTTCTTAAGGACAGGTTGAAGAGTGACAGTGGGGAATCATTTAATAATTCGGAAATTCTTAAGGATTGGGTGAGAGACCTTTCCTTGTTTTTTGACCCCAAGGAGTTGGAACTTGATTTATTTTTGAAAAGGTTGAAAGATATTGTCGAAAGCAATGAATCTAGAAGGCTTCCTAAACTTCCCAAGGTGAGGAAAAACTACACATCTTCAACATTAATATTTTTTCCAAAATGGTATATTTGTTAGGCACGTTTCATTATATTTCTTAACCAATATTCTTCTTTTGCTTGATTCTTGAATTTTTTAGGGTACACGCGATTTTGCTAGAGAACAAATGACGGTTAGAGAGCAAGCATTTTCAATCATACAGAAGGTATTTAAGAAGCATGGTGCCACGGCCCTAGATACACCTGTTTTCGAAATGAGGGAGACTCTAATGGGGAAGTATGGGGAAGATTCCAAATTGATATATGACCTTGCTGACCAGGTAATGAACGTCATTTTGTTTTGTAGTATTGGAGAATGATTCAGAGTTTTGTTATCTGTCAATAGTATTTCTATAGTGTTCTTCAAAACGTGAAATATATACTAGAACTGAACTTGCTACGATTTGATAGGATTTATATTTGAGCAGACTGTGTTTGCATTACAAAGGACTTTTGCTCCTTCATTTACTTCGTTTTTACTGTACTGAAGCTATTCTAGAATGCTAGATGCATTTTATTTTTCAAAATTTTATAAATGTTTGAAGAAAAATTCAAGACACTACTATACGTTGCTACTCTTTGGAAAGTATAATTTTTATTGGAATAAAATTTATCATCTGGAATGTATCAATCAGAAGGCTTGTGCTTGGTTGGGCATCTTTAAATCTTTAATTGGAACAGGATATATATGAGTTTGGTTATACCTGTAATGTCCTGTATGTTGTCCTTTCCTTCCTCTGCTGCATATTGGGATATCATGTCCTACCGACGTTGGTATCAGAGAACACATATAGGGATAGCAAAAGTGAAGTGGGTTAAGGCAAGTAGGACTCTTGGTACCGTGTCGATGGGTCGACCCCCTCTGATATTTTCTTGGGTATACGCAGCATAAAGTGTGTCTATAGTACTTTCTCAGAGACTTGTGTTCCTTATTTGTGTATGGGAGTCTCAGACGCCGGTCGCTGTGTTAATAGTTGGACGTCTCCTATCTTCTATGGTGTATATGCAGCATAAAATGTGCATTTAGGATATTGTCGTCGGTATTATTTGCTTTTTTTCCAGTTCTATTTTAGGATATCTCGTCCTACAACTCTTTGTAAAATGCTTCACACATAATATAATCCACCTTTACTGATTAGGAATAAGGATATGCACAGCATCACTTAAATTTTTTAGTGCAGATGTCAGTACATAAAGTTGCTATTTAAAAAAAGAGCTATCTGTTTGTATTGTTATTTGTACAAAATAAACAAATTAATTTATATTGATAGAAGCTTCAACTAATGGTAACATGCTTGCAGGGTGGTGAACTGTGTTCTTTGCGGTATGACCTAACCGTTCCATTTGCAAGGTACATAGCTATGAATGGCATCACATCATTCAAAAGGTTCCAAATAGCTAAAGTATACAGGAGGGATAATCCATCTAAGGGGAGATATCGTGAATTTTATCAATGTGACTTTGATATTGCGGGTCAATATGAAGTAATGGGACCTGATTTTGAGGTTGTGAAAGTTTTGACTGAACTACTCGATGAATTAAAAATTGGTGATTACGAGGTATTTTTCCTGGATTAATGTGTGCATTGAATATTACTTCCATTGTCAATAAAAGTGTTTTTTATGTTTTAGTACTTGAAGTTGTGTCAGAATAGGAATATTTTAGTGTTACCATGGTAAGCTGGTGTTTTGTCCTTCCTAAAATTGGCTTTTTCTCTGATCATTTGTTTTTTCTTTCATAGATTAAGTTGAATCATAGGAAGTTGCTGGATGGAATGTTGGAGATTTGTGGTGTTTCCGCTGATAAATTCAGAACAATATGTTCAAGCATTGACAAAATGGACAAGCAATCATTTGATCAGATTAAAAAGGAAATGGTAAGGACCAACGAAATATTATAATACTTCGAAAATCAATGAGATGTATTCAATGCACACACCATCTCTTTTCTTCTATGAGCTTGATATTTTGCATTCAACCTGTTTAAATATATTTTCAACCACCTGTTTAAATATATAACCCAGCATTGTCATATATATGTGCGTTTTTTGAATTTCCTTGAATACATATATAGTATTTGCACAAGGCAAACTTGATATACATCCACTGAAGTAATGCAATAACTAATGGTATGGTAGATTGCCAAAAGAATTTAATGGTTGGGTAGTTAAGACAATGCAATAAAAAAACATGTTGTATATGCTCAACACATGTGTGATAGAATGTATACTCATATTACTCTTGAAAAGAATTGAGCCATAAATATGAGAAGTTAGGAACTCATTGGCTGAAGCCTAGGTAGCATAATTACCAACTCATCACAGACAAACATAAGTCAAATATCTTTTGAGTCTCTGGAGCACCTCCCTTTAACTATAAACTCATTGGCTGAAGCCTAGGTAGCATAATTACCAACTCATCACAGACAAACATAAGTCAAATATCTTTTGAGTCTCTGGAGCACCTCCCTTTAACTATAAATTCAGCTGCATAGGGAGTTTCTCATTGTACTTATCTGGCTTCTCTTCCCGGCCTTAGTAGCTAGATATTGGACAAGAGGTGGGATGAGAAAGAATGACTGAACTAAGGGCGGTTGGTATCTCTCTGTTTCATGTAGATGCTATTTATTCCTTCTATAGCTGAGTTGTATGATGATAACTTTCATTATTGAAATTTTTTCAATTTAAATAGAGAAACCTTTGCAGGATCCCTCAGCAAGAAAAAGATTAAAAAACTTGAAAATTAAAGAAAAAGAAAGAAGATGAGACTAAAAAGAAGGTGGAAAAATTGAAATTTAAACATTGATGCAACACTAATTGTTGATTTTTACAAGCTTCTAAAGTACAAATTGTTCCAGAGATACAAGGGAAAACATGGATGGTGGGGAATGATGATGTGAGGCTTTCGATATATTGAGAATAATGGTTTTGGTGGGAGAATTTTTGAATTATTGCCTTTTAATAAAGGGGTCGTATTACAATTTTACCACGTGTTTCAATTGTCGATTACATTTTAAAGGAAAAATGGAAGATCATCATTTGTGAATATATTGATTCTTAAAAGTTTTTTTCTCTCTCACACAAGTCACAACTCTTGTACGCATGGGAGTTGAATGAATGAAATATTATTACTTCATAAAAAAAAGGTTTTTTTTATCTCTTACCGATGATAAAAACAGGGAAAATGTATGATTTTATCTGGTATGTCAATATCTATAACGCTAAACTGTATGTATCCTATTTTTAGGTGGAAGAAAAGGGCTTAACTGTCGAAGTGGCTGATAAGATTGGCAACTTTGTGAAGAAAAGGGGAGCACCTTTGGAACTTTTGTCTGAGTTGAAACAAGAGGGCAGCCAGTTTTTGAAGAACAAGGGATCCTTCTCTGCATTGACTGAGCTAGAGGTTTTGTTCAACGCTTTAAAGAAGTCAAACTGTATACACAGAGTAGTTTTCGATTTGAGTCTTGCTAGAGGTCTTGACTATTACACTGGAGTTATATTTGAAGCTGTTTTCAAAGGCACTACACAGGTAAAAGTTTATTGTGTAGCCACTTTTTTTGCCATGATACAGAATGTAGGACATCTTCCATTTTAAAGGAAAAATGAACAAGAACAAAGTGAAGAAGTTAGCTAGTTAGCAAGTATACTGCTCTTTTGCCATGATACAGAATAATTAAAAGGCAAACTGCGAGTTAATTGCTAACTTGTTCGCTTTGTTCTTGTTCATTTGCATGTAGGACATCTCATCTCATATTGTATCTTTACTTTTGTATTTCTTCTGTGTTTTTAATAAAGTCTGTATTTATCAATACATCTCGTCGCTACTGTATGTGACTTTGCATCCTTAGTGAGGGTTTTGAAACTGTGTAGTTATATGGGTTGCCTTGTGTTAATGTATGGAACTCTGGATGCTGTATTTCAGATCACATGCACCTGATATTGCAGTTCAGATGATTTTGGTTTCTAGTACTTGTCATATATATAGATGCCTTCACGTCATGGACTCGAAATCTGTCTTTATAGAGCTGTTGATAGTGATTGAATAACTTGAAGAGGCCAACTATAATATTTGGGGAACATTCTTGGATGTTAAAACACCATATTATGCCATTTTGAATGTAGCTAGAATATCCGTCATCTAGACCTCATATTTCCTGATAAATCTATTTTTAGCTCTATGAAGTAATGTGCCCTTGTGCATGAGGTAAATGTTAATTTTTTCCTGCCCCGGTTTACCTTGTGTCATCAAACATATTAATATGGTATCGGACCCGTCTTTGTTTGTATTATGCTTTCTTGTCATGCTGGGAAGGTAAATTTGTATAAGTGGTGGCTTTCTGCAGGTTGGTTCTATTGCTGCTGGAGGGCGTTATGACAATCTTATAGGATCGTTTGGTACGAAACAGGTCCCAGCTGTTGGGGTCAGCCTTGGAATAGAGCGAGTTTTTACCATAATGGAACAGCTTGTGAAAGACCGCAATCAGGTGATCTATCTCTTACTGTCTCTCTCAGACACAATAAACATATTATGTTGTACATCTTTGGTGATAAAACTGTCCGCTCCACTAACCACTAAATAATATGAGTAACATTACGTATGCTAGTTAGTTATAAAAAATAATTATAACATCTACTATGAATGCTTATACTTTAAGCTATTTTTCTTTAAAAGCTTGTGATGTTGGAGGAAGTAACAAGTCACAAGTATGTAGCACAAAGTGAGGCGACCTACATCAAAGTCATTGTCCAATAGGGTTGATGAGAACCTGGGGGCCTAGTTTGCAGTTATCACTGTTCTAAGAAATTGTTCATTTGGACCTTAGGTCAACTTTGATGATAAAATTGGCCAACTCTATCATGTCTGGCATGGAGTTGTCATTCTTCTCTTGTTCACTCAAAGTCGCATCAACTTGGAAGGATTTAGTTTTGTATATTTTGTCTTTGCTGTGCCGGTATACTCTGTTTGTCATAATAAATGTGATTTCTTCCATCACACTGTTTTCCATGCAATTCTTGTTTAGTTCATAAAAAGGAGAACTGGTTTTGGTAGTCAAATAATATGTGCATCACTTACATCTTCCTGTCTGTCTGTCTGACTGTCTGTCTGACTGTCTGTGTGTGCAGGATGTTCGAGCGACAGAAACAGAAGTTTTGGTGGGTATTTTAGGGGATGACCTATCTCAAGCTGCTGAGTTGGTGAGTGAGTTGTGGGAATCCAATTTGAAAGCAGAATTCATGGTCCATAAAAGAGTAATGAAACTGATTGACCGTGCGAAAGAGTCGAAGATTCCGTGGATGGTTATTATGGGTGATAAGGAACGAAATGAAGGTGTTGTCAAACTAAAAAACATAAAAGCTAATCAGGAAGAGGAGATTGCAAGAGACAAAATTGTCGAGGAGCTGAAGAACCGATTGAATGGAACCTTGTAGTAATCATTTCACAAGAGATTACAGACAGAAAACGAACATATGCAAACCATTCTGATTTGAGGTACACTTCATTTTGCTTGTTGTGTTCCATTGTGAATTACATGTATTGTCTTGTACTTCCTTGTATGGCACCGGTACATGTCAGTATTTGTCATGGCTGATAGAATAGTCCAGAAAACCTATGATGGATCAGTTGTTACTTAGCTAGAATTTTCTTCCCCTTTAACCATCAGATCTCCACGTCATACAGTAGCAATGTTGATTTCAACTTTCTACCTGACAATTGGATATAATTACATAAACAATGAGAATTATATCCCCCAAATTGGTTACCGTTTAATTTGAATACTTGTGACATTAGCCAGTCTACCGAAAAGACTTCCATTTGTGGAAAATGTTGGTGATCAAATCTTGCTGCCCTTGTTGTCTATCAAATCCTATGCATGTGTTTGGCCTGATTGCGGTCCCCTTATAATCCTTTAAATTATGTTTCTTGGGCTTGTTTCTTATGTATTTATTTATATATATTTACTTCTAACAAATCTGAAAAACGGGTGGGAGTGAACATGTATTGCAACAAGACAAAGCTGCAGTGGATATGGCAGACTAAACCCATGCAATGTATGGCAACATTGCATACTGAGAACATAGTCCATACCACTACCTTAGTGTTTAAAAAAATGACTAGCCAAAAGAGTGTGTCCTTGATGAGAAACATGTTTGCGAATCCAAACGACAAAATAAAATAAAAAACAAACAATAAGAAAAGGGGAAGAAAAGAACAAATGCACTGACGTTATTGAAGCTTTAAGATGTCATTCTTGTGGGATTTATTCACTCCAACTCATGCAACAACAATATGGATTGGACTGGCACCATCTTTTCTAACAATGTAACAGAAAGGCAAAACAGGATGCTTACTCCTAGTTTCTGCTGCCAGTTTTTGCTCTAGTCTTCTCTATATATCAGCGTCTCCATGTTTCCCTCATTCAAACTTCTAACACTTCTAGTAATTTTTCTTTCGATAAGAAGTACTCCATATATCTGAATCATCGAAACATGAGTTTAGCAAGAAAAGCATGGGTCATAATTGTGAGTTATGGAGCAGTTGAAGTTGTTAAAGGTCAGGAGCTGCTCAACATGAATTGGGCTGTTATGTCCATAAATCAACACGCAAAAACGAATTGTAATCTATTGAAAAAAGTTTCTACAGCGTCTTCTTCTTCGCACAATATGCTGAGGAGGAAGAATAACAATGGACAAAGGTTGAATCAGTCTGAAGAATCACTCAGAAAAATTATGTATTTGAGCTGTTGGGGACCAAACTAACATGTGGCAGACAACTTTCAATTAAGGCTGACAGTTTTAAATTGTACATAAAGATGCATTTTTATTGAAATTCGATGAAGTTTGCGTCCTTAAATTACGCAAATAATAAAATCATACAACTATAAAGAAAAGGTAATATGATGATCAAACTAGCAAATCACGCAACTTGAGGATGAAGTTGTTAATGTAGGATGCTTCAAAACCTTCACCTAAAAAGAGTTGGCTCAACTTCAGGTGATTAGCCCTGATTTGTTCACCAACTTCACTTCCTTCATCCATTACCAACTTCACTGCCTTGCACACACCTTCCCTTGTAAACCAACCATCTTCTTCCCTCCTATCGACATCCACAGCAATGTTTAATCTCTTCGTCAGAAACTTTGTGTTTGTAAACTGATCAATAAAGTGAGGCACCAATACAAGTTGGCAAGTGCTAACCAAGGATTCCCACATAGACCCAGATCCACAATGTCCGACGAAACACCCTACTGAAGGGTGATTTAAAATGAGTTGTTGTTGAATCCAACCTCCATGAACTATACCTCTTCCTCTCACCCTTTCTTCAAACCCCTCTGGCAAAGCTTCTTCCACTGTATTTGCCCCAACTGGAGGTTTTAATCTTACCAAGAATGGTAATCCAGTTTGCTCTAATCCCAAAACTAACTCTTGGAATTGTTCCTTCTCTAAAACACATTCACTTCCAAATGCACAATACACTACTGACCCCTTTTTAAAACTATCTAACCACTTAGTCCATATTTCTTCTAATGGAGTATTACATGGCGTAGGTAAAAGTGGACCTGTTAGCAGAACTGGCTTATGGTACTGACTCTCTAGGAACTCAGCATAGGGGCCTTCAGTTTCATTACAAGCTCTGAAACAAAGTGCATCTGATTCATTCATAGCGATAAAAACTCGTTTAATTAGTGACATACTGCCATCAAGCTTAGATAGAACAAACGACGATGGACCTTTTGTCTCATACCGTGGTTTTTTTACAGTTGAACTACCTGGATATATTTCTGGAATTTTGATCAGCTCATGAAGTTCTTGATCAGTACATTGATCTTTACCCTTTTCAAGAATTGGCATCATGGATGGAACTAGTGCAACATTTGGTAGAGCACCACTTGGACAAAAGTAAACCGATTTAATCCCAAGTGGACGTGCCATGGCTGGAACCCAATAAGGAAAATCAAAGAAAATGTAATCAGGTTTGAGTTTCACAAGAGCATTCTGGACTTGTTCTTGTGTAAGATCAAGTGCTTGTCGAATGAGATATGTTTTGTGCTCCCCTACATCTGCTACGGTTTCAGCACCAAGTGGAAGACCTTGGATATAAGGAATGGTAAGTGGAATGAACTGGATGAGATGGGGATGAATGTTGAAATGATTTAGTTTGCTTTGTGTTTTTGCAGGTATAAAGAAGGAGATTTGGTTCCCTCTTTCAGCTAACTTGTTTGAGAGTAAAAGATATGGGGTGATATGCCCCATGGCAAACCAAGGGAACATTGCTATATGAAATTCGGAAGTCATCGTCACCATGTTTAGAACTTCACTACTTGGTTATAAGAGTGAGGAGGGGAGGAAGAATAAGTGAGGAGGAGAACCAGGAGAGGAGGAAAAACCAAAATCTAGAATGGGATGGATAAAAGCCACCATGGAGTAATTTGGTTACCTAAAAAATAAAATAAACATAGAGTAAATTTGGGACTACAAATGTCCTTTTAAATTTTCTGACAGGTGTAATGGCTTTAAAAAAAAAGTTAAGATGATTACCGTAAAAATAACAAACACAAATGAAATTCATATTAACCCCACATATTAAATCATGGGTGACCATCCTTTCTACCGTTCGGTGACCTTTCCACCCGTCTGACCATCCTTTCTATCGTTCGACGACCTTTCCACCTGTCGCTAACAAACCTGCCGTTGATATGTTGGTCCCTTATCCAACCACTTAGACCATCTTTCTTCTAATTGAGTTAAGAGTGGACCTGTTAACAAGACTGGCTTTCGATTTGACTACAAATTCTGAAACTAATTGAATGAATCAGACTCATCAGAACAAGCCCGAAATTTGCTAGAGCATCACTTGTGGCCCGTTCGGCAACAGCAGGTTGGTTGCCGAACGGGCCCTTGGAATTGGAGAGAAAAAAAAAATTCGGGCGTGACACAGTCCGAACCCAATAACCAAAATCAAAGGTAATGATACAGTATCAGGTTTTAGCTTCTTAAGAGCAGTCTGGACTCTGGAGTGGACTTGGTCATTTTTTTCTGACGAGTGGCCGTCAGGTCACCAGAGTCGGACATCATCCAGAAGCAGCGGCCGTTTATTATATTTTTTTGGCTAACGTTGCGCCAATTGGTTTTACAAAAAAAAAAAACTTATTTACTATGTAATCAAACATGGAAAATTGAAAATTAGAATCTTGGGCCGACATTTATCGTGTGTCTCTGCCGTCCCAAGTCATTATATATCCCCTTCTGATATAAATCCATGAACGAGAAGACAAAGAATCAAACTCACCAAGTACATTCCATGAAGCAGAAGACAAAGAATCAAACCAAACCAAACCAAACCTTCAAGTGGTTGCACTAGAGCACTATATACAAAAACCTTTGCATGTTGCACAAAAGAAAAAATATTTCACTTGAATAAATAAGCAATATGGGAGAAATTCTGCCATTTATATTAGCCATTTCTGCAGTTATTTTAGTTTCTTTGGGTTGGAAAGCTTTTAACTGGGTGTGGTTGAAGCCGAAGAAATTCGAAAAGTACTTGAGAGAACAAGGTCTTAGAGGTCCTTCTTACAAGTTCTTGTTTGGGGACGTCCTCGAAATGGTGTCTGCCACTAAAGAAGCAACTTCTAGACCTATGGAGTTTTCACATCAGATTGTGCCCAGGGTTTTGCCTTTTCTTCATCATTCAATTCAAAAATATGGTATTCGATCTTTCTTCTAGCTATTCACTTGTTTTTCTCTTGGCCATGTTCTTTGTTATTCAATCTAAAACTGTTGTTGAGGTTGTTGTTGCACAAAGAATATGTCTGTCGAAGCGCACACACACAGACACGTACATGTATAGATTGATTAATTGAGTTGTTTTTTGATTTGCCAATGTAGGTAAAATGAGTTTTACTTGGTCAGGGCCATATCCCATTGTGAATATCATGGATCCAGATATTATAAGGGACATACTTTCTGGCAAATATGATCACTGTGAGAAAGATGGATTACCACCGCATTTTAACCCGTTGGTGACAGGAATTGTAACCTATAACGGAGAAAAATGGGCTAAGCACAGAAGGATTATTAACCCAGCCTTCCATGTCGAAAAGCTTAAGGTTGTTCCTTATAACTTCAGGATTTTTTTTTTTTTTTTATTAAAACGTATAGATATTGATGAATTGAACACATTTAGCTAACACTTCAATGTGTAGTGATTTCAGATGATGCTACCTGCCTTTCAAACCTGTTGCTGTGAAATGCTAGAAAAATGGCAGAAATTAGGTCCAGAGGAATTGAATGAATTAGATGTTTGGGATCATTTACAGGACTTAACTGCTGATGTAATATCTCGAACGGCATTCAGTAGTAGCTTTGAAGAAGGAAGGAGAATATTTCAACTTCAAAAAGAACTGGCTAAGCTTATTATGCAAACTGCTCAGTTTATGTTTATTCCAGGTTTAAGGTCTGCATAAATTGCATATATATATTAGATTAATTAAAACTTTTATTGAACTTCCGAACCTGGTCTATTGAACGAAAAATGCTAGGTTCCTTCATTTTATTTGTTATGATTGATACTCCTATATATTACTTATCCTTTAGCTTTAACTCATTCTATGTCCAGATATCTTCCAACCAAAGGAAACAGAAGGATCAAGGAAATAGAGAGAGAAATCCGACTTGTTTTAAGGAATATGATACATGATAGAGAAAAGGCTATGAGTGCTGGAGAAGGATGTAGCAAAGACTTGCTAGGTCTTTTAATGGAATCAAATTTAAAGGAGACATTAGATGCTGGAAACTCTAAAAATGTTGGAATCAGTATCGATGAGGTTATAGACGAGTGCAAGTTATTCTACTTTGCAGGGCAGGAGACAACAGGAAATTTGCTTGTTTGGACAATGATTTTGTTGAGTATACATAAGGACTGGCAAGAGAAAGCAAGGGAAGAAGTCTTGAATGTTTTTGGGAGGAGAAAACCAGATTTCGATGGGTTAAACCACCTAAAAATCGTAAGTCATGATTCTTTATATATTATCGGTGCAAGACTATGATTTATTTGAAACCTAAAGGTGCATTAAAAAAATTTACTAAACATTGGTTGCAGGTCTCCATGATTCTAAATGAAGTTTTAAGATTATACCCTCCGGCATACATTATTGCACATCGAGTATCTTCTAAAGAGATGAAAGTAGGAGAACATACATTGCCACCAGGAACACTTCTTGGAATGCGAACGCTCCTAGTTCACCATGACCGTGATCTATGGGGTGAAGATGCTGATGAATTCAATCCATCAAGATTCTCTGAAGGAGTTACGAATGCAACAAATAATAAAGTTTCATTCATACCATTTGGTTGGGGGACTAGGGTTTGTATTGGACAAACGTTCGCATTAAATGAAGCAAAGATGGCTATCTCCATGATCTTACAACATTTCTCTTTTGATATTTCACCCACCTATGTGCATGCTCCTTACACTGTACTAACTCTGCAACCCCAACATGGTGCACAACTCATCTTAAATAAACTCTGATTGTATATCCAATTTCACAAAATCATGAATATGGTGGTTACAGTGTGCCGATTATATATATTCCTTTGTCATTTCATTAGTATCTATATTTCTTTAAAAGATGGCCGAGGGGAGGAATAGTGAAGCAGATGTGTGGAAGATTTTGGTTGGAGAAAAAGTATGTTAATGTAATTTTATTCGACCATGCTCTCGCCTATACTATTTTGTTAAATATAATCAAATATGTTATGGAAGCTTTAAGATATCGTTCTCATCACTCAGAGTATGTTGGAATTATTCATTCTTAACTCCTGCAACAACAATATCGATTGGATGGATTGGCACCATCTTTTCTAACAATCTAACAGAGGAAAACAGGATGCTTTCTTACTCCTGGTTTCTGCTGCCAGTTTAGAAAAAAAATTAGTATGTGGCTCCATTTTGTATGTGGGCATGTGTGCCCAACCACAAAACGCCAATAGTACAGAAATGAAAAAATGCTATGTAGGATCGACTAACCTTCAACAGGTTGACAGTGAGGTTTAGCTGCACAGCTGAAGTCTGCTGCGAGGCGTTGGAAACATTACTTCTGGTCTGTTCAAGGTCTCTGTAATTCTGTACTTTGGTCCTTGAATGTTGAGAAGCGAAATCCTTCTTCAGTACTTCAAAATCTTTATCCCTTTTGCTGACAGAACAACAAAAATATTAAAGCAATGGTTCTTAAGTTTTCGTTGCAAAAGAACTTCTTTGTTCGGCTTACCTTTGGTCTTTGGCCTACTTCAAATGGAATTTGGGGTGTGAAGTAGGGCTAACAGAACAACAAAATCATCCAACATGCATTAATCCATCAGGAGTCACAAGGGATCAGCCTTGTCTGCAGAGTATGAGCACTAACAATAACCAGTAACAAGTCCAAAAGAGACTATGCTTCACTATTTAGCTTCTGTTGCATGTTACTCATAATTGTGTATGAGCTGAGCAGAATGAAAGCCACAAATCTGATGAGCAATATGACCCACAACACCCTGATTTTTAACGATTATGTACAAACAAAAATGAAATTGACTGATCCATCGACTAAAGGTATGTGGATTGTCTCTTTGCTAATCAATACAGCGTTCAATAATTAGTATTTGAATATTCATCAACATGTGGGATATGTTGTATAAGTGATCCCAACCTGGGAGTATATTGTTTACATACCATGTTTATGTAGATAATGTGAAGAAGAATACCTAATTATATTAGAAATGGTATTAGGTTAAGTGAAAATCGAGCATGAGATGTAGAAGATAACTTGGTAATGTTACCGGGGGGTGGGGGTGGGGGGTGTCGAAAGCCAGATCTCTGCATCATCACTTGAAGGTTTTAGCAACTTGATCTTACTTTGTTGGACTGTGATGTATTTGAACATAATTTCAACTAGTACATTCATATGCAGTTAGTCTATGCAATACCCTGGTGCATCTCAAGTGCAAATGCCACAAATGCAGTGCAAATCATCACTACCAGTCTAATAGTGATGATTGTAACAGGCCTTGAAAGCACAGTTTTGGCTTTAATGGATCAAAATCATATTAGATTGCATCACTGAAGAGACAAATATGCAACATAAATTTCAACCCAGTTCCGATGGATTAATCATTAATGTAGTCTAGGTACCAGATCATGCATAGTTAGCTGAAAACTTGAATTGCTCAATTGATGACAATAAGGTATCGACAATGCAACATGCACTAGTAGGATATGTATGAGGAATTGCCAAGGATCAAGTAACCCTTTCGTTTAAAAGTTGCATCCTATCTATCACCCTAGTAGACAAAATGATACACCCTTATCGATAGAGAAATGCAGGGAGCAATAGCATCTGCTGCAAGACTGCTAAGAGGGGAAGTTCATAAGCTAGGCCTGTACTGAAGAAAGATTTCAGCTAGTTCAGAGATAAAACTGACTCTTCTCGCTCACAATTTTAGCGATTATCTCTGAGGGTTTCCGTATGTTATCTTTGGGTGACAATCAATCAAAGCATATCGCATCAAGTCAGAATTAAAATTAATCTCTTTTCGTACTAACATAAACATTTTAAGTTGCCGAAATGAACAGAGTCAACAATGTCTACGTACAAAAAGAGAACTAAGATGTTAATAACAGTATTGCAATCATCAAAGTTACTTCCATCACAAAAACAACACTACTGGATCGGTTCTTTTCCCAGGGAATGACACATCATGGTGTAAAAATAACAAAAACACTAGAAGTGGTCAGCTTATTTTCATCGAGCTCACCCGAGTTCAAGGTTATGTTGCCCGACATGCAATATAAGTCATACTCCAATTTGGCCTAACTCAATGACTTATGAGCTCGTGTGGCGCTTACGTGGCAATTCCAATTAATGCCAACAATTATAAGATCAATACCAAATACACTCCATTATTATTTGTCCGTTACCAAATCAATGTGATTTATGTCACATGTGTTACAATTGTAATTCCCTATCTATATAAAAGGATCTATTTCATGTAAAACGGGAGAAACTCTCTCATATTCTCTCTACTCATCTCATATCAATAAAATAATACTCATCCCTCCTGTGGACGTAGGCACCATTGCCGAATCACGTAAATTATGTGTTTTCTTTACTTTATTTTTTACAATCTCCATCTCGATTTAGCTATTTTATGTAATGTATTTACAGTTTTCAAGGTAGTCGTAGTGATCAATCACTAAATCAGATATACAAGTATTTTAGAATTTTACCAGTGTAGTGTATTGGCCCAAACACGACATGCAGATGTTGGCAAACTCCATGTGGGGATGTTCGTTAGGGAGATAAACCTGGTAGAAATCTACCATTGTTGGGTGGTTTGCGTGTTTAATCATCTCCAACAACCAACAAGGATGATAACAAAGATACCAATTTTACAAGAAAACCCTAGGAGAAAAAAAATCAACAAATTCATTTACTTGTTAAGGTTGAATCCTAAACTAAATGGCAGGTCAATAAGCATGCCTTTTTTTTTGCGAATGAGCCTATGGCTCAGTGGTAGCACCCCTCTCACAAAGTGGAGAGGTCGTGGGTTCGAAACACGTCAACAACGGATTGTTGATATAAGTTTCCACACGTAATTTAAAAGGGGTAGAGGCCCCCTCAACCTTGCTTGCCAACCAAAAAAAAAAAAAAAAAAAAACTTGGATCCTAACACGTGGATTAATTCATTAGATGGGTGACGTGGAGTGCACATGAGCCTTTGGCCTAGAATAAAAGCCCGCTCTCAGAGGCGGCTCTACAGTATAGCAGGTGCCTAAGACCCCACTTAATTGTTGGGCCAGATATTTTCCACTTATCCATTTATGTACTTAAATTGTATTTTCTTACAGTGAAAATACAAATTTTCTGATACATACTTTAAGAAAAGGCCTCAATTTTGGTTTGCCTAAGGCCCTATTTCTCTTGAGCCGTCCATGCCCGCTCTGATACCATGTTAAAGTTCTGGAGGTCCAACTCAAAACTATTTGGCAATGAGTGGTGTAGCCTAGGAACTTCTATATTATTAGCAACGCTCGAAACTGTCCAATATGGGACTAAATATCTCAACATATTAGTAATTCAGCGCTGGTAACGTAGCGTTGAATTACTAATCCAGCCCACTGTGGACTTTTTAACGGAGCATTGGAGATGGTCCAATAGACCCTAATTAATTTCTAAGTGTTTTTGTCCTTAGGTGGCACATGTAAAAATTGTTGTCCAGCGGCAATACCACTTACAATTCCATACTTAGCCAAATTTGCAGACCTGTTAGCATTTTCCAACAACAATCCAACTTCAGAGCCATTTTCCATACTTAGCCAAAATACTTTGAAAGAACCTACCTCTATCAACCATTTGATGGAACCCTTTTTATAACCACACACTTAGTTTGGATTTGTATTTTATATTTAAAATACTGTCACAAATTTCAATGTTAATAAACTGTTATTAATCTTATTAATTAAATTGGAGAGAGAAAGAGGAGAGAGAGGTAAACTTGTAAAAAAAAGTGATGTAAATTTATTTTGATGAGATGTGGGTCAAAATTAATCAAATCTCCCTAGGGTTAACTACACCAAAGGTTTAGGATTTAGTTTGATGATACATGGGTCAAAATTAATCAAATCGCCTTAGGGTTAACTACACCAAAGGTTTAGGATTTAGTTTGATGATACATGGGTCAAAATTAATCAAATCCCCTTAGGGTTAACTACACCAAATGTTTAGGTTTTAGTTTGATGATATGTGGACCAATAACACAAGAGGATGCAACAAACGCCCTCTCTAATGTGCAACAAATTTGGATTTGAAAATCTTGAAATCAAACACAAAATGAAATCACAAGGTAGTGAAAAATTAAAAAAATGAAGTGCACCTTATTGGAGAAGATAAATAATAATTAAGCAAAGATATTGCAATTAAAACTATTATTAAATATGGAAAGAGAAAGTTAAGAGCATTCCCAATGGTAGGTTTTAAAATACTTTCGTTTGATAACCTTATTTGCCTCAAGCAAATGTGTATTTTCCTGCATTTTGGGGATTTGACAGTGTTTGATAACGTTTTAGGCCATCGGGCAAATATTCGGCAAATTTTGCCTCAGATGGTCACGTGCTCCCATTTGCCAGAAAAAAGCAGGAAAATAATTCCTGACCCCCCCCCCTGGGAAAATATTTCTTTGCCTCAGGCAAAGAAATTCATTTGCCAAGTATAAAAACCAACAAATAACTTTCCAAACCTAATCTTTCTCTCTCTCTCTCGACAACAATGGCGGCCAAAACTGCAGCGCAAAACACCGATTGAAATTCACTCGTCGTCTTCACCATCGATCGACCTCCACCATCACAACAACAAACCTAATCTTTCTCTCTCTCTCTCTCTCTCGACAACAATGGCGGCCAAAACTGCAGCGCAAAACACCGATTGACCATCACTCGTCGTCTTCACCATCGATCGACCTCCACCATCACTCGTCGTCTTCACCATCGATCGACCTCCACCTTCTGTCATCGTCATCGATGTCCCGTCGTTTTCATTCATTTCAACGGTGAGTTTTCTTGGACAGCAATGCAAATTTTCTGAGATCTGTTTCGATTTTCTTCTTTTCTTCTTTTTTGGTTTCGATTTAAACAAACTTTATTCGTTCATTTGTATAAGTTTGGGGTTTAAACATCAATTGGGTTCTTCAATTCCAATTTTTTGAAAACCCTAACCCTAAAAATTTGGGGGTTTTTCAAAATTAGGTTAATTGTGTTTGATTGATGATACAATTCGAATTTTTGAAAGGGAATATTTCATTTGTTGGATGCAATATTTCATTTGTTGACTGTACTTTTACATGTTCATGTACTTACTGCCTTACTGGATAACTTTTCATGTTTGTATACTTGAACGGGAATGACAGGGAATCGCTGTAACTCATTGAGGCCATCTAGGCGACTAGGCATACCAATTTACCTGTTATTGAATGCTTAGACGATAGAAATTAATGAGAGATGTCTTGTACAACGACCAATGAATAAAGTTTGAGACTTTTTTTTTATCAGATTTCTCTATTTAATTATAAATTTAGCCAGGTCAATTCGAGTTGGGAGTTTTTCATTTTACCTGTGAAAGAGTGCAAATTTTACACAGTGGTAAAAGTTATAACCTGTATTTGGTTACCGTAGATACGATCTTGAATTGTCCAAAACTTGGTATAATTTTATAGGCAGTAAATTGATGATACATCGAAATTTTTAAAACCCTAACCCTAAAAATTTGGGGTTTTTTTAAAATTAGGTAAATTGTGTTTGATTGATGATACAATTCGAATTTTTGAATAACAAACAGAAGTAAAAATACCAAATTTATATGGTAATATTTTCTAGGTTGATCACCTGGCCCTAGGTCATCGTGAGAGCGATCATATATGTATATCATCCATCTTCAGCATGGTTCACACAGTACATGTTAATAAACAAGGGATGTATCATGCATGCATGCTGATTACCTCTGACATATAAAGCATACGAAACTTCAACTTCCATGTGACACATAAGACATAACCCACGTTTTGCACTCTACGTATCGAGTATGGCTCCAACTAACTAACATGGAAGAGGTGGTCATAAAACCTGTATGGACTATGGAGTGTAACCTTCAAACAAAACCTAAAAGGAATCTGATTCCATCTGTCAAGCCCCTGTATGCATGCTTATTAAGAATTAGTTGTGCGGAGCACTTTTTCTTTCGTTAATTCTAGATACGGGACTGGTGCACTAGCTTTTATGCTTACAGTCCTTCTAAATTCTTTTCCCATCAGTGAATTACAGAATGTAATCACTGTAGTAGTTCTTTGTCGAGAAATGGATAATATTCCTAAACAAGAACGGTCAATGAAGCAACTCCTTTGGAGTACTGCAACCCGTTTGTACGGGGAATCAATTGTCAAGCTATTATTGATAGCCTCTGACAGTGGCAGTAATGAGGGTATGTGCACTTACGTGTAAATCGACCTCTATTGCTTAAAACCTTGTTAGTAATATTATTTATTAATCGGTGTGTGTATGTGATGGATTTATATAGAACTTCAACATCGCAGTAACCAAGTAAAACTGTTTCATGTATTTTATGTTATGTTTATTAATTGGATTAATTTATTAACCAAACTTTTAACCAAAATTTTCATTCTAAAAATGTTTAATAAATTAAATATTATGTTAATTTTCCATATCGGGAAGCTCTACTTTATTATCTAATAGAGAGCAGACAAACATTTCATATATGAACTTATTAAACACTTATCTGTTTATATTATCTGGTTACAACTTTTTATATTATCTATTTTTATAATTGCTTATAATATTGTTTTATTCAATATTTTCAGTAGTTCAGTTCGGAGGTTTCTTCAAAATATTGGGTAATTCATTTCTACATCTTTTCTAATCTTTAATTGTAATGGTTAGCACAATCTAATCCATTTTGTTTTTCAAGTTGCAGTCTCGAAGTTCCGCATTTCGGTTTTCGGTCTTCTTAAAATTCCTGGTATTCATTTCTACGTACATATTTTTTTTAATCTTTAATCAAAATGATTAAAACAATCTAATTATTTTTCTTTTCCAAGTTGCAGTCTCGAAGTCTCGCATCTTCGTTTCGGTCGTCACTCTCTGCTTTATTTCTTTGTTGTGCACTGAATTGAACCATGTATTTTTTCTATCTAATAAATGTTCATATGAACTGAGTGTGTTGCCATGTTAAGTGTTAATAGCATGTTTAGAGTTACATGTATTTCTTCTAGAAAGTATTATGATTGCCTCGATTTTTGTGTTTATCATGCTTAGGTGTACTTGTTATATATGTTGTTGTATTGTATAGTTTAGAACGACATGTTGTATTTTAGAAATGTAATAGAACTATACATATTGCGCGTGTACATGTTGCACTGTATTTATCCATGCTGCACTGTATAAGTATAGAACTATAGATATCATAAGGTTAGGTTAGTTCATTACCCAAGCTGGTTAATAAAGAAATTCACTATCAATACATATATTGTTTCAGATACCATTATGGTTAAGTATGCTTGTTATATTGTGCGTCGTGGGATACGTCCGGGTATATACCTAACCTGGTCGGAAGCCAAGGCTCAAGTAGACGGTTTTTAAAACGACCACTTAGACTAACCAAACATTTTTTGATACAATAGGATGCTGTTGGTGCGGTCGATGGTACCCATTTTCCTACCATGGTCCTTATCACAGATCATACTAGGTACCGCAACCGGAAAGGTGAAATATCCCAAAATGTCCTTGTAGCTTGCACTTTTGACATGAGGTTTACTTACGTGCTTGCGGGGTGGGAGGGATCGGCCCACGATGGTCGATTGTTGCGTACCTTAGGCATGCTCCTTTCCATGATGTGAGAACGCATACCAAGATTATCTTGGCTTGTTGTGCGTTGCACAATTATCTGAAAGACATCGATCCCACGGATGTTTGGCAGCCCTGGGTACCGAGGGAGGACGACCAACCAGAGGTAGTACCTGAAGTCGATCCCGGAAATGGTGGGGGTGGGATTCTTATTGGTCCATACCAAGCCTGGACAAATTGGCGTGACAATTTGCGTAATGAAATGTGGGCCGATTATTTGGACTACCACAATGGCGAACCAGAATGAGAACCATATTTGTTTTGTTTTCATGGTTATGTACGATTTGTAACAATTTATGTATTTGGATATTTGGTTTGTATTTGTATTTGTATGACTATTTGAAGTATTTGTTGTTTTCATGAATGGATATATTGTTAGGCATGTCAACCATTAACTTCAAACCACCAAGGAGGACTAAGAAACCCAAACAGACTACACCTCCACAACCTTCTCAATCCACTCAATCGCTACCTCAGGAACAGCCGTACTTTCCACCCCATAACCAGGGTAGTTCTCGCCAAACTGGTAAAACCTAGATTAGGTGGACAAAGCAAATGATTGAGGTCATGCTCGATGTGTTGTGTGAAGAGGTTGCGCTTCGAGGTAAGCGTGTCGACAATGGGATAAAAACTGAATCCCTAAAGGCAACCGCTGTGGCTGTGAACAAGGCATTAGGGATGCATGTTGGGCCTGAGAATGTTAGATCGAGCATGAAGACTTTGAGGGCTTCATACCTCACAGCGAAGGCGCTCATTGATGCTAGTGGTTTTGGTTTCACTTTCGATAGTGGAACCAAGACTATATCTGGAGACGAAGACGCTTGGAATAGATATTTTCTGGTAATTCTTCTAGTGTTTGAACTCCATTCAATTAAAATTTGCCCCATGTCTATACCCACTTCTAATACACATATGTACATATATGTGCTAATGTAGGCCCATCCCGAAGCGGTACCTTTACGTGGGAAAGAATTTCCATATTATGACCAGCTGTATATCATCATCGGTAATGAGACTGCAAATGGTCATGGAGGTGACGCTGGAGACCAAGAAGAAGAACTCTTCGTCGTTGATTCACCAAATGGTAACCTTTGTTGTTCGTTAAATATTGTTAGGTGTTTGCGTCCAACCATTATCCCTAAAGTCTCGTAAATGTGTGTTCATTAGGGACAGAACCTGATGAAGTAGAAGATTTTGTGGTAATGGAGGGAGTCGACACAAGTAAAAGTCAACGAGCTCCGCATGCCGGAAATTCTGGGCTGAGTACTAATGAAAGCTCTAGTTCGGAAGGACCTCGTAGGCTGCCTATACCACCTCCCATTGTACCTTTGCAGAACAAGCGTAAGAAGTCGCGCCTAGGCTGCATTGATCCAAGTGACGCAGAATATAACAAAGGGATGATGGACGCTGTGAAATCTCTGGCAGATCATTTTTTTGGTCCAAAGATCGATGATCTTACTGAAGCATTGTCGAACGTCCTAGGTGATGACGAAGATATGCTTTTGGAGGCAATAGACTTGCTCGGTGCTAACAAAGCGCTAGCGTCTGTGTTCATGGGGTTGAATGTAAAACTGCAGCTTCCTTGGTTGCTTAAGAAGCTGGCAGTTGCTGCCCGTAAGGCTTAGTCCTTGTATGTCCTTGTTGTGTCTGAATTTGGATTGGTTCTGCATATGTTGTTGAAATATGTTGACATTATTGTGTTAAGTTAGTTTGAATGGTGCATACGACACCTTGAGACAGTACATTGAAACCATGTTTGGGGTGTTTTTCTAACACCGAAAAACTTATGTTATGGAGTTGTTTGTTTGGATTTCTCATTTTTTTATATTCTTATATTATGTTGGTGATGCCAATGCTCTGCTTAATTTGATAGGAATGCATCCCGGTAATTTTGGAAGAAACATTGCGAGTCTATATAGGCAGCGCAATGTGCATTGGACTGGAGATATGGATGTGCATTGGACTGCAGATATGGATAAGTTATTGTGTGATGTGTTGTTGTTCCATACAACAGGCAATGTACCTGTGATGGTCCGACTCCGGTCAGCTTATGACCATTTTGTCAATAGTGTGAAACACGGTTTCAACATCGAAGTTAGTTTCAACGAGATTCGATGTCGAATCTCGTATTTCAAGAGAGAATTTAAGCTAGTCCAGGAGTTGTGCGAAGACTATGGTTTTTATTTTGACAATGTCACGTTGAAAGTTAGCGGAACCAATGAAGAGTGGGACGAGGTCAATAGTGAAATTCCAGGCCGTTACGGCCACATTAAGGATAGGTGTATTCCAACCTACTTGCCAATGTCTACTATAGTGATTGCGTATAGTCTGCGTCCATGAGTGACGGCTATCTGTAATGTATGTAATGACTGCTTTATAAGCAAATTTGTTTAATGACAATTTTATTGAGTGCCATATATATCTATTTTGTTCAACAATTAATTTTAGGGAGTCTTTACATTCTTCATGTGTTATTTTATAAAAAGGAATGGCGTGGACACCAAAAGACGATGAAAATTTATGTGTTGCTTGGGGGTTAGTCCGGAGCTCACCACCGGTAAATGGTACCGGTGAAGAGTTTTGGGGTGTTGTTTCCGACCGATTCCATGCAATGGAGGGAGTTACTATAGGTAGAGGTATGTCACACCTAGCCAATAGAATGTCTAAAATTTGGGAGACTACCGAGCATTTTATCGGTATTGTTGAGTTGCTTCGCGAGCGTCGAAAAATTTTCGATTGTGAATTGGAACGGAAGCGCGCAGCGTTGAAGGTATACAAATACGGCCAACATAAAGACTTCGAATTCAATTCTTGTTTGCCAATCTTAGAACCATACATGCGTTGTGGACAACCAGGTTGTACCGGTGTGATGAAAATCTACACTGGAAGTGGGAATGGGCTTGATGAAAAGTGGATTAGTCTTGTGAAGTGCTCCGTTGAACTATGTACATCAATCGAGTACTTGTTTCCGATACTTCGATCGCCTCCGACGAATGACATGGGGATGATATGTGCTCGATGCCTTCAACATCCCTGTCGCGAAGATTGCTCTTACGCATGGCTTCACTATAAAGCACAAGAAGTCGAGACGTGTATGCATTGCTCGAATACACCATGTCCTAACCAATGTTTTAGGTTTTGTGATAATGATAACTACTTTGATAATGAGTCGAGTCGGACTCATGATGTTTAATATGAAATTTTGTAAAAATTTCAAAAAAAAACTTGTGTACCTTATTAATACGTAATATTACGTGATGATTGGGATTTTTCGTATGAAAATCGGACATTATTATGCTTATTTGAAAACAATATTTTGGCGATGTTTAAATTTGACATGTTCAATTCAATTATTACCACCATTTTGTATTATTTTGTATATTACTTTGCTAGGGTATGTATTGTTTATTATTATTACTAGTGTTTGTTTGGGTATTGTTCAATTCAAATATTGCTAGCGTTTTTTTTTTTTTTTTTGTTCATATTAGATGGCCAATGCGAAAGGACTTCAACCACTTGACGGAGAGCGTAATATCTGGTGGTCCAAGACAGTGACGAAAGCGAACGTCACCAATTCAAAGATTATGGTATGTCTAATCTCTTCTTTTATGGAATTTTTATATATATTCTGAATTTTTTTGAATACATATATAATATCATGATCGACGAAATTAGGGAGATAACATATTTATAAATGTAACCTGTCTTTAACAGAAAATTCCGGCAAGGTTGAACGACAATTTTCATTCTGGGTTGGTTACGAATATGTGGTGTTGTGATCATGACCATAAGATCGTCTTGATGTGGGATTCGGACCATGCATACTACTTCAAACATCTTGGCTGGCACACTTTCGTAAAAAACACCAAATTGGCTGCAGGTGATGAAATCTTATTTGAGATTCTTGGTTATGTTCAGCATCGTTTGGAGATTTGGGTTCAGATCAGGCATATGGACCCCACTGTTTCTGATTGGGTGCTCAAGGGTTGGGAAAAAGTCGAGAGATTGTATGCTCGGGCAAGGGCTGAAGGAGTGTTCCTTGATACACCGACGGAGAAGGTTCGTATTCCGGCCAGCCGCCGCCACACTACTTCAAAGATTGTATCACTTGGTATTGGAGCTGGGAAGACAGATGGCGCATCTGGATCTGGGAAAAAGTCACTGGCGAAGAAACCGAAAATGCGAGTGATCATGCCGAAAGTCATGAAGTTCAGGATCCCCGATGGAGTAACACCCAAGGCAGCACCCAAGGCAGCAACACGGAAGGCAGCAGCAAGCAAGGCAACACCAAAGGCAGCAGTAACCAAGGCAACCAAGGCAGCAACACCCAAGGCGGCAACAACACCCAAGGCGGCAACCAAGGCAGCAGCACCCAAGGCGGCAACCAAGGCAACAACAAGGCAAACACCCAAGGCAACCAAGGCAGAACCCAAGGCAACCAAGGCACGCAAGGTGACAGCAAGCAAGGTTGATAGGGCTGGAAAAAAGAAGATGAAGATTGGCAATGATGAAGTTGTTTGTACTCGTCAAGAACCATGTTCATGCTTTGACAACTATGGCGTTGGCGGTAATTGGGACTGTGTAGCAGAAATTTTCAGGAACTCAGAAGCAGCAATGGATGTCGATGTCGCAGTTGAGATTTCAGACTCCACAATAGTGATTGACAGTGATTCTGACAGTGAGGTATTCTAGTTATTGACAGTGATTGACAGCAGTTAATGTGCATTTGGTAAACTGATTGACAGTATTTTGGTAAAACTGTGTTAACAAATAGTTGTTGATATTTATGACGGCATTAGTTGTTAATATTTTGGTAAAACTGATTTGACAATAGTTTTCATGACGACATTATAAATGTTGGTCGTCCGGACATGTATCCGACTTTTGTGACATAACTTTTGTTTATAACTATATTATTATTTTTGTGACGTAACTCGTGCATTACAGTCATGTGCGTACAGGTTATTTTCGATATTGCTAGTGATTTTTTTATACATGTCCTTGTAATTTTTCTTTTTATAATGTCGATGTGTATAGTTGGTTACATATGCTTATGTTTATCGAGTTGAAAGTTCTTGTGTTAACTACACACGGGGCTATTAAATATTTTATTTTTTAACAACAAGATTTTTTTTATTATATTTGTTTATGGGCTTGTTTATAACTCGTGCATTAGAGTTATGTGCATACAAGTTATTTTCGATATTGCGTGGTGCTTATTTTCGATATTGCGAGTGATTATTTTTTATACATGTCCTTGTATTTTTTATAATGTCGATGTGTATACTTTGTTACACATGTTTATGTGTATCGAGTTGAAGGTCCTTGTGTTAACTACACACGGGGCTATTAAATATTTCATTTTGTCCACCAAGATTTTTATTATCCCAATTTATCTTCTATAACAACCACTACCTTTTTTTTCGTTAATTTAAATTTTAAAATTTTATTAATAAAAAATTTTAAATTTTTTGAAGTTTTGTATTATTACTACAAATCACAAGTATGTATTATGTTATTGGGTTGGGTTGATAAGACATGTGTTTTTTCAAAGGTTTAAGATTGATGGGCTTAAGATTTATGAGCTATAAAAATTGGCCCATGTTCAGTTTAAGTGTTTGCCTAATCATTTAAAGGTTATCAAACAGAGAAATAGTGGCAAAACCAAGTTTTAAAGTGTTTGCCAGTGTTTGCCCGTGGAGTTATCAAACACTTGCAAAATTTGTTTGCCTCAAAATTTATTTGCCTGAAGCCGGCAAATCACCATTTGCCTCAAAATTTACCGGATTGCCGAAAACATCAATTTGCCAGGAAAATTTATCAAACGCACCCTTAGACACTTTTAGTAAAAAACTCTTGCCAATGGTAGCTTTTAACACATTTTTCAAGTAAAACACTTTTAACTCCTTGGCAAATTTGCCAAGGACTTAAAAGTGCCACGTAGGATCTTTTAGCTAGTTAAACATTAAATTTACCCATAATGTACACTATATTTTTTTTGGAAAAATAAAATATTAAGTTTTAATACTTATTTTAAAACCAACTATTGGAAACTCTAAAACCACTAATCACTTTTAACATTAATTTTATGCTAAAACCTTCTCTCTCTCCTACGTGGCACCCCTAAAACCTTTTTACCATTGGGAATGCTCTAAAATAGTACGGAATATTAAACATTTATTAGGTGTAAACTATAGAAGGAGGTTCTATCAAGTTTTTGATGGAGGTAGGTTCCTTCAAAGTAATGAGAGGACGTGTGATATACCATCGGAAAGATGAGAGAGTTCTCTTTTCAACCCAAAAAAACAGATCCACATTTAATCACTGAGAAGAGAGTTATGGCTATTATAATACAGACTGTCCAAACTGAAAACCAACCAACACTCACCAACTCAACTATTAATGGTGTGGGGTTTTGTCTATTGCTTTCACTACCCAAAAGGACCTCGACAGTCGACACTAGTTAGATGTGAGACTAATGTCCGGGAGCACTCCTAGATTGTTTATTATGGCGGGCTAGCGCCAATTTTGTCTTGCTTTTTTCGATAAACCCTAATGAAGTTGAATCATTTTGAATTCTAAACATTTTTTTTTGCATGCAGATGTCTTATATATATATGATGATGATTCAGATATTGAACCCATTGACAGAACTCTTAAAATTCCGAGGATAACGCCGACAAATCCATTGAACAGCCGCCCTCCTCGTTGGCGGCACCGTGACCAAGACCAATACCGAAACACCGGGGACATGGACCCGCGAGCTGTCTCGGTTTATTATCGGCTTGGCCTTGGTATGAGGATTCGAAGGGCCAACTCTTTGCTTGAGCCGACGTACATAACTGGGCGAGGCCGTGATTTCGATCCAGCAATTGCACTAAGGTTGCCATTGTCACATATGATTGTGAGGCTGATGTGTAGTTGGCCGCTGCTGCTGGTGATCCAAACAATTGAGAGGATCAGAAAAGTCTATGGTCGGCCTATGAGGGCGCGTGCCATATATCATATGCTTACCCCTGAGGTGGGCAAGCAGTCTGGTATCTCGTTCCTGAAATATGCACAAAGAAAGGGTGGAAGGAACTTCCCCGGGTGGCCGAGGAAGCGTGTTTGTTGACTAGCTGACTTTTTTGATTAAAGTGTTTATGGGGACTGAGGAGGTGGGATAGGCGGTATCATATCCCTTGGGTTTTTAGCGGTGAGTTGTTGACTTCATTTGAACTTAATCGTTGTTGTCGAAGTCTCTGTATTTTGATATGTTGTGTTATCTGCCTTGGTCGTGTTCCCTGGAATGTGGTATCAGAGATGCGAAGTACCAGGCGTAAAATTGCTTACAAGGATCACTATGTCCTTCCCTCGTATCTGGTGGATGCCTCTTTGCCGGTGCCTAAAAGAACTCCTCCTCCTCGCCCGCTGCTGGTGGTCGAACCTACGAGAAGGGATATAGCTGCGCGGAGTGAAGTAGAGCATGAAGCGGTGCCTCCATCAGCTGTCCATAAACCTGTTGAGCACCGGGCTGCGGTGATTCCTAGTGTACCTTCTTCCCGCCCCCAAGTGGACTAGACTCAGAGCCGCCAAGGGAGATGACGAGGGTTCTCTAAGTGATGGGTGCAGAGTGCTGAAACTCATGACCCTGTCCCTCAGGTTTGAGTTACGTTGAACTTGAGCCATATATGAGAGAAGGGGTGAAGGATGAGATGAAGCAATGATTTGCTTTCAATTGTGTATTGCTGTTGGTCATGGTCAGTCGAGCCTCATTCGAGGTTTATATAAAGAGGTTAGCCGGTCGGCAGACTCTTTTCACCAGATTGGCTGTAATCAAAATTAGCCGACAGTCTCTGAAAGTGAATACTTGATTAAAAGAATGAAGAACAGATTAAGGAAACTATTGCTTTATTGCTCACTTAATTACTGAAAGTGAAGTACATAGAAGAAGAAGATTACTCTTTACTTATACTATCTAGTAGCATAAAAAGCTCCTAAAGAAACTTAACTACTGCGACAACTCATACAAAGACTCGATCAAAAGCTCCTAGAATTATGGATGAACTAACTTGTAACATGGTGGGAAGAAATTAAACAAACTGTTCATATTCAAAATTATACGAAATAGACCACTTGACCTGCTGTGAGGTAAGGGATTCATGAAATTGGATATCAAGCTTATAATGAGAGTTTATGTAAGATGAGTTGTGCACCATGTTGGGGCTGCAGAGTAAGGACAGTGTAAGGAGCATGCACATAGGTGGGTGAAACATCAAATGAGAAACATTGTAAGATCATGGAGATCGCCATCTTTGCTTCATTTAATGCAAAGGTTTGTCCAATGCAAACCCTAGTCCCCCAACCAAATGGTATGAATGAAACTTTATTGTTTGTTGCCTTTGTAAGACCTTCAGAAAATCTTGTTGGATTGAATTCATCTGCATCTTCACCCCATAGATCACGATCATGGTGAACTAGGAGCGTTCGTATTCCAAGAAGTGTTCCTGGTGGCAATGTATGTTCTCCTAGTTTCATCTCTTTTGAAGATACTCTATATCCAATAGTGTATGCCGGAGGGTATAATCTTAGAACCTCATTTAGAATCATGGAGACCTGCAACCAATGTTTAGTAAATTTTGTTTAATGCACCTTTAGGTTTCAAATAAATCATAGCTAGTCTTGCGCGGATAATATATAAAGAATCATGACTTACAATTTTTAGGTGGTTTAACCCATCGAAATCTGGTTTTCTCCTCCCAAAAACATTCAAGACTTCTTCCCTTGCTTTCTCTTGCCAGTCCTTATGTATACTCAACAAAATCATTGTCCAAACAAGCAAATTTCCTGTTGTCTCCTGCCCTGCAAAGTAGAATAACTTGCACTCGTCTATAACCTCATCAATACTGATTCCAACATTTTTAGAGTTTCCAGCATCTAATGTCTCCTTTAAATTTGATTCCATTAAAAGACCTAGCAGATCATTGCTACATCCTTCTCCAGCACTCATAGCCTTTTCTCTATCATGTATCATATTCCTTAAAACAAGTCGCATTTCTCTCTCTATTTCCTTGATCCTTCTGTTTCCTTTGGTTGGACGAAATCTGCACATAGAATGAGTACCATGACAATCGTAACAAAAAAAATAAATAAATAAATAACAAAATATCATCCGAATATGGGAGTATATGCAGACCTGAAACCTGGAATGAACATAAACTTAGCAGCCTGCATAATGAGCTTAGCCAGTTCTTTTTGGAGTTGAAATATCTTCCTTCCTTCTTCAAAGCTACTACTGAATGCCGTTCGAGATATTACATCAGCCGTTAAGTCCTGTAAACGATCCCAAACATTTAATTCACTCAACTCCTCTGGACTTAACTTGTGCCATTTTTCTACCATTTCACAGCAACAAGTTTGAAAGGCAGGTAGCATCATCTGAAATCAGTACACATTGAAGTGTTAGCTATATGTGTTCAATGCATCAATATAAGTTTTAATAAGAAAAAAAATTCCTGATAAGTTACAAGGAACAACCTTAAGCTTTTCGACATGGAAGGCTGGGTTAATAATCCTTCTATGCTTAGCCCATTTTTCTCCATTGTAGGTTACAATTCCTGTTACTAATGGTTTAAAAAGTGGTTGTAATCCATACTTTTCACAGTGTTCATATTTGCCAGAAAGTATGTCCCTTATCATATCTGGATCCATGATATTCACAATGGGATATGGCCCTGTCCAAGTAAAACTCATTTTGCCTACATTGGCAATCAATCAAAAAACAACTCAATTAATCAATCTATACGTGTGTGCTTCGACAGACATATTCTTTGCGCAACAACAACCTCAACAACAGTCTTATAGATTGAATAACACACGAGAAAATTACAAGAAAGTTGCTAGAAGTAAGATGGAATACCATATTTTTGAATTGAATGATGAAGAAAAGGTAAAACCCTGGGCACAATCTGATGTGAAAACTCCATAGGTCTAGAAGTTGCTTCTTTAGTAGCAGACACCATTTCGAGGATGTCCCCAAACAAGAACTTGTAAGAAGGACCTCTAAGACCTTGTTGTCTCAAATATTTTTCCAATTTCTTTGGCTTCAACCATACCCAGTTAAAAGCTTTCCAAGCCAAAGAAACTAAATAAATTGCAGAAATGGCAAACAAAAGTGGCAGAATTTCTCCCATATTGCTAATTTGTGTTGAAGTGAATGAATGTGCAACATATACTAGTGTAGTGTTTGTATATAGTTTTGATTTGAGCTACTGCTCTAACACAACATACATTATCGTGGATTTTGCATTATATTTTGGGAGGGGTTCTTGGGACTCAGAAAATGTTTGACTCAATCCTATTTAGGATACTTGTATATGTTGGATTATCGTGATTTCTTGCTTAGTTAAATAAATACTCGATGGTTGGTTTGATTCTTTGTCGTCTCTTCCACGGAGTTATATCAATTGGACAACGGAGCTACTTGGGCAGTTAATAGGGCACGTACCCCAGTGTATTTTTGTGATAATTTTGTAGTAGATGCAATATTTATTATGCCCATTAAAAATAACCATCAGAAGTGCCCCCCAATAATTTACGTGTTGGTACTTGGAGCCCATTAATTGTCTTTTTTTTGCTGGTAAAAATAATTGTAGTACTCCCTCCGTCCCGTTTTTATAGGTTGATTGACGTTTTTTTAAGAAAGTGATAGAAAATAATTTATTTGTATTTAATTGTAATATTATTTTTAAAAATATTTTTTTTATTTGTTGTGTACATTTATATTTAAAGAAATTTTCACAACTAATAAGGGGTAAATTTGTCACTTGTTTTATTGACTGTTTTGAACTGTGTGAAATGGATTATATAGGGGAAATCAACCTATAAAAACAGGACGGAGGGAGTAGTAAAAATATTTGGTCTCTCAATCAGTCACTCTCTCTCCCTCTCAAAGTGAAAAGATAGAAACAGACACAGAGGAGTTTGGCTTTGTTGCACACACTCAAAAGGTGTGTATGCTAACCTCCCACCAGATGAGTCCACGTGTCCTTTAATTTTTTTAAGAAATTTTTTTACGCCGCACTAGGGTTAACAACACCCAACGTTTAGGTGTTTTATTTATCGACCAATTTCAAACATTCTAAAAAAAATTTAAAAAAAAAAATTGCTATTCAAAAAGGACTTGACGTGCAGTTTGTAGCGCGGTTGTCCTCTACTTTTGTGTAATTCCTCAAATTTTTTTCAATAAAATTTGTTTTTTAAGTGGTAAAAATAAAATTACAAAAATCACGTGTACTCATTAGGTGGGAGGTTAGCATACACACTCTTTTAAGTGTGTGCAACAAAGCCACACTCGACACAGAGTGAGACTTGAGAGAGATCAAGGCCATGTTTACTTGCCGAAAAATTTTCGAAAAACATTTTATAAAGAGAATGGAAAACTGAAAACGTTTTTCGCTTGTAATCTATTTTCGGAGATAGCTCCCCAGTCCCCACCCTGCTTTACATTGATTTTTATATAGCCTGCAGGTGGGAAAGACCAGTAACATCATTCAATGACCTTTGGTGTTGTGCTGGGTTGGATCTTCAGTTTAAATGTATGCAACACTAGTAACCAAGGACGGAGCTACTTGGACAGTTAATGGGGCACATGCCCCAATGCTTTTTTTTTTTTTTTTGAAAATTTTGTAGTAGATACATATTTATTATATTATAGCCCATTAAAATAACCATAAGTAGTGCCCTCACTTATTTATTTATTTAGGCTTTACACAGGTGTAACGCCCCAAATTTCGATCCATGTCCCAATAAGATTTAAATCGAATCGAGACATTAACGTTAATACTATAGCATAATTTGTCATTTCTACTTCATTAATCATAACATCATAAGATAATAGGATAATTTACCATAATTTTAATAATAATATTTAGTTTATTCTTTTACTTAGATTAGGTTTATCAATATCCAAGCCTTATTGAGTGTATAAATTATAGCCAAGTTAAGTGATCATTAACAAAAACTGCTGTTTGATTAAGAATTTGATATTTAACTGTATTCTGTAGTCTGTTTTTCGACGAATGTGGTCGTTGAACCTAAAGAATCACTGTGGTGTATTCCTAGACTTTTCGGAAAGATGAGAACAGAACAACAGTTAAAAAAAAAAAAAAAAAAAAAAAACCATTATCTATGAATTGACTGAAACTTTTCATGGCAAATTAATTTTTCATTACGAAAAAGAAATGATCAAACAAAGTAAATTTTTATGCATAAGAAAATATCAAAACTACAAAATTAACAACTTACGTTCCAAGATAGAGATTTAATAAGCTAAGTTTACAGAAACCCTAACGATAGTGGACCGTATATAGTTTACTAAGAACATGAATACAAAAGAACTCTAACAGGGATTACAAGTGCATGTGCAACAACAACAGGAACCATCATTTTTACAATGAATCAACAGCTTCAACTTGTTGCCGGGCGAGGTATCTTTCCCTTCTTTCCTTCTGAAAATTAAGAGCAGAAACCAAATATATGACCAAAAGCTTAGCAAATTTGATATAAAAATAAGAAAATTTAGTGACAACAGTTTACCCATTCATCTATGACAAGTGCTTCTCCAACAATTCGAGGCCCAGTATCTTCAGGAGGTTTCTTGCGTGCCTCAAGTGCAGACTCAGCCTCAGCCAATTGTCGTTTTAGCTTCTCCAGTGCCTAGAGATATGACGATGCTTTATGGTAAATTAATTATTCACATGTATTTCCTATACATTTGAATTTTTTTTGTACCAACTTACAGAACTAGGACGATCTGCATCTAAGAATACAACCCGCAAAATCTGTTCAACTGCTACTTGATCTCTTTGCTCATCAAACTGCATGGAAATGAAATCAATACTCATACATGTAATGGACAAGCCAAAGTAACTCCAAGTGGAAGCAAAGAACAAGGCTTGCAGATCCACATTAAAAACTTCTACGTACAGTAGTAGTGATACATAAACGTACAAGGTTGAGTGTCGGGAGGAGTGGGAGAACGGGAGAAAATACATATAGCAGAACTAGGAGTTTCAAGTTCCAAATCAATTTCACCAAAATGTGTTTACAATGACTATCAAATCAACAAAAGCATACATGGTCAGCTTCGATATATCTATTCCAGTGCAACGAATGTAACCTATGTACAACACAAGAGTTCAAAGAAACTGAGCTTTTTATGATCTGGTCAGATATTGGCGCTCAATATGGTACTTTTTATAGAAATCCCTTGGACCCATCGCTACACATGAGTTGTTTGCAACTGTCAATAGATTTTTTTGGAAATTATAAAATTAATGTGAAAACATGAGCTCCAATGCTCCATTCCTATACATCAGCAGTACTGTAGAATATTATGATCATTTAAATATAGAATAATTGTAGTGTACATACCAGCTCGGGTACATAGTCCAATTCCCCTTTAACCTTTAGGCTCATGATTTTAAACTTGACATTGCTCTTCTGATCTTTTTGAGTCTCATTGTTCTCTGGCAACTCCACAAACTTAAAGACTGACAATTTACAACCAAAATTTAGAAGATACCAAAGGAAAAGAAGAAAAAGTGTAGAAGTTTAATTTAAGCTATTCCATTGCCTTTTTTCACACATACGAGAATACGCTTGGTTAATGAAACTATGAATTCAAAAAAGGACATGAAGCTATTACCTGTTGCGATTATAGTTTCACCAGGAGCAAGTATACCACCTGGAGGGCGCATAAAACAACTCTTTGGTGCAGTCGTTTGAAACTTAAAAGAACAAACAAAACAAAATTTGTCAATTTTTATGTCATAGATGTCAAATGTTAGGAAAACAAAAATCATTGGGTGAATGCATTACAGTGGAATGTAGTGGCGCCAAACATGGTACGGTATGACGTATCACCTACTGAACTTGCTACTTGCTTGTACAATACAAATTTACAGATAAAAATTTTGTGTAATAAACCAACATATTCATACAGCCATACCTTAAAAGCTACATGAGACTTGCTTGTATTTTTAATCCGAATGGCACTCCTCACTTGCTTACCAGGTTCATCTATGGAAGAAACAAGTCCAATAAACCAAACAATAATCAGACCAGAGGAATGAAAGTTGAGCACTCAAAGCAACAATCCAGACTTTAGACATCGATTCAGTAGAATCGAACTCAAGAACGGAGTAAGTAACTCATATGACATGATAAAAAATAAAAAAAAATTTAGTCCTCAAGGTGATGATAACATATTATCTCAAAAGAAATATCTATAATAACCACCATATAAACTCTAAAGACGGGATATAATCATAAAGAATCTCAAATGAAGCAAGCACATAGCTATACAGATTGTTAAGGTGTAGGCTCTGACAAATTCATATTTGCGGCAGTTCAATTTATTATTTACTGATTAACTAACTACATTTCTTTTACTCGTGCACATTCATGGGTGTTATATGCAAATTCATGTGATGAATAAGGTTCGATAGGTAATGGAATTACAATGTCCACGATGTGAAGAGTCACAAACGCGATAATAAGTCATGTCTATTTATTTAAAATGTATGAGACTACTATATGATGTAGTGATGATATCTTAATCAATGGATTGGTTGACTGTAGGTCAATACTTTAGTTTAGTCAATTGATTGACACAGATAGGGATCAAAGTGTACTGTATACACACACTAAACACTGTCAAAGTCAATGTCCAGATTTACTCTACTGCATTTCTATCGACTTGAGGAATCGTAACAAGTCACATCATTAAAAATTTGTCGCTTTAAGACATTACGTAGTGATGTTCTTTTGCTATACTGAATGCGTTTTGGGTGGTGAAAGTAGGAGACTGTGATATCATAGATTTAAATAAAAGACCTACTAAGTCTAACTCACTGAGTTATGATTCAGCCAGGTGACATCGATTAACGAGAACGTGGCTGATACAAGAAAGTGTTTCTTGGAGTTCAATTAGGTATAATTAAGGGCGTAAGCAATCAGCTGAAATGTGTAACACTAAATATTATTGTATAACTATGCATTATGAACGTGAATTTATATAGTCTTTACAAAGAAATTTGAGTAGGACAACATAACCACGAAGCTGAAGAATAAGGAGATAGAAGCGGTGATGTGGGCATGTGGCCAGTTATGAATAACTGCAGAAGGATGTGCACACCAAGTAGTTAAAGTAGCCAAAGTTTTTTTATTCTTTAAGCTTCTTCTATAAGACATTCATATTGGCAATGATAATTTTAATATTATCCAGAAGGCCTTAAAAGTGACCAATATACATTCTGTGATCAGCACAACAATAGCTTGCTAGAAAAGTTGACAATCTGTTTCAATGATGCATATGTCAGAAAAAAAAATTGCGCAAGCATATATTATCCTTGGGGAGCTCGAGGGTTGTGGTAGGTCAGGAACAGAGGTTGTAGTATAGTAGTTCCAAATCCAACTTATGAGGAGATATCCAGTTCATTCTAGCAAACTAACAACTCTAATGGAAATGGGGTAGCCAATAATGGGCGTGAATGATTACGCGATTGCTGTTAAAGTAAACAGGATTCAAACCTTCCCTCACTCAAGTGGACTGGCAAGTCTAAACTGACATGGTAGCTCAATGTTCGTTTAACTAAATTTCCATAGTTGCATCATGTTATATGTGAATTTGATTGAATCTTAACATTTGCGAACAAAGTAAAAACCCGATCATCATATTCAAATTCTTCTTAGCTAAAGATCTTTACAGACCCATTTGGTCTTAACAAAACGATTACGCAACAAACTTCATCAAAATCCAATAAATCACCAAATTAAAAAAAGCCCCAATTCACTAAACTGATTAATTCATCAAAATCTAGCTTACCCATATTTCAAAACTAATTTATTCATCAAAATCAAGCATACCCACATCTTAAAACTCATTAAATCATCAAAAACAAGCATACCCACAAGATAAAAACAACACTTACATGGAAAATAAAGCTTAGTTGATGGATCAAGACGAAGTCTACGCCGAGTAGGAAGAAGAGATCTTGCAACAGATGAAACAGAATTTGATGTTTGATTTAGTTGTTGAGTAAAAAGACCCCAAAAGTTATTATCTGAAGAAGATTCAGCATGAATTATAGCCATTTTTTTTTTAGTGTTTCAGAGTTTCATTTCAGGTCATTTGATGAAGAAGGTTTTTCAAAGGAAATAAGATCTACACTCTACAGTACACAAATCTCAATATGTTTAGATTTCCAGCAGGATAAAGTTTTTTTTCTTTTGAAAAGTGTGTTTGTTTCACCATTGATAAAGTAGTCTTTATTAGGAATTTTTGTTCTTTTATTCAATTAATCTTGGATTAAATAATTAGATTATTAAAAAATAAAGATTTTACCAATTAAACTCAACTAGCACTTGTGAAAATTCAATAGTAAAATGAGATCAGTAACTCGATAATGTTGGTAGAATTCAAACTACACCCAAAGGTTTTTTATAAAGATTTTACCAATTGAATTCAACTAGCACCTAGGAAAATTCAATAGTAAAATAAGATCAATAACCAGATAATGTTGCATGGTAGAATACTAGAATTCAAACTACATATGCTTAGTGATTTAGGACATATTAAGAGTTACTATTTTAATTCTAAGTATGAAGTAGTTGTTTTAGTTTAGAAAATCTTTATTTGATGAACAAACTTCTTGCTTTATAAAAGAAGTTCTAAGGTATTGTAATAGAGAAGTTGATTATTATTGAATTGAATTGAAGAATTGCTTCTTGAGTTATCCTTGTTTTTTTGCTAGATTATTTTTTTTCTTTTTTACTTAGTGAAATTCCAAACTTTACGTTTGTCTAGGTTCCTAACCCTTTCTCATATTCTTCGAGAGATTTTTGTCTTTCTTTTAAGCTCTACATTATTTAGTATCATCATCCAAAGATTTTTTTTAATAAGAGATTTTACCAATTGAACTCAACTAGCACCAATGGTAAAATGAGATCAATAACTCAATAATATTGGTAGAATTTGAACTACAGATGATTAATATCATGACCCAAAGGTTTGTTAATAAAGATTTTACTAATTGAACTCAACTAACACCTGTGGGAATTCAATAGTAAAATGAGATCAATAACTTGATAATAATGTTGGTAGAATTCGAACTATAGATGATTAATATCATCACCCAAAGGTTTTTTAATAAAGATTTTACTAATTGAACTCAACTAGCATCTGTGGGAATTAATAGTAAAATGAGATCAATAACTCGGTAATGTAGGCCGATAGAATTCGAATTATAGATGCTCATCACCCAAAGGTTTTACCAATTGAGCTCAACTAGTACCTATATTTTTAAAAAAAAAAATAAAATTGAAGTGACCAGTAAAGTTTTAATTAATTACTTATGAGTACCATGACAAAAAAAAAATAAAAAAATAACAACAACAAGATAAACTTAGCAGCTCGCATAATATACTTAATTAGCCAATTCTTTTTGGAGTTGAAATATCTGACTTCCTTCTTCAAAGCTACTACTAAATGCCAGTGTTTAAAAAAGTCGGGCAAAAACTCGTTTCAAGGCTCGTCTTAAAAACGCCTTAAGGTTTACTAGTAAAAGTGCGGTGCACAAAAAATTTACACTATTGGGCCACCATCAATGTTTTTGGGCAAAAACTCACGCTATTTACGCTATTTTGTGATCATCCTTTTAACCCTTACTTTATGTTTTTTGGGTATGGATGGTTTTGATTGTTGAATCAACAAACCCCAAGTCCCTAACAACTTAAGGGCGGATTGTTGATTAAGTTTGAACTTTGAAGAACCTCAAGAAGTCTTAATTAGTTAATTATCATGTTGTGGTTTGATTACGAGTTTATGACATTATGTAGCTTTTTGAACCTATATTCGAATTATGAGCTTATGACATTATCTATCATTTTGTCATTTTTATGAATTATTTTTATGTTATATATTTTTCAATATTTATTAAATTAAAGAAAATAAATGCACAAATAGCTTGCGCCATGCATAACGCACTTTTGCCTCGCTTTTTCTAAGGAAAACGCTTTAGTCTTACTGTAATATCTTGTATTTTCATATATATGATTATTACGTGTATTTGTTGTGTGTATGTATATGTCATGTTGTTTTTGTATTAGCTATGTGTGGTAGATTTGGAGCTTTTAGTTCGGTGACTGTTAGATTTTAAGAGGTCAGTCGACTGAAGAGTTGGAGAGCTCAGACGATTAAAATGCTCGATTGTACAAGCTTTGGGCCTTGTTGGCCAAGCTATGTCTCTGTGTGCCTTTTCATTCCTATCTTTCTTCGACATGCCCAAGCCGTCTAGGGCTGGTGCTAACCCAAATGATATGCTCGGCCTATGTCGTTGTGATTAGCCTATTGCGGTGTGATGGAGAGAGCATAGCTCAGGGGAGGGTATTTGATTCAATTGTACAATGTTTCATGTTTGTATAATTGTACTCTCTTTTTTTCAACGAAAGTTTTTTTTTTTTTTAATAAGTATTTTAGTGATAAAGTATAAAGAAAAACATACACCTTGATCGCCTCCATTACAAGTACCAGTCAACAGGACCAAGAGACAGTTTCAGATCATAAAGTTAACCAATCCCAACTGCATTATGTGTTGGAAATATGTTTTCTAATAAAATATTTAGTTATGAGTGAAAATTAAGCATCAAAGGTGTATCCATTGGAAAACACCTTTTGAGAATTGATGTGACCAGATTCGGTGTATTTTTATAATTCTTTTATGAAAAGACATGTCTTTTTCTTTAGTCTACAATAGGTGCTTATTTGTGAAAAGGCACTTTGCAACAACTCATCACCTTATTGTAAAAGGTGTATGTTTGTGATAAGACACCTATGGAGAGACACTTCTCCCCTCCCGACTAGCACACCAGAACCAGATCATGCCTTTGACTCTTGATGCATCCTTCTCACATAGATAGGTACGTCATTGAAAACCTTTGCATTTCTATGTCTCCACACCACCCAAGAAACTGCGTAAGGTAAATACCCCCATACCTTGACCATTAGAGCATTACCAATCTTGATAGGCCACACAACTAGCTAATCTGTCATGGTATCCACTCCATAGAGCTTCAACAGAGTGTCCTCTTCAGAAGCTAGCAGACCAGACCACAGCTGTAGTACCTTGGAGCAATGAACGAATAAGTGAGAGGCTGACTCCTGAATCATATCACAAAGGCCACAGACCGAAGAAATGTGCAATCCTCTCCTAACCAAAACCTGCTTAGTTAGAGTTCTACCCAAAATAAGTGTCCAGAAAAACATACCCTCGTAAGAAAGCAACTCCTTTGTGGACCCCATAATTTTTTTTTGGACATATCCCTATTTGAAAGTCGAAATTTGAGATACCCCATTTGAAAAAGAAAATTGAGATACCCCCATTTTAAGATGTGGTGTTATCATAGCCATCCATCTTAAAACTAACCTACGGTTGTAAATCTCTTCCGTCTTGAAATGGTGAGGTACCTCAATTTTTTTTTTTTAAAATGGGTATCTCAAATTTCAACTTCCAAATGGGGTATGTCAAAAAAATCTTTGGAATGTGATCATTCCTCTCTACTATGTTGGGGACAGACTCGTCACCGCAACTCACCAACTCAACTATTCAGATATTGTTCCTTTGGCCTACTTGTTGGGAAACCGTTTTTTTAAGGAATTCGTTTCATATTTGGATTTCTAAGTCCATATTAAGAATTTAGAATTTGGTATTAGAATACGACTTCCAATTTGATTAGATTTGGTATTCATATTAGAAATTTGTTTTGTACACCCTAAAGGCTATAAATATAAGGTCTTAGGGATTGGTTTAGTATCCTCATCCTCAATCGTTGTTTGTCTCCTTGAGAGAGTTGTGAGGTGAGGATCATCCTCAATTGTTTATTGTATGTCACAATTTGGTAGGGCTGGACACGGATCGGTTCGGTTAAGTTTTGGGCAAAACTAGCAACCGAACACCTAGTAGGTGTTTTGTAAAAGTTGAAACCAAAACCGAACTGTTTTATTTTCGAAAACGATTCGAACCGAACATAATTCACTGAAACCGAAACATAACCAAACATGTTATTCAGTTCAGTTAACCGAATAAAACCAAACCGAACACTTAGTTTGTTGACAGAGTTCAATACTTACATAAATAAAACTGAAAATCTGAAATATCATACCACTAACTTGCTAAGTAAGTCTGTTATACAGATAGGCTGAAGAGATGGGCTATACAGAATTACATATGGGGATTATGGGTTGGACTGTATGTACATAATTACATGTTCGGTTCGGTTCGGTTTTGGGTGTTCGGAAATTTCCGAAACAGCAACCGAACACCCCAAACAGGTGTTTTGCAAAGACAGAAACTGCAACCGAACAGAGAAACATGCAAACACCTTATTTTTTTTATTCGAATCGGTTTTGCCCAGCCCTACAATTTGGCCAATGTTCGTGAATATTTTAATATCCGATTTCTTAAAAAACAGATATATTCGTCGAATATATATACACGAATTTTTTCATCTATGTGTGGTACTATGTTTTGGGCATCAATTACTTAAAAATATGTACAAGATCAAGAAACTATACTCTAGAAGGAAAAAAAAAAGAAAAAAAAAAGAAAGTACATTTCCACAGTAAATATACAAATCACTCCACTTGAAAAAAAATTTACATTTACCCACATTATGAAGTTTTATTCAACCTTTATATACATCAATCCTCCACATGGCATGAATCTCTTCCCCAATCAGAAAAACGATTCAACTCATTACTGAGTAAGTACCTAACTCATCCGATTGTCTTAACTTTGTCCCCAACAACTCAAATACATAACTTTTTGAATTGACTCATCAGCTTGTTTCATTTTATCATTACCAAACTCACTGAGTCGAAAGCCATTGAAAGAAGAAGAAAATCGTTCTTTACTGAGTTGAAACGATCTGAGTTTGTTACTCCATTTATAACCTTGATCACTACATCCTTGAACTATAACCATACTTGCTGGTATCCAAACTCGGCCAAAATAACTCATTTGATCAATATTCCGTTAAAATATCGTAATGTTTCGGTAAAATGTCGTCGGAATTTTAGTGTAGAGAAGTTGAGTGAGTTGTGTGGAAAGAAGAGAAAGATAAGGTGGTATTTATAGTGGAAAAAGTAGGATAAGTGGTAAGTGGTTTTGGTTCTGGTTTCTGGTTTTGTGAGATTGCGAGAAATTAAAGAGATTTTGTTATTATTAATTTCTCGTTGAATTTATCGGATAAGATCGATATTAATTATTAAGATATTTTGTTAAAGTTAAATAAAAGAGCAAACAGCTGGAGTGGATAATGTTAAAAGTACATCACATGATCACATCTAAAGATATGGAAATAAAAAATAAAATAAAATAAAATAAAATCTATATTAATATATTAAATAAATTAATCCAAAAATCTCATATTTTATTTGAGATGGATTATTTTTTTAAATAATAAAAAATTTAAAGCGGGTAAGTAATTATTTATGCAGTTGTGACTAAAGTACAAAAACATAAGGAAATATGTACAGCGAACCAACATTATTTTATTCTTTCTGTTTTTTATATTTTTAGGTTTCTAGCACCAAAAACATTTCAACTTTAGGGAACAAAAAATGATGAATAGCAACGTGATGACAGCGGGTGCAATAATATGTATTCCATAAAATTGGTTTTGCTATTTGAAAAAGATTTGTAATACAATTTGTAGTGTGTTTGTTTTCTAAATTTGTATAGTTTCTTAAATTTTTATTAATTAAATTTATTTTAGTTTTTAAATAATTAAAATAAAATTTTAATTTTATTGTGTTCAAAATTCAATTTATCTTAGAAAATAAATTAGAATTAAGCTAAAATTGCAATCATAGATTCATTAAACTCTAGAAATGGAACTCTTTTTTATTTATTTAAGATGTTCTACAACTTTATGTCCAAGGGTGTTCCATAGTCCATACTAGAATTTCCTTGTAGTAAAAAAAAATTGTCTAACTTAAAATTTTTGTAAGCACAAGCAAGTTTTGGTGGTTGAATGCATAGGTGAAAAAATCGAATTTGCCGACCGGATATTCACGAAATATTCCGGTTTTTGGCAAATCGGATCGGTACGGCATACGGCATATAAACGAATTTTAAAACACCCCATGCCGTTCGGAATTTATCGGATATTCACGAAATATTCGGCAAAAACCGATATTTATCGAAATTTATGAAATTTTCGATTATAAAATTAACACATTTATTTTTAATCCCCCCGAACTAGAATTTTCGATGAGATTATCAAAAAAAGGTCCAAAAGGCACTAGACGTTTGGAAACTTTCGCGACGAACTTCATGGCCCTTTCAATTGATATATTAATGTCGGTTCAACAATACTCGAGATTTCCTATCTTTGAATCATTTGCTCCGTATTGTATGGATCAAGATGCATATGATATGCATATTGACCAATTCAGGTCGTACGAGCAAACAATGTCATGGGAATATTACTGTACTGAGTTCGTCCCCACACGTATGCGACTCGAAGCTCATCGGTTTGACATGGGGCGTCTATCATTCTGGGGTTAGCATGTCTTTTATTTTGATTATTAAAATAAAACTATGGGTTGAGTTGTAATGAGGTTGTTTGTGTTTAGTTCTTGTATTGTAAACATATAAAAGTTCTATGAATATCCGCCCGATATTTACGATTTTTTCACCTATGAGTAAAACTATCTTGTGTAATAGTTCCGTCTTAGCTTCCTTGTATGATTTGTCGTGTGTTTAATTTGTAATGTATGTTTTTCTTTTAATTATAAGTTTATATATCGAAATCAGAAGAAAAACACGAAAAGTGCAGAAAACCTCCCAATTTTTCGCGAATATTCGCGAATATCCGCGAAAAATTCCGACACATTCGAATTTACCAAACCTCCCATATCCGACATGGGAGGTCGGATATTCGCGGAATAATCTAGTTTTTGGCAGATCGGATATCCGGACTTAAACGATTTTTTCACCTATGGTTGAATGATATACAAGATTAACCAACATTCCTTATCAATGCAGCACAAGACAGACAATGTTGCATATTATTGTAGTTGTTTGTTTTGTTCTAATATAAAGGTTGAAAACAAACAACAAAGTAAAAATAAAAGACCAAAATTTTGGTGATATATATGTATGTAAACAGATTAAGGAAACAGGTGGCAACTTTAGCTCAAGGATTTCCTATGACTCATCAATGGGAGCCAATGGTAATTGCTGGCACATCCATTGTTTTAGTTTTGTCTTCTTGCCATTGGTGGTACCACCATTTTTATGATTTTCTGAAGGAATATCTTTGTGGTCATAGGGCATGTGGATTCATGTGTGTGTGGGGGTACCCTTAATTATAGGAAAGTTTTGCATGAACAAGGCCTCCATGTATATGGCTAGCCTACAAACCTTTTTAAGGCTTTTGCAGAAACTTAAATTAACACTTTGGATTTTTGGAGCATCCAAATTCTAGGTCTGAGCTATTCATGTGTGTAACAAATGTGCATGTTGTACATTTACATTCAGGTTACATTCTGGAAATCACGTAAAGTCGTCGAATCAGCTACTTCCCAGGTCTGTGTAACAAATTTAAGGGTCATTTGACAGAGTATCAAGATTAAAGAGTTGAGAAGAATATATTTCCGAAGGTATCAAAACATCCAGGGTAATGCAGGCAGGTAGTTTTATGCAAAACACTACTTATAGTTTTATTACACAAGTATTTGTCGGTTACAATCTCAGCACCAATTGCCTGCAATTTGTTAAAACTGAACCGCGTACCTCTAACATGAACTCAGCAGACTCTGAAAGGGTAAGCCTTGTTTTTTCACTCCCTCCAATGATCATCCTCGTGGGGAGCTATGTAACCCTTTCTTTCTTAATAAAATTTTGTTATTCATTCCCAGGTTCCTCCTTACTACTCTGATCCACCACCATTTCTATTTCAGCAGCTGCAGGACTGCTAGTAAGTAGGTAACCTTTCGGATCCTTAACCTTTATATATATTCTGACAATTATTGAAAAAAATAAAAATAAAGTGTAAAAGAAACTTTGATCTGTCTTAGAAAGTTTTTTTTCCTTCGTGAAACTGCCAGAAATTATATGACTAGTACAAGTCAAAATGCCGAAGTCATTAGTATAAGCACATACCTGGGTCCTGGGGTAATCATAAGATAAGTCGACCTCCAAAGCGCCAAAGGACAGGTGGTTTCAAAGATTTCTGCTAGTACAAACAATTCTATTTTCATACTAAAATAGCATATTTACATCAACGGATACAAGTTCAACTGATACTCGTAAGTTTCATTATTCATAGTATGACACTGAAACAAATACCTTTTCTTTTAAACCCATAAACAAAACAGGGTTGAAGATGATACATTTTGTCCGTAAATATTGCAACTCTTCTTTTGGGATTACAAGTGCATGTGCAACAACAGGAACCATCATTTTTATAATGAATCAACAGCTTCAACCTGTTGCCGGGCGAGGTATCTTTCCCTTCTTTCCTTCTGAAAATTAAGAGCAGAAACAAAATATATGACCAAAAGCTTAGCAAATCTGATATAAAAATAAGAAAATTTAGTGACAACAGCTTTACCCATTCATCTATGACAAGTGCTTCTCCAACAATTCGAGGCCCAGTATCTTCAGGGGGTTTCTTGCGTGCCTCAAGTGCAGACTCAGCCTCAGCCAATTGTCGTTTTAGCTTCTCCAGTGCCTAGAGAAATGACAACGTGTATGGTAAATTAATTATTCAAATGTATTTCCTATACATATAAATTTTCGTATTAGCCACGATATGAACTTACAGAACTAGGACGATCTGCATCTAAGAATACAACCCGCAAAATCTGTTCAACTGCTACTTGATCTCTTTGCTCATCAAACTGCATGGAAATGAAATCAATACTCATACATGTAATGGAACCGCCACGAAGTAACTCTAAATATAAGCATAGAACAAGGCTTGCAGATCCACGTTAAAAATTTCTACGTACAGTAGTAGTGATTGACACTTGATCAAATGATAACAAATTACGCTCACTGAAACTAACTGGTAATATTATAATTTTACGACTAGCAGTTCAACATTGAAAATAACAAATTCAAACACCACTAACATTATACAGATCTTATCATCCAAATGAATACGGCAGTTTGTTGCATAAATGTACAAGGTTAAGTGTCAGGAGGAGTTGGGGGAGAAAGGGAAAAATACATACAGTAGAACTAGGAGTTCCAAGTTTCAAGTTGATTTCACCAAACTGTGTTTACAATGACTATCGATTCAACAAAAGCATACATGGTCATCTTAGATGTACCTATTCCAGTGCAACGAATGTAACCTATGTACTACATATGAGTTCAAAAGAAACTGATCTTTTTATGATCTGGTCTGACATTGGCGCTCAATATGGTACTACCACATCCCTACAATATGAGTTTGTTTGCAATTGTCAATTGATTTTTTTCGGAAATCATAAAGTTATTGTGAAAGCATGGGCTCCATTCCTATACTTCAGCAGTACTGTAGAATATTGTATTGTAACTGTCAATTGATCATTTAAATATAGAATTATTGTATTGTACATAACAGACAGAACAATGAACAATTTGAGATCAAAATTCCATTTTGGAGATCAAAATTAAGACTCACCAGCTCGGGTACATAGTCCAGTTCTCCTTTAACCTTTAGGCTCATGATTTTAAACTTGACATTGCTCTTCTGATCTTTTTGAATCTCATTGTTCTCTGGCAGCTCCACAAACTTAAAGACTGACAATTTACAACCGAAATTTAGAAGAAGATACCAAAGGAAAAGAAGAAAAAGTGTTAAAGTTTAATTTTAGGCTTTTCCATTGCCTTTTCACAAATACAAGAATAGACATATGGTCAATGAAACTAAGAGTTCAAAATAGGACATTAAGCTATTACCTGTTGCGATTATAGTTTCACCAGGAGCAAGTATACCACCTGGAGGGCGCATAAAACAACTCTTTGGTGCAGTCGTTTGAAACTTAAAAGAACAAACAAAACAAAATTTGTCAATTTTTATGTCATAGATGTCAACTGTTAGGAAAACAAAAAAACATTGGGTGAATGCATTACTATGGAAGTAGTAGCGCCAAACATGGTACGGTACGACGTATCACCTACTGAACTTGCTTGTACAATACAAATTTACAGATAAAAATATTGTGTAATCTATGTAAAACTTTAAAAATCAACTTTGAACTAAGCTGTAAAATCATTTCTTGTCTAACAGAATGGAACTCTGAGCATATCTAACAAGAAGTCAAGTACATAAATAAAGGATGTAAAAATTATTTACAAATAAACCAACATATTCACACAGCCATACCTTAAAAGCTACATGAGACTTGCTTGTATTTTTAATCCGGATGGCACTCCTCACTTGCTTACCAGGTTCATCTATGGAAGAAACAAGTCCAAATAAACCAAACAATAATCAGACCAGAGGGATGAAAATTGAGTACTCAAAGCAACAATCCAGACATTAGACATCGATTCAGTAGAATCTAACTCATGAACAGAGTAGACTCTAAAGATGGGATATAAACACATAGAATCTCAAAATCTCAAAAGAAGCAAGCACGTAGCTATGCACTGAATGCGTTTTGGGTGGTGAACGTAGGACACTGTGATATCATAGATTCCAATAAAGGACCTACTAAGTCTTACTCGCTGAGTTATAAGTCAGCCAGGTGAAATCGTTAATTGAATGAGAACGTGGCTGATACAAGAAAGTGTTTCTTGGAGTTCAGTTAGGTATATTTAAGGGCGTAAGCAATCATTAATGTACATTCTCTGATCAGCACAACTATAGCTTGCCAGAAAAGTGGAGAATCTGTTTCAATGATAATTCTGTCAGAAAAATATTTGCACAAGCATCTTTTATTCTTTGTAGCGCTTGAGAAGCGGAGGTTGTAAACTTGTAGTATAGTAGTTCCAAATCCATATCCAGTTTATTATAGGTTTTCCTAATAAAAAAATCCCTGTTCTAACAAACTAACAACTCTAACAGAAATGGGCTAGCCAATAATATGCGAGAATGATTACGCGATTGTTGTTCAAAGTAGACAGGATTCACACCTTTCCTCAAGTGGACTGGCAAGTCTAACTTGCTAGTTCAATGTTCGTTTAACTAAATTTCTATAGTATTGACTCGGCAAAAATCTTTTGATTGCATCATGTTATGTGCATTTGATTGAGTCTTAACATTTGCCAACAACGCAAACCTCATCATAGTCAAAATCTTCTTAGCTAAAAACCTCTATGGACCTGTTTGGGTAAGTAATTTTACCATATAAATAGATATTGGTCTTAACAAAAGGATTACGCAACAATGATCAAAACAAACTTCATCAAAATCCAATAAATCACCAAATTAAAAAAGCCCCAATTCTCTAAACTGATTAATTCATCAAAATCAAGCTTACCCACATCTCAAAACTGATTAAATCATCAAAATCAAGCAAACCCACATCTCAAAACTGATTAATTCATCAAAATCAAGCATACCCACAACTCAAAACTGATTAAATCATAAAAAACAAGCATACCCACAAGATAAAAACAACACTTACATGGAAAATAAAGCTTAGTTGATGGATCAAGACGAAGTCTACGTCGAGTAGGAAGAAGAGATCTTGCAACAGATGAAACAGTATTTGATGTTTGATTTAGTTGTTGGGTAAGATTTGTTGAAGAAGATGAAGATGAATTAATAGTAGTGTTTCCAGATTGCTTAAATGGTAATCTAAAAAGACCCCAAAACTTATTATTTGAAGAAGATTTTGCCATTTTTTTTTTTTGAGTTGTGTTTCAGACTACTTTCATTTCAGGTCATTTGAAGAAGGTTTATCAGAGTCATTGTGTACAGTAAAGTAAAGTTTTTTCAGAAAATTTATTCAATTAATCTAGGATTAAACAACTAGATTATTATTACCAAAAATAAAATAAAAAAATAGATTATTTAAAAAAATAAAAATTTTACCAATTGAGTATAGGTGGAAATTTAATAGTAAAATGAGATTAGTAACTCGGTAATATTGGCAGAATTCGAATCCGAAATTACTGGTATCATCAACCAAAGGTTTTACCAATTGAGCTTATCTAGTACTTATAATTTTATTTGGTAAACGGGGTTGAGGGACCCTTATTCCTTTAAAATTACGTGTAAATTTTTTATCAACAATCAGCTTTTGACGTGTTTTGCCTTCTTCACTATGCAATCGTTAAGCCACAGACTTATGTATCTATGTTTTTTTGTTAAAATGCCATTGCCAAGCCAGGGGCGTTCAATTGATTTTTTTATTTTTTTTTGGGTTTGGTCTTGCGTAAAGAGTTATAAAAACAAAAATAAAAACAAGGTATAATAACTATACAACTTACTCTCTTGTTGTTCGTCTCTTCTTTCTTTGTTGGTCGTGAACTTCAAGTCTTCAAATAATCAAGGTACTAACAATTTATAATTATTTTTTAATTAATATATAAAATACTAAAATAGCAAAATTCTTTGATTAATTAATTAAATACTTAACTAGTTTAACTTAAGTGTTTATAGATATTGATTAAGATTTGTGCACAATATACACTGAATTGATTGATTATTTATTAATTTTTATGTGCATATAATCGTAGATTATTAATTAATAGTTGTTTTTGAAAATCTTACTTGTTTTCTTTGTACAACAATTATGTCATTATTCAAGTATTTTAATAAAAACAAAGTCCTCGTATAATCCATCAACATCTAGTATACAAACAGATATTAGTGGTGAAGTACAAACTACTTTAAAACGTGCTCAAGAAAATGTTAATGACATTGATGAACAACAACCTACTTCAAAACGAAATCTTAACGAAACAGATTGATTGTCGTGAAAACGTCTAATAATATCGCAATCGCACAATTTATCCAAATAAATAGAGCAAGTACGAGTTGATCCACGAGGACAAGAGATATAAAAATCAAATCTAAGACTAACTAAATCTTAATCCTAGCAAACCTTTTAAGATGAGATTTTGAATTACAATTAACTAAATAAAAACGGTAAAATATAAGATTCAAGTAATTAAAAGAAACACTAGGATATTTTGGATTCCACTATCACTATTCATGTCCAACAAAACCTATTCTCCATTAATTAATCTTTTTCTATAACTCATATCATTATCATAGATGAATAATAATGGTACGGAAAATACAACATTTAAATCATTTTTTAAATAAACCAAACAAGTTTAATCTTTTTCGCTTTCAAAAACAACAACTCTAAGAATTATGTATCAACATAAGTATAAACCATCAAAGAATTTAATCTAAGTATGATTTATCAAACAGAAGTATACCTAATCAAAGAAGTTGACTTAGAGAATTATAAAACCAAAGCTTATGATTATATCAAATGAAGCAAGATTAGTAATCGTTAAATACTAAAATGAAAGGATATAACTAATGAAGAATATACTTTAATCAAATATTCATAATGATGGTTTCCTCCTCAATCCTAGTTAAATAATTTAGTTACTCATAATGGAAGATACAAATACAAAATAACATAACCTCCTTAATAAACCTATCTTACAAAACTACTTTGTATCTCCCCTCTTCCCCCCTCAACAATGGTATGCATGTCTTTATATAGGAAATCAAATTCATGGAAGCACATAGAAAACAAGGCATAGTCTTCATCTTCATTAATTAGCCACTCCTATAGCACCACCTACAGCCATATCTAAAGCCACAATTTGAGACTTTCATATAACTATGCACCATAGTGTTTCCATGTGTGGTTAATGGCATCAATTGACTTTGCAAATGGTGTACATGAAATGGAAGAGTGGTTTGTGTGGGCTAGACGTGTAGGAGAATAAGAAAATGAGTATGGGTTTGGTGAAGAATAGTGCAATGAATAGTAAGGAATTGGTGAAATAGTATAGAGAATAGTGAATTATTTTGGTATGAATATGGAAATGTGAAAAGATGAATAGTGAGGCTAAAAGGCTATATGGTGGTATGATGGATGTGTAGCTTATTTCTTTCCTCTTCTCCCATTTAATGCATTCCACTTTCTTTCATATGCCAATCCAACATTTCGGCTCTTTCCTTCACATTGTCAAATGTATATTAGGGTGTGTTTGTTTAAAATGCTGAATACTGGTTGCTGAATGCTGGATACCGAATGCTGAAAAAGTTGTTTGTTTATCATTTTTCAAAACTTCTGTTTTACAATTGATTATTTTAAATTTGACAAATTTATCCTCTTTTATTCTAGTCTTTGGATGCATCTTAATGAAACTGAAATTTTAAATTTGAAAAACATGAATCTGAAGTTCTTTGCGAAAAAAACGACATCACGAAATAATAGTTGAATATTTAAGAAATACTTATATAGAAAACATGGTTAAAAAAATCAAACAAAATAAAAACATATTAAAAAATCGAGACAATTAGTTGCATTTATATACATCATTTTTATTTTTATAATAATTAAACCCATTGCATATGATATAACTAATGAATTGTCATAGAAAGAACACATTGAATGGATCTTTCATGACTAATGACTATTATTGACTTATATAGTGCACATTCATCCATAATCTACAAACAGATAGGGTCTTATTTTATAAAGATCAATAAGTAGATTATGTATTTATGATTATATAATAAAATATAATATGTATTAATCAGTTAGCTTGGAAGGGTCAAGAGTGCAAGTCGGTTCCTCATGAGATTAGAGAAGAAGGAATCCTACGTGGACTTTGGACATACGTATAATGAAAGGTATTATACATGGGTATAATTCTCATAAAATTAGAATAAGCATTAAGAAGATAAATTAAGCATGAGATTTGTGCTGGTTCAAAATGGCTGAAAAAGTCCATTATGTTCTGAACACTGGTTCTAAACAAACAACATAAAAATCACTTTTCACTTATTATTAGCCTGGTCCACCACTTAAAAATCACTTATTGTTGAACACTTGTTGAAACAAACACTACCTAAGCCTACTAGAAGTAAGCCATTGAATTGAGAACTAATGGACGGGCTTTGGGCCTTTTAGAGCTCCAATGGAATCACACCCAAAATGTTGTGGGCTCCGATGCATTCACTTTGACAACAACTTTTGCAATCCAAATGACGCAAAACTATGCTCTTTCGACCAATTAAACAAATCCTACAAAATGAACAAATACATATTAATTTTTTAAAATAGTAAATATAAATAGACTAACTAGTATAAATTTGGGTGTAGAAATTATGGATATAATGTGTTCATCACATATCCATGCTTTGATGTACTGTACGTAGTCTTCAAATCCTACCAATGTTGATTTATCAGATATAATGCTTTGATGTACCGTCGTCTTCAAATCCTACCAATGTTGATTTATTATATATTGATCCATGCTTTGATGTACCATCGTCTTCAAATCTTATCAGTGTTGATTTATCAAATATTGTGGCTGACCCTAGTTTGCGCAAACAGATCAAAAATTACAATCCCAATGCGAGAGATTTAATCCGAAGAGCTTATTTGCTTCAGGGTTCTTGCCAGCCTAAGGATTATACATTTCCCCAAAAGCAAATGGGAAGAAATAACCGAAAATTTAAAAAGGAATGGTTTGGTAGATTTGGCAGTGGTTAGAATACATCATAAAGAAAGATGTTCCATTTTGTTTGTATTGTTCTCTTTAAACTTGATAGAGGAGAGCAAGGCAGTGGTAAGAATTTTGTTGAAAAGGGTTTTGATAACTGAAAAAGATTCACAAGTTGCAAAAGCATGTTGGTGGAGTTATATGATGGTTCAGAACTTGTTAATACAAGATCAACATATTCAGACAGTTATATCAAGGCAATCAGATCAAACTCGCAGTGAATATCGTGTCCACTTAATTGGAGTAATTGATGTTATAAGATTTTTTTTGCGACAAAGGTTAGCATTTTGTGGCCATGATGAATCGAAAACTTCAAGCAATCAAGGAAATTTTCTCGAACTCTTAAAGTATACATCTGATCACAATGAAACAATAACAAGTTTTCTCCAAAATGCTTCAAACAATCTCAAATTGACTTCACCTGATATCCAAAAAGACTTGGTGAATGAATGTGCAGTCGAAACCATGAATGTTATTCGTCAAAACCAAGGAGACGCTTTATTTGCTATTTTGATTGATGAAGCCTGTGATGTGTCAATTAAGGAGCAAATGACTATTGTTTTGCGGTATGCGGATACTACTGGTAGTGTGATCGAACGGTTTTATGAAGTTGTACATGTTAAAGATACAAGTGCAATATCACTTAAAAAGGTAATTGATGAATTTTTTTTTCCAAACATAGATTCAGTATAATAAGACTACGAGGACAAGGTTATGATGGGGATAGTAACATGAGGGGTGAATTTAATGGTCTTAAAACATTAATTTTAAAGGAGAATAAATCTGCATTTTATGTTCACTGTTTTGCTCACCAGCTTCAGTTAGCTCTTGTAGCAGTTGCCAAAAATCATGAGGATATCACCTTACTTTTCAACATAGTTTCTAATGTGGTTAATATTGTTAGAGCCTCTTGCAAGCGTCGTGATGCACTGCGGGAAAAAAAATGTTTTGAGAGTTATGGAAGCATTTGAAAAAGGTGAAATTCAAAGCAGTAAAGGTCTTAACCAGAAAAAAGGTCTTAACCAGGAAACTAGTCTCAAAAGGTCTGGTGATACACGATGGAGCTCTTATTACGGTACACTTCTTAACATGATTCTTATGTTTCCTTCTGTTATTGATGTGCTTGAGGATATTACAGATGATGGTAGAAATTCTGAACAAAGAGGTGAAGCTTCAACGCTTATGGATCAAATGCAATCTTTTACTTTCATATTTAGTATGTATTTGATGAAAGGTATATTGGGAATTACCAATAATTTGTCAAAAGCTTTGCAACGTGAAAATCAAGATATTGTGAATGCCATGACTCTTGTTGAAGTGTGCAAGACACGATTAAAGACAATGAGAGATAGTGGGTGGGAATCACTCTTGAATGAAGTTTCAGTAGTTTGTGGCAAATATAGTGTGGATGTTCCTAACATGGAGGATAAATTTGTTGTTAGGGGAAGGTCTCGTCGAGGTGTTGGAGAAGTTACAAACTTAGATTACTATTGTTATAAATTATTTTATGGTTGTATTGATTAACAAACTCAAGAGTTAGGCAATAGGTTTAATGAAGTGAATACTGAATTGCTTTTGTGTATGGCTTGTCTTATCCACATGATTCATTTGCTGCTTTTGATAAGCAAAAAGTACTTCTTCATTTTGCTGAATTTTATCCTGCTGATTTTTCTGCAATGGAGCTTATGGTACTTCCGGATCAACTTGAGACTTACATTATTGATGTGCGTGCAAACTTTAGCTCTTTAGAAGTAAATGAAATTGATGGTCTTGCTAAAAAGATGGTCGAAACAAGGAAAAATATTGTATATCCACTTGTTTACTTGCTTATTACCTTGGCACTTACTTTACCAGTTGCTACTGCTTTAGTTGAAAGAGCGCTTTCAGCTATGAATATAGTAAAGAATCAACTATAGACTCGTATGGGTGATCAATGGATGAATGATTCTTTAATCATATATATCGAGAAAGATACTTTTGATGGTGTAGATAATGAATCGATCATACAACGATTCCAATCTATTGGACCTTGTTGAGGACAACTATAAGAAGTAATCAACAATGTGAGTTATTTTTTTACTATGTTTTTCTTTTTTTCCCTTGAAATTGAATAATGTATTTTGCTTATGAAGTAATTAATGGTATACAATTTTGTGGTCCTTATAACGTATGGTTTGATTGGTGTGTTTTTTTTTTTTGTTAAACATTGCTAATGGTAAATTGCTCCCCCTGGGAGAAATTCATGGCTACGCACTGGGCGCTAGGAGACTTTGGGCCCGTTCGGCAACTTTTGAGAAACCAAGGAAGAATTTCAGTAAGAGTAAATTTTTAGAAAGGAGAAAGACGGAAAAAAAAGCCAAATCCCGAGTCTTGAGGGATAAAACATTCTTTGACTTATCAAAATTACTTTCTAAATCTATTTTGATGGTTTACCAAACTACCTTATCCCATTCCTACTTTCAGGAACACAGATAATGCATTCCCGAGCCTTTGCTGAACGGGCCCTTTATCACAATTTTTGAAGCCAATATACCTGACTAGGCTCTATAAACATTGACATCTAAGTTTTTCCACTGGAACAAGTTGTAGCGACCTGACCTATATCACCACCGGTATTGTCTCCACTTAACCATTGCGGACGTCCGACAGTGTGGGGTTTTATTGGGCAACAACCTGCTTCCCAGGAGGTCACCCATCCTGAGACTACTCCTACTCGAGCACGCTTAACTCCGGAGTTCTTTCGAACTTTGGAGCCAAGTGAGATCAAAAGGCCTCGGTGATAATATTTGATGGATCTATACCTATATTCCAATGTCAGGACATCCCCCTCTTACATGTCATAGGACCCACCCTCTCGGCAAACCACCTGCTGACCCAAGGTGTTACACAACTATATTTTTGTCAATATCCTTAACTGTTGTAAAAAAAAAAAATAGTCCTTAACTGTTTTTTTTTTTTTACAATAGTTTTAGGTGGGAAATTTTCTATATGGAGTATTTTTTTCAACATTACAATAACTGTGGGAAATGGGAATATAAAGTACAAAGTAATATAGTATATAAAGCTCCTTATCTTCCACACTTATTATCCAACAAAGTAATATAGTATATATATACTGTATTGTACTGCAGGACCAGCTAACTAATAGTAGATCTTAATTAATTAGTATTATCTCTATTAGTTCAATTCTATCTGAATGATTTTTAAGGTCTAGTTGTGGGAGTTGTTAGAATGAGAATATTAGTTGTTGACAAGTCCTTAACAATGGATTGGTTGTTTACTTGTTTAAAAAAGTAGTTGGGACTTGGGAGTGAAGGATATATATAATTCTGTATGTTGACACAGAAAGTAATGTTTTTGACACTAGAATACATATGAATCATACAAGACTATAAGATTAGTGATCATTTTTAAAATTAAAAAAAAAAAAAAAAAAAAAAAAAAAGATGATTTTGCTCTCTATTCAATTGATTTTTGGAAAGTCACTATCATCATGAATTGTATGAGATCAACATACTGGATTGAACTCCTTTGGTTCACTGCCATGAAGTAGCTACAATGTGTATATCAATCTGTATCACCTCAGTTAAGTCTGTTGTGTGTCAAACCAATATATGATCAAACAGTTTTAGACTGCATTCATCAGACCATGAGCTTAATATATTTTTTATTATATATTTTTTCCTAAAAAATTACAACAAGTTACGTAATATACTTGACATGTGGTAACAAGAATGCGATATCAGGCCGCATTACATAGAGGAGCTTAAATTCAGGACATTGGGTTTTCAAAACATAAAATAAAGACGTAATTCTGAAAATGACCCGTGTATTTTGTGTGTAATCTAATAAGAGTCGTTTGTGTGACTTTTAGAGTGATTATTCAAATAATCACTTAAAATATCAAAGTGAGCACTTAGCTAATCACTCATATGTCAGAGTGTTTATTCAACTAGTCACCCATATGCGATCCAAGTAATCACCCCATTCGTCAAGTAATCACCTATATGTGTTAGAATGATTATTCAAATAATCACTCATATGTAGAGTGATTAATCAAGTAATCATCCATATATCAAGGGCAAAATAAAAAATAAAAAATTACATTGGGTCTGAATATAAGATGTTTACGAATCAAAGAATTTGAAAAATGACGTCATGATTTTAAAAACTTGAATGCAATATACAAATAAGCCAAGCCTATTGTCTATTGATCAAATGGACTTTTCATAGCCAAGCCATCACCACCTTCCCTTAGTTAAGTAACTCCAAGATATTATGATTTTGTAATACAATCAGCAGAGGGTTTGTAATATATCCTGCATATGTGGAACTCCTTCGTTCTTTCAAAATGAGAATATATACCTAAAGTTGATTCTCAGCAGGATCATCCCATTGTAATACTGCAGTGTCCACATTCTGCTCTCCTTTGAGTTTATCTTTCACAAACCAATCAGTAATCCTACCGGCATTAAGTTCTTCGATGGAACACCCTTCTTGCTCTGAGATCACTCTAAGTAAATTTAATGAGGAAATCTGTAAACATTATACAATTTAAATATAGCGAAAAATAAATCGAATGCCAAGCAAATTCATGAAGACTAAAATACCCTTTGTTAAACAATTTGACTCCATATTTTCACAAATAAAACAAGGGTAAAGTAGTCTATCAAAATAAATTAACTTAGCAAAATTGCAAACAGACTTACTGTTAATCTACAGAGAAATCTTTCATGAGGACTTAAACCTGACATTTCAACCAAACCAGCTTCTTCAAAAGATAAGAAACTTCTTTTCTCCTTTCCTTCTCCTTGAGACACTTTCACCACAAACACTCTTTTACCACCAACCTTTCTTCCTGCATAAATACACCTTTTTTTTTACCTTATTCAAAACCAAATCCATATTAACCAAAGAGAAGGAGCCATATATATATATACCTTGATGTTGGAAAATTGCTTGATGAGTTTGCTTATGAAACTTTAATAAAATTGGTGATTGTAAATGGTTTTTGCAAGGGTTTAATGAAAGCATTGCTTTGGACTAAAATGAAAAGCAGAGAAGCAGAAAAGTTTGAAGTATGTTGGAAAACATTCAAGTGGTGCAGATGAAGAGATAATGCAAAAGCAAAGATTGGTCATTCTTCTAAGTTTACTATACATGTGACATGTGTCACATATCTTGGAAATACTTTGGACATTTTCAAGTGTATATTACAGCAAGCCCATGATAATGTGATAGCACTGTTTCATGAGTTTTTGGCCCAAATGGTTCTGACATTAGTGTTCTTCCTAATTCTTAGGTGAGTCAGCCTTCGAGCCTTGTTCGTGGTAGGCCTTAGGGCCTAGAGAGGAGATTGAAGTGATATGGCTGCTTAGGTGGAGCAAAGCGAAAACAAGTCTTGGTAGAGTGGCTACTCTGGTGATGTAGAGGGGACGTGGATACTTAGGTGACGACAAATCATAGAATAGCCAACATGGCTAGTTTCAGATGTAACCCTTCGGGGCTTCAGGTTGTGATGTAGCCTTCGGGCCTTGAAATCTGCAGCCTTTAATCTATGTATCCATCTATTTTACAAACATTCATGTACAGTAAATTGATCATTTAACCGATGATCTCCATTGGAATCCCTTGTCAGAATATCAAATGATATAATCTACAATGTGCGCTATGGTGCCACGATTGTTTATAGAAAAAATAATAATTTGGGGTTTAAAGTTGGGATGTATAAGATATATAGATACAATGCTCAAAGAATATAAAAATTAATTCGCAGATTCTATAATCAATTCAATAACAGGCAAAAAGATATATAACAAGAAAATTAAACAAAAGGTAGACAAAGTGTTTTTCTCTCAAATCACATGCAGTTGTAAAGAAAACAATGCAGTATATAGTAATTGTATTTTCAGTAGAAGTTACTGAAACCAGGACAATCTTCAATTTTAAAGATTTCCCATCAGTGGGAAGTTCTTAGAACCGAAAATCTGCAACGATTTGTTTTGCAGAAAGACTGTGACGCCACACTTGTGACTGTTGAAACCTTCCCAAAGATCGAAAGTAACACACCCAGTTATCTTTTCTTCAGCAGATATATCCGTTGCAGTGCAAAGTTTCTTTAGGCTTCGAACAACATAATCGTTGGCCAGAATGTGGCCTTTGTTTGCACCCTCAAGACAGTCAGTCACCAAGCTGTTCTCATATAACGCCACCATTACATCAACCCCATTCTCATCAATAATAATACTCAGAGCCCCACTTAGCGCAACCTCCAAGGAGTGTGGAGAAATTTTCTTAAAAGAAGCCTGCTCATATTGTTATAAAAAAGCTGTCAGATGATATAATCTTTAATGTTTTGAGTGTATCATTCAGAACTAACAAGAAGTAGATTATAATAAAACTACATGGCAGTATAGATCAATTTCTAAACAATATTCAAGATGAATCATCACCTATATATAGGGTTTTTTTGGTTTAACACATATATACATAGTCACATAGATGATGGAGATTCACGGTATTTTAGAGTAGTCTCTGAACGAAAATAAAACTATGGAACATTGAACAACCACTACAATGCAATTAGTTTAAGACAATGGGACTGGAAGTTATTTGTTTGAATAGCCATATTGTCCTGATCAGAAAATTATCGTATAAGACCAAGGGCAAGTCAGGATGACCCCTTTCCCTACAAGGTCACACGGTAGCTACAAGTTTTTCATATGGAGCCTAGTCTGGGATAGAGTTCTTACTGTTTATAAGCTACAAGCTAGAGGTGTCATGATACCTAACAGGTGCATTCTGTGCAACGAAGATTCAAATGTACGGGGCATTTATTTTTATCATGCAGGTTTACTAAGACCATATGGGACAGTCTGACAGGGGTATTCTCTTCTAACAGTTGGAACTCTGTCGGAGAAATGCTTGTGGGCTGGCCTGAGATCAATGCCAGGGGTATAGTTCATGCTATTTGGCAGATACTACCATACTTTGAAGAAGTTGAAAATTAATAGTGGAGATAATTAAGCTATATTGACACAGATCAAAAGAACTCTATGGCTTTGGGTGAATGCCAAACAAAGGTTGATCAGTGCCTCTTGTTGGGCGTTGATCAGGTTGTAATCAATTTCCATCCTTTTACCAGATCCCAAAGAGCGGGACGAAACAAAAGAGTAGTATAAAACAAGTATAAATCACAATTAAGACAATTAAATTAAATAAATTTGAACTCTCTGTGTTAACAATTAATCGCGTCACTAATTTGTAGCATATAAATATATATAATTGTTTGATGTATTAATAAAAAAAATAAGAAGAAGAAGAAAATTGCGTACCTTTAGGGCAGGAGCAGGATATTTCATGACAGAAGTAATATTAGTTAAAACAACTTCTTCTTCTGAACCTAAACATTGAACTCTACCTTGAACAACAACTTGAGGAGTAAACAAAGAATCAACTTCTAAAGCTTGAACATATTCCTTTTGTCTAACAGTCCATTGATTCGATCCAAATCGATCTTTCCAACCTAAATAATCCCAATAATCAACATGAAAACTTAATATATTAACTTGCATGTTAAGTTTAAAATCACCTCTACCAATTCTTGATATTAACATCTCTGCTTCTGTTGATGTAATACATCCTTGTGATGAGAAAAGTTGAACTAGAACAGGTCTGTTGTGTGAATATTGATGATCAACGGCTTTGTCGTCTTTTTCTAATCCCATATCTTCTTCTGCATGGTTGCTGTCATCTTTAACAGCTGTGGTTTTAGTACTAAAACAAGAAAGTAAATTAATGTGTGGAGTTTTCATGGTGATTATTATGATTTTGCAAAGGAAGAAAAAGTGAAAGAAGTTGCATTGCATGTGTTCTTATTGAGTTTATTTTGGTTTAAAGATGTGTTAAATAGAGAGATATAATATATAGTGTTTGAGTATGATAAATACTCCGGGTCTAATCTAACAAGGGCTGGAAATGGGTCAGGTTTTGATCAGCTTCATGTAAAACCCGAACGCCTTTTAATCATTACTTGAAAATGACGATTTTTTGCGAATATCTGATTTCTGAAAAAACGGATATATCCAAAACTTCGACTCTACAAGTAAAACCATATACTAAATTCGTCGAATATTCACGAATATTAACTATATTTTTACTTATAATTTTTAATAATTCATTTGAATTGAAGATTTCACTTGAAAATCCGAACAAACCCAATAATTTTTTATATAAATTTTAAAAAATTAAACGTAAAAACCGAACCTGAATGGGTCTTTGGCTCTTTGCAATTCGGATGCATTTTAAACCCAAACCCAATTTATTTAAGTTTCGGTTATAAGTAGGGTTTGGGTAAACCCGCTGCGCACCCATTTTGAGTCGTCAATGTATCACTGTGGACATTATATGGGCCCAGTAAAGCCTATTTTTACTCTGTAGGACAAAGCCCATTGCTTGATGGGCTTATAATTTGGGCCTAGACTTGGACCTAAGATAAGCAACCCACTTTATAGTGGGGCCCATATATGTGTCTGACAACAGCTCAGCTCTTGATACTTAACTGGTATAATTCTGCAAACCCTGTCATAATGGTCACCTTCAGTGCAGCACCATCAGCTAACAGCAACTAGCGCGCGCTCTAATTTTTTATATTTCCGGCACTGAAACAATAGTAACATAATTATTCATAGGTAAAAAATAAGTCGTGTAGCCCTTAGCATTGTGTCAAAGCCATCATTGCTCATAGAGAAACCTTAAACAAAATGGTGATGACTCCCCCATACAGAAACCGTTCGTCAGGTTATCGTTAAGGTTGTCCCTGTCGCCATTTCATGGTACCTTAATTTTCTGTTGTAAGGTTTATTGAGCAGTCCAAAAAGATGTGATGAATTTCCCCTACACTAAAACAAAAACAAAAACAAAAACCAAAAAGTGTGTACAAGAAATCGAATTTTTGATATGAAATATTCCATACTTTTGTCTAGAGTAAGTCGCCATTTTATTTTTTAAGGAAATACAACTAATATGCATAGAGAAGCCGGCTTTTTTTTCCAAGATGGACAAACTACAATATTATGATTGCTCATTTGCAGGTTGGATTTAGCAGCTGTACTTTCAACACTATAAAAGTGTAATCAGCTAAGCAAAGAAAAGGGCGCGCAGAAAAGAAACAGAGTTTCCACTTCGATTATTAGCTAAGAGCAAGAAGAAGAAGAACATGGCCATCAAGATGAACAATAAATCTTCCATGGTTGTTAACATTGTTTTGACTCTGTCACTTCTTCTCATAATCTCCATGGCTGAGGGCAGGCTACTTGGTGGTATGTATATTAGATATAAGTATCATTAGAAATTAATATACACATTTCTTCATCGACGAATGCATATAGAATTACTAGCATAATTTCTATACGTACCCTACGATCTGATACTAATGTTATACTAACAATGAATATTTCGTAGTACACTTTATATATTGCTATTACTTTCAAGCAACTGAGAGTACATTTTATATGTTGCTATTACTACGTACGGCTTGGTGGAAATCCGATCCTTTGAAGACATTGTGGATTCAATCCCCCACCACAAGCTTATTCTTATGGCTTTGTCTTCTGGGGCCAGTGATGGTTTGCTCGTCCGTCAATCTTACTGCCAGTCCCTGCATGACCAGACTCCAGAGTGCTCTCAGCACCCTGCAGGATCAAAACTTAATTACATCCAAATTCTGCATTACATTTCTGCCACTAAGCAATGTGAATATATATGAAGAACCATGCATTGATTAAATAATTAATCTACATTTCATGTTTCATGTGATTTATAGTGAATATCTTTGGACAACCTAAGACTGTGTATTGTTCTAAAGTTCTTGGAGTGCAAAATGGTGATACATGCTTCGATATCGCACAGAGCCTCAATTTGACTGCCAAGGTCTTCAACTCGATCAATCCCGGCATCAACTGCACTGATCTCTTTATTGGTCAATGGATTTGTATTTCTGGTGTAGTTTTCTAAGTTTGCAAACTGATCATATCTCCATGTGAAAGGAAAATAATGCTGTAATAAGGAGAAATCAATGTAACAAATTTTCTCCAGGTGTGCTTGTTTGTAAAATCGGAACGGTTTTTTCTTATGTTACAAACCTTGTACAAAGCAAAAGCATGCCGCTTGACCCAACCATGTTTCTCTAACATCCACAAGTTTGCGCACAACATCATCATCACTACAAAACGTGCACAAACACCCACCAAAGTCAAGTAACCTATAATATGTACAGCTGAACTTATTTGGCTGAGGAATAACGTCAAATTGCTCATTCTTCAGGAGTTCAGGTCGAACGAGATTACATCATTATCCCCTGCAGCACCCCAATATAATGTTCCGTTGACAGTAATATCATATAGATTGACATGAGATGTAATGACAGGTGGTTTACTGTGTATTTTTCTCCATGAACTGGTACAACAGGTCTCCCGTATAATTCTTCTATTGATCTGACAATCCATCGCAACCACCTTATACTTATTCGTAGATGGATCAAAGCCTAATCCAATGATTAAAGAAAAAATAGTATAGCCAATAGAAGGAAGGGGCATTTATTCTCTGATTCTTGGATTAATAATAATAATACGACAATAAACATCGAAGAGCTTTGTGGAGAAATATAAACCGTGACAGTGTGATGAGTCACCATATATATACTCTGAGCCCAAAACATGCATGTTCTTGTCAGATTAAGATCAGCACCTAGCACAAGTTACTAGTGCAAGTCTGCAACCTCCCCACTACTCCTTGTAGGATAAAATGCATCATATACGAATGATTAAGTAACTTCCACACCTATTGTTTGAAATTTGTTGTTGCTGAAAGGAATTTTGTAAATAGGTGCCGTGAAATCCATACGGTACTCTCTGTGGTAATGTAATTTTTGCAGCTGGCTCAGCTTCAAAACTCTTTGTATCGATTATATGAACCTGAAAACATGGTAGATATTAAGTAGTCGGCATTTTTGGACTTAACCCCCCACATTGTATCCCTGTTATTGTTGCCAGTTGATTCACTTAGACCATTTGTGTATGATTTAAGTGTATTGACGTTAATCACTTGTGGCAAGTGATTCTCTGCGATTGAGTACAACTTCCCTGAATGCTCAAAAATCTTGGTGTTGCTAATGTACTTGTAGGGTTTGCAGAATGCAGAACCTCAACTACACAAATCATACACAAATCTAGTTGTCGATGGCTTAATCATGTTATGACCATCGAAATCTATGAAATGTTAGAAGTTTCAGGCACATTTTAAGTTGTAACTCAAAGTCTTTGGCCTGCTTGCATGGATTGTATTCTGACAGAAAGGAAAAAAAAAACCTATGTATGTTAACAGGTACTTTTCGATGGCCTTAAACCAAATTCCGTGTTTATTGAACAATGAAGAAAAAAAAGGAGCAAATATGGACAATAATAAGATCCCGAAATTCTTTACATAAAAGATTTTTTTTTTTAATAAAACATAACGCCGAAATTAACTATATCAACAGAAAATTAATTTCTGTAGTAGTATTTCCCTGTTCTACAATGTAATTCAGAACTGAAATGGCTTTTTTTGTGAAAGATCACACTAGACATAACTGATAAACCTAGAGAATTATCCAACATCCAACTTCTAAAGGTTGCTATATAGTTCAAACAACATTCTTCCCAGGTTTCTCTTCCAACTCATATTCATCATCATCGACGAACCTTTTCCAGTACCAATGTGTCTTCCATACTTGAGACATTTCTTCAATTGGTATGCCTTTTGTTTCGGGCAAGAAGAAATAGACGAAGACAGACATTATGACCACAAAGCTTCCGAAGAAGAAGAAAAGCCCGAATTTCATCCCACAAAGCATCTTTAAGAAGATTTGAGCAATGACGAAAGTGAAGAACATGTTGACAGAAACATTGATACTTTGCGCAGCTGATCGAATTTCCAGAGGAAAAATTTCACTTGGTACTAACCAACCTAAAGGACCCCATGACCATGCAAATCCTGCAACATATATGCAAATACAAGCGACCACCAAAGCAGCATAACCTGAGCTAATATCAGCAGTACCATCTACACCAAATTTTCCCCAGATAAGACCTCCAACAGCAAACTGCAAAGAAACCAGTCCAAAACTATGATATGAGTAATGTGGTCATGAAACATATTTCGGTATAATCGAAATCTGATGATATTAATGTATCGGGTATAGTCTACAAAATATGGAAATTTGATTAATTAGCATACCTGGAAAAGAAACATTTGAGCTCCACCTTGAAGGAACAAAAACCTTCTTCCTTTTTTGTCGACGAGATAGATGGAAACAAAAGTAGCTCCCACATTAACCAGACCAGTTATAACAGCTGACATAAGTGATGCATTGTTTCCAAAACCAAGAGTCTTAAACAAAACCGGAGCGTAGAACATAACCACATTGATTCCAGTAATCTGTTGAAAAAACGGAATAAGAATGGCCATAGTCAAATGTGGTCTGTACTTCCTATTGTTAAGTAATCTTCCCCAAGGATCATCAATTTTCTTGGATGCATCACTAGCAGCCAATAGATCATTGTACTCTTGATCAACGTCATCTGTACCACGGATTTTCCTAAGCATTACTTTCGCTTTTTCGGGATTTTGTCTCTCAATAATAGAATTTGGTGTGTCAGGTAATATAAGAGCTCCTAGAACAATAAATAGCGCAGGAACTCCAGCACCACCTAAACTCACTCTCCATCCCCATCCACCAGATATCTTATCAGTAAAGTAGTTTATAATGTTAGCAGCCAGAATACCAATTGTGATACTCAATTGGAAACCAATGTTCAGCGCACCACGGTACTTGTAAGGAGCCATTTCCGATAGGTATAGTGGCACAGACTGCATATATAATTAGCACATATATTATTAGTTATCAGCAAATCCAAAAAACCAAAGGAAGAAAAAACGTAAATAATTTTGCAGGATGTGTTATGGTTCCTAAATCCTAATCCTATAGCTAGGATAGTGATCACATTTTCTGTTACATCTATGCCAGAACCATGACAGAACCCAAGGCTGCATCCAAGCCACGACACAACCAACCCAAGAACCCGTTTGTACACTCGAGAAACAAGCGATTACAAACCCGACCCAAATGACCCATTGTAGTCAATTCAAGCAGGCCCAAATGTACAGTATAGCACTTAAAATGACAGATCCACTTGGTAGGTAGAACACAAGTGGGACTATGGAACCATGTGCTATTGAGTATAGACTATATAGTTGTTGTTATGGACTACATATTTCAATGATTTGATTAAAGAATAACCCTAACAGCTACTAAATAGTCATCATCATCAATATTGTATTCAAATTTTTAATAAATCCAAATCATTTTTTTCAAACATATATCATCACAAAGATGAATCATTTTCAAACCAACTTGTTACTTTCTTGTTCTATAGTATGAAAAAATATAGAAAAAAAATGTGCTTTGTGCCCTTGTCTTGACTATGATATTTTTATTTAAAAAAATATAAATTAAAATTACAAAAATAATTATTAATATTCAATGTTCATATTCAAGAACAAAAAAAAAAAAACATAGATCTAAAAAAACCAACATGCAAAGAAAGTTTAGTTTAGATTAGTTAACCTGATTAGCAAAGCCAACACCAACACCAAGTAAAAGGCGTCCAACAATAAGCATAGCAACATTTTTAGCAGCACCATTGATGATAGCACCAATTAAGAAAGTTAAACCACCTAAAAGCATAGATAATTTTCTTCCAAATTTTCTTGTAATCTTTGAAGCAAAAAGTGAAGAAATCAAAGCAGCTAGATATAAAGATGAAGTAAATAAAGTGAGTACAACACTGTCAAATGTACAATATTGATTCACTGATTTATCTCCTATTTCTTTTTTATATACTGATGGAAAAAATTTCCTCAAAAATGGTTTCATAGATGTAACACCACCTAACAAAAAAAAAAAAAAAACACCCAAGTTAGTATTATAGATATTAAACATATATCATCATAGAACCTTAACTATTTGTATATGAAACTTAGTTTTTTTTTACCTGAAATACCAATATCATAACCAAAGATCAAACCACCCCATGCCGCGACAAAACATGCGAAAAAAGCAAAGAATGTCATCTTTCCTGGGTAATTCTTACCAGGTTCAACACTTACACCAACACCACCTGCCATTATTATAGAGTTTCTTCTTCTAGTTATGAATAAGAAGATGAAACAGAGGAGAAAACAGAGAATATGAATAAAAACAGAGGAGAAAACAGAGCAAAAACAGAGGAGAAGAGGAAAATAATAAGCAATAGAAACACTGGCTTTTATAGAGTTGAATAGAGTAGTTATTACAGCTTCTTAGCTGTCAATAATAATTATCCATAACATATAACTTTATTGTATAAATGGATAAACTAAGGTAAATTACACTCAAATTTATCTTATAGCTCTTATTTCTATAAAAATGAATTTTTCTTTAAAACAAGTGGATTTATTAATAATCAAAGATACTTATCACTGCAGAATCAAAACAAAGATGAGCTATAACTACTTGACTAAAGGGTTGCACACCCAACTACATGTAAATATTTGGTGCAACTCTATAAATTTTGAAATACATGGTGCATATCCGCAAAAATACGGATATGTTTGTTTTTTAGTACGTTTTGCTGATATGTTAACTAACTGTTAACGTATCAGCAAAATTAAATTGTTTGTAGTATTTTGCAGATAAGTCTGTCAAAGGATATCTGCAAAAACTACAAAGATGTCGGTTCAATACATTCTGCTGACATGTTAACGATTAACATGTCAGTAAAACCAATCTGTCTGCAATATTTTGCAGGCAGATCGGTTAAAGAAATGTATCAATGTTTTTACTTGAGTTATTCATTAATCATTCATCAATATGTTTGGCCGGCCCATTGCTCAATGCATTGACTCAACAAAGTACAACTAAAACTTACGAAGCCCTTTTCCAAGGCATTCTGACCTGGAAGTTTTATCCATTACAACAATATCATATCTTTTTCAACAAAGATTGGCAGCTTAAGGCATTCACATGAATCTTTCATGACCTTAATTCAAGGTAGCATGAGAATGAGATTCTTCTTTCTTTCATGATCTTATCTGTTTTCATATTTTCCTTCTATCTTGCTTGCTTTTTATCCTTAATCATAAATTATCAATCTTCATTTGAAACCTAATTATACAAAGATTAAGAAAAAGATTGAAGACACTTGATATTGATATGATGATGGACGGTTGTGTCTCAAAATTCACATGACATACAAGAAATTTCTAACCATGTATCATCACGAGCAATGACAGTTTCATTATCAATATAAAGATTTGTAATACTTTTATAGTACAACAACAACATTACTCATAAATAATGTAGTTGGCCATGTGATTCAATATACTATTTCTATAGATAAGAATGTTAAAGAGAAGAGTGTTATTGTGTTAAGTATCATCTTTATTGTCTTATGATCTAAAGAAGAAATTAAACCAGATTTTGAATTTGAATATAGAAATTATGATCTATTGATAGGTATATATTTAAGAAATTATACAAGAAATGTTACCAATTTGGTATGCCGGATGTTGAACGAAATCGAAAGTTAACTTGGTCGGTTTTTGATTAGAGAAACCATGCTAATCGAAACTAGAATGGATAGATAGCTAGATTATACGCAATGAAATTTCGTACAAGCGGAACTCCAAGACTCAAATTTCGATTACGTACAGATATTACCCTACTAAAATTTGATTTGAAGAATTACACAAAGTTAGAGGACAAACGCGCTACCAAATGCGCTGCAAGTCCTTTTTGAATAACAAAACCAATCCTACGCAATACATATTCATTGGAACCCGTTTTTTTTAAACGTTAAGAGGTTGTTAGGACCCCTTCCCTTTTAAATTAGGTGAGGAAACCTTTTATCAGACAATCAGGTGAGCTGCTGACGTGTTGCGAACCCACAACTTCCACTTTGTGAAAGAGTTGCTACCGTTGAGGCGATTGAGCCACTTGCAATTAGGTGATTTTTCTTTTTGGATTATATCGTCATGGCATTACATACAAAAATCATATAAATAATTACAAGAATCAAATCCACTTAGAATAACATTTTTTATTTTTTTTTTTGGAAAAGAATGCTTTTGTTTGGATTCTATAAAATTAAAAAATAAATATTTCTTTTTGAAAGTGATTCTTTGTTTGTTCTATGATTTATGCATGAAACACAGTGAATTGTTCTGATTCTTTCACTACAACAATATAATGGATATTGCTCATGATTGGAATGATATTTACATTTTACAAGTGAAGATGATAGAACCAACTAAAGCTTTAAGATTGCTCAATAATCCAAAGAAGAAACCCCCTAAAAGACTGTTCATCATACTAGGTCATTTTGGTTGAGGAAAAGATAACAGTGGTGGTGCACTGATAAGTAGGTCAACCATGTAGAAACAATGGAAACTATACCGGTCACAATCTACAATCGTTGGTCTGGTCCATTGGTAACATGCCAAAACCATTGCCTTCTTGACCAAGCACAGATCCAACCCGTCCATGTCTGTACAGCAATGTGTTGCAATCAATAGTGATGACATTTAGAACAAATTTGGTACACTTATTGTTTAGGATGTGTTTAAGATGAGCTTGTATACGCATAGACGGATTAGTCTCAATCTCGCAATGTGTCATCCTTCCAATTGGGAATCGAGATGATCGAGTCATGAGATTCGTCTTGTATTCAAGCGTATACAAGCTCATTTACAGCATAGCATTGGAGATGCTCTGAGCTTCATTATCACAAAACTAACTTCATTGGAGATGCAAAATTGTGGTGTAGCTTTCAAATAGCCAATATTCTTCTGACAGGATCAATAGGACCATTATACATGGTCAGTTGGTGCCTGGTGGTACTTTATCTGCACCAAATATGTGTTTGTTAACATCACACATGACCTGGACCACTAAGGCCTTGTTCGCGAAATTAAACTCCCCTAATTATTAAAAAAAATTAGAAATTATTTTATCATAAAAATTGATAAAAATTAAATGAAATTATTGGTGTTACAAAAATCCTGTTTTTCACATGTTCTATTTCCAAGCTTGGTGGATTCTGTCTCACTGCCCCCCCTAATATGTGGTGCCCTAGCTTTTGCGGTCGCCATGCTCGTCTATGGTATGTACTAGATTGAGCAGGGTCGCCCTAGGCTTCCACGGCAGGGGCCTTTATGGCTTGCCCACATTTGGACTAGCTGGCTTTGGTTAGTTGACATCCCTACTAATAGGGGTGTTAAACGAGCCGAGCTTTGGTATGTTCAAGCTCAGTTCATTTGTAAACGAGTTGTGCCCAAATTTTATACGAGCTTTATTTTATGTTCAAGCTCATCTCGTTTAGCTATACGAACGAACTCGAGCCGAGCTTTGAACGAGTCGAGCTCGAGCTACTCGATTAAATTACATATAAAAGTAGTATTTTATCTGAATGAGCCGAGCTTTGGTATGTTCAAGCTCAGTTCGATCATTTATAAACGAGCCGAGCCCAAATTTTATACGAGCTTTATTTTATGTTTAAGCTCGCCTCGTTTAGCTATAAGAACGCGCTCGAGCCAAGCTTTTAACGAACCGAGCCCGAGCTGGTTCGTTTAACAGCCCTACCTACTAACATAACATTAACAACGTAGCAAACTAAGGTGATGGAAATGTTTCAAATTTTCTTAAGATGTATCAATAAAAGCTTGTTGATTTAATCATATATACTAAATCATCATCTTAGTACTAACATGAACATAAATAATAAACCACTTATAATCCATGGTTAAGAATATGAAATCTAGGAGTATAAGTTGGTGTTTATAATGATAGTCATGGACTCATGGTGTCAAACAAAGTTGGCTTGACTTGTATAGTAGATCCTTTCATCCTTGACACATTTTTTGGAATTAAATGGTTTTGGAAGTTGCAAGTTGCAACTCTAGCTAGCTAATTTAAGTTGTTTTCAGACTTCAGACTTCTGCAGTAGTAGTACTTTCTATCTCTTTATTTTTCACTTGTTCACACTAATTCCAACAGGCAACTAGTCAAGTGTCTTGATTGTTTGGAGCATTTCATACTCTTTTGACTCTCAAAGCCTTCTTCTTTTCTTAGACCAGAGATTTGTTTAATTGTGTATGGTGGGGTTGATTGTAATACATCTATGTCTCTTCATAATAACTTAGATTATGGTGATTGATCCCCACAATTAGATTATGCATTATGGTTTAATTAACCCATGGTCCATACATTGGTCACCCATGTTAGGGTTTTTCTATCTGCTTTATTAGGTGGCATGACATTATCACTAATAAGAAACTTATTTTAGCTTAACATTTCATTTTCATTCTCATTTTTTTTTTAAACTAATATATTATGTAACAAACTCCATGATGTACTCACAAAAAAAAAAAAAGATAATTAATAATAATATATTATGCATTACACACGATATGAATCGATAAATGCTGGCACCATGATTAACATGCTCGTTCGAAGGGAAAATCATGTTTCCAATGGCGTAATGCGAGTAGTTGCGAGGGGAACAACTGGTGATTGAAACAAAATTAAGGGTAACTGCATTATGAAGTTTTAAGTATATATATTGAAGCAAAATGCTGAGCTACCAAACCATTTTTAATATTATTGCCAGATAATATTAGAAAGTCTTTTCAAATCATAGAAAAAAAAGACTTTGATTATAAGTGAAGTATAACAGCTCAAAATGAAAGCAAGATATATCCATTCATAGACATCTTTGTGCTTGTGCATGCATGGATGGATAAGGTTAATATATAGAAGCTCTAGAGTTGACCTAGAAGCTGTGTAGATTCTTCAATGCACATGTATTGAATTCTATGATTGGTCTTAGTCAATGAAATGGTTTATACAGTAGTAGCATTTTTCTTAATGTTGTCACCAAGTTTGGAAGAAAATACAACTTGCAATGCACACTGTTATACAAAAGGCCGGCATTGGTTTTTCAAACATAGTCAGGTGTTTAGATCTTTCAAAACAGCAACATGAAGTGTTGGATTTACACTGGTTAATATTACTGTCAGAATTTCTGTGATTAGTCCTAGTAGAGTCGAAATTATTGCGACAGAACTCGAACCTCGCCTTCTAGTAACATTGTTAGAGAGGACTTGACTAGCTCATTCATCAGTAATGAGAATGGTCTCACTCAGCTCAGGAATCTAAAAACTATGGTAGCAAACCCAATTTAATTATAGACACTTCAACCATCACTTGTTTTCGATATACTTTTCTTGTAGCTCAGGACTGTAGAGAAGTGGTCTCAATAAACTCCAAGACACTTCTACCATCACTAGTTATCAATCATGGGTGGTACCAAAGATAATAACTTCTGAAGTATTTTCGCCGATAGTCACTCATGTCCATTGACAACTTCAGCACATTATCGAGTCCAACCCCGGACCACTGACAACCATATAATAAGGCTATAGTATGATTGCGTTATCATTCATCATAATGGTTGAAATTTTTGTTTTATGTTATCGCACACCACAAATTGACTTATATTTTGAAGATGTACTAACTATATTTGCAATTGTGCATCTGAATACAGAAAGCAGTTCTTATAGGTGAGATAAGCTGAGCATATGCACTCACACACAGTCACACTGTGTAAACTGGAAAGTTAAACTGCCACTGTAGGATTTGGAAACCGTTCAGTGTCGCAGACTTTATTCATGTGTGTCACCACATAGACTTGCAAACATATTGGCCTTTTCCAAATCCATGGTAGCAGTGTACACTCGTTAGGTTTGGTTGTGTGTGACACATGAAGTCGAGAAGACGTGCTGCTTTTGCCATGAGATTCAAGCTAACAGGATGTCGAAGGAGTGTTTACTCCTGAAGTAATTTCACTACATAAGAATGGAAACAATAATGTGCCACAAACTGCCTGAGATTCTAATTTAGAAAATTCGTATGTGAATCACAATACACTTCTATACTGTTTTCGATGCATTAACATATACATAAGGAAACATATATACATAACAACTAACAACAATCTTATAGCATTAACATGCGGAATATTGAGGAGGGTGATGCCTTGATCTTAGGTTCAGCAGTATCAGGGGTATCTCCTTGTTGTAGACTTCACTCAGTAAATTCTTATTCTAACTACTCGGGGTTAAGACTTCAATCGATCATTGGTCTTTCCCCATATAACAGTAGTTGGAAAGATTTATACTACTCAATGACAGAGATGTTACACGTGACTACGGAAATTAATCAATATATCATGTCGTCGCATACCCTTTAAGTAAAAATTCCATCATAAAGGTCCATGGTTTTCCGACCACAATAGGTTGTTTTTGAGTTGTTTTCCTTATGGCAGCAAACATAAAGCCGGCATCTGAAAACCAAAGCTCAAAGATTATATACAATGTTGTCGTTAGCTTACAGATAAATCTGGAAACATTCGCAAAATTGGGAAAACAATAACCAGGCCAGTCATGTAATCCAATGCATCATGGTTGGTTGCAATGAAAAGGCAACCAGGATTCTCGCTGATGCACAATGTTTCATACCTGCCAGTTTAAATCCTCAAGATTGGTGTACTATACCAAGCAAAAATGTAGACTTCGCCAAAATCTTCTGGTATACCTTGTCGAATTCGATAAAGCTGCTCACACAAACAAACAAACAAAAGTGTGTTTTACACAAACAGACACAAGGGGTTCCCTGGCCTTTATGTTATTTCTTCAATCACTATGCAGTTAAAGGCACAGACTAGGCACTGGGGGACAGTCTCGGAGCGCCCAAATATATATGTACTGTTTGTACTGTTAACTCACTAATAGACTATCCGAGTTAGCTTCTTTCAGTTCATTGATCTTAGTCTCTATAATTTGTACTTGGTTGATTGAAACAGACCCGGAACAAAACCATGGTAAGTTTTAGAAGAAATGATATCAAGATACTGATTCTACTACGTTAGTCTCTCTATCTATCGTCTCTTTCATGCATACAATGTTCCGAGTTTTGGGATATAGAAAGCTCATTTTGAACAGATAAAAAATCCTTCTAGCTCAACCAGCTGCAAGTCACAAATCATGATAGACGCAAGTACATCCCCCATCCACTTGTATTTGAAAACAAAACAATTTTCACGGTACATTAAGCTGCAAACTATAGAAAGAATGAAACTTACTGCGCGGCACCACCAAGACAAGTGTATCCAACACTTTTAATATGCCCTCCCCATCTAAAACATAAACCTGCATGGCAACAATAGCTTCTTTCACCCTTGTATGTATCTATACTTTATATATTAAGGTGCTGTTTTCTTTTTCGATTAGACCACTTCAGTCAAATCTTAAGTGATTAGGACAAGTGTTAAGAATTTGCAAATAAACCCTTGATTACATACATTGATATAAACATTCATGTTGCAAAAGCATACATTACAAGGTTCTCTTCGTGGCTGAGCGGATCGAATTTCTGGCTCGGCCCCTGCTCATGATGTTGTTGGAGCACTGTGAGCAACCAGCGCACATTGATGGAAATGTATGTATGATATTAATCCATGTGGTCTCTCATTCTACATCGAAGACGCATGTTAGAAGCCTAGTGCAAGTGTTGTCGTATATGCACTGTGCACAAGTCAATCGGGTTTTCTGTTTGCACTTTGCATTATTGATGGATGATGAGGAGCTATGAATATATATGTGCAGCTGCATTACATCCACTCAGGCAGAAACCTGTTAAAAGTAGCAAACTGTTTATAGTCCACTACTACTACTAGTTCACTCTCTTCTTCTGTGTTTCTTTCTTAGTTATAGCAATCTTAATTACTAAGTTGTTGAAAAATAACCATACTACGTATAAGCTGCAAATCGTCAACTACCATGATTAGAGTGAGTAGAACAAGACTAGAGGTGGACTTAATGTGATAGTTTTAACTTCAAACAAATTAATAAACTCGATCGATCTATGCTGCTGGTTCAAAAAACATTTCTTTAAACCCATTTTAACATTAATCAACACAATGTAAGTCAAAGAGTGTCTGTATCATCTATGAATTTTTAAATGGCAAATGAAGAACAGATCAAATAATAATCAAAGAACGTCAACTAATTAACGAAATTTCGAGGAAAACATGCAGTTAAGTCCTAGAGAAATCACTAACATCTTAAAGTTCTTGGACTGAAGAAGTACTCTGGCTCAAGATAACCAAACTATGTTAGGCCGGCCATGGTTGTATCTCAGAAAATTCCAAGCATTTTGGCATTCTTTTAATGACATTTTCCTATAACATAATCATACTATATTTGATTAATGGGTAGCTAATATTTCAACATCATGTAGAAGTCAATGTAAATCCCAGTACTACTAGGTATACATAAGTATTAACTAAGATGTCCAAACTCCAATCTATGCTTTTCATTACTTCAATAATTATATACATTTTCCATGTCTTTTGCACGAGGTTTTTTCGTCCTCATCATCTCTTTGTTCTTGTTGGTTCTACCACCCACCACACAGTTTAGAATTACCCGCTTTGACCCTGGATCTAACGAAATCATCTATGAAGGCAGTGCAAGACCATCAGTTGGAGCTGTTGAATTCAACAGCCTCACATACTATAGTCAGGTTGGTCGAGCTACCTATGCAAAGCCTGTGCAAGTTTGGGATTCCAACACTGGCAGGGTTTCAGATTTCAGTACACATTTCACCTTCACCATCGACACTTACGGTGCTCCTTTATATAAATATGGTGCTGGCCTAGCTTTCTTTCTTGCTCCCATTGGTTTTCCAATCCCACCAAACTCTGCGGGCGGCTTTCTAGGTCTATTCAACACAACAACAAGTGACGCGACCACCCAAAACCACGTAGTCTTGGTTGAATTCGATACTTTCCCGAATCCAGAATGGGATCCTCCAGATGTTGCCCAACATATTGGCATTAATGTTAATTCGATCCATTCAGCTAGTTATCTGGCATGGAATGCTAGCTTGTATAGTGATCAAAGATCAGATGCTTGGGTTACTTATAATGCTAGTACTAAAAACTTGAGTGTCTTATTGACATATTCAAATAGTTCCAGCAATCAAGATAGTTACTATATTTCTCACATAGTAGACTTAACCAAAATTTTGCCAGAGTGGGTCACAGTTGGATTTTCGGCCACAACAAATTACTTTATCGAGCGTAATTTACTAAATTTTTGGGAATTCAATTCAAGTTTGAATGTGAAAGTTGCAGAAGGGAAAAAAGGTCGAAGTGCCGTTGGACTGACAATTGGTCTACCTGTATCTGCAGGTGTTCTGATATGTGGGATTGGTGTAGCATGGTTTATAGTGAAGAGAAAAAACAGGACAAACAAAGAAGAAGAGATAGACAATGTTACATCTATGAATAGGGATTTTGAAAGGGGTGTTGGACCTAAAAGGTATTCTTATAGGGAGTTGACTTCAGCTACTAACAACTTCTCAGATGAAAGGAAGTTGGGAGAAGGAGGATTTGGAAAAGTTTATAGAGGTGTACTTGATACAAATCTGGAGGTGGCAGTTAAAAGAATCTCTAGGGGTTCTAAACAAGGAAAAAGGGAATATATGACTGAGGTCAAGATCATTAGCCGACTGAGACATCGGAATCTGGTGCAACTTATCGGTTGGTGTCACGATCAATGTGAATTCTTACTAGTCTATGAATATATGCCTAATGGTAGCCTTGACACACATCTCTTCGGAAAACAAAATTCACTCTCTTGGGACATCAGGTACAAAATCTCCCTGGGGCTCGCGTCTGCATTGTTTTACCTTCATGAAGAATGGGAGCAATGTGTAGTTCATCGAGATATCAAATCGAGCAACATGATGTTGGACTCATGTTTTAATGTTAAACTCGGCGACTTTGGATTAGCTAGGCTCATGGACCATGAGTTAGGACCTCAAACCACAGGGTTAGCTGGGACTTTAGGTTACTTAGCCCCAGAATATATAAGGACAGGCAGGGCAAGTAAAGAATCAGATGTATTCAGCTTTGGTGTTGTGGCATTGGAAATAGCTTGCGGGAAAAAGTCAGTTGATCCTATGGTGAAGGATTCCGATGTGGGATTGGTGGAATGGGTTTGGGACTTGTATGGAAGTGGAATGCTTCTATCTGCTGTCGATGAAAGATTATGCATGGAATTCGATAAGAAACAAATGGAGTGTTTGATGATTGTTGGCTTGTGGTGTGCTCATCCTGATAGGATCTTGAGACCTACTATAAGGCAAGCAATTCAAGTTCTCCATTCTGAGACTGTGATGCCTAGCCTTCCAACTAAAATGCCTGTCCCCATGTATCGTAATCCCCGATCATTAGCTCATTCTCGGGAGCCCTCAATTTCTAACGCAAGTATTTTATTGGGTCGATAAATATTGTACTTCCAAGGTTAATAAAAAAATGTGTGATCAGTTGTTCTAGCATTCATAATTTAGCTTGTATTAGTGTGGTCTTGTGATTGTCTATTGCATCGTTTTCCTTCCTAGCTTGTAGTGGTTCGAACGAATAATACATCTACATTAACCATTGGAAAAAGCCCAGCCGCATTTTATACACAGATATGGTGCTGACGTTATATATCCAACTCCTATTGGGAATGCTCTAACAGTTGCATTTTTCTATTGACAACCTTAAACATCTAAATTTATCGATCTTTAGCAAGTCTTATATCCACAGACAATGATCGAAGTCTTTGAACCCAAGTTGCACCCTAGGCCTTCTAGTCGAAGCCACGTTGTCTTTACTTTTTTTTTTGAAGAAAAATTGTTAAATATTCATGCCTGAAGGCTTACATGGGTTTGAGGGACTACAAAGACAAGGCCCGAAGACTATTAGTGGTGTTGCCACCTTGCTACTCGAGCAATACTGTTACACAAGGACTTGTTTTCGTTAAAGAACACCAAACAACCACATTATATCATCATAGAACCATGGGCCTCTTAATCGGTTTTGACCCACCTAAAAATTACATAAAAAATCCCCCCAAACGCTCTTGGTGGAAATTGATCTCACTACCTCTCACTCGTGAGACAGTGAGAGTGTTTGAGAATATACCAAACCAACTAAGCTAGCAGTTGTTTGAACTTTGATATGTATATCAACACGTCATGTACAACATGACAATATTGCCCTCAACCACAACCGTTGTGTTGTTGTGGTCAAGGAGCGTTGCGGGCACGGTCATCGTTGTCAAATGGTGGCTTCATACCAAAACTCCAAAATTTCCCTATAGCCCACCAAAGCCCATGTTATTGAGTGGGCCTTTGGAGCCTCTAAAACTCCACTCCACTTACTTTAAATCAAATCGGAGCGTTTTTTTTTTTTTTTTTTTCATTTTCAGATCCAACGAACATAAATCAACGGTTCTTCAACGTCTACTTTTTTTTTTTCTCCAACGGTCGAAAAAATTTCAAATTATCAAAACTCCTAACAAACTTCTCTCTTCTTCTTCTCACACAAAGATCTTGATTACCCATTACAATTTGATTCATTCTTGAAAAATCTCGATAACCCATTTTGCGAAAATGAATGTTCTTCAATACCCAAGTTCAATTGATGTTGAAAAAGATGTTCAAATTTGGAATAATGCTGCTTTTGATAATGGAGATATAATAGATATTTCTTCTTCTTCTCATTCAAGTAAAGAGAATGAAATTCCTTCTCATTCTTTTGGTTTATGTAGATCACCTGTTTGTTTAAATTCCTCAGTGAAAAATTCTCATGGAAAACCATTAAAACTTTTGTTTAAAGAAGGGCTTCTTCTTAATCATTATGATCATCAGAAGATTGGGAATGATGAAATTCGTGATGTTAGTAAGATTGATGCTGAGATGGAAGATATTGAGAAAGAGATTTGTCGGTTATCATTGAAATTAGAATCACTTCGGCTTGAAAAAGAGGAGATTAATGCGAAGAAGATTGAAAGCTCTGGGGTTTCTTTAATGCCGAAAAAGATTGGAGGGATTCCAGGAGTAAGTAATGGTAGTAGTAGGAAAGGGATGAGTATGGGGCCATCGGAGATTGCGTCTAGTGTTAGATCGCAGAGAGTGGTAAAGCAAGAATTGACGCCAATTCAATCAGGAAAGAGTCGAAGGGGTATTAGTCTTGGACCATCGGAGATTGTTGCAGGTGTTAGATCACAGAGAAAAAAGCAAGAAATAACTCCAATCTTGTATCCAAAGAGTCAAAGGGGTATTAGTATGGGGCCGTCAGAGATTTTTGCTGGTATTAAATCACAGCCTAGAGGAATGGAAGAACTTACTCCAATTCAATCGAGTAAGGTGAATCGAAGGAAGTCTTGTTTCTATAAGCTTCAAGAAGTTGATGAAGAAAATGTTGTAAAAGAAAGAGGAGGAAGAAGTAGGAGTTTAAGCCCAAAATCGCGTCAAGCACTTTTGAAGAATCAAGCTTCAAAACAAAGATACACGACAATTGGGTCGAATAAAAATATGAAGAAAGATGATCGGGTCCTTTCCAGTATTCAACCGAAGAATCTCTTTAAAGAGGGGGAGAAATCAGTTCCTGCTAAAAGATCAATCAAAAGTGGAAGGGTAGTTGCAAGTCGTTACAATCAAAGTTCAGTTGAGTACACTAGGAAGATGTCATTGCCTGGAAATGACAAATGTGATGAGAATAAGAAATGTGAAAAGAAACGTGCTTCTTCAACTGGAAAAACACGAGTTTCTCTGCCAGAATCTGGCTGCAAGCAGGTTACTGAAAACAAGGTAGAATTTGCTAGTGAAGCAATGAGGTACAAGAGTTTGACACACAGCAATCCCCCTCCGATTTTGAAAGTTGCTGATTTTCTTCCAAAGATTAGAACTGTGAGAAGTATATATGAGAGTCCAAGAGATTCTGGACCTGCTAAGAAAGCTGCTGAGTTGATTGGAAAAAAGTCGTATTTTGGTGAAGAGGAGAGTGGCTTGGAGGCTTCGGTTTGTCAGACTTTGAGTTTTGATGATGACGAAGAAGAATAGAATAAGGTGTTGTTTCTTCTTTCGAATCTATTTTTATAACTAGTTTTCCTATTCATATGAAATCCATGGAAGTGAAGTAAACTTACTTTTACTTCCTCTATGAATTGTTTTAGTGTGTCTATTGTTCTTTAGCATGCTGTATTTGTTTTAGGCATATATATATGGATATAAGTTTTCTCTTGCTTCCCAATTGTATTTGATGGTATTTACTATTTAGTTTATAAATACGTTTTATTAGTTAATATAAGTATTACATGGTTATATCCTCAGTATTTGAGGGTATTTAGTCTATCAATACGTTTTTATTAGTTAAGCATTACATGTGGATGTCCTCAGTAAATGACCTGAAAACTTCTCCGTTTCAGCCATGTGCTTGGTAGTTGGTTACATAGGTACAACCTGTAGAAACAGGGATAGCATTACCATTTCATGATGCCAGTGCTAAACACACATGTCAGAATGTCACTAACTATGCTATCATGTTATAAATAGTGAATTCAACATAACAGAATAAGGCCACTACAGGTAGGAGTGGTAGCTGATCAATGAATACGCATATGAGGCTTTATGACCATTTACAGTCCAACAATAATTCTCCACTTCTTTCTTCATCACATTATTTTAGACTTTGAAATAAATGATTAATAGGACCATTGGACACATCAAAGAATCATCCTGTTTGATAGAGTTTATTATTCTTGGTTTAGTATCAAATGTAAGCAAACACATTAGTTTAAGTGAGACCCACAATGAAGAGAACTGCATTAGTTGGAAGTATGGAGAACATATGGGTCTGTTATGTCCCATTTAGAATTCCACCACCCTGCTCTGGACTAGTGATCCCATTTTAATGGGCATGATGTGATTGTCAGATACCAAAAGATCGGAGGTTTAGTCTATCTCTGATGTAGGGCAATACAAAAACATGATATTCTATCATCTAATGTGGTCTGACTCATGCTGTTGATTTTATATATATGTGCTACTGCGCTAGTAATTGAGTATTTTGGCCATTAATTATAGTGGTTTCTGATTAGATGGCTATTGATGTTATTACAGACTAAAAACTAGTGTGACCGATCAGTATTAACTCATTTGATGTTAGAAAGTATATGTAGTTATCATGACAACGATTAGAGATCTTTTACAGACAAATAATTACAGTATGGTCATCATCTATCACTCTCGTTTCCCTGTATACACTGAAGAGAGACAAAATTGAGATTGTCAGTCCTTAAAATGCTTACCCTTACCATGTGCTTCCTCACAAAAACAACAAACCTGGTCTGTCCTCTTCAGTTCGAGAACATCGCCGGAGTTTCTTTTTCAAACTTCCCACATACCCTTATAAAACATCCATCAATACGACTGAACACAGTATAAACTTTCTGATAAATATTATCAAGTGCAAAAAATAAACATCATATCTGATAAAGTTGAATTTGAGAATGTAAACTATATTGAAGAATTTGGACACATTAATGACATTCCATCCACAAAATAAACAAAAAATTATGTATCTCAGAGTTGTACAGGGGATAAAAAAAGGGGGAGAGAATATATGTTTAAGAATTCCAGATCATGCTTAATATGCTTCGAAATCTATTTGTCGACAACTTCCTTATTATTCTTTTTGCATCCAGATTATCGGCTTCTGCAAGTTTTTCTATGTTTTTGAGATAAATCGAATGTGTGATTTTTCTTCTTCCACTGTGGCAACTTGCTAATGACATTATTATGGAGAGTAAGAACCTCTTATTACTTGATCTTCCTTCTCCTGGTTCGAGGAGTTGCAAAATTCTGCCAACATTGACATCTTCATGCACAAATTTTCTCCTATTCCTTTGGACACACAACATACTGGCAAGTGCTTCAGCTGCCATATCTTGAACTTCGAAAGATCTTGCATCAAGCAATTGCATGAGCTCTGGCATAAATTCTTTATCCCCCATTTCCTTTATAATATCTTCTGATGTATTACAAAGGCGAAATGTCGCTTTTACTGCTAGTTCTTGAATTGAGACCTCACAGCTGCGGAGAAAAAAGAGAAGTCGGTCAAGAAATCCATAACCCAGAAGGGTAATGAGATAACTTCTTGATGAGAAACAAAACGTCTCAATTGCTCGAAATGCCATCTCTCGAGTTTTTGATGAAAATGAAGCTTTTGGATCCAAGACTTGGACTAGTGAATATATTCCTCCGCCTCTGATCACTGTTTGGAGAATGGATTCGCTTCCAGAAGCCATAATTTGGAGGAACTCGATTGCATTTATCTTGGAGGCTTCAGCTTTTGAATTCATAAGCTTGATGAAAGTCGATATTGCTCCTGCTTCAACCATAAACTTCTTGATCTCTTCTACACCAACTAGATTTCTTAGAATCCCACAAGCTGCACCTATTAACTCTTCTTTGCTATCACTACTACTGCATATCCTTATCAGTGCTGTTACTCCGCCTTGAGCAGAAATTGACCAGGCATTGTTTGAATTCTCCGTTAGTCTCTGCAACCCAATTGCTGCCCTTTCTTTCCCTAGTTCAGTTCCTGATTCCAAAACTTGAATCAATGGTGCAACAATTCCCGCACCAACAAGAACATTCCTATGAGAGCTGAATTCTGTGATCGCAGTTACAGCTTTAAGTGACTCTTCTTGAATTCCTGTTTCTGCCATCTGAAGAAAATTTACCAATAGACTAATAAGATCGTCTGCTTCAACTACTATCTTCACATATCTGTCATCATCTTGAATAACCTCATTTAAAGCCATCAAGGCGTGGCTTTTCATCACGGGATCACCTATTTTCATCCTTGTTATTAAGTCCATGATGTAGAACTTCATATCATCTCGACAAGCTCCTATCCCAGGCTTCGAAACTACAATCATATGACCTTGGGATAAAACTCCAGCATTATATATTTCAGCTAGACTTTTTAGATGTGCCTCAAACTTGAAGAAGATTACATCAAGGTCACTCTGCATAAGAAGTTTCCCGCTATAGGAAAGATTAACACATCGATTAGCAAGATCATGACAGTCATTTACTGTCACTGATATAGCCTGAAGTAACTCCCAAATGGTTGAATTCTCACTGAAATCACAGTTTTCAGCAGAACTTAAACCAGAATTTAGCTCTTCAAGCTTGCTTCGAATCAACTGCCATTTCACATGAAACACTTTTACAGAAGAAGAAAGTGATAGTAACGCAGATACAAGTCCGATTACTTGGCAAAGATTGGGTGGCTTCTTTGAACTTTGCTCTTCATCTACTCCATCCATCTTCTCTTCACCCATCTCTTTTTCACTGGTTTTATTGCCAAAACCACATGTTCTAGCCCTGGCAAAACCCTTTCACAGCCCAGAAAAAACAATCTTCCAGCTAGCTATATACTAAGCTCCAAGTTTTTGCAGATGGAACTGAACTTATAACTAACTTCAGCTAGTACTCTTTACTTGATTGACCTTTCCTTAGGACAGATGTTGGTTATGAGATTAAGAAGGGGATGATTTAGTCATTGAGTTTTTGAAGATGGGTGAGGAGGAATGAGGCCTTAATAAGAGACAAAAATAAGGTGGTTGGTTTACTTCTTTTTGTTAATATAGACTTGAGAATTACTTAGTATAATATTTGATGAGAGTGTGTATTATACATGTTAAGATACTAAATCACATATAGTTTTATCAGTAGTTCAGTACCATGTTTCTATAACAACCAAACTCTATCATCATATGGTGCAAGTTTGCTTAAGTCTTGTATTACAAAAGATAAGACAATGCTGTATAGTTGATGATATGACTTTGATGGATAACAATGGGTCTAAGGAAGTGGGGTGAGGGTGTTAATATAAAGAAGGGTTGCTTTTGCAATATACTTAGCAAAGGGTATAAGAACCTCACCCCACCATGTGAGTTCCTTTTGTTAGATGCCTTTAAGTTGTGGTCACCTTCATCAAGGAAGTGGGGATGAGTAATCTTCACAAACAAGAGAAGGAAAGGTACTTTTTTCCTAACCTATTAAAGAGAATAGATAGTGAGTGGAGCCAAAACTCACCCATAACAAAACAAAGCAAATAAGAAGGCATATATGATGGGTTAAAGGGCATGCAAAGAAACAAACTATCTGTAAGACAAACTTATATATGTGAATCTTTGATAGGTGGGTATAACCCTTAAGAATATGACAGCAAAGTAATGAGATCAAAGTGTGGATTGAGAATGTTTGGTTTTTTGTAATCTACCAAGTACCATTATTCTACTAATCATGGATAATCTCTATGTAATCTTTTTGAAATGACCATACTTTGTAACCAATGTCTAGGTTGTCTTCCCTTAAAGATATCTGCGAGTGGAAATTTGCGGCGTCTTAACTTATATCCTTTAAATGGTCTGTTTAATTATTGATTAAAAACATGGCCATGGCCCTTAAGGGACCATGTTAATTGCAAAAAACACCACACAAATGTAAGTATATATGATGAAGTAAAGGTGGTATCTACTTTGTTGAAACATGTATAATGTATTAATCCTTTTTAAGATGATTAACATGTAGGGTAGCAATATATGTAATCTCTTCAGAAAGTTTCACAAGAGATATTTTATGTTTTATAAAAGCTATATATTGAAAGAGACCAGACAGTTTGGTAAGAAGGTTGTCTTTGTATGATGAAAGATTTTGAGTAGACATGAAGGAAATCCTTAAGTAGAAGAATATATATATATAGCTAGGTATACATTACACTATACCTTAGTTTTAAAGTTGAGTTGGTACAAATTCATAAATATATGAACATAAATAAATGGTTGCTTGAGAGGGTTATAAGGATTCTTGCTTTCAATAAGTGGTATTAAAAACATTAACAATGTTATCTATTTGTGATAATGTGTTGTCACAGCCATGTGACAGAGATCTCTTACTGTTTGAGGCTCTCATTTTATTAAAAACCTTGGACTGTTAGGTGAAAATATAATTGATATTTTACCTACAAGTTATACATATATATATATAAATTTATCATTATCAAGATACTAAATATTATTGTTGTTGATAATTAAATGATGATCAACCCTTAAAACATATGAAACTTAATAGTTAACATTATGCTGTCTAGCTACATCTACCTCAAAATAATCACAAGTGCTTTAGAATTTTCTGTTTGGCTATTCGGCACAATTTGTAGCGTATATTTTCTGTGTTCAGAAAGGACTTGTAGTGCAGTTTGTAGCTCATTGTATAAAAAAAATTCGAGTATCAATCATAATTTAATAAAATATGATTAATTAAAAAAATCTGTAATATGTTTAATTTATTTAATATTGCTAATACAACCACATTTTCAATTTTAAATTTTCAAATAGAAATGACATATACTAGAAATAATGTTAGGATAGGATGACATAACGCTTGTGCAACATTTATTAATCATTTAATTTTAAGGCTATATTATTCTCTAAGTTGTTGTAGAAGTAATTGAAAAAAGGCACACACACATACTTGTGTTTGAAGACTTGTAGTAGTTGTAGGTGAAACTATGAAATGTACCAAAAGCTGAAACCATTTTATTCTGACAGTGAGTGAAGCACTACTCATCATAAGTCCAGATTTACTTGATTTTGCAGTCTAGTGATAGTGGGCACAGAGCATTTCCCCTTGCTGACCTCAAATTAAGAGATTTAATTAAAATGCGCAAAACTGCTTGAAATAGTATTCTAGATACATACATACATGAGATTTAGATTATTGCAGAATACTGTAAGGTATAGTCCATGAAAATGATTGAAGAAGACATTGTCATCCATCGTTCGGCATCTAATTAAGCAACTTCAACACACTGGTTCAAGTGAGCGTATGAGTTAAAATGGTTTAAGTCAGACTTCTAAAGCCTACAGAGATGAATTGTGTACGTTGCTGCATCTGTCATCGTTTACTCTGCATTGCTATTTGCAGTCACATTACAGTACCCATTTTTGGGGCACAATGGTGCTATTTGCATTTTGCAGCCACATACTCCCCAGCAATATTCCATCAAGCAGCAATAACCACAAAATGTTGACAGAATGTTTTAAGTACATGTAAATGGAATATTGCTACTTCGACAATAGTCCTTACAGTCTGACCAAAGTACATATTGGTCTTATGTTCTTGTGCGCCTAGCTTGCGAATGCATTTGGACTCGATAAGGCACATTGCTAACTCAAGGAATGCATTTGGACTCGATAAGGCACATTGCTAACTCAAGGACTGATGCAAAGCTTTCTGCAACCTACATCAATTTCTTGAACCACAGTTATAGACTTTAAAATGGCAAGCATCAAGAGCTTACACATCTGCCTAGATGTGCCTTGCACCATAGGTGAAAAAATCGAATTTGCCGCCCGGATATTCACGAAATATTCCGTTTTTTTGCTATTCGGATCGGTACAGCATACGACATATAAACGAAATTTAAAACACCCCATGTCGTTCGGAATTTATCGGATATTCACGAAATATTCGGCAAAAACCGAAATTTACGAAATTTACGACATTTTCGATTTGAAATTAACACATTTATTTTTAATTCCCCCCGAACTAGAATTTTTTATGAGATTATCAAAAAAAGGTCCAAAAGGCACTAGACGTTTGGAAACTTTAGGATGCGAACGGAACTGGAGCACATTTGGCATGCTACATTCCAATAGGCGAGCAACAGTTACAATGCAAAATTTGCATGACCTGGTGTACGTCCACTACAACTTAAGGCTGAAAGCAAAACATGCAAGAAGGGTGGCAGAAATTGACAAAGATTTAGTTGACCTGACTGAATTGTATCCCGCTGACGATAAGGATGATGCACCGATGGATTGGATCGTTAACGAAGATGAACTTGATCTTGAACTGGATCAAGCACCTCGGATCCCAAACGCGGAAATTGCTGCGAGGCTTAATGTAAGGGTCGAAGACAATATTTTGCCCGAAGAACCACGACACACAATGTTTAACGTCCGTGATTCTCCTGATGACCCCGTTGGGGACCATCCCAATATTCATGGTGATGGTGGTGACCTGTTCAGAAGTAAATCAGTTCTACGTTCACGTTCACCTTCCGATGATGATGACGGAGATGGTGACCAAAACGTAGATGTTGGTTGTTAAAGGGGAAGATCAGAAGCCAGTGATTCACTAAGAGAGCGCACCCTAGAAGCGATTCATTTTACGGGGGAGTCTCAATTTCTTTTTGCCACCCAAGATGAAGACCATGCTGGATGGCAACAACCAAGAGAAGGAAAACGACCTCGACAGAAAAGACCGCATCCTAAAACGGAAACAGAATCATCTAGGGTATCTTCCCAAGGTTCATGGAACATTCCTGACCAGTTTTCTTCCCAAGGTTCGTGGAACCTCTCTTATTCTCAAAGCAACATCCAACCTACCTATGTTTACCCTCATTTTTCTTATGGTAACATGGGAACCTCCCAAAGTGATGATTCCAGTGTACCATCCTACCAAACCCAACCAGATGACAGTGGTTCTTGGTTTCCTAATATAGGGAGTTGGTTGGCCCCAATGACAAGTGGGTCGGACGTGCAGTCAGCCGATACATTAATGCCGGTTCAACAATACTCGAGATTTCCTATCTTTGAATCATGTGCTCCGTATTGTATGGATCAAGATGCATATGATATGCATATTGACCAATTCAGGTCGTACGAGCAAACAATGTCATGGGAATATTACTGTACTGAGTTCGTCCCCACACGTATGCGACTCGAAGCTCATCGGTTTGACATGGGGCGTCTATCATTCTGGGGTTAGCATGTCTTTTATTTTGATTATTAAAATAAAACTATGGGTTGAGTTGTAATGAGGTTGTTTGTGTTTAGTTCTTGTATTAGAAACATATACAAGTTCTATGAATATCCGCCCGATATTTACGATTTTTTCACCTATGAGTAAAACTATCTTGTGTAATAGTTCCGCCTTAGCTTCCTTGTATGATTTGTCGTGTGTTTAATTTGTAATGTATGTTTTTCTTTTAATTATAAGTTTATATATTGAAATCAGAAGAAAAACACGAAAAGTGCACAAAACCTCCCAATTTTCCGAATTTTTCGCGAATATTCGCGAATATCCGCGAAAAATTCCGGTACATTTGAATTTACCAAAACTCCCATATCCGACATGGGAGGTCGGATATTCGCGGAATAATCCGGTTTTTGGGAGGTCGGATATCCGGATTTAAACGACATTTTCACCTATGCCTTGCACTCACCTTGTCTCATTTAGTAGAAGTTATTTTACTGACTCGTGCTGTAAAATGTAGTACTTCACTTTCACTGCAAGTAGGATTTACCTACCACTATATACAGTTAAACCTCTATAAATTAATAGCCTCCGGACCATCTTAATTCTATTAAGGGTAATTTCCCGAATAAGTACAACATTATGCACAACATTCCCAAATAAGTAACAAGTCTAAACTCTTTCCCAAACAAGCACAAAGAATTTTTTGTTTCCTTTTCTACCCTTCTTACATATTCTCTCTCTTAAGTACATAACTTTTAAACATCACCATCATTCTCTCTCCTACGTACTTCAACATTAAACATGATAATGACATGCAAACCAACACTATCCGTTAGATCTCCTTTTTTCATCTCAACCGTCCATCACCAACAAAGTTTTTCTTCTTTTTCATCTTCTTCTTCTTCTTCACTGATTTTTCTGTTGTTCTTCATCTGCTATTATAAAAAAGTTTTTCTATTTCAAGGTATTAATCTATCACTTAGTTGTTAGGTTGTTGTGCTACAATTTCGGTTTTGAAAGTGGTACCATCACCAACATAAAGACACTTTGGTACTGTTTTAATGGGGAAACAAAAGACAACCAAGAAGAAAGTTAATGTTCTCGAGGAAATACCCATACCTGGTAAGCATTTAAACCCTTAATGTAATGATTGATATTTAAGAGGGCTTGCTATTCAATTTCATACTGTTTTCGAATTAAATTCGCATTAAATTCCGGTTTCAGTTTGGTAACCCTTGGTATTGTTTAAGTTAGTTTGTATTTGTTCATTTGAAAAGGTTTGATTTTGTATTTGAAGATGAAAGCTTTGATTTTGAAAGATTTTAATTGATTTTTAAAGTTGGCCGGGCCAAGATGCAAGATGCAAACTTTGCTGTTGAATTGATTTGATTTCTATGTTTGTTATAGATGCAAACCTTGTTGTTGAACATGCAATTTGGTTTAAAGATGCAAACTTTCATTTTTAAAGATTTTAAGATTTCAGTTTGTAGGTAGCAGATAGATTGTCTATGTAAACAAACAGTTCTTGACAGTAGCAGATACGATATAAGAATGTAGCAGATACATTTTAGAATGCATGAAACACTTTGAATAACTACTATAACACTGTGATACTAATCAACATTATTAACATGTGGATACTTTCAGCGAATACTTTCAATGTAATTTATCGATTTGGTGGTCTGTTGGAGGTCACAGCTGAGGGGAAGAGGTTGGATATGTGGATGGAGAGTCAAGAATAAGGATTGTTGATATTCAGACGACCTATACAGACTTCCTCAAACAGGTTTCCTTATGCAATCCTCCAAAAGGAACATGGTCACTTCGAGCAGTAGTCAACCTCAGGGTATCCAAACTTGAATGTGAAGATCATTATAAGGCAATGTTAGCTTCCATATACAATTCAGCTGCAATGTGCATATCTGTTTGGATTGTTGATCATAGAAAACCACCTATACTGAAGATTGTGCCTGAAATAGCAAGGAGTGAAGAGAAGGAGATACCATTTGTGTTACAAAATGAGGCTCCCAAAAGCAAACGGAAAATAAAGCTTTTTCCGGAAGCTATTCCTTCTTATACACCTTTGAGTGAAGAGAGGGAGATACCACCAATGCACTTACAAAAGAAGGCTTCAAAAAGTAAACCCGATTACTCTACTTATCATACACCCACCAAACCTCTTAATGTTCCAGATGAATATAGGTTGGAGACTCCTACTCAAGATCCAAGTGCTGATATGATAGTCAAGGGAATGGGGCAGACAAATGACCCTGTAGTTTTAGAAACCCCTCCACCTAGTGGTGTCTATATTCCTAAACCTCCAATCCAACATACTCCCACATCTGCTACCAATCCATTATCAACCACTACTTGTACACCCCTTTCCGTAAAAAGCAAAGGTTTCATGGATGCAGCTGGAATTCTTTCTGCCATGCAAAAAGATGATGGTTTTTGGGATTCACTTTCATTACAAGAAGTTGATGCTGTTCTTCAATCTGCACAGAAGATACAACCGACATTAATAGATGATGATAGTGAGGAGGACTCTCAATCTCCTAAGTGTGAGGAATACCATTGGGATACAGATCCAGAAGTTTTCGTCTCACCTGCATCTTGGAATACTGAAGATGAGCTCGAGGATCAAATGTGGGATGATAGTCAACCAATGTTTGGTCCTTCTAGACCAATCTCCGAAGAAGGCAGCCCAAATGTTGGTGATAACGCAGACACGCAGCAAGGTGACAATGTGGCCGATGTAAATGAAAGAAAAGAGGGAGTCAGGTGCAATCTAGCCGATAGGTTTGACAATCTAGACGATATGGACAACAATCAGCCATCACAACACGATATGCCGTCACAAACCAATAATGTGCCTCCTCAGAACAATGTGCCTTTTCCTAGCAATGTACCACTGCAACATAATACTAGGGTTGAGGAAAATCGTGATTTCGATCAGGTAAAACGCGAACTTAACGATATTTTTTCCTCCTATATTGCGACTAAAAGGGCAAATGTAGGTTGTGCTCCTCACACAGAGCCTGCACACAACGACTATGTGCAACCTAAACGAGGAGTAATCTACAACAATCATGATGAGCTTGAAAGGGATGTCCAAACATACGCGATTAAAATGGAAAAAGATCTAAAACGTGTAAACACAAACAGTAAGAGGATGATTTTTAGGTGTCCAGCTGGTGGGTGCAAATGGTATCTGTATGCAACCCCAAATGGTTTTGATGGAAGTTGGATTATAAAAACACTTATGGATGACCACTCGTGCGGTAACTTTAGGGTTGGAAGTAAAAATCGCCAAGCAAACAGTGATTGGGTTTCAAGAGTTTGTATGAGAAGGTTGAGGGACAACCCAGACTTGCCACCCCTAAAATTGGTGAGTGCAATCAATGAAGAATACATGGTCAAAATTTCTTACAAAGTTGCATGGTTAGCTAAAGAGAAGGCAATGAGGAAGGTAAATTAAATCTATCCCTTAGAAAGACGAATCTATCTGTTACATAGGCATTACAATCGTCTATAGTTTGTACTATATCGTCTTCAAAGAGCTTAACTGTTTATTTATTTACAGATAAGAGGAAGTTACAGCCACTCATACCAAATGCTTGAAACATACTGCAATGAGCTGAAGAAGGTGGATCCAGATGCAGTAACAGACATTCTTACCAATCCATTGGGTAATTTTGAATGCATATTTTGGACATATGGTATTACAATTAGAGCTTACAAGAAGACTCTACATCCCATAATCTTGGTTGATGGAACTTTTCTTAAGGGAAGATACCCTGGCACAATTCTTACAGCAATTGCAGTTGATGGCAACAACCATATCTTCCCCATCGCTTTCGCAATTGTTATGAAAGAGAAAAATGAAAGTTGGGACTGGTTTTTCACAAAGTTAAGGGACCATGTTGTTGGAGAGGATCATGAGTTTATTTTGTTATCTGATAGGCACAAAAGTATCATCCAGGGTGTCCCTAAAATCTTGCCAAAGGCTATCCATATGTACTGTTCTTATCACTTGAGTGGCAAGTTTGGTAACAAGAAAATCAAGTTCTTGGTCCAAGAAGGTGCAAAAACTCTCAACCAAGATGAATTTTGGGGAATGATGCTTAGAATCTGGTGTATGTCAAGCAAGGCGCATGAAAAACTTATGGATGTTGGTCCTGTAGAAAAATGGGCAAGTGCTTTCCAAGAAAAATCAAGGTCAGTCAATATAAATATATATCTGCTATTTTGTTGTTTCTATTCTCTACATATGCCTTTATATCGCCCAGACGTTGTCATATATCGCCTACATTATCCTTTGATTATGTGTTGCAGGTATGGAATTGTGTCCACAAATCACGTGGAGTCCTGGAACAAAATGATTGTTGGGGAGAGAATGATGCCAGTTACTACTGTTTTGTCAATGATAAGAGACAATGTGTTTAGGCATTATCGCGATTACCACAATGACTCCCTGAAGTTCAACTCACCAGTTACAACATGGTGTCAAGAGCTAATAATTCACAATGCTTCCACAGCAAGAAGATGCACAATCGAAAGAGTTTCAGCAGGAATTTGGACGGTTACAGGGCTGGTTAGGTCATGTGTAGTCGATCTTAACAAGAGAACATGTACATGCAAATGGTTTCAGCATATGGGGATCCCATGTGCCCATGCCATGGCAGCCATAAAGGATGTAGGCCATGATCCATACAAGTTTGTTGATGTTTTTTTCTTGAAAGAAACATACATGGAAACGTACAAGGAAGAATGGATTCCCACTCCTGGGAAGGAGTCATGGCCAACTGCACGACCGACAAGAAAAATATTGCCACCACTTAAAGTTTGCATGCCAGGTCGACCTAAAGTGGTCAGGAAGAGAGGTAAAGCTGAAGGTGTCCCAGTCCAGAGTAGGAGATGCTCAAGGTGTAAACGGAGAGGTCACAACAAAAAAACTTGCACTGAATTCATAGATGACTATGATCTTTTCACTCCAATGCAGTTTGGAGAAGGACCTCCTCTCTCTCCTCTCAATCAAACAACATAGTAGGGGGAAGAATATTTGGCTATGTATACACTTTTGCTATCTTTTGCTATGTACACAGTTTAGACTTCACATATTATCTGCTACTAAGAGCAGTCTATCTTTTGCTATGTAAAATCTCAGAATCCGTACTAACATGTTCAACAGAGTTAAGAAGAGGGTAATTAGGGGTGCAATTCGAGCCGCTCGAGCCGAGCTAAGGTATGCTCGAACTCGGCTCGTTACTAACCGAGCCGAGCTCGAGCCGAGCTCAAAATTAAGATCGAGCTGAACTATGAGCTCGAGCTCGGCTCGCGAGCCAACAGTAAAACTCGAGCTCGGCTCGTTTTGGCTCGCTGGCTCGTTTTGGGTCGCTGGCTCGTTTGGCTCGTTTGGAGACACGTTAGCCCTGATGATAGTAATTAAGCACTCCAGAACAGCCAGACAAGTCGAGCCGCTATTTTCAATAGAAGAATCCGTCACAAACAAACTTGAACTCCATGTGAAGAATCTTTCCAGTTTCCACCACTCTTCTTCATCACATTCAACGTATCTATTCTTCAAAGGTTTCAAACTTCTGAACAATTGACACAAATCACTATTATTACTTCATTTTAAGTTTTTAACTGCAAAGATGGATGAAGTGAAAGGTGGGTTTAAAGTTTTTAATGGAGAAGAAAATCACAGTCATAGAAGAAAGTAGCAATAATGGTGATAATGGTACTGATTTGGCACTACCAATTGAGAAAACTTTGGAACAAAATCAGAGTACTGGGGTGGTTAGAGAAAGAAGAAAGACATGGAAACCAGAGTCAATTGAGGTAATTGGAAGTAGTCCAACATTGAATTGTAAAATAAGATTGAAACCAAACAAGTCTACTAGTAAAACTTCTAAGAATTTTACTAGTGTATCTGTTGATGGAATTGAGAAAAACCCAATTCAAGTAAAGCATACTAGATCTGTTTCTTATAAAGATTTTGATGAATCATGCAAGGATTTTGATGTATGTAAAGAGAAAACCATTTCAAGTAGTTTGACTACAATTAGAAATCCAAGGTTAGAAATAGATTCTAATGATCATGAACAAGATGAAGAGAAGAAAGAAGAAGATAAGGAGGAGAAAGAGGTATAAAAGAAGAGTATGATGCTAAAGAAGTTAATGTAGTTGAATAAAAACCGGGGTAATATAGTAATTAACTAATAATTAACGAGCTGCTCGGCTCGGCTCGTTTAGAGCTCGAGCTCGGCTCGGGCTCGTGACGAGCTCAAAAACTGGCTCGAACTCGGCTCATTTAGATAAATAAGCGAGCCGAGCCGAGCTTTTATCGAGCCGAGCCCGAGCCGCTCGGCTCAAATTGCACCCCTAAGGGTAATCCAATATACTATAAGTTAAAAGGATCATAAGTTGATGAATACAAGAAATTCAGAATACAAAACAAGAAATATACAAGTCTTCACAAAAGATAAATCAGGTCTTTCTCTTTGGTGGTAGCTCTCCACAATCAATTAGGTCTCTAGCAATGCGGTAGCGCATCTGCAAAGGATCTGCCTCAAATTCCGGTGGTATTCCTCGAAGGACACATTCGACGAATGCAAGAAGGAATGCCCCACAAGTACAAAAGTCTGGTTGTGTAACACAGGATACATACTCACGCTTCCACTTCCTTTCCAAATCAAGTTGAATCTGAGATGGGTCTGCAGCGTAAATAGCATAGGGCAACATCTTCTCCATGTTTCTCTGTTCATTAGTTGCCCTTGTGTATCCCAACGAATCATAGATCCTAACTATACTCTCACTGAAACTAAATGAGAGCAGAATCCAATGATTGTTATCCACCTACATTTAATAATAGATATATAAGATATGGTAGATGAAATGTACATTATAAACGATACAGACAAATACCTAGCAGATAGTGTATCACAATGTGGCGGATAAATGTAGAAGATAAAAGAGTGTCTATTATGAAGTAGTAGATACTCATCCATATCTAGCCGATAATAAGTAACTAATGTAGCAGATAAGGTGGTATAAATGAACACAAATACCTGTAAAGGAACAAGAAGTGCCTTAGCTTTCACAGGGTGTACTTGATTGCGGAGGCCTATCCATGGATCAACAAGAGAAGTAATATTTGATGGAATCCTAAATCTCCCAGATAATATTCTCTCTTGTGGCTTCATTTTGGCAAAACTTTTGTCCTTCATTAGAGCATCAAACTGAGGCTTCATATAAGAGGCGATTTGGGTCTAAACAGATGAAAGCAAGAATAAGAACTTGCTTACATGTAATAGAATTACAAGAACATAACCATGGAAGAATAAATATTCACAAGAATATACTTACATGTAGAAATACATTTGGAACCACAGCATATTGATCTTCTTCCTTGTAATCTTGTGGCCTCCTTCCAATCATCCAACGAACCAACAACCTCAAATAAACATCAATAACCTCATCATCAAGCCAGTTGTCTTTATAGAGTGTGTTGAAAGCACTCACAGGGCATGATTGAAGATAACCATAAACCCTCACATACTGCCTAAGCCTCGAAGGTTCCTTAGCTAATCCCCAGAAATAATGAAGAAGATCTGCTTGCCACTTCTCAACATGCCTAGTGAAGAATGGATCCCTCATTATATCTTGAATCTTTGCATCACACCTAAGACCAATCTCAACCTCCTCAGGTGACATTTTGGCCAAGTATTCTGCATCCTGTTGCCTCTTTCTATCCCTAAACAACTGAAGATCGAAGTTTTCGATAACATCATCATCATTTGAACAGACACCAAGATAAAGAATGGAGGCTTTATCTTTGTTGGGACTAGCTGAAATTTCTGGAGTTTCAAGTCTATAATCTATTGGAACTTTCTCCTTGTCAATCACAATATCAGTTATAGCATCAACCCCCCCTGTAGATTGTTCATAATCATCATCAGTGGACTCATCCTTTGAGTCTTCAGTCTTAGAGGTTGTAGATGCTGGTGGTGTTCTTGTTGGTGTTGTTGTAGCCGATGGAGGCGCATCTGAAGAAGATGGTTGACTTGGTGTAGCAGATGGTTGAACATCTGTAACCGATGGATGACCAGATGTAGCAGATGAACTACCTATGGTTGATGAATCAACCTTCATTGAAGCAAGAATAGAAAGTTGTTTCAACTTTGACATCTCTGTGTCAAGAGGATTACCTTCTTCTTTCAAATTTTTCACCACAACTTCAAAACTCTCACGATCACTACTATCATCATTATCCCAAAAACTCAATTTTCTTGCTTTCTTGGAGCTTGGGACATCATCATCATCCGATTGTGTTTTTCTTGCTTCAAGTGCCCTTTTCTTCCTTGCCTCATTTCTCCTTCTAATATCTCTCCTCCATGTCAGTTTTTCTGCTTCATGTTTAACCTTCCTATTAGGTTGTAGCCTTGAAGGCTGAACTCCAACTTCTGTTTTCTTCCTCTTTCTTTGTTTCACCTCCATTTCTGGAATCTTTGTTCCATCTCCATCATTATCATTATCTTCTTGCTCTTCTTGCTCATACTAGCCAAGTAGAAGGACTTCAGGGGGCTTGAATAATTCCATGTCTATCATTTCTTCACTCATATAAACACCACCCTCCTTCACTTCATCATCACCACTTTTTCCCATCTTTTTTCCCTTCTTACCCTCCCTTTTACCCTTCTGAACTTCTTCAACTTTATCCCCCACTTTCACCTTCTTGGTTTCCTTCTTATCTTCTTTATCTGATCTTTTCCTCTTCTTAACTTCAGGAGCTTTTGGTTCTGTTGGTTCCCTTCTTCTTAACTCATATTTACCAACTGTTGTAACATTATCCTCCAAGGATTTCCTTCTGGTAGTTCTAACTGAAGTTGGTGATGTTGTTGGCTTTGGAATATTCTTCTGTTGTTTAAGTTGTGATGAATCACTCTTAGATTTTGAATCCTTGTTGGGATTGGTCGTAGGGGGTTTCTTCTTAGGTGGAAGTTTCACTCTCCCAACTGGTTTGGGTGATACACTAGCTTTTGGGGTTGGAACAATGGGTTTCTTGGCTGCAGCCTTTTTCTTAGGAGAAGGCTTGTGAGGTGAAGGTTTGTGAGAACCAAGTTTCTTGGTTTTAACTGGCAAGTTAGTCTTAGGTTTGGCTTTTGGTGTTGCCTTTGATGAGGTACTTGACTTCTTTTCTGTTGTTGCCCTAGATTTGGATGCCCCCTTTCCAATCTGACCTAAGGCATCACTCACAAATTGTTTTGCATCAAGTTGCTGACCACTCTGCAGAAATGAGGACAAAGCATTGTAGCAGATAACATTATAGAGGTAACAGATATAACACACAAGTAGCAGATACGATAGAATCATATAGCAGATACATTAACATGGAAAATTTTGTTTTAGCAAACAACATACCTTCTGAGTCATGCATGCCTTCACTACTCCACTCAGAATTGTCTCAAGAAAATCCTTGTTAATTGAAAGCAAATCTGAACCTCCACCACTTCTTGTTGAAGATGTGTGATAAGACGGAATGGTAGGCACAGATGGCCTAGAGGAAGCAGACTCTTCATGTTCTGCTTTGTATTGAGCTTCAAACTTCAAATAAAATGTAGCAGATAAGAGTTGTATTCTAGAAAATAGATAGTACAATATAACAGATCAACGTAATACAGAAAGGGATTCATTGTTTTGTAGAAGATAAAAACAAAATTCAAGGGGATTTACCTCTGCAACCTGTTGTAGATTAGCAAGATCTCTTTCTTCCTGGGTGACATCTAATGGATATGCCACAGTACATTTACCTTTCTTGGGAAACAGCCTCAAAGAAATTTTATTCTTAGTTTTGTTCTTGTTGAGCAACTCAGACCATCCAAGCATCCATGGAAATCCAACACTTCTATCTCTCCTAGGACCCAAATCAGGGAAGTGCAAGTATGCCCAAATCATAAAAGCTAACATACATCCATTGATGCAATAACTAGGATTATCCTCAATGACTTTGGGATAAATTTCTTCAAGAGAAGTCTCAAGCAATTGAAAAGTAACAGTACCCCATGGAAAATTATCAAATGCATTCAAATCTTCGGCTAAATCAATGTACTTCACACTCAAATTTTTTGATGACTCGACAAGAAGAAAAATGCACAGAAAATACAACCTGTTCAAACGATGAACATCGTTTGGATCAGCTTCTCCCTTAGCAATAAATCTCCTTGCTTCAGTAATTGCACTTGAAATCTGGTCATCCTTTATGTGAAGGTTTGTACCGAAGTACTTGCTCCTGAATGTAGTGTAGTATTTCGGCTTCCTCATCAGAAAATCAACTGGAACATTTCCAAACTTTAAAGGGCCTAAGATCATGGCCACATCTGACATTTTGAACTCGACAACTCTTCCTCCAATACCATACTTTAACCTACCTACTCTACATCTCACAATTTCTGTGATAACTGATGTTATCATGTGAAAATGTTCGGAATTGAAATCGAGAAATTGACCGAAGGGCGAACTTCTAAATGATTCTAACTCTTCCGGTGGAATTTTATCACTTGGATGTTGAAAGTGTTCAAAAAATTTAGTTGTTGAACACCTAACTGTGAGAGTAGATCGCCTACCTTTTTCGATTTCATCATCTCTAGTTTGCTGCTGCTTCTTCTTAATTTCCTTCATGTTTTGTCGAATTAGAACTTTTGAGAATGGAGGCTTATAAATTGAGGTTATGACGGTTGGGGAAGAAGAAGATGAGAGGAACAGTTGCGACGGTTGAGGAAGAAGAAGATGAGAGGAAGAGTGGCGACGGTTGAGGAAGGAGAAGATGAGAGAGAAGTTGTTTGCTGTGCGAAATTGAAATTGAAATCCCTAATTTTAATTTTTCCCCAACTAAAAGCCCGCCTCTTTGTTACCTGTTAAACTTCTGCCACGTGTAGCGGATTAGCAGATTAGCAGATAATTTCGGTTTTCTTACAGATTAGCCCAACTAAACTCTACATCCAACGGTCACAGTTCATCATACAAATCCAATGGTCCTTATTTAAAGAAGAATTTTTTTCTCACATGTCACATCGGTCATTCAAATAAAAAAATAAAACAAAAACTATTATTTAAGTACTAAGGGTAATACCGGAAGAAAAATTAGCTAAAAGACAAAAAAAACTTTTTAAAGAGAATCTTTGTACTTGTTTGGGAAAGTTTTTAGACTTGTTACTTATTTGGGAATGTTGTGCATAATGTTGTACTTATTCGGGAAATTACCCTTCTATTAACTTAGAGAGATATAAATTTATCGATAAATTAATAATATTAATTTATAGCGATATTTCAATTTATTGGTTTTTTAGTAAAAAAAATTACTTTCTATTTACATGTTCAGTTATCAAGGTCCAGTAAATATTAAGATTATTGATCAAAGTGATTGACCAATTCAAAAATCCAACACTTCATTCAATTTTTCAGTGAATATTAAAAGTCTTTAGTTAATTCAACTTATTGACCCTAGGTGCATACTATCGAATCAAATATTGTACACACTATTTAACTCTAACACAATCTTGTATTACATTTTCATATTTCAAAAAAACCTAAGATGTAAGCAATTTCTTATATTTATTTAACTGATTATTAATTTATAGAACATTTGGGTCTTAAAGAATGTTACTTTAAAATATTTAACATAACCCTTCGCTGTTGGATACAAGATGCCTCCCTTTTACACTTATTGAGATTCTTTCTCTACGAGTATCATAATCATAATTGGAATAGTCTTATTACTCAAAAAACGAAAATGCATTTTTCAAAAGAGAATCAAAGATTCTTCTTGTTCCTATATAATTTTCATGTATATGAATCGGAATCCATATTTGTGTTTCTCCGTAAACAATCTTATTATTTACGATCAACATCTTCTAGAGCTTTTCTTGATCGAACACATTTTTATGGAAAAATAGAACATTTTCTCGCGGTTTTTCATAAAGATTTTCCTATTACCCTGTGGTTGTTCAAGGATCCTTTCGTGCATTATTTCAGATATCAAGGAAAATCAATTCTATCTTCAAAAGGAACTCCTCTTCTGATGAAGAAGTGGAAATATTACCTTATAAATTTATGGGAATCCCATTTCTATTATCTTATTATTTTGTCGAAATTATTAATTTAGCATAGAAACCCCAAGTCGGGACCGGAGAATTATATTATTTAAAGGAGATTATCAATTTACCGAGTATTAATTTAAAGAGGTTCTACTGTATATGCTCAAAGCAAACATAATATGCCCAAGCAAAGTTGTCATGGATGAAACAGAAGAAATAGGGCCTGTGGCAGGAAACAACCATGTTCAGAAGATGGCAGAAGTTTCATTCAGATAATGTCTTCCACTGGATTTATGGTACTAGACAAATGGACACCCAAGCGAACAAGCATGGGGAGCCACCAGTCTATATGAACTACGAAGTTTTTTTTTTCTCTAAAATGAATAACTTTCGGGACCTCTTAAATAGCTGCTTCATTAGCATTCAGATCAAATAGATTAATCAATCACTTCGGTCCAAAAAAGAAAAGAAAAAAAAAGTGGTTTTAAATCTCTACACCACATAATCCCGAATTGGTAGCACATGAAGCCACCAAGATTAACAGACTGAACAACCCCTCTAGAACATGTCAGACTAATACAGTAAAGAACACAACAGCATGCACAAAAAGACATTTCACCGTCTACCTTACAAAAAAAAAAAGATGGCCTACACGTGGCACAATCGAAAAAATACCACCACAAGAGCATGCCCCATGTGTGAATGAGATAGATGGGTACCTGTCAATTTTGTCATCTTTCTTTTCCAGAGTTCAGGAATCAGGACCATTGATTCGAGAGTGCACTCAGGTAGATGCAACAGGTGCCTTCTATGTGCATGGAAGGGTCCCGCAACACGTTGTCTTCACCTGGTAGCTGCAAGCCCCAGTCTCATGGAATCGGTTGTTGACCACAACTTTGGGTGCAAATTTACCAAGCTGAACCAACAGAGACCCCCACTCTCTTATCCCTGCCTCAATATAAACCCAGTTTCTTAGTCTTGGATCGGCACGTACACCTTCTCATTTCTCTTAAAATCAAGCCATGTTTGAAGGGAAAGCAGTCATTGATGATACAGACATGCTGCAACCCATGCAGAAAGATGCAGTTAGCCTTGCGGCAAAAGCTCTTGATGTATTTGACGTCACAGATTCCATTGACATAGCCTGTCTCATTAAGAAGGTAACATACTGAATACAAGTACATCCGTCTACATATTGTACCGAGTTCTGCAAACGAACAAAAGATGTAAATTGCTCTTGTTTGACTTGTTGCTCCATGACGTTCCTGTATCATGCAGGAGTTTGACAGACTATATGGGCCAGGATGGCAGTGTATAGTCGGCACAGACTTTGGTTCATTTGTGACCCATTCTCACGGCTGTTTCATCTACTTCTGCATTGGCAGCCTTGCAATTTTGCTGTTCAGGGGTACTGCAGATCCAGAGGCTGGGGCTGAGGCCAACAGAATAGTCGCTTTTGAGGCAATTAAGGCTTGAGTTATCTTTCTCTTTTCTTTTCTCCTTACTGAAGTTTGCTCTGTATAGAAGGTAGCATTCCTCTTTCAGCAGCACTTTCCTTGTCTTGTATGGCTCACTGTTTGAGCTGTTGGTTTAAATAGTGAACTCCATAACCAGAACTTACCTAGCTGAAACATGAAACATAAAAATCAGAGACAAATATTGTATAACATATTGCATCCATCACCTATGACTTTTTTTTTGCAGATAAGAAAGAGGGGCTCATATACATTTACGTATATAATGCCTGGTGGAGAATAACTTTACACAACTAACATTCACAACTTGCAAGGAACAACATTTTTAAGTATTCAATTCCTGTAACAGTGAAAATCAAGGTAATGGTTGAGTACTCAAAGAGTACCAAATGAATCCAATCAGGTATCTTCAGTGCTTGATATGTACCCTTCCCACCCAAGAGGTTTGGAGTTCGGGTCTTGACAAGAGCCTCTTGAGGAGGACCATTCCTAGAGAAACAGTGGCAATGCCATTCCCTAGAAAAACAAAACAAAGGCCACACTAAACATTGATACTAGGGGATATATACATAATATATATTGAAGTAAAAATGTTAATTACATGTGGTACTTAATTGATTGATTTGTGAACCCATAACTTGTGCAAGATGTGGGGTTTAATTAGTTTTACTGCATGGGTTATTTTCTGTTGGCATACCTCAATGGCAAGCCAGTGCTAAATGGCATGCCAAAAGGCATGCATTTTGCGCTGTAATGTATACCATTTATTGAAAGTAAATGCCTTTTTCTCTGTGCCAGAACCATAAGTTTAATTCCATGTGGGTCTCTTAAGTAGGTAATGTTTAAACTGCAAAATGCCTAATTCTTTAAGTTGACTGGCCTACGCAACTCTGTCCTAAGAAGTTGTTAACATTTATTGTGCTGCATGTTTAATCTAATTTTCAAGATCTAAACGTAAGAATGATCCATGTCCCAGCTTGGAACTGAATCCAGTCCAACTATTCAACTATCCCAAAACTTTGATTTTAAGAGTTTCACACTTCAATCTAACTTATATCAATGATTATTTTACGCCGTCAGTGTAACTTAGCCTTCTACACTTAAAACTGAAAATTGTAGGAATTCTATAGCAAATACAGATTGTAGAATTTTGAATTGCTTATCTAATTTTCCCCGTTTGGCATTCATTTCACTAGGTTTGTAGTTTTACGATCTTTATAACCTACTTTTTAGACCAAAAGCCATGTATAGAGTGATATTCAAAGGTTAGAGAAGCAATGAATTTAATGCTTCTTATATAAACTCTTTTCTAGTCTATAATTCACACCGTTGAACCAAAATAACAGAGAGTGTTTAATTTGGCAACCTCCGGATAAAAGGGAAATGTAGCTTAAACTTCAAAATATAAGCACTGCCAACTGGGGCTTAAACAAAAACGAAAATCTATTCTAAATTTCTAGAGTTATCTTAACAATAATGTTTGATCTTTTAGGTTATAGTATTGTTAAGAGTTCTTTTATGTTTATGTTGACAGGGGTGACCTTCCCTCTGGAGGTGAGAGGGAGGAAGGGTTATGTAGAGATTGTTATTTATCAAAATCGTTCTCTCTTTCTTTCGGTCTCAGGAACTTATTTTCTCCTCCTCCTACTCATAGATTCATATATGATTTAATTTTATGCTGCAAATCCTTGTGGCTGCTGCTCTCTCAAAAGCAGAACTTAATTTCAATAAAGTTATCATGTGTAGACTAAAACAGCGTTGTGGTAATAGAATAACCCATGAAGAAAAGTCTGAAAATAGGTCCAGATGAGAAACAGATTCGGCTCAAAGATGAACACCCGCCAGTTCAGTTTCCCACTGGACGTGTTGTGAAAAAGTGTTAGAAAGCTATTCAGATATTCCAGTTAGAATAAGAAACAAAGACTAAGGTTCACAAGTTTGGGTGTACTTTATGTTGTAGTCCCTATGGGGCCAGAGCCCAGATGTACTTGTAATCCACTCACGTGATGAGTTGAGTTTTAAGTTGTTTGACCAAATCAGGGGGCATTTTGGTTATTATACAGCCAGTTAAAAAACCTTCAATGATGGCATCATCATTTCTGCGACACTGACATAGTACTTGACATAACTATATAACAAGCAATGGAAAAAAAATGGTCAGAAAATACATTTTAGTCCTTTATGCAGTTATTTTTGTGGATGCATAGTTCAGTATGCAGTTCTAATTAGACTACATATTTCAGTGCTCACTGCTCAAACAAAAGACCAGAAACATATATATTGGTAAATGGTTCGGGCTCTACTGGAAAACCTGTGCAAACTGGTATCGTGGACCGTTACCCAAATCATGGTAATGTGAAACAACACCAAACTAAGTAGACCAAGTGGTGTGTGTAGCTTGTTTTTATAGGTGGCAACCCTGAACAACACAAAAATCTTGAGTTCAAGATTTCACAAGAGCCACTGCTAGCGAACCATTCCAGGTCAATCCCTGCCGAGCATGGGTGCTAGGCTTCAGGTTGAGCCTGCTTCCACAGCCCAGATCTAAGTGGAACTCTACCATGGCAACGTCGTGACTCCAAGCAAATAATATATGATAAAGTTGAGCCTTGACACTTGACAGCACATGCAACGTTTAAAGGTTTGGCATCTTCATTAAGTTAAATGAGAATATTGAAAACAAATGACATAACAATATCAGATGGAAAAAATAGACATAAATAATAAGCCTAGAAGTGTGCAAGAATAAAAGAAAGAAGTAAAAGAAAAGAGAAAAATCCCTTTATGTTCAGACAGATTTTGAATCTTCTAAATCACGATATATGTACAAGAGCTAGAAATGAGAGAGTGAGAGTGTACCTAGAATTTGAATTGTTCTCATAAAGTCAGAACAAAAGATGGGGCATCCCTTCTTGGCCCAGCAACTGAGCGATAAACATACACTTTCTCTGCATAATTGTCATCATTCTCTTCCTCCTTGATCACCTCCACGTTCAACCTTGGCATATACTTTGCCAGTAGACTGCAGCCACTCATTGTTACGTTGCAGGCTGACATCCACAGTGATCTCATTGACTCGTACCTCTCTAGACCCGACAACAGAGCTGCATTCCCAAATGGGCAGTCCCTTATCTCAAGCTTCCGCAGCTTCGGGCATCCCTCAAGAACACATTGCATCCCACTGTCACTTTTACCAGCAAACGCAACTGAGAGGGTCTCCAGGTTCTTTGCATACTTTCCGATGTACTCAAATGCCAGATCAGTTAATAGGCCTGAAACAGCAAGCCTCTGTAGCTTGGTGCAGGTCTTTACTACAGCCCCAAATCCCTCATCCAAAGGCTCATATGTCAGGTAGTCTGGCTGGCATGGTATCATGATGCACAGACGAAAGTGGGTAAATCCAGGGCAGTTTTGCACCACTGTAGCAATAGCCGCATTAGTCATCTGATTGCAGAAGTATAAAACATAGCGGAGGTTGCGACAGCCACGAGATACAGCAACAAATCCTGTCTCAGTCACCCCACCACCACCCTCAAGGATAGCATCTTGATCAAATGGGTCTGCCGGGAAGACACGCAGCTCCTCAAGCAAGGGACAGCTGGAGCCAACAGCCTCAAGTCCTTTGTCTTCTACTGTGTCTACAACCTGAGTCATTCGTTGGGATCAGAAATTGTACAATCCTACAAGGGTCCTTAATGTATAGAACTAAATGCTTTTCTCTACTCAGACCATTTTGTTGATCATTGTAGCACTTCTGAGTGTTTAACTAAAGCTAGTAGCATAGTTCAACATTAGAGATTAGACTATTAGAGTGGGCAAATTGCATTATTCAATACAGTATATTTTACTATTTCAGTTAGCAACTTAATTCCTTTGTGTTAAGAAGAATTGAGAGGACTCTCGTTCCGAAGGATAGAGGCCATATCTGTAGCAGTTTCAAAAAAAATAGAGGTTACTAGGAAATAATTGTAGCACTTGGGTCTGCGACACTAATCTATTACTAAAAAAAACCGGACCGCTTAGCACACTAAAGAAGTGGCCAGATTCAGTCAATTCAGTTTAACACATGGTTGACATGATCAGTCATTCAGCCTATCATATCAGTTCAACACATGGTTGACATGATCAGCCATTCAGCCCAAGTACTGTACCCAATACAATGAAAAAAAATTAGATTTTGAAAAGTCCAAAATTTTCTAAAATAAGCATTTCAAATATAACTTAACCATGCACAGATTTTGAGAATTAATATGTTTATTCACCGTCAGTCCAACAACCAAATTGTCCATCAGTTATTCAGTAAAAAGTCTTTCGAGAGTGATAGTGCCTTAATGGAGGGTTGTGGTTTCATGGTTTACATTAGCAATTTTGTTTGAAATTTTGAATGAAAAGATGCACTGGAAATCCACACTGCATTTACTTCATCACATGAAAAAAATTTGTGAAAAGCCACCCTACATTTCAACACACCTGCCATGCGACCAAGGGGGTGAGTCCCACCTTCTGAATGTTAATAAGGAGAGTTGACCAAACACAAGCTGAGCGGATGACCATACCAAAGCAATTTACAGTAGTACTATGCAGCAAAAGATTGAAGTGCACAAACTTATTTAATCCAATCAAGCTTATAGAAAAACGTGTGTCGATAACTAATGGCACCATATAGTGGCTCCATCCTTTTGACTTCATGTGTACATATGCAATAAACCATAAAATTGTACGAAGTGTTATTTAATCCGGTTATGCTTATAGAAAGAAAAAAAATCGTCTTGATAACTTATGGCACCATTTAAAGTTCCTCCATAATCCTTCCGTCTCAATGTGTGCAACAAGCCAAGAGAGTGTCTTCCACTTAAATTTTTAATGTAAATTTTAGTGTTTCACTGGAATTTGATAAGACTTTGGGATTAGGAAGAAAATAATAGATTGATGCAGTAGAAGCTTCTTACCCAAAGTCGACGAAGTTGTTGGCAATTGGGAAGGAGTTTGGCCAGATCCGCACTTCGCAAAGCAGCATCACTCAAATTCATGAATGTCAAATTCGTACAACTGGAATATAGCCAAGGAAGGTATATTGAAGTGGCGTCCCATAAGCCAGAAAGTGTATGTAACTTCTTGCAGCTATTAAATGCATTTGCAAGTTCCATGTGCTGCCGAACAGTAAGATCTTGTGAGAACATGCCAGTTCCAAGCTCTGTAAGTTGAGGCGCTTGCAGCAACAAACTCTTGAGCTGTTCCAAGGTGACACTTTTATTTACTTTCAAGACCTTTAGTGATTTGCACCTGGCAACCAGTCTTTCAAGAGCGTCAAAACTAACTTCACTCTGCATGTTTGCAAAGTTCAGAACTTCCAAAGATGTGAAGCTTTCAGGAAAGCAACCCAACCAACTGCCTGCCAGATCATCAAAGCCGTTCTCCTGTATATCTAGCTCAGTCAAATTCCTGCAATGAGATAAGAAGCTTCGTAAATTATCAATATATAATCTCCAATTATCAGGCGTAAACTCAACAAAGGAATCACAAAAATATAGAAACACTAAGAAACACAGAAATTGAAGCATTTTTATACCATTTAATTAAACTGGAATGCGTATACATACTCATTAGATAAATGAACAAGGAAAAAAATATCAACTCAATAACGTTAAGTTTTCACAATGTTTCAAAACAACTTTCATCTATATAAGTCTTGGGGAAACTAGTGTTTACTAAAGATACCCAGCTCCAAGCCAATTAATAAATGAGAATTTCACGAAGATGATTGCAAGTACACCACCTAACAATGAAAAAGACTAACCAAAAGAAAACAGAACAGAAGAGAAGGGGCACCTCATTCCTATGTTTTCTGATACATCAAAATGTGTCGCTCATTCATGTGGGATACTATTATTAGACTTCATGAAGAAAAATACATGTTTCTCGGTCACTATATATCATCTACCTACAATGCAAAACAGTTTGATACCATTTCATTGCATCAAGAGAAGAAGTCTGTGATTGTCACTTGATAACTATGTATGTATCATATGTGCCAGTATGCTATAAATGACATCCTCGAAGAAAATTGCAAGTGTTTTGTTATAAAATGGATTTCATGCCATGCCGCAACTTGTTTAACTTTGCCATAAAAAAAAATATTACTCAAACACCATCAATACTTAGATTTAACTGATCAGATCCAATATAAGTAAAATCTTATACATCTGCCTATCATTTATTCGATACTTTTTGAACCCCCACCCCTACCCCTCAAAAAAAAAAAAACACCCCTCTGCCGAAGATTTATATGCTAATAATTGAATTGATCTACAAGAGATAAAGCTTACTTGCAATGAGTTGTGATGACAGCAAGTCCATTAGTACTAAAACCTTCACAACTAACAAGAGATAAAGCTTTAAAATTAGTAAAACACTGAGCTAAAAACTCCAAACTTTCATCACTAATAACCATTCTTTTAAGTCTAAGTTCTTCAAGAAATGGATAAGCAGAAGCAAAAATAAGCAACCATGGATGTATATCAGCACCCCAATTTGGTGGAACAAGATTAAAATCTGAAAATCGAGGTTTCCCTTTTAATGTAACACTTTTAATATTTGGAAATCTTTTAATAACAATTTCAGGTGAAATAGAATAACAATTTCCTATAAAAACATTTCTTCTACTCCATCTTTCTGCATTAAACCAATCTTTACAAACAAGTGAAACATTACTTCTATCTTTATTTGATTTCAAATAATATAAAATTCTTTCTAATACTTCATCTGGAAAACAAGAAATCAATCTACTACTTTTTGAAGACATAATCAAAAAAAAAAAAAAAATCTTATAATCTCAAATACCCATTAAAGATTAAGCTTAAAAACATCATTTTTAAGAAAGTTTAACATTAAAAACCAATGTTGAAGCAAGAAAATTTTGAAAAGGGGTACCATGAAAACTGCAAATTTTGCAGAAAAAACTAAACTTTACTTAAAAAACAATCAAAACAAGATGTTGGTACCTTAAATTACCACAAAAACATCAACATTTAGAATCAAAAAACAATTTTTTTTATTTTTTTTTCAAAAACACAAAGATGAAATCAATGAACACACACACTCTTCTCTCTTTCTTCAATCATGGATAAAAAGGTGTGAAGATAAGCATAAAGAGAAGAGAAGAGAAGAGCCAAACAATTAGTAGATGGCAATCAACATCCCAATGTGTAGTATTTGTAAGAAAAAGCAAATAAAGTTTTATTATCTTCTTATTAAAGCTGACAGACAGACAGAAATGGCAGGTGAGAGAAAGTAAGAAAAAAAAATGCTGAAAATCCAGCCATTGCTAAATTAAATTTTTACCATACTGTCAATGGGTGACTATTTTAGGATAAGTGGGGAAAATCCTGATCCAAAATTTGTGAATATTCGACGAATATATCCGTTTTTTTTAGAAATCAGATATTAGAATTTTTTCGAATATTTGATAAATTGTAACATATAGTTTGTGTTTTAGTGTTAAAATTTTAGATATATCTGTTTTTTTGAAAATTTAATATCTGCATAAAATTGACATTTTCAATTATAGTTTGTACGTATGTTTTCACTGTTGTGGTGTTCAAATGCTAATGGTGAAATGGATCATTGATTCTCTAGAAGGGTTGAATACAAAATTAAACAATAATAATAAATAAAATGAACAAAACACAAGATATTGAAGAAAATTATTAATATGATCTTAAGATAAATTAAGGTGGTTTGTTTCTTGAAATAGAAAAAAATCTATACTACTGTTATAAACCTGAATAAAATTCAGGGTACGTCCCGGTTAATGAGAATTGAGCTTTAGAATTTTGTTACTTAATTCTGACTAAAATACATTTTAGTCATGATCTTTTTGGTAAATTTATAAAATATTTTTTAAATAATAGTTTTATTGTAATTTAACATATTATTATTTATGGGCTGAATTTTTATTTATGAGCAAAATATCCAATAATTAAAAAAATAATTAAATTAACAAAATACAATAAAAATAATGAACTTACTTAAGAAATAATTATTTCATACAATTTAATAAATTAGTGTAATTTATAATATTTAATAAAATTAATAACTTAAAACTCGAATGCTAATCAGATATGGATAAATTAAAATAAACCAGTATGTAAAGATCTAATAATAATATTATTATAATATTATTGCCAAATAATAAATTTATTAATGCATAGGTGTTTCCCCAAGTTGTAAGAACATATTAAAATGATGATTTCTGTTATAAAACCCATGGCACTCATATTTTATTTTATTTTTGTGTGTTTTCAATTTTAAAACTTAAGTACATTAACCTAAGGAGTTTGCTGGCATATGATTTATAAAATACACTGTAATAGCTTATTAAACCATTAATCTACCTTAACTAACATACACACATACTAAGCACCCACATTAAACTAAATCAACTTGATCACAATGCAAGTGTTTGTGAAATCCTATTCATTGTGATCTTCTAATCAATAAAACTAATGACAGACATGTGCATTGTCTGGATACTTGAACTAAGTTTATGATGTTAATCTACTTATATAAGAATTAAAAATTCATACACCGTAATTAAACTTAAATTTGTAGGTGTCAGTTGGGCTCAATTGGTAAAACCTTCGGGTGATGATACCAAAAGTCTGGGATTCAAACTCCGCCAACATTACCGAGTTATTGATTTCATTAAAGACATGCTTACCACAACACTTGCAAATGCCAGTTAAGCCCAATTGGTAATACTTTTGCGCGAGGTGGATGTATGATGTTGAATCTTAAGTCTAAACATAGTAAGGAGAATCTTCTAATGATTTTTTGAGTTTAAGCTTTTTTTTTTTTTTTTTATTGGCGAGACCAGTAACTCAAAGATGCACTACCTGGGATTGAACCTCAGACCTCTGGTATCATTAGATAGTCATCGAGATTGTATTCTCGTGAGTCTCGAGAAAAATTACTAAATCAGAAACCCCCAACAATATTCTTTTAAAAATGGTTTATGAGTTATGGTATCAATGCTACCTAATTGTTAAATTTTCAAAAGTGTAATAGAGATATTGGTTATTAATTAATCAACCCTGTATCATATATGATCACAAAGTGTTTCATTATTTTAATCTTTATTTAACATTGATTTAATAAAAAAACAAATGTTTCCACTTCAAATAATGCTATAACTTTTCACCCAAAATATTATAATAGAAAACAGTTTTATCAAAAATAAACAAATAAATTAGACCTACATTAATTTCATGTGAGGTCTGAGCCATGTGGGTCCAAATAGAGGAATGGTGGGGTGCAGATATCAGGATATATATATGGTGCTAGCTATACCATTGCATGTTGATTCAAAGGCTCATTTACTAACAACACATGCACTTGTAACCCTGAAGGCCTGAACTCCTTTTCCAAAAAGTTTTTGATTATGATGTGTTGTAGATTGATTGGTCATCCATCATCTCCATGTCATCATTTATGGGAAATTTTTTTTTTTTAGCGCTAAACGGATTTATCGATGAAAATAGAGGATCTGGGGTGAAATTTTAAAATTTCTAAAATCGAAAAACGGGAGAAGAAAAGAAGACACAAGGTGAGAACGACGGGGTATTAAGATCTCTTCTTACTATATTGTGTAATTATTAATCTTCTTAAAAATTTATTGAGAAAGAATCCCACCCGAATCAAACATACCTACCCTTTGATATATTTGGATGAGAATAAAAAAAAAACTAGAAGATTTCTACTTTGAACATCTCTAGCGTGCGCAACATGCAAAATGGAAGGAATTATAGAAAATAGATAGTCACTATTAATTAGCTAGGCGCCTGATAAGATTTTGTGGAAGTTTTTATCCTTGCAGAATTTTGGAGTGTCCCTAAAACAAATTTTCAAAATTTTGAGCAATTAATAAATAATATACGTCATAGTGATATTTTATTTTATTTTATTTTATTAAAAAAGAAAATACACTAAAAATATCACATATATTGGTAGAGAATTTCTAATGAGCTAAATTTGGATAGTGATAGTGATAAAATTGCTCAAGCCATTTATGTGCCACAATGATGTTGGACAATATAGTGGTTGTTATGATAAGTTGATTGGACAAGTACCATACATTTAATTGACAAAGGATGTGAAGGAACACTATGGGTTAACTCATATAATTGTTTCACAGAAAATGCAATAATTGTTATCATTTGTGTTGATATTGGCTTTCAATGCAGTGCCAATGTGCAGTTCTAATCATAAATAAAAATGCTAACATATATCGAAAAATATTTGATGAATATATCTATTTTTGTTCCAAAATCAGATGTCTTTAGTGTCGTTATAAAATAATATCGGTATATGTTTTTCTTAAAACGTCGATACACTTTTATTTATAACAAATCGGAGATCCATGGCCAATGAGCAAAAATGAGATTGGACCTGCCGTGAAACTGCAAGTCTTCCATGGTCAATAAGCAAAAATGAACTTATCATACAAGTTACTATTGCTATTCAGAAAGGACTTGCAGCGCAGTTATTATGGCTATTCAAAAGAGTTTCCATAGCCAATAAGAAAAACGAACTCACCGTAAAATCATTATTTTCACATGGAAAAATAAAATGTAACAAAATATTTTAATGAATTCATGCAATTTTATAAGTTTCAAACAATATGAATTTATTGGAAAATTTATGGTAGGAACAACCCTTAAAAAGCAAAATCATCTATTTCAGGTTTGGGTGAGGTAAGTAGAGCAGTGTAAAGCCTGAGTCTATCCTCTCCCAACGAAGAACATCGCGACAATGGTCTTCGAGGACGTATAAATGACAGCGATGTAAGTGTTAATCGGTGTCTATACCTTCTCCATGCTAACTGAATAGCCACAGCTGCCCAAGTTCTCCATCCTGGTGAATAATACCTTGCGCTTCTCTTCACTTTCTCATTTACAAAAGTGTACCGAAAATGTTGTGTAACATATTTAACATCTTCGGCTTCTAGCCCGAATGCCTCTGTTGTCTCAAGTGTTACTAGTGTAAATGCTGATGGTGGTAACCGTTCGATAAATGGACGTCTAAGACACCATGATAAGAGCTCGTCTCCACTGAAATTCCCAGGGCCAAGCATACAGCAACTCTCTACTCCATCGCGTAGTACTTGGCTACTTTGTAAGTGACCTCTTACAACAAACAGCATTCTTTGAACTGGATCACCTTCTCTGGTTATCTACACCAGAACAAAAATAAAAACACTTAATCCCAATCATAGTAAAAATTCATGCGGAAAATGGTAATAACCTGGAAAAATAAAATGTTCTATGTCTGTATAGGGTTCGAAATTTGGTTTAAAGAACAAAAAACAATATGATGACTGCTAGTTTGAATGAATATGTATTTATAAGGAGGATCTGTTTGCTATTCAGAAACGACTTGCAGCGCAGTTTGTAGCCCGCTTATCCTCCACTTTTGTACAATTTATTTTGAGTATCAATTGGAAAAAAAAAAACTCACAGTTTCTCCCTTGGGGAATATGAGTGATTTTACGCGATCACATATATTTTCTAAGACCAAATCATCCATATGTTGAAACAATGGCACCTGAAAAAACAATTATAATTAAGTCGTAAAATATTCAGAATTGGAACTGGAACCAGAATGAATAATGCACATAAGTCTTGTGTTCTGTCGGTACCTGTCGCACTAGGTCTAAACAGAGATGGTATTTGATATCCCTTCTAAGACCCTCAGGAAGATTTCTGATCATATGACATTCATCTACTCCACGTGTTGCTGCCCATCGTTGTCGTTCATACTGCCGTACTCTCTGTCTAAAGCCCTGAGGCAAATACCTTTTCCTCATCCACCATTCCAAATCCCTCATCTTCAAATGCATTGCTTGCTTCTTTGAGGTTGTTGCATGCAAAAACACCTAAGCCCACAGTGAGCCCAATAAGACACAAACTTAGTTTTTTCGATGAAAGATTCATCGGCTTTAAATAAAAGTCCAGGAGCTGTACCTTAATATTCCCAATCAACATAGTCACCAAAAGAAGCCCAGTTGTGAGAATAATGATGTTGAAAACTACTTCCAGCCATTCTGTTGTGCTCTCAAGGTTCCCAAATGTGCTGCTCACAACATTTGCAACATTAGAAGATTTACGGCTTTCGGGGAAAATCCCTAAAGTAAAAAAAAAAAAAAATTATGACTGTCATACCTAAGAGTCATAAGGCCCCAAAAAATGGGAAATAATATTTTTTCCAGACGATTTTCGTTTGTAACCAGAGGAACGGTCCACTTGTATGCGCCATAATTGAAATTATCGGCGGTTTCGATGCACATAAACCTAACATGTTTATTCTCAGCCCAAACCAAACTTTGGGTATCTCTTACAATCTGTGTTGTACCATAATATATAGGTTGTTCACATGCTAGTATTCTTGGACCACAACCCTGTGTGGCTCTACATTGAACTTTCAAACACTGTGATGCCCTTTGGATTCCTAACAAGTACCAACATGCACCTGCTGCCTGTGAATATATTGCATGTAAATTCACAAGTTAGAATAATTAATGAATGAAATTTGTGTGGATATTGGAATTTGAAATGAAAACAAATATACTCACATGTGCTGCGACAAAATATGCGATCATATTAAGCGCGATTCCCCACCAAACTGTGCCAAAAATATAGCCAGATATGTTTTGCATTCGACGTAAGAAACAGACTGAGTGGTAAATCTTTGGGAGGTATTGGAGCAAGAACATTATTAATAAGACTGTCATCACCATTGTTGTGGATCCTTTATCCAACAGAGAGGGAATCACTATCCATAGTACAACCTGCAAGTGATAACTTTTATCAGGGCAAATGCGAAATTAAAATGGCGAGGGTAGTCCTGAAAAGGTGAGTAAGCTCTAGATGTTTTCTGACATACTGCTTCAGATGTTCTCTCAAAGAAAGAACAAACTACTCTCGAAATATTACACTGACTCGCCTTATGCATCGCTGGTTCAGTGTGGATGCTCAATTTTGAAACATTATGTGAAGATCAACTTCAATCTCTGAGATGTTCTAAAGGCTTGCCAATTATAAATAACATGAAAATAAATTAGATCTTTCCGCATAGTAACTGTACGTATGCCAAGATCTCTTCACATAGTGATTGAAAAAAATAGAGATGAATTTCAACTTAGAGAATATTGAAATATCACTTACAAACAATATAATCATCTTTCTGACTAATTATCAAACACAATATTTCAATAGATGATGTATCGGGTTTTCTCAAAATTTCGTGACTTTTCGAACTTGAATGTCAATGATCTTCACCAGCTCAAATCCACAGCGGTACGTAATCTAGCTAGGAGATTTGAATTCTTAGTAATTTTTCAGCAGGATGATTTCTCAATAGATCAAATTTCACACACTAACACCCAAAAGAGATGAAAATGGCAAAGAAGCCAAGGACAAGCATCTCTTGATGAATGTGCATGGATACAAAAGAGTACACATCATGTTCTATGGAATTTAGGTACAACCTCCTCCTCAGTTGACACATGCATTAGAACAGAACTGATGCAATTTATTTGTTGCTACACTAACACTAGTGTCCAGGGCAAATGAGCAATATGCAGTTTTCTTACAGTAAATCTGCATTCCATGGAACATATGGTTAAAACAAGAAGTTAAAAGTATATAGTGACAGTACCTGTGGAACTGGAAGGATAACAAAGACATCCAAGAACAACCCTTTCTTAGTTTTCAAGTATTTCTGAGCTACAGATCTAGCACTTGTATCACAAAGCCTATCAACATTAGTTCCCCAAGAACCAAGAGACCGAGTCGCAATTTTTAGCTGTAACCACATGTTCCATAAGTGCAAGGCATCAGTCATGCACCGGAGAACGGTTACAGATATAGCAAACCATCCATCCAGATATAAGCACATGCAGGTTTCACTTATAGAAAGGGCGTAAAAGAATAGAGGATCTACAAATAATCCCATTCCACATACAAGAAGAAAAACACGATTCCATTCTTGTACCCATTTTGCTTTTGGGTCTATAACCTGACCAAGAAAAAAAAAACCTCCTCCTCCTTTAGACCTACGTCTTCCATAACTACTGCGCTTATGCTCATCCGTACTTTCTTCTTCCTCTTCCTTTTCTTCTTCTTCTTCTTCTACATGATCATCATCATCATCATCGCTCGCATGTATATGTGAAGAAGAGGCACCTGAGATTTCTTCTTCACTGCTTGACATATTTGCAGCTAGAGAACATACACAAGAACAGAAGAGAGAAGAATGAAGAATGTTTGGTCACAGGAGCTAATAGATATGTCTAGCTACATTTATTTGTGGGAATATATGTAGAATGTTTTCTTACATAATATTGTTACCAATATCCATCTAGCTAGTTGATAACTTGATATATAAGAAGCCATAATAGCTGCAAACTCTTGTTTGGAATTAGCATCTCTATTTAATTATGTATACCCCACACCTTACCATGTTTTATGTCATCTGTCATATGCTTTGGGTGATAGACATGGAGTTTTGATGTTTTCTTTAACATCAAAATAGTTTTATTCACAAAGATCACATAAGATCACAGAGGTAGCAAATGAAAACATGAGAAAACAAAATTAGTTCAGGATAAAAACAATTATTGGGGAGGTGGAGCTTGAAAGATAAGATTGAACAACCTTAATTATAATGACTATAACACCCTTAAGGTATATAAGGTATATATGACAAATTTCTTCTTCATTTTAACTGTACTTTACAGTTGAATGAATTTATCTCAATTTTGACGAAAATGGTTACGATATTTCTGAATGTATTTTCAGCCACAAATATGGAAATATTGGTGATGGAACCATCTACTAAGACAACCATAGTCCACCAAAACCGCGCTTACGGCTTTATTTTCAAAATGGATAGAACTTTTTTAACTAGGGGACATTGATGGAAAAGAAAATAAGCTAGGTAGGCATGGCCATGACTCATGACTCATGAACAAGCTGAAGAGAGCAACAAGATTAGAGAAGCAATCAGGCAAGAAGTTGATATGTGTCAGAAGGACATACAGTACAATACCTTGATTAGGGTTTGTGGGGCCAAAAGAGTTCAATATACTGAGTTTCCTTGCATCTTCCTTATTTTTGTTTGTTTGCAATTCAACCATAATTTCATTCTCTCTTTAAAGGTGATGTGCAAAATGCCATTGGCCACTCAAACAAATCTTACATTACAAGTACACAAACTCTTTGAAGTCCTTTTGTCTCTTTATATATAGTTTAACTTAAGCTTCATCACAACCCTTTGTGATGATCATTAGAGTAAGACATAATATTGAAATGACCATTCATGTTAAAGAAAATGACATAAACCAATATACATTGGCCATATCCACAAAAATAAATTCTGATTAACAGAAACAATCGATGAATTCGATGTGAAAAATGTTAATGTATTTAATGAATTAGGTTTTGTCGAAATGAATCATAGTTGCTCAGCATATCGCACGTTCAATTTAGGAGTCTAGAGGTAGTTTAGTCGAAGACTCTGATCGACGCCAACATGCGACATGCTAAGCAACTATGATTGCTTCAAACACTACAGAATCTGCATGTGGACTGGACCCTTCCCATGTAGTAGGGTTGGATAGATCCTTGCTTAACCAATGCCTAAAACACTCTAATAATGTCAAGTCAGACCCAATCCTAAGGCCTGATTGAGCCCACTTTGTCATAGATTGGACCTACGCAAATGACAACCTGGTCACCCTACAAAACTCTCTTTCTCTACCATTCAGGTTGTTACCAGTTTTACTGGAAAGGTAAAAAGGCGGCAATGTCTAATGTCTAATGACTTACTATCCTATCACAGATGATAATAAGCATTTCAGTGATAAACTCGAGCACTTAAATTATACAACAAAAAAAAAATCATATAAACTGTCAGTTGAAGTGGGGATTCAAAGGTTCCGGTGTAGGAACTCATCAAACTGTGTGGTTTGTGTGTAAGGGAGCATAATTACAGATACCAAACCAGCTATAGGAAGAATAAATTTAATTGCCGCATTATAAAAAAATGTAGAAAGACAGTAGTCCTTCGAAACAGCTCATTGTTGAAAATTCAAGAATATAATAGGAAATGAAAACATAATCCTATTGACAATGTTGAAAGACCATCCTATGTGCTTCTAAAAGCAATCAATCGTAGTAGCACAAAAAAAATTAGAAGAGTTTACTCCAATGTTTGAGCTAGTGCCTCAAAGGCGACTTGAGTCCCGGCCATGAACAAATCGTTTACCCCAGTCAGAAATCACCAACAACCTGTTGCGCCAGCTGACTTGTTTACTGGATTAAAAAACCAATGCGTCAGTGAATAACATTCGGTGTTGTTAACACAAATAACAACTAAACTGTATTCATAAACCTAAGCTTGTGAAAAAAAGAAGAATCAAAATGATACCTTGCATAAACAGAATACCATAGCCACTGTGAGCTGTGACCAATAGAGACCAAATCACCAGGAAGCTGGGCAGCAGTTTGTTCTCCTCCTAGGGGAGCAAACTGTCCTAAATGCCGATACCTGATAAAACACGAGGAATTAAACGAATGCAATATTTAAAATCCATCAAAGCTATCAAGAGTAGAAGCCAGATAATTTAAGAAATTCAACATGCCACAAACATGATTAAAAAGACTAAAAGAAAAGGTCAATTTCTTTTCCGAACAACATGAGAAGTCAAAAAGGATGTGGTTTGGGGGTGAATGAGGATAAGAGAACATAAGAGAAATCGGAAACAGTAGCTGATGGTGATGACGTATCTCCCTAATATGGCATGTGATGCACATACAATCAAGAATGGAATTAAGTTTCGTCAGATGAGTAGATCATTTTCGACTAGTACCTAAATGGATGGAATCTATGGCGTCCTTCATCCCTGATTCTGAGGGGACCTTCCGGATTCTGATCACACTCCTTCATGCGGTTAAAACACTTTGCTAAGTATTGACCTTGTTGAGCTGCTACCTGAATACCACCACATTACAAGAGATTGGTAAAAGGAACATAAACTCCATAGCTTCAAAAAGAAGACGCTCTCAATAAGATAACAGATTAAAAAGTTACCTGAGCAGTTGGTGGAAGATTCTTCATTTGTGAATCCACTGCAGAAAGAGCAGTCTTAACCCTTTCTATATCAAATTCCTTGGACTCTTTGTTGTCATCTCCTTTTGATTCCTCCAGAAGAGCTACAATATTTTTCATACGTTTATTCTTCAGGTAAAGCTTCACTTGAGGGTACCTTTCGCAAATGTCTTCCATGACCTCTTGGAGCTTTTTAACCGTTAGTGTTCCAGAATTATCCTTGTCAGCCTTTTTGAAAATGGCCGCAATATCATCCTGAAAGAATACAGAGAATTTCAAGGATGAAAAAAGGGATAAGCAGAGAAATTCAAACTATCCATCATTGCAAACACTAGTGCTTGCCATTAAATGAACAAGGTAAATGTGATCAGGCCAATTATTCTTAGTTCTCAAAACATTCAACATTTAGGTTTGTCAAAGAATCAAAGTGACTAGGAGTGTAGTTAGATGCAGACTGATTTTATAATTTATAAATGTGACCATTGGATTTAGGTTTGAACTATTTTTATATATAGCTGCGACTTAGTGTCACTAGGAGTGAAGTTAGATGTACAATTATTTTCATCAAAATGGTGTGAGCCACTCAGACAACTATCGATCACAAACGGTAGAATGAGACTAGAAAGAATCTCGCAGTTAAAATAACTTTGATTCATAACTGATTTATGTAAGAAAGATATAAATGGATTAAAATTAAGCAATACAAGAATACAACAGCATAAACTTGAGCTAGGGATATTCAGTTTATTTTCTGTTTTATTCATTTAAATGCTATTTTAAAAGTGCCAACATTTTATCAATACAAATAAATAACAAGATTTGGATTTACATGACCTATCTAAGACGAGGATCTATAATTGTTATTGGAATGCATTTCCTAGATTTACATGACCTAACGAAGTCTTCAATGCTAGAAACTGCTTTAGTGTCTCAACAAAGATGATGAACATTCACTTCTATATTTGATGTGTTTGCGCCAGAGTGCATTGCCACAATGACCAAAGTGTATTAAGTGCAAATTAATTCGCACCAGGATCTTCTCTAGAGGAATGCATATGAAATTCATATTCTGTGATAAATTGTTAGCATGGACTTAGCATTCATTGTAATACAAAAGATGCGCATAGGTTTGTGCAAAAATGCTTCCAATAAATTCTTTGCTAGTGGTCTCTTTTCTCTAAAATGTAACTTTGAGCAATTATGGTAAAAAGTAGATAAATAAACAAGCTGACAAAGAAAGATCCTCTGCACAAACAAAAAAAAAGAGAAAACAGTAGTGCTGGGCGTACCATGACTTTGCGTTGATTTATAGTAGCACAATCACCAAGTGCATAGATGCCGTCACAGTCCTCGCCCTCAACTCGAAGCCATTCGTCAGTTGCTAAAACACGCCTATTTCCCTGAGGTTATAGCAAAGGATGTTTGTTCAATACGGCATTTAGCACATCAAACTACAACTACAGCCTCTCTTATAGTGAACATAATGAACGCAACAAAATTAACCTTAAGACTGTGAAAATAAAACTCTAAATTTTTTTTGTTAAGATTATATACCAGAGATAGTGAAAAGGCTATAGCCACAAACCTGACCAATCTTCTTCATAAAGTTTGTTATAAAAGGACGAGTTCCAATTCCAGTTGACCAAACAACCATTCCATATGGGATATGTTGAACTAATCCGGTCGATCTTTCTTTGGTAGAAATGGCTTTATCACTTACTTTTACAACCATAGACCCTAATTTAACGTCAATGCCATCTCTCTGAAACTTCTCTTCAGCAAAAGCAGTAATTCTTTTATCAAACCTACATAAACGAAATGAATATAAGTTTTGAGTGGATTAGAAAAATAAAGAGAAAAGATTAGCGTATTTCGTCGATTGTTTGGATTTCATAAATCAAATTTTAACCAGTTCTGTCTTATCATATATGAATTTCCTGGGAAGCTATCAAAAACACTCTAAATGACTATGGACCATTCAAAGTATCCATTCATAAATTGATATGTGTCCCTATAAGGATGTGATTCAATAGAAATTTTCTTACATGTTCAAAATATGATCCGCAGCCTCAACAAGAGTTATCTTAACGAAGTCTTTAACTTGGGGATATAGTCTGCTCAGATCTTCCTCAAGAAAATCATGAAGCTCTGCTGCAAACTCCACACCAGTTGGACCACCACCAACCACTACAAAATGTAGATTATTCTTCCTTTCTTCATCGCTTAAGTTGGGAAGATTGGCCCTTTCAAAACAGTCAATCACATTCCTACGAATGTTTTGAGCATCCTCTATTTCCTGCATGGAGATTTTTTTTTTTCAGAGATCGCTAATATCAGTACTTCAGCAAAAAGAATTTCAAACATAAACATTACGAATATTAGCTTTACTTATTGATGTCGTAATATCCCAAGTGAGTGTTAGGCCCACTGATTTTTAGAGACCAAATTAGTATTCATATTACGAAGGAGCTTATGCTTAATGATTGATATCAAAACAATATCTGCACAAGCTATATTAGAAGTTGTCACTCTTTTAAAGGTTGAAAGTAAAGGATACCTTCAAGAAATGAGTATGCTCTTCAACACCAGGTGTATTGAAGGTATTTGCACGAGCTCCCGTGGCTACAACCAAATAATCATAGTCAACAATAAACTCCTCTTTCCCTTCTAAGCCGGTTTTTTTAGTAGACCGACAGTGAACTTTCTTGTTTTTCGCATCAATCTCATAACATTCAGCTTCCAAGAATCCAACATTTCCAAGTTTCTGCAACAACAAAAAAAAACCCCAAAATAATGTGAATCATCTCTGTGAAGTTCATATAAATATCATAAATACCTTCAAGTTACAGATGCTAACTGGACTTGTGATAACTCTTACCTTCTTAATGATGTTACGGATTGGCTCAACAATGCTTCTAGCTTCCACTGTACCAACTGTGACACTTGGTAACAAGGGGGTAAATGCAAAATAATTACGAGGTGAAATGACCTTAACATCATATTGGGTACTATCGAGGTTTTTCAAGAAAGTAGTTCCAGCCCATCCAGTTCCAAGTACAATAACCCTCTTCCTGTCATCTTGCAAAGATGAATCAGGACCAAAGAATGATTTAGCACCAGAATATGCCAAAAATCCCCCACCACTGCAATAATCAACAGAAATAGCAACTCAAGTTTAAAAAGCATTCACATTAACAAAGATAAACGCACCATAATATGGAACAGATTTACAGTTGCTTCAAAAGCAGATGCATAGGAAGGATGCAAATTCAGGATCATACACATACACGTAAAATACAAAACACTTGGAAGTGTTGATAACTTATAGAGAAAATACACAAGTATACTGTATACATCTCCCCCTTTTGAGAAAATCTTCAGTCATAGTGCGTACGACAAAACACTCTCCAAAACATCTATCCACCATACATACCCAGATTTATACATATTTCGAGGTGTTGGTATAGTGATGATCCTCAAGATTTGCATAGATAATGAATATGTGTGGTGGATAGATGCTTTGAAGAGTGTTTGATCCTAAGCGCTATGAACCAAAGATTTCCTCCCTTTTTTTTACATAGCAAAGATATTGCTAATAAAAAAAGGAGAGTATCTAGGCAGGTTATGATTCAACTTTCAATATTTGATACAAGCCAGCTTATTAAAGGGGGTTCAGTAGTCCTACTAAATTGCCTTAATACAAAATCGTAAAAAGCAAAAGACGAAGCAAACTTCGATTAATTTTGCGCATAATGGACAAGCCAGATTATATTATCCTAGAAAGCAATGACCCCTTATGCATCCATTATAATGTTGTTTCAAAATCGGCTTTTCTATTCAATCTAGACAATACCATATCAATGTAACTCACTACTTACCAACAACCATGAACTCTATCAAACATGGTATACATGTTACTAATAATTAATATCACCTGTCAAACATATTAAAAGCAATATGTGTTGCTTTATGAAACAGATCTAACTTTTAAATCTCCCAAAATCAAAAAAAAAAAAAAAAAAACACTTTTTTAGAACAAACACATCAAACAATATTTATGTAATAATAAATAAATTTAAAAAAAAACTCTTGCTACAATTTTATTTATTTATTTTTTTTTTTGAAAAATACAGATCTATACATACATCTAAGAAAAAAAAAAACCCACCAATGTTTTTATCAATGCTATACAAATAAAGCCAAAAAAAAAAACTGTAGATGTATGAAGTATTCATGTATTCATGATGAAACAAACCTGACAGTAAGGAGAACAAGAGCCTTAGAATAACGAGGGCAATCTTGAAAAGATGAATAAACTCTAGATGTTTTCTGACATACTGCTTTAGATGTTCTTTCAATGAAAGAACAAACAACTCTCATGTTTTCTTTCTTTCTTTCTTCTTCTTGTTGTTGCTAAAACAGAGCAAAACAGAGAGATTTAGATCCAAAAGAAAACAAAAGAAATAGAGAGAAAAAGAGTCCTTAAAAATGGGAAGAGCAAAGGCCGGTGTTGTTGTGTTGTGTTGGGTTGTTACTAAACTTGTTCTCCAAGAAAATAGGACACAACACAACTGTCTTTTTATATTTTTCTAAAAAGAGTGCAAATTTTCTTCAGTTTTTTAAGGAATGTTAAAGTTTGACCATCACATGTTGTTTTGTTTCGCTTGGTTGAATGGTTTGAAATATCTTCCATTAATATCTCCACGTTTTTGGTAATGTAATAAACAACTGTAATGTCAAATACTCAACCATGTTATTTATTTTATTTTTAATTTATAACATAATTTTATTAATATATTCAAAAAATTATACATTGAACGTGCTACAAACTGCGCTGTAAGAGCATTCCCAATGGCAAAAGGGTTTTAAGGGTGCCACGTAGGAGAGAGAGAAAAGGTTTTAGCAAAAAAATTATTTTAAAAGTGATTAGTACTTTTAGAGTTACCAATGGTTAGTTTTAAAACAAGTGTTAAAACTTAGTTTCACTTTGCAAATTTGCCAAGGAGTTAAAAGTGTTTTGCTTGAAAAGTGTGTTAAAAGCTACCATTGGCAAGTGTTTTCACTAAAAGCTTACTAAAAGTGTGCTAAAACCTACCATTGGTAATGCTCTTAGCTTTTCTCCTACATGACACCTCTAAAACCATTTTACCATTGGGAATGCTCTGAGTAGTAGAATTGTTGGAATTGCAAGGTGGCGGTATGGCGGTAACATCGGCCCTTATAAAAAAAATAGCAAACCCGATTTTTTAAATCAGCCTGTCTTTTCTAAATAACAACCTCAATTTTATTTTTTTTACACTGCCAACATATTTTTTTTTAATCAATTATAAATCATAACATGAGTTGGACACTTAGTTTGAATTCATTGTATGTTTTTGAATTAGTTTAGAAAGTATAATGGTAATAAAGTTTTCAATCAATGAGAGCATGTGTGCTTAACCATTAATTTAAATTGGACTAGTAAATGGTTTGATGTTTGAACATGTTTTCTTTGACATAAATCAACATTTAACAACTTGAGTTTGTATTTTGAATCATAAAACTTTGTTTGATTCTATTTTGTTATTTTGGTGACTATCTAGTTTGATTTAAGATAAATCGTAATTTATATCGATCATTTGTTCATTACCCATTAATCATCTTTTTCCATGTCCATCCATATATTAATTTTAAAATATCGAAGTTTCTTATGCTTTGATTCAGAATGAAATATTCAAGTTTGGTCCAAATCCCAAAATCTTGCCAGGATTGCATTTTCTATAACCCTCAAGCGGCTTCTTGAATGTCACGACATCAGATAACGAAACGTCAGACGCGTGGTTGTATTCAGTCTGTCCATGAGATGTACCTAACTTGGCCAAGGTTCTGTTATCCTCCAGCTTCCTCCATACTCTTGAATCTTGATCATGTCCTTGGCAATTGACATTCTCAATAGTATACCAACTTTTCTGTTTAAGCTTGATTTTTCTAGTATCGCCAATCTCAACAGTAATCAACATGACATCTATAGGAGGAAATATTGCATACAGTGTTGATCCCATACAAATGTTGTAAGATGCTAAAGACTGATGATCCTTAAGTTCTTTTCCAGAATAGATCAGATCGAGCTTAGAGCATTCCCAATGGTAGGTTTTAGCACACTTTTAATAAATTTTTAGTGTAAACACTTGCCAATGGTAGCTTTTAACACACTTTTCAAGCAAAACACTTTTAACTCCTTGGCAAATTTGCCAAGAGTTAAAAGTGCCACGTAGGAATCCATCCGCCACAATTAGTGCGGTATGGATCCATCCGCCACAATTAATGCGGTATGGACTGATCTAAAGACTCGTCTAAAGGAAGATCCATCCGCCACAATGAGTGCGGTATGGATCCATACCCCACAATGAGTGCGGTTTCAATAATCCAACATTGAAAACACTAAAACCTTTTTTTTGCTAAAACCATTGGAAACACCAAAATTCCTTAAAACCATCCTACGTGGCACCACTAAAAGTGTTTTACCATTGGGAATGCTCTTATCTATAGGGATTGCCTCGGCTATCTGGATCTTGTCTTTACACCACGAATGGTGTCCATGGCATCCACATCAAAAGTAATCTGCTCTTCAAGTTCTGACAAATGTACATGTATTTGCATTCTGGTGCTGTTCTGCATGATAAAGAAAATTTTGTTTGAATTCATCAATATAACATCTTTCTATCCAATTGGTTATATTGGAATGAATTCTATGAATACAGAGAACTTATATTGCAATACTCAGAATTAGGACAAACGCCAACACTTTAAAACACTTTAAAATATATCGGTACAAGCATAACTTCGGAGTTAGATACAAATCCCCAATTGATTAAGCTAACCAAAACAAAACAATAGCATAAATCCTAACTAACAACCACATAGACAAAGGACCAAGTGAAGCTCGCTATCCTCTTCAACTTGATAGTCTGCCAAGAAGCGGCCACTTTCAATCTGTCTGCCACGGTATATGAGCCTTTGTTGTTCAGTAGGAATTCCTTCTTTCTCTTCCATCATCTCTTTCACATCATCAACGGAATCATAACTATCCACTTCAAGTGTGTAAGTTTTCCCTGTAAGCGTCCTAACAAAAATTTGCATGCCACAGATCAGATCCAATGTTTGTCCTTGCAGAACTTTTGAGTCTGCCAAAGTCATATCATTCTCTAGCTTCACGCCAGTCAAATACAGCTTCTGTTTCTTTGTTGGTATGCCCTCCATGCTCTCAATTATATTCTTGACATTCTCAACAGAATACCAACTCTTCACTTTAAGGTTGATAGTTCTGTTACCTTGTTCAAGACTAACATTAATCTGCATAGCATCTCCAACTCGATAAAATGCATAAAGGGTTGCCCCATCTTGAATTTTATAAGTCGCTAAAAATTGACGATTATCAAGGTGTTCTCCTAAGTAGAGAAGATCCAGTTGGCTAGTAGTGAGTCCCTCCTTATTCTGAATCTTGCCCTTTACGGTATGGACTGTATCCCTTATATCCACATCAAGTGTAACTGTCTTTCCAATCTGTGACATCTTTACATGTATTTGTACTCGGACTCCTGAATCAAGGAACATATTGATAGTGGAGCCACTTTGTATACCATAATCTATCAATTTTTTCTTGTCCTCAAGACAATTACCCTCGAAGAATAGCTTCTTCAGGTTTACCTTAGAAACACCTTCTATTTCAGAGAATTCAGATCTCACTTTACGGACTGTATCACATTTCTTCACTTCTAAGGGAATAGTTTTCATTATTCTGAATTGTATCTTCATCTGGGGTAAAACATGATGAAACAATGTTTCTTAACATAAAAAAAAAAAAAAAAAAAAAAAATTGTTCCATATAAATAAATAAATACTGTAGTACCTGATCTTCCACAGTTACCAGTGAATGTTCTGCAGAAAGTTGATTTGAGAATCGTTTTCTATTTGACATAGTTTCAAACTTTAACTACACACATAATTAACAAAACAAACAATCAAAATAAAAGCTTAAACATCAAATTCACTGACCCTAAATAAAAAATCGTCAATAATTTCTCTCTTAATTAGACTAATTGTATTACTTTTTCATACAATTTGATCTTGAATCTGCATCACAAACAGTAAAATTAACTATAATCGAGATAGAGATAGAGATAGAGAGATTGAAGATGAAAGTAAACTTACTTCTTGATATGAGACTATGGGAGAGAGATGGAGTGCAGAAGAAGAAAAGAATGAGTTATACTTATTAGAAGATGCCTATTTAGATTTTGGTCCTGTTAGTTGACCATTAATCAACTTAATTGACTAAAGTCAAATTAATAATATTAAATTTTGGGTGAACTTGGAGTGAGTTTGTAGCAACGCTATTAGAACCAACCCGGTGAAGGCACTGGGTTAGTGGTTCGACCACTGGGTTATTAGTCGGACCAGTCCAATATTAGTAGGGTTAAATATATTGTTAACTTCTGATGTTTAAATTTTAGTAAAAACATAATTTATTATAAAATATTATGAGTACACTAATATACACACAGGTTTGTGTGCTTTAGGTTGTGGGTTTGAGTCCAACTAAATCCTTTTTAATTAACTTGGGACTCTGCAGGAATCTAAGATTTATAGAAGATTTGTACTATTAGCTTCATGCATACAGTAAAACCTCGATAAATGAATGTAACCTCGCTTAGATAATAATTTCTTTCGCTAAATGCATTAAGTAATAAAAAACGGTCCCGATTTGGGCATGTGTACTAAAGTAATAACCTCGCTAAATGCATTAAGTAATAAAAAAAAATTGATTCCTTAGAGGCCCAACGAAAATATAAATTAATAGTTACTAAAATTCATACAAAAATTTATGTATATAATCTACATACTCTTGATTTTTTATTTATAAATTCTTTTTTTCTGAAAATATGCATCTAAAGTTGTTTTTTTTTATTTCTTTTTACCCAAACTAAAATCAACCTCATCCTTAACTTTTTGTGAGCATACACAACTTCCAATATTTTGCTCATATTGTAGCAAATAGTTATATAATATGATTATTGCTTAAAATGCTTATTTTGACGAAACATTTGGTATAACCGAAATATCATCAGGATCATGTTCATCATCATTTGGTGTATGATTGCATACATGTTGTCTTTTGATTTTTTTTTTCTTTGACAACATACATAAATGGGTAATATCCCAAAAAAAACCCATATTTAGGTGCCTCTTCCCCAATAGGCCCTGACCTCAAGGCAAAAAATGGTTGGAAATTAGAAATACTGTATATACTCTTATTAAGCCACTTAGAACACTTACACCCAAAAAGGTGCATTTATATAAATGTTGGGAGTCAAAATATTTGTTAGGGCTTTGGTTTTGTTTATGTGAAGTTATGTGTTGTGGAAATTGCACTTACCAATAGTAGTATATTCCATAATTCCATAATTCAATTGGTTAATGGTGGGATATCCAAGATATTTTGAACCATGGTATATATATTCTTCGAATTGCCATTACCAAGCCAGCAGAATCCACATGCTGACCCAAAATGATTGAACTAATGCAGTCCACTGAAAAGCCAACATCAGTGATTAGTCTGATGATCGAGCTTACCAGATGAATCTGCACACATTTGAAAATATATTTTAACATACAGATACTACAACAAAATCTAAATAAAAATATGCCCATGGGAAGTGAAAAAAGAAAAAGAAATGGAGTACTTTCATTTCCTTTTGCAGTTAGTTCATTCATACATATATATATAAGGAAAAACATACAACAAACTTAACATTAGGCAGTACTAAAATGATATACTGAAGGAAGTACAAAAAATACCTACAAATGCAGGCTAACATTGGAGTACCAGTTTTTAGTACATACCGTAAAAACATTTCCAGCCAAAAAGATAGTAGTGACCTTAACTAACAACCACAGAGACAAAGCATGAAGTCCAGAGAGGCCTCGTCATTAATTTCATAGTCTGCCAAAGTACGAAAATCTTCAAGTCGTCTGCCATCATAAATGAGCCTTTGTTGTGGAGTAGGAATTCCTTGTTTCTCTTCTATCATCTGTTTCACATCTTCAATGAGGTCAGAACTATCCACTTCAAGTGTCCATGTGCCTTGAATCGTCTTAACAAAAATAAGCATGCCACAGGTCAAATCCAATGTGTCTCCTTCCGCAATATTTAAGTCTGCCAAAGTCGTTTGATTCTCTAGCTTCACACCAGTCAAGTAGAGTTTCTGTTTCTTTGTTGATATGCCCTCCATGCTCTGGATTATGGTCTTGACATTCTCAACAGAATACCAACTCTTCACTTGGAGGTTGATAGTTGTCTTACCTTGTTCAAGACTAACATTAACCTGCATAGCATCTCCAACTCGAAAAAGTGCATAAAGGGTTGCATCGTTTTGAATTTTATAAGCTGACAAAAATTGACGATTATCAAGAAGCACTCCTAAGTAGAGAAGATCCAGTTGGCTAGTAGAGAGTTCCTCGTTGTTCTGAATCTTGCCCTTTAATGTATGGACTGTATCCCTAACATCCACATCAAGTGTAACTATCTTTCCAATCTGCGACATCATTACATGTATTTGTATTCTGACACCTGAATCAAGGTACATTTCGAGAGTGGATCCAGTCCTTATACCATAATCTATCAATTTTTTCTCATCCTGATCAAGACAATTACCCCGAAATTGTAACTTCTTTAGGTTTACCTTAGAAACACCTTCTATTTTAGAGAATTCAGATCTCACTTTACGGACAGTATCACACTTCTTCACTTCTAAAGGAATACTTTTTATTATTTTGAAATTTATTTTCATCTGCGAAGAAAGAAAACAGTAATGTATAAAACAATTTTTAGTACCATATTTCATAAAAATGGCTACTGTATGTTCTTACGTACTCCTTTAGTAAGGTTATACATAATCTTTACATATTCGATTCAATGTACCTTAATGCCGCAGTCTATTTATCTTTCAATGCATATCTACCATATCATATATTTCATTGTAAAACAATATATAAATGCCGAAGAGAATTACAAACACAAAAAAAATAAAAAACAGTATACCTGATCTTCAACAGGCACCAGTGAAGGTTCTGAATTAGCAACAGGAACTGCAGAAGAGTTCATTGAACGACTCTTTTTGCCCACATTACTTTCAGAACCAGAAGCTTTGTTCGATCGCCTTTTTTTTATATTCGACATTGTTTCCAACTTCATCTACACACAAATCATTAACAAAATCAAACCATCAAAATAAATAAACCAAAAAAAGGGTTCATTTTCCATGAGAAAATTAACTTCAAAACTATAAAAAAAAAACTCAAACTTAATGCAATTTTGGAAAATTTGGAAACTTTTATGAAAAAAACCTCATAAAAGACTTCAACTTTCATGATAAAATGAATTAAGAAACAATAAAAACTCAAACTTTCTTACTACAAATCAACAAAAATCCAATCTTTTTTGAAAACAACAACTGGGTATGCCTTTTGTGGGATAAAAATTCATCATCCATGATAAAATCAACTTAAAAACTATAAAAACTCAAACTTTCTTTCTCTTAAACACTAAAAATTCAATCTTTCTTCCAAAAAAACCCCCACACACAAAGGAAAAACTTCATCTTCCATGATAAAATCGACTTAAGAACTATAAAAACTCAAACTTTCTTATTCATAGCCATTAAAAATCCATTCTTTCTTGAAAACAACAACTGGGTATGTCTTTAGAGCATCTCTAATGGGTCTCCCATATTTAGCCTACACATGGGACGATTTAGCCTCCACGTAGGTGCCATCTCCTTTCCTATCACTTTTTTAGCAGGTCTTCCATACCTATATTTAGGGGTATCCTTAACGCGTTTCCTATTTTTTTTTCCAAATTTTTATCTTCCACGCTGGTTGTACCAGCGTGGAAATTTTTTTCTGTTCCACGCTGGTCCAACCAGCGTGGAATACTTGGGCTTTGCGGTTGGCTGGGCTTGGGGCAGGCTAGGCTGGGATTGAGCTGGGCTTGGGGCTGGCTGGGCTGAGAGGGAGCTGGGCTTGGGGCAGGCTGGGCTGAGAGGGAGTCGTGGGCTGGGCTTGGGGCAGGGAAAAAAAAAAAAAAAACAAAATGTTCCACGCTGGTTTGACCTGCGTGGAGTAGGGAAAAAAAAAAAAAAAAGTTCCACGCCGGTTTGACCAGCGTGGAATTAAAAAATTAATAAAAAAAAAGATCCACGCTGGTTGAACCAGCGTGGAACATTTTATTTTGTCCATTCCTATAATCCTATCTTTGGTTTGATTTTGGACGAAGTTTTAGCAGACGGGCCCACCACATCCTACGTGGATAGCCGTCTGCTAAAATTATAGACGACGCGTTAGGGTGGTGTTTTTTTCGGAATTCCTATAATTTAGATTATAGGAGACCCATTAGAGATGCTCTTATATGTTAATAAAATGGTATAAACATGCAGGGAAAATTAAAAGAGTGATAATTAACCAGATTCAAGAAAATGGTCTTCACTTCACAGTTGTTCCTTCTACTTGGAGGAGAGAAGATTGCTTTTTTTTCTGTTAACAATTATTATCAATTTATAATTATAATTTGCACAAATCTCGAGAATTTGATTATAACTTTTCCCGCCAAAATTGTACTGGTAGAAAGAATTTCCCGCTAATGAGGAGAGTTTTGCTACCCTGCACTTCACTTCCACTTACTGGACTGGATTTTTCATAAAGATCTAAAAGTGTTTGGAGGCCCAATTTAATCTAAAGAATCCATCTAGGCCCAATTTTATATTAAAAAAATACATAAAAAATTTATAAGAAAAATTGGGTAATTTCTCTAATAACCACAGCTTTACGGTGTTTCTTCCCAAATAAGCACACTTGAGGGTAGAGAGGTAACTGGTGCAGGTTTAGGTCGGATCAGGGTATATCTATATTTGAAACCGTATTTTATTTTTACAAACCAGATTCAGATCCAAACCCGAATTGGGTCTTCATATTTCATAACATATACCATATCCGAACCGTTTTACTTTGAATGGATTCGGACCCGACCCATCAGACCCGAATTTTTATATTACACAATAAAAAAAATGGAAAAAAAAATATTGTAAAATCTTGATTGAAAAATTCCTATTGTGTTATTCCAATAAAAAAAAATATTTTATAATTTATCAAAAGATTAAATATTTGTTTCTTTAATAATAAAAATTACAAACCATTAATTTGAAGGCTAATCATATTCTCCAAAATTAAATATCTTATATATATTTTACAAATATGAGAGGATCCCACCCGAATTAATGTAAACCTATATCCAACCCAGATCCGATCAATTTTATAATTCGGATCTATTTAGAAAATCCAATCCCGATAAAATGGATACGAATATGGGTCGGATTCGGGTTAAACCCGTACCATTTACGTCCCTACTTGAGGATAATCTTCCCAAACCACAAATTTGACTTTGAAAATTTTGTTGGACATATTTACCTTTATGATCATCATATCTTTTGCTTGATTTAATTAATTTCTCTTTTTTATTAAATTCAGCAAAGTAAACTCTAACTTTTAGAGGAAAAATATCTTTGATTGCCACCGTTGGATAAAATAACACAGAACCATGCATAAACAATCCTCCACATTATACTGCTTTATCCTCCATTCATAAAAGACAAAAATAGTTGTATTACATCTAAAAAGAATTAAAGCAAACACTCCACCATTTTATCTGTTCTTTTTCATCTTCTTCGTTCATCACATAGAATAAACAAGATAAAACTTTAATCTTCCCTCATCGATCAGATCATATTTTCTTGTCTCAAAGGTTTAATTTTGTTTTTTTGGATGTTTGAGTTTTCATTTTCTATTCTTTCATCATGGGAAAAAAAAAAGTAAGGGCAAGCAAGTTATGAACCATTTTCTGATTCTGGTAAGTTTTAGAGTTTTAAGATTTTAATGTTCATTTATCATGATAATGGGGTTTTGATTTCAGTGCCAGTAATACAAATCATTGGTATGCAAGTTGTCATATTTAGGGTTTTGATTTCAGTGGCATTAAAAAGCAATCAACACACCCACCAGCTTAATTGCAAGCATTCAATTGTGAGTGGGGTTAACCCTAGTTGATTGTTGGGTTGGGGTAAGAAAACCCCAAAATTTTGTTTAGGGTTTCTAGTATTTGGTTTTCAAGCTTTAAATCACTAGTGTCTATAAGATCTAAAAGTTATCTCTGTTTTGATGGGGTTTTTTAAGTTTTTCCTCTCATGTTTATAAGATCTAAAAGTTGGTTTATCATGTGCTACTGATGATCACTTTGAAATACATTCATAAATATCTAAAGGATAAACTTTCTACTGTAGCCGACCGTTAACATTGATCGTGTAGCGGATAGTTTCAGTACACTTGTTTATTGTTGTATTATAAAGCTGTGATACCCAACCCCTTTTAATTGATGTTATGTAGAGAATTTCTTTACTATCATATTCCAATATGGTGGTCAATTGGAATTTTTTGCAAACGTTGTTGTCATGGTAAGTACAAAATAAGGATTGCTAATAACAAGACTGATGTAGGACAGAACACATACACCAATTGGTTTCCTATTTGGGTTTATGATTTATTTAGAAGCCTAAATAGTATTTCTAAGTTGTTATTTTCGTTTTTATTATTTAGAGTATCTTTAGAAGTGTCTAGAAGTCTTATTTTGAGTCCTAATAGGCTTAGGAAGTTGCCAAAAGGTAATATATACCTTAGGGAAGTAGTAATTCAAGTTCTAGTAGGTTTCCTAGTTGTGTCAAGGGAGTTATCTATATAAAGAGCTCCAAAAACGAATTTCTTAGCGAAGATTGATGATTGAAGAGTTTATTATTTAGTTTATTGTCTTTCAATTTAGTTTTTACTTCAAGTTCTTTAATTTCTGCAATTTACTTTCAAGTTATTTAAATTTCAGCTTTTACTTATTGTAATTCTTTTCCGTTATTTCAATTCCTTGCAATTTCAATTGTTAGATTAAGTTTATTTTAGCTTCCGCTGCATCAAAGACATCATATGGAGACTTCTTGGATTTGGTTGAATCTTTATGTATGGCACCAAGAACAACTTGGTCACTACGAGTTGTAATCAATAACAATCTAAATAGAGTTGAATGTGAAGGTCATTATTGTTAAGAAGAATACACAGGATCTTGATATGATTAATGAATAAACTAACACAAAAGATGTAAACTAAAGCAGAAATACGAAAACACAATAATATACGTGGTTCGGCAATATGCCTACATCCACGGGACAAAGAGAGATAGCTTTATTGATAATTGAGAAGTGAACTACACAATAACTAATGAAACCTTAGTTTAGGTTTCCTCACAAATGTCCCTCACTCATACTTTCTTCTTTGCTCATAATTCTTATGGTTACACAACACCAATATTTATAACCTCTTTGGTTAATCCAATTGGTAACCCAATTCCTAAATCAACAACAACTTAGATTTCTAATAGATTAGAAAGCTTTATTGAATCCTAATAGAATTCCACCACACTTGTTGCCAAATAAGAAAACCGATTCCTAATAGGAATCCATTACATGTGACCTCCACGTGTCACTTTTCTACAATTCTCCACCTCGACGAAGATTGTGCAAAACTGAGCCGACCATAATCAACACATACATACTTCTCCTGCACTACACAAGCATCATCTCATCTTTGCCCCCACACGCCCATAAGGGCCCCTACCCCGAAGAGCCTCAACATTTGGAGAGATTGATCAAGTTAAGGCAATGCCTAATCCCTTGACCTCGAAAACCACCACAGTGAACACCTCTCCTAAAACTTTATTCTCAAACTCTTTACTCAATTATTTCTTCAAAGAAACAATACATGACTTGCTCTTTGCAGCTACAAGTTCATCCACACAGAGTAAGAGAAATATAACAGACCCATCTTGAAGCTTTATGAAATAGACACACAGATCATGTTCACTTATAGAGTACCCCTGCAATGTGTCAAACTTTTTATAACACTGTCGTGGTATTTGTCTCAATCCATATAAGGACTTCATCAGTTTGCACACATAGTCTTCTTTACCAACAACTTTATAACCGTCAGGCTGTAACATATATATGTCCTCCTCTAAATCTCCATGCAAGAAAGCAGTTTTGACATCTAGTTGCTCGAGTTCTAAATCGAACTGCGTCACCAAAGCTAACAAGACTCGGATGGAAGTGTGTTTAACAACCAGAGAGAAAACTTCATTATAATCCACACCTTCCGTTTGTGCATATCCTTTAGCCACTAATCTTGCCTTGTAACGTACACCACTAGTTGTACCCTTGGAGTCTAGAATACCATCTTTCACTGTGAAAACCCACTTGCAACCAATCGACTTCTGACCCTTAGGCAACTTTACAAGTTCCCAAGTATTGTCCTTGTGAAGAGATTTCATCTCTTCATCCATCGCTGACTTCCATTCATGAGAATGAGAACTCCTCATTGCCCCCTTAAAGGTAGAAGGTTCATCATCACAAAATACTGATAATGCAAAAGATGCATTATCCTCACAACCAAGTCGAACTAGTGCTTTTCTCAAACATGGTTCACGTTGAGATGCTAAAGACAGCCACTCATGATGCTGCTCTAATTGTTGCTGCTGTAAAGTATCTTCAAGAGGAACCTCCTCTTCAATCTCATCATCTACACTCTCTGTGTTTGGATATATGTCTGTAGTTACCTGTGTAACATCTGAACTTGTAGGTACATGTACAACAGTCACTTCTTTATCTATTGTAGATGAATATGGAACATTATGCTCCACCTGCATGGTATCGTCACCATCACTGTCATTATCATTACCCTCATGTTGAGAGTCCCAACCTGTGAACTTTTTTGAATCAAGCATTGCTTTCTCATTAAAGGTCACATCACGACTGTTCGTTTCGTTTTGTCGGAAGGGACTTCATATGCATTTTTTTTTTTTTATAAATTATGTATTAATCATGGCCCAAAGGCTTACAAGGACAGAGCCCAAAGGGCTTAGAAAGACAAGGCCCGAAGGCTACTGATGCTACCACCTAAGCGTTCACACCGCCACCTTGCAACTCGAGCAATTCTGCTACTTAGGGAGTTGCTTTCGCTGAAGAACACTTAGCCACATCATCATCATGGGACAACACATCATCATCATAAGAGCATAAGCCCCCTAATCTCGAACCAAGTTCGAAGGCTGACCCACCTAAGAATTACATGAGAAATTCCCCCAAACACTGCTGATCGGAATCAAACTCACAACCTCTCACCTGTGGGAGTGTTTGCATTGAGAAGAATAACAAACCAACTGAGCTAGCAGTTGTTTGTTAGAGCAGGTTTCGAGGGACTTCATACGGTTCCTTTGTACTTTTCTCTTTAGCCATGCATGAACAGTGAAGAACTTCTGATTTTTGCCCAAAAAGACATATTGCCTTTTTCATTGTTCTATGCTAATAAGTACAAAATATGCGGCCAATGGGCTGCGTTTAAGCCCATGTGTTATTGTACTCTTAACTGAGTAGAAGAGATGGGAATTCAACATGGGAGAAAGATGAGAAAAAAACAGAAGAGTTATGACAGAGATGACTCTACTCTAACTGTGGCATTTCATGATTGCGTGTACACACCCACATATAATTAGGGAACACAGATAAAAAAAAAACATTTGTGCTAGAGAACACCATGTTAGCGCTAAATACATTAAGCAACACATTATTTCTATAATTTTTGAGAGTTTGTATCACTGTACTGTATGTGGATGGTCTAGCCTATCTGACATATATATATATAGTTAAAAATCACCTAGAGTAAATTTAACCTCAAGTTTAAACAATAAAAATTTTACTTTCTTTATACATATAACAAAAAAATGGAAATGACAGAAAAGAGTACTTACAAATTACATATGAATCGTCAAGAGTAGTGAACTCCAAGTCTCCAACCATGCACCACAATTTTTTACTGAAGTAATCCTTGGGAGGGGGGGGGGGTTAAATGTTTTATTTTATACATATAGGCCGGAAATCCACCAATAGCTGGGACAGCTGAAGTGTGTGAAAGTGAAACAACAGGTATATGAAGTGACTATGCCAAGGAATTTAAAGTTAATTGTAGTGTGCAAGTAGATGAAGAGACCATTAAATGTTTTATTTATGTAAATATCTTAGAGCATTCCCAATAGTAAAAGGGTTTTAAGGGTGCCACATAGGAGAGAGAGAAAAGGTTTTAGCATAAAATTTATGTTAAAAGTGATTAACACTTTTAGAGTTACCAAAGGTTGGTTTTAAAACAAGGGTTAAAATTTAAGGTTTCACTTTTTCCAAAAAATATAGTGTACATTGTGATGAAATCTAATTTTTAATTAATAAAATGGTCCTATGTGGCACTTTTAACTCCTTGGCAAATTTGCCAAGGAGATAAAAGTGTTTTGCTTGAAAAGTGTGTTAAAACCCACTATTGGCAAGAGTTTTTTTACTAAAAGTTGCTAAAAGTGATTTAAAACCTACCATTGGGAATGCTCTTAGAGCACCAAAGTAATTTTAAGTTTTTAACGCCAATCCAGGTGACCATTGAAGGCATTCAGACACCATGATATCGAACAGTGACCGCAAGTCGCCGACAAAACCAGACTACTGAAGCATTCGTCACTACATACGGCCGACAAACTAATTCAGGTATTAAGATGAAAGCCTGAAGCACATGTACCTAACACACATGTGCAATCTTCAAGACGTGTCTCTGTGTTGTCCAAGTCTATAATATGTAGGTCTGTACGTACGTGCGATACTGCGATTACTACATCCATACGGAAAAGTTTTATTTATAGCAAATTAATGTCTTTTACTTCTAACAAAAGAAGCAAGAAGTTGCAAAATTATGATTATGGAGCTCCATCCTGCTGCACTACACTTGTTAGGATACCATCTGATCGAAAGATGGTAACATATGGTCGTATATTATGATTATGGAGCTCCATCCTTCTGCGCGCACTACACTTCTTTTGCTTCATATTCATATGGTCGTATATAAAACATCAAAATGACGCGTTTTGGTGCTTTGGCCTATCTTTGATTGTCTACCATCATATCTATTCTCAAAAATCAGCATCAAATTCATGACTGGAGAGTGTTGAGCTTGCTAACTCAGTTGGAAGTGACCATTTTTTGCTCGTTTACGCTTGGTGTACACATGTGATCTACTCCATGTCGAATACATGGCTAAGAAAAACTTCGGCAGAGGTGCAGAACACTATGAGATTATGTATGTAATCGGAAGTTTGTTTTACCTATGTATTCAACATTGAGTGGATCACATGTGTGCACCAAGTGTAAACGAGCGAAAATTGGACTCCTGAAAACCCTAATTTCAAGGGAAAGTTCAATCTACTTCAGTATGATGTCCTGATGCCAAGTCCCTGAGTCTGCAGCATCTTCTAGTGTTGCAGTGTAGCTGCTACCTTCTGTCCATTAATAAGTTATCCCATTTTTGCCTAATTAGGGTTTATTTATTTATTGGTTGGTTTTAGGTTTAATCGTAATGTTCATTTTATCCTGTACAATAGTGTTTTATGGAACAGCACTGAATCCAGGCGGATTGAAGATCTTAATATCAATGTATACACTGAGAAGGATGGCATCAGTATGGGGAAAAGATCGTTTAGAGTACAGGCCGGAAAGATGGATCGAGGAAAATGGAAAGTTAATCCAGTTCGAATGACAAAGTTCTTCACATTCTTTGCTGGTCCGAGGAACTGCGTAGGTATACGGACATGGCTTTTACTCAAATGATGTTGGTGAATGCTGTGCTTTTCAACTTTCACGTCGAACATGCGGAAGGCCATGTCGGTCGACCTAAACCATCCATGGTGCTCTATATGCACAGCGGCGGATCCAAGAATGATCGACAGGGGGGGGTTCGACCAGTCGGCAATCACTAATTTGCTCTAATTTTTAATTTTAAGAATACATAAATAGATTATTTAGCAATTTAAAATATAAGATAGATAACTTTACCTAAAAAATTGCAATGAAAGGTGATGTTTACAATGAAAGGTAGTAATTAAAGAGTATACTCTTACTCCTTAATGTTATGTTTAAGTAATGTTTTACAGATAGTTTTTCTTGGTCTTAGGCTCTTAATTAGCTCAATCAGAATACACTGAACCCACTGAGCTCAAGGATGTCTTCCTAATCGGTACTTCTCTAGTTTTTATACACTGATTAAGAAGACGTCCTTGATCACTATCCCACCAAGACATCTCTTGTAACTATGCTCAATCTCATTCAAAGCGGTACGTGGGTTATTAGACAAGGTCCAAGAAAAGATTTACAGATCGAATATGGTGAACTTTCCAAAGGATTGTATGTAGAGATTGCGGTCACATCTTTTATTTTTTATATTCATTTTCGTCATCTGCTTGTCTTTTGTACAGGTTTCACCCAACATTTAACAATAGAAGAGATTGAAATGTTGGTACGTCTGTGATGAGTAGTGTACTAATAAAAAGCTAAAAGCAAAGAATCATCCTGCTGCTAACAAGTTGAATACAAAGGTATGCCCAGTTCTTTGATATTGCAATGATACAAATTACTAGGTAAATATACTATTGAGTGGGGAATTAAACAATAGTAATAGCAGTAAATAAGATAAACAAAACACAAGATCTCGAAGAAACTATCTTTTTTATTGAAGATTACAAGAATCTCTGCCTCACAATACTCTCTAGACAAGCTAAGCCCTAGCTGCATCTCTTATGTTGAATGTCCCTACGGGTCTGGATCAAGCTAGTTTCTGCATCTGTAGAGGAAACTCGTGCAAACCAGAGTTCTAATACACAGGTTAATGCTATTGAAGAGCATTTTAATATCATGCTGGCCGGTGCGGATCAAATTTCATCTGTTGAGCTTACCAAAGCTCATGGTTCTAAGAATCAGAATAATGGTCTAGAGATGAAGACCAAGAAATCTGACAATCTTTATTACCAATTTACCCATCACAATGCTGTATCTGACGACGATGTTGTTGTTAATAATGGATTTTTGGAACCATTCCGAAATCTGCATTCTATAGATTTTCTAAAGGAAATGTCTTACCAGGACCAGGAGGCAATTTCCTTTACTTCTAAGCATCTTTGTATTTAATTTGTCTTCTGCCCTTAACTACTTCCTTGTTTTAAGTCTTTCTTTCAAAATCTAATATTTTTTACTTTTATTTATCTTACATCATGCAGCCATCCACGGTTAACTCTCTAAACACAGTCTCTATCCTGGTCTAGTTATCGACATCAAGAAGTTGCAGGAGGGAATATAATCATGCATGCCTGAAACTTCAGAAGAAAAACAACGATGAGGCTCTTCACTCTTGTTACTAGCCTCTCAGACAAGGCCCCTCTACCTACTCAAATAGCTAAGCTAGCTACAGGTGAGATGAGACACAAAACAAAAGTCGGAGGTGGATCATAACTTCAGCGCTCTTGCTTCTGGGAGACTACATGTTGTGTTCTGACCTCAATGCTGATCACTACCAATTGGCATGTAGCAAACTTGCCAATTGTTATCTGATTTTCAGTACGTATGCACAAAACTCAATCTCTTCTTTATATAAATATATATGCTTACATAATCCAAGTTGCCATTTAAATAAATACATGATTGGTAATGGCTTGGTCCTAAATTTTCTTCCATGCGTGGTATATATATACCAAACATGTTTGAAGCTCTTGGTGTCATGTGCAAAGGTAGAGTGATTGCAGCTGTGAACTCGTCATGTAGCTTTTAGGGGAGTTCAAATTCAGTATATAGCTTGCCTTTTGTCAAGGAAGATGGTGATCTGTAAACTATATATCCAGAGCTACAATTTTCCTCGTGCTGTTATATATTATTGTACTGAATGCCTAATGTTGAGAGAAAAAAAAAAAAAAAAATTGGACAAAGAACTAATTTCCACCCAATGTAGTCCATTTTTCATGCCAAATCTGCCTTCTGCTAATTTTTTTTTTATTAGATGATAAATGGAGGTGGTGAGTTTAGATGACTTCAGTGGAAGTGGATGGTCCTTGAGTCCTTCAGCTTGTTTCCGCCCTGTGATTGTGGAAATTGACAAAGTTGATGTTAGCGGCATTAGCATGCAGGACTTTGCAGCTCTGATTGATGGTTGAGCCACTTAATTAGTGAGCCACGCAAAAACATCTTACTAAGCAAGCCACTCACAAACATCTTAGTGCGATTCTACGGCAAAAAGTAAAGGTCTGCTCATAGCTTTATCCTAAGAAAATGTATGATTCTGCCATTGAAAAAGTTTGTAGGACTTGATAGATAGAGATGTAGACCCTACAGTCATATCAACAAGTGTTTATGGAATAATCAAGTGTACTGTAACTCACTTGGGAGTTGGGAGAGGGAACTATGCATGTTCTGGACTTCTGGGCACGCTTTCGATCCTTTACTGTTTATACGCAAATTCTATTTTACTTTAGTATAGCTTACCCACAGCTCATCCATTGGAATATACTTGGGATTTTATTGATATATCATAAAGAAAAAGAAAAAACCTGGAAGTTTAATTCATTGCCATTTGTCAATTGCAATTTGCAACAGGCAGAGAACTACACTCTTGGAGTTCTGACAAGATTGGAGTCCTCCATTTGTGTTGATAAATGATAACCATAAGTTTCTCCTTTGCTCAAAAGACATACGTATATCATCCACAAGTCGATTTAAGTTTAACGTGACACCATTTCGCCATCTTCAACATGTGGAAGGAGTGTCTTAAGTCTTAACTCTTTCGGCGTCATCTAGGACATTCACTGTAAGCAGCCTGATGGACAGATCAAAGTTCATCTTAAATCATTAATTCAAATGATATATATTATCACAAATGTACAAAATTTTCTTATGTTGCCTGCTACCTTGAAAATAAATCCAAACACTGTTCTCGCAAACATATCCTAAATCCTGAGTCCATGACCCAATTCAACCAAACAACATAAACCCTACACATAAAATGGTGAGTAGCTAGGGTTTCAGGGGTCTTGTGCTCTTGTAGTGACAGAGGAAATGGAAGAAGAAGAGGGTCCTTTTGTGAAGGAGTTAGAAAGCTGAGGGTACATGTATATATGATAACTACTGTGTTATTATTATTTCTGTATGTATGTAAACATTAATTTCACTTTAATCTATGATCTTCACCAAAAAAATTATTCTATGTTCTTTTACTTTGCAGGTTTTTTTTTTTTTTTTTTTTCTGATTGTTATTATGATCTATCCTCTCGTACAAGGTAAATATTATTATCTAAAGCTCTAATTAAGCTTTTTATCAAAATCAAATTACAATTAATTTATTTATTCATATTTTTTTTTTTTGCACCTTAAGTATTTTTGTCAATGACCTCTATGAAAATTACAATTAATTTATTTATTCATACATCCCATATTATGGTGTATTTTTAAATCAAGTTTGCGATTGGGTATTCTTGATATGCAAGTACATCCAAAATCCACATTCAAGATCAATCCAAGGGATAAACTTTGTCAACTAATGATAAGATCCTATACCAAAATTGATAAAGAAACCCTAAGATTGATCTTTTGATTGGAGATCAAACCACCTTCTTGATCTTTTGATTAGAGACCGAACTACCTAAACCTTAATATTATATTATTTTGGTTAATAATTCAATTACAATAATAATCCTTATATAGGAGAAAGCAAGAAACCTACTTAACCTAGACTTCCTAATTAAATAAATAACAACTTAGAAATAAATAATAATCTTAGCCTATATCAAATAGAAATATAGTACTAGTTTCCTAACAACTAATCCCAAATTTTTTTTTTTTTATCGATGATTATTTCCTTTTGCAGTTCTAAAAAAGACCATTCTGTGATGATTTCCTAAAGTTCTGCTTTGTGAAAACAAGCCAACAAGTTGAGATTTAACAATGTCGTTGTCTTACTATGGGTGTTCCAAATGGATGCTACATTCCTCATATAAAGGATCTCTACGGGTTTGCACATATTTCTTCTACTAACGAATACGGCAGAGTTGTTTGTGTACTCGAAGGAATGGGTCTTTTTAGTGAGGTACTAGTATTAGGTAGTGATGATAATTTTGAATTTGGATCAATTAGAGCATCTCTAATGCACGGTCTAAATTTAGCATGCCACATAGGTGACAATAGATCTAAGACAGATATCAGAGGACCGGCATATAATAAGATGCTTTGGAGATCTTTTCGGTTGGCATAGCAGGTCGATGGATTCGTTGGTGGACAAGATGATCTTGCCTACGGGTTAAGCATTAAATTGGCTAATGAAATAGAGGCTGATATTCAGCATGGGAGATACAGTATTATACTTGATTACAGCATAAATTGTTCACTACAAATATTCATTTCCATGTGTTAGGCATATAATCACATTGAAAAAGGTTCTTTGCAAATATGTAGTCTATTTTCCATTGCAAAGCTTCTATGAAGAGCAGTGAACACCACGGCGCCGCCCAAACCTTGGTGGTGTCACTGGGGCGCCCCTCCACACCCTGACCAATATTACAAATTTACAACATTTGGTTAATATCCAGTTCACCGATTATAGTTAGCCAACATGGCTGAGCTCGGAATCTATCTAAGACTATCAAAACTAAGTAGTCATACAGGATCTTCAACAGGCTCTGCCTCCAGTGATGGTTTTTGTTCATCGACATTGCCTTCAGCAAGAGGCTCCATAGGCTAGTTTTTAAGCACATGTGTAATTCCTACAGAGCAACAGACAAGCCAGATGTTTTACAGTGTGGGAGAGATGGAAATTTAACAGGGGAGAGAGATGAGAGAAAGACGCAAAGTTTTGGGAGAGATGACCTGCTACAGAACACCATATTAGCGCTAAATACATTAAGCAGGCCGTGACTTTCTATAATTTTTGAGGGTCCGTATGCAGACGGTTTGCCCTAGAGCCTCTCTGACATATAGATGTTCAACAAAACAGAGCAAATTTAACCTCAAGTTATACAACAAATTACATATGTATCGTCAAGCGTAATTTAATCGAACAATGCACCAGAAATTTTCCTGGAGTATCTGTAGGACTTCCCAGAGCCAAAACAATATTCTGCAACCAGTAAAATATGCGAGTTAAAAATCCCAACCACTCCGTTAAGAGAATTAATATGGTCATTGATAGATATTATATACAGTGGGTGGATCCACCAAAACTTGTGAAGGACAGCTGAAGTGTGTGATTGTGTGAAACAACAGGTATGCCCGTATGTATATGAAATGAAACATGCAAGAAAATCTAGAACTGGTCGAGTCAAAAATTACTTGGGTCGTCACAGAACTGAAAAACCAGGGAGTATAAGAGTTGATTGTACTGTACTGTGCGAGTAGAAGAGACCAGATAGTCCAAAACCTTGATTGGTTTCCATGTAAATATCTTTTAGCACCACACTACTCTTAACATCAATCCAGGTGGTCATTAAAGGCATTCAGACCCCATATAATATCGAACAGTGACCAGTCGACGAAACCAGACGAAACCAGACTACCAAAGCATCCATCATAACGTACGGCCACTAATTAATTAAGGTACTAGGATGAAAGCCTGGAGCACATGTAACACAAACAAGCGCAATCAATCAAGACGTGTCTCTGTGTTGTCCAAGTTTTTAATGTGTGTACGTGCGACTTCTACATCCATGCCAAAAGTTTTGTATTCCTTCCAACAATTCTTCTAGCTACTTATAGAAAATTAACTTCTTATTCCTTCTCACAAAAGAAGCAAGAAGGCATGATTATGGAGCTCCATCCTGCACTACACTTGCTAGGATACCATCTGATCAAAAGATGGCCTGAAGTTTATCTTGCATTCTTTTGCTTCATATTCATATGGTCATATATAAAACATCAAAATGACGTTTTGGTGTTTTGGCCTATCTTTGACTGTCTACCATCTATTCTAAAAAATAGGCATCGAATTCATGACTGGAGTGTTGAGCTTGCCAACTCGGTTGGAAACACAATAGTAGGAAAGGGACCAATTTTCGCTCGTTTACACTTGGTGTACACATGTGATCCACTCAATGTTGAATACATAGCTAAAACAAACTTCCCCAAAGGTTCAGAACACCACGAGATTATGGATGTAATTGGGAATGGGATCTTCAATGTTGACTACGAGCATTGGCATGCACAAAGGAAGATGGCGAACAGAACATTTATGTCAAAAGAATTCCGATCCTACATAGCTAAAACTACTAGGAAGGTGGTGGAGAACTCACTCCTTCCTTTGTTATCACAAGTTGCTATACAATCATGTGTTGTAGATCTGGAGGACATTTTCATGAGGTTAACTTTTGATAGTGTTTTTATGGTTATTTTTGGGAGAAATCCTAACTGTCTTTCTATAGACTTTCCTCGTAATGAACTTGCTCAAGCAATAGATGATATGGCAGAAGTCTTAACTTATAGGCACGTACTGCCTAGTTCATGGTGGAAGTTGTGTCGTTGGTTTCTGATCGGACCAGAGAAAAAGTTCGTTGAGGCACGGAAGATCATTGACCGTTCTTTGGAGAGTTACATCCTGTTGAAGAAAAATGACTTGCACAAAGGAGATGAGCAAGATAACGATATGATAACATCATTTATACTGTCGCAAGAAAGGGATAACAATGATTTATTACCCAAAGGAGATGCTTTCCTCAAAGATAATGGACTGAGCTTCCTCTTTGCTGGAAAAGATTCAAGTAGTACGGGTCTAGCTTGGTTCTTTTGGTTAATGACGAGGAACCCTTCTGTCAAGGACATTATCATAGAAGAACTACGTCATGTTCGTGAAAAGAATAAAGATAAAGATGACGGTCTCAAAGCAAAAATGCCATATGTTTTCACTGCAGAAGATTTAAAGGGGTTGGTATATCTACATGCATCATTATGCGAGTCTCTGAGATTATACCCTCCAGTTCCTGCCACTTACAGAGGTGTTGAAAAGGAAGATGTACTTCCCGATGGAACAGCACTGAAGCCAGGAATGAAGATCTTAATCTCAATGTATGCATTGGGAAGGATGGCATCAGTATGGGGAAAAGATTGTTTAGAGTATAGGCCAGAGAGATGGATCGACGAAAATGGAAAGTTAAATCCAGTTCCATTGACAAAATTCTTCACATTCTTTGCTGGTCCGAGGAACTGCATAGGTAAGGACATGGCTTTTACTCAAATGAAATTGGTGATTGGAGCTGTGCTTTTCAACTTTCACATCGAACATGTAGAAGGCCATGTCGTTCGACCCAAACCATCCATGGTGCTCCATATGCAGAATGGATTGAAGGTAAGGATCAGAAAAAGAATCGCTGAATGACTAGTGCATGTAAATGATAGATCTGTGCTCGATAGTAATACTGTTGTCTCGCGTCATTAATAATCCTACTACGTACGTATATATACAGACACAGTAACATGTTGTCCTAGTGATGTTCACAACAAAGAAAGGTAGTAATGATGTAATACTATCGGCGGAAGCAAACAATAATAAGAACACCAATTAAATAAATGGTTTGAACACCCAAAAACTAGGGTTCTTCACAAAAACGAATTTAATGTCTCAAGACATAAACAAATCTTCAATCTAACCTACTTAATAGGGTTTGCAATCCCCTATTTATAATAGCCTAAACCTAATCCTAACTACACTAGAAAGCTAAGTAAATAGAAACTACTACTAGGGATGTTCTAATCCATATAGGAATCTGCAGGAACTATGAGGCATGTGCCTTGCACATGCTATCTTTATGTATATGCATCAAATCCCCCCAACTTGAAAAAAACTCGGCCTCGAGTTTGTGTACTAACATCCTCCAACGTTCAAAACGACTCTTGTACATCAACCTCAACCTTACGTTGGTGCAGAAAATCCGGCCATGAATCTTCCCTAGATAGTTGCTCGCAGAAAGAATGATGGACATTAATGTCATAGGTGCATCATTAGGACAATCCAATTGATTGGAACAATATAGCCGCATGTCAAGAAATAAGAATTGATGGTGTTTGTCCCTCCATGGAGAAAATCCATTCTCATCTTGGAATAGATAAGGATCAACATAACCACCAAACAAATTACCAATTATCTTTATGGGACGAAATTTGTGGGGATGATAAAAATCATCAATTTGTCGGTCGGAATCAATGGAATTCATCGATTCATGGGAGTGATGAGCGAAATTCCGAGAACGTTCATCCTCTTTACCATTGTGATGGACAACAACCAGGTTTCCTTGCTTGGGCAACAAATAGAACTTCTTATTTATCTCCCTTGCAGATTTTTCAATCAAATCTTCTACTTGATCCACACATGCAACTTCTAACTCAAGAGACACAAAACTAGATGTATCATCACTATCATCACCAAAAACGGAAAAGAAATCAACAAGATTGTAACTTTGTAAACCACAAATTCGAGTACGAGTAACGTATTTTTCTTCTTCAAACATGTTGAGTAAGAAATTAATCTCCGCTTCTTTGTCAAGTCGTTTCTCTTCTTCAACAAATTCTTCCTTAAAAGACGCAAATTGACTTTTTAATTTAGTAAAGCAATTTAAAAGTTCCTTCAAATCTTTTTGTATGCTTGGTGACGTCATGGAGGCATCGCTCTTAGAATCGATTTCAGATTCAATATAGTGTGGGTATTCTCCATACGGAGTAACCTTAGAATTGCGACTACGAAGACCATCGTGATCATAAGTCTTTGGACGGTTTCCATGGGAATATTTAGCACCATAAGCAACATATTGTTGCTGAAAACCACATCGAGGAGGGTGCGTGTCCTGTTGGTGGTGGGAATAATATCCATTGTCATAATAACTATGACGTTGCCTGCGTGGGGGAGAAGAGGAACGAGAGGAAGAGGGAGGTTCATACCTTCTAGAAAGAAGAAAGCGGCGGCTAGGATCAAAGTTGGGAGCTTTATATTCAGAATCGGTATAACGCTTCGATTCATGTAAACTCTAGCGATCCGGCGGCGACGAAAATTCTCTTTGACCTCTTCTACGATAACCCATCTTCAAATCACCAACACGAACGCGGCTCTTGTAAAAAAAATCAGGTTTTTATCTTTTAAACCCAGAAAAAACAAGCTCTTGATACCAATTTTGGTGTAATACTATCGGCGGAAGCAAACAATAATAAGAACACCAATTAAATAAATGGTTTGAACACCCAAAAACTAGGGTTCTTCACAAAAACGAATTTAATGTCTCAAGACATAAACAAATCTTCAATCTAACCTACTTAATAGGGTTTGCAATCCCCTATTTATAATAGCCTAAACCTAATCCTAACTACACTAGAAAGCTAAGTAAATAGAAACTACTACTAGGGATGTTCTAATCCATATAGGAATCTGCAGGAACTATGAGGCATGTGCCTTGCACATGCTATCTTTATGCATATGCATCAAGTAAGGAGTATACTTTCACTCCTTGATTTTATGTTTAAGAATAAAGATCGCGCGTTGTTATATATAAGCAATAATATGATGTGTTTATGTATGCATGTAAGAAATTATGGTTGGCATATTGTTCCATATTGTTCCTTTATATTTGTACATGGCTCCACACGAAAGCAGCGCATCAAGTAGAACAAAGTTGAAAACATCTCCCACAAAAGGAATGTTTTCATTAATAAAACAGATTTTGAAATACTGAGAATTATTACTTCATTCAGGCGCAGATATCCTGTCCCTTACACTGGTGGAATTTGTGGATTCTCTTGCCATACGACCACATAAAAAGCTTATTCAAAATCACTTCATATGTGAACTCTCTTTTCACATGCACAACGTAATTATACAGAACAATTTATAGTACCTTACCCGAGAGAGTCTAAAAGAGACTGAAGAACATTCTATACAGCTTTTCTTTCCAGCATCCTTGGCAGTGCCCCCTTCACTTGAATACAAAGAGATGCAGCTGCAGCTGTTACACCAGAAAGCTTGTAAGAAAGTGTGTAATAATGATGAAGTTACAAAATGGAAAGGAAAAGCATGGTTGTATACCCGCAAATGTCAGGCATTCCTCTTCAGACTTGCCTTCCACTAATGCCACAGCAAAAGCAGCAGTAAAAGTATCACCAGCACCAGTTGTGTCAAGACTCGAGAACATTTCCAGTACAAACAGGCAGTTGCCTTATTGCTTTCTCCCCATATTACTAACAACTTCTTCACACCCTGAAATCAATAAAAAAAAACTATTGATGGAGCTAGTACCGTCAAAGCATGTCCAGTAGGTGCAGAGGAAACAATATTAAGATAATCTACAAGAACCCTATTACTCTTTAAAGCCTCTTTAGTCAATTTACCATGAGCATCATCACCAACATGACCAGAATTTGCAGAAATGGTTACCTAATGATTATATACCAAATTTCACTTAAATTAATAACAAGTATTGGGAATAAATAATTATTATTTATAGGCATGGTTTGCCATGGCAAATCACTATGGATGTATGTGCCCACTAAATAAATTTGCCATTGTATGACATCGCAAAATTGACTTGACAAGATTCGAAAGAGTGAAGCAAACGGCACAGCAACCTGGTTGGCATCAAAAGCAGCTAATGGAAAGATTCATAGTACTGGAGAGTGGGAAAGTTTACTATTCATTTGTATTCTAACCTACTGAATATCAAACCTGAGAGAATAACATCACTAAATGACTACGTATTTTTCCAAGTTGAATTCGAACAAAACAAAAGCATTAATCTTAATAACTAACAACCACATTGACACATGTAAAAGTCAAGCATGCTATCCTCTTTAACTTGATAGTCTGCCAAGGTGCGATCACTTTTAAGCAGTTTACCACCGTACATGAGCCTTTGTTGTTGAGTAGGAATTCCTTCTCGCTCTTCTATCATCTCTTGCACATCTTCAATGCAATCAGAACTATCTACTTCAAGTGCGAAAGTCTTCCCTGTCAATGTTTTAATAAAAATAAGCATGCCGCATATCAGACCCAATGTTTGTCCTGGCAGAATATTTGAGTCAGCCAAAGTCGTATGATTCTCTAGCTTCACGCCAGCCAAGTAGAGTTTCTGTTTCTTTGTTGGTATGCCTTCTATGCTCTCAATTATGTTCTTGACATTCTCAACAGAATACCAACTCTTCACTTTTAGGTTGATAGTTCTCTTACCTTGTTCAAGACTAACATTAACCTGCATAGCATCTCCAACTTGAAAAAGTGCATAAAGGGTAGACCCGTCTGGAATTTTATAAGTTGCTAAAAATTGACGATTATCGAGTACTTCTCCTAGGTAGAGAAGATCCAGTTGGCTAGTAGTGAGTCCCTCCTTGTTCTGAATCTTGCCCTTTACTGTATGGACTGTATCCCTTATATCCACATCAAGTGTAACTATCTTTCCAATCTGCGACATCTTTACATGTATTTGTATGCGGACTCCTGAATCAAGGAACATATTGATAATGGAACCACTCTGTATACCATAATCTATCAATTTTTTCTCGTCCTCAAGACAATTGCCCTCAAAGAATAGCTTCTTCAGGTTTACCTTAGAAACACCTTCTATTTCAGAAAATTCAGCTCTTACTTTGCGGACTGTATCACATTTCTTGACTTCTAAAGGAATTGTTTTCATTATTCTGAAATGAATTTTCATCTGGGAACACAGTAAAGCAAGAAACAATGTTTAGTGCCATATTTGAGAAAAATGGCTGCTGTGTTAGAAGGATCCCTAGAAGGAAGCAAGCATGCAATGTTAAAACACATGCACATCAATTCAGGAATGTAGATTCTACAAAATGACAAGAACTATAAACTTAGAAACAGATAAACAGAATAGAATGGAGGAACTAATCTTATAAACAATTGATTATTATAAATCAATCATCCTCCTGCGCACATCCGGCAACCCAAAGACATTGGGAGTCCTAACAATTTGAAGGCATAAGAAGCTAGCTAGTCATGCCCTTCGGAAAAAGTTCCCCAAATCAATAGATGTTACCACACGTGTGACACATATTCTCTGAATCGTAAAAGGAAAACAGAACATCCAGGTTGCATTTTGTGAATTCATTACATACTGCAAACTTACTCGTACTCGTAAGTAACATACCTGATCGTCAACTGGCACCATTGAAGGTTCTGTTTTGTCCAAAAGATCTTCAGAAGAATCCACTGTACGTTTCTTTTTGTCCGTGTGACCGTCAGAATCAGAAAGTCCGTTTAAAGTTCGTTTTTCTTTGGCCATTTCAACCTCAACTACATGAAATAATCCCAAGCATTATAACATCATTAAAAATATCCACTATAATCAATTCATTGGCGTAAACTAAAAATCAAAAATGGCAAAGTCTAGTAAAAAAAATGCTCAACTTTTTATAAGAAAAACCCCCATTTCATCTTCTAAATCATGTAAATAAGATTGGTCTTTAATTTAAAGTAGTTGAAATTAAATTTAAACTGTCTTATACTGCAAACCAATAAAGACATCAATAAAAACCACAAATATAGAGTTCCTCAGGGATGGCAGATGCTGTTCTGACAGACCACCAAAAGAAGTTCTTCCCTGAACTTTTATAACATCTCTGAACTAAATCTGGTTCCGTGCAAAAAAATGCTAGAATTATTAATGATGACGAGCAGCATTTTAACGAGAAACTTCTTTGACGGAGAACTGGGTCACCTGCCTGAGCTGGTTAGTAGAGTAGACAATTTACAAATTAAGGGTGATACATTGAGATTATAAGGAGAGAATTGTCTTACACTCTAGGTGGTTGGAAGGCTACAATGGAAGGTCGTATTTCATGCGGTGGTCTGGGAGTTGTGACGTGATAAGAACAACAAGATCCTCTAGGACAAAATCGCTACAGTGGAGAAGGTTATTTCCAAATTTTGCATCACCAAGAACACTCGCTTAAATGATCTCATGTTTAACTGATAATGCAGTCATTTTTCCTTGATGTCATGTATTATTTTTGGTCACAAGCTTTAATGCTAACACTGCTTTCGACATCAATTATCACTATAAATTACTCAAAAGAACATATAACTGTAATCCCAAAACCAGATATGCGGTAATAATCAAATCTTGCTCATGTTGCACGGATGGGTATTACAAATATACAAGTGTAACTAAAGCAGCAGAAGCACAAATTTTATGTTTTTTTCTTCTCCATATAGTGTACGTGTTTGGGTATATGCCGATTTTTCTTTTCCAACATCTATAATTTTCAACAATTAACCCCTACCAATATATATCACAATGAGGGGCATTGTATCAGGTCATTAATTACTCAAACAATATGTGTGTATACATAATAAAGATAATGTTGTACCTCAGTACCTACCTGAATCATCAACAAGATTGTGAGGAAGCAAAGGCTGAGAAACACTCATCAATTTGTCAGGAGCTGCTTTAACTGATTTAGACTTGTAAGCATACTTTCTATTTTGAAACCAATTCCAAACTTGTTTTGGTAAAACAATAATCTTTCCATTTGATGATCGTTCAAGGGAATTAGTAAATTGATTAGCAAAAGTAGATGTAACTTCACTAGTTGGAATTACCCCATTGTTTGATTCTTGAAAACATGCTTCCATCTCAGCAACCTCAGAGGCTGTAAAGCGGATGGCAGGTCCTCCACTACGAGGTGGAATTACCACAAATTTTTTTTTTTGTAGATATCAGCTGAGCTCAGTTGGTAATACCTTTGGGCGATGATGCCAGAGTTCTAGGTTCAATCACAAGGCAGTGCATTTTTGAGTTACTGATCTCGTTGAAAAGGTTTTCCTAGAAAGGACCTATGAATACATTGAGCTTATAATCCCTGTTAGCACCCAGACCAACTAGAAAATCTGCACATCTATTAGTTTCTCTATAGATATGCTTCACTATAACAAGTTGAAGCACCCTCCGTGGAGGTTCAAACACTTCATTAATGTAGGTCATTTTTTAGAGAGTAGGTCATATTGGCTATCCAATGCTTGCTTCGAGTCCGAGCAAATCATTAGCCCGTGTGTAGCCCCTGTCCTGTGCAATCTGCAGTCCCACTGCAATGCCAGACTCTAAAAAATGATTGCCCTCATGGTTTCGAATTGAAAGTTTGACTGAGCAACAACAACACTCAATTAAAATTTGAAAAAGTGTTAGTACCTTGATAGAAGATTGGGATCGAATTAAGTCTACTTTTTCCTAGTTGGTAATCAGCTGTATTAAGAGGGAGGCAAATTTCTCTGCAGATTTTTGTGCTGGTAAAGGAATTCATCTTGCTTAGCTTAAGGGTTTTCTTTGAAATGTGTCATCCCTCCTAGCAGGCAAAGCATGGAAGAAAAGTCTAGACAACAAGATCTTTTGCGTAATAGAAAAACTGAAGTTTTTTCTTTCTATAATTTTTGGATTACTCAAACTTCCAGAGAAATTTGAATGAAGATGGAATTTCTTCAAATAGGTTTGAGCATGGCAATCGGTGTTACATGAAAAATCTGCAAAATTCTTCAATTTCAGTAATATAGACAACAAATACGCAGTAAAAAGTAGACAACAAATGCGCAATAAAAAGGAAAACATATACGAAGCACCAAATGTATTTACAGTATACATTTAAGAATCCAAAGAAAACAATAGCACTAATATATCTTTACTAACAACCACAAAGACAAAGGACCATTTGAAGAGTGCTCTCCTTTTCAATTCCACATTCTGCCAAAGTGTGATCGTTTTGAAGCTGTCCCGCCCTACCATATGTGAGCCTTTGTTGTTGAGTAGGAACTCCTTCTCTCTCTTCTATCATCTCTTTTACATCTTCAATGAGATCAGAACTATCTACTTGAAGTGTAATTATTTTACCTCGAAGCGTCCTAACAAAAATTTGCATGCCACAGGTCAAATCCAATGTTTGTCCGTCAGCAATATTTAAGGTCATACATAATTGCATGTCAGCATTGTCGTATGGAAGAAGCGAAAATTTGAACAATATGACACAAGTGATAATGGGAACCATTCATTATGTTTGATTTCTTCAATTCAGAAGATTCAGTTCTCAGATAACTTAATGGATTGTGTTTGATTTCTTCACTTCTAACTAGTCCTTTTTTAATCTTTGATTTTCTATTTCCTATTCATATCCTAATTAGACATGGCTATGTCATCTTTTTCTAAAACCCTAGATGATCACCTATAATACGGATTGATCGAATAAAATCAAACAATCTAGCTAGTACATTAACCGGTAATCTTAAAAGTGCAATCATACATTAATTATGTTAATTAGCATGTTAAAGGCAAGGGTGATACTAAATATTATAAATAAAAAAATAACGTGATGACTGCGGGTTCGAATGAATATGTATTTAAGAGAATCGGGTTTGCTATCCAAAAAGGACTTGCTGCGCAGTTTGTAGCGCGTTTGTCCTCTACTTTTGTGTAATTCGTTGAGCTTATCGATAAAATTTGGTTTTTATAAAAAAATAAATAACTATCAAAACTTATTAGTCATACCGGATCTTCAACAAGCTCTGCTAGAAACGGTTTTTGTTCATCGACAACATCTTCAACAACAGGCTCCATAGGAGGTTTCTTTTTGTTCAAAGGAGCTTTAGATGGTGTTCTTGTACTCTTTCTTTTTGCCATGATCAATGAAGAACCTGTACGTAAAGAGATAGAGAGGGACTTCAGATGGTTGTATACTTGTACCTTGTACGTATTACTAGCTCTATGGATTGCCCTTTATATACATACAACATTACAACAATCTCCTACACAGTTTGGGAGTTTCCTTAACACGCCCAATGGGCTGGTTTTTAAGCCCATGTATACATGTCTCCTTAGCACCATGTATACCAGTGGTGCTATTGCTGTATGCGGTCACTCAATGTTCATGTCAGTGGTGCTATTGCTGTATGGGAGTACACTCGACAGCAAAGATCGCAACAGTCCTAAGAATCCTGACGCTTACATTGTCATTTATAATCGAAGTCTGGATTTATATTATTTGATCCAAAATATTATGTACTAATGTAGAAGAAACAAGAAAAAGATGAATGTTGGTGGGTAGTGAGGCATGTCACTGCCAGGGTGCAAGGGGTTGCTGTCTGCGAACCAGCAGATTCTCGATCATGAATTTCGGTGGCAAAAAGATAATGGATCTAGATCTAGTCGCTGAAACCGGCACTCGGTTGTTTGACATTAATTTTGTGACATTGGATGTCCATGGTTATCTCGCCTTGAGTTCATTGTTAGGAAAACCAAGTTGTACGCGCATCGTCCCGAGTCTGTGTCCTCGCGTCCTTTTGTCAAAAGTGAGTTTTTGGGTTTAGGACGTACGTACCTAGTTAGGGCGTTCGTACGTCCAAGCAGGCAGCGAACTTTTACAGTGTGGGGACGTACGAACGTTGTTTCGACGTACGTACGTCCAAAGTGGATTTCAGCAATTCCGGCCCATTTTGTGTGTCTTCCAACCCTAACTATATATAGGGTTTCTCTACCAAAGAACAATTAGTTCTTTGGCCGTCCAATTCATCTAGTCTTAGAGTTTGTTTAGGTTTTGGTTTAGGTTGTTTTGGTGATTGAACTCATCTTCTTCTTCCCCATTCATCTTCTTCATCCTTATTGAATAGTGATTTAGCTTCGAGTCTTCTTGTGTGTTCATCAAGTATCCTTGTGTGTTCATCAAGGAACTCTGGTGTAAGCTTGTTACATAGATCGGCTTCGAGTCTTCTTGTGTGTTCATCAAGAAGTCGAGTGTCTTGTGCGTACATCAAGGTACTCCGGTGAAGTCAAGGTGTTAGAGATAACCAGGAGTGTCAACTCGCAGTGATTGCAGGTAGTTGATAGGTTTGTAAATCTCTTTTCATCTAGTGGATTTATTTGTTGTCGTGAGGACAACCGTGGACGTTTCCCATATTGGGTTTTACCACGTTCAAAATTTCTGTGAGTTATTTACTTTCTGCGTATAGCTTGATTTGGTTGAATTTTGAACTGTTAGATTAGCACTATTTGTATTTCTCAGTCGCACACCTTATAGTTCGATTTTTTTTTTCCTGTATTCTACCGGTGTTCGCTATGATTTTCTACAAAAGCATTCACAGCCCTAAAAAAATATATCAGACATATAGGCTACATATACTCTTGCACCCCCATACTCAGTCCTTTCAAATTACATATACACAAAAAGTAGGTAAATTAAAGCTATAAAATTCCATTAAATCGATGTAATATATTAAATATAAATAAAAAAAATATCTAAGACTATCAAAACTTATTTTAGTCATACCGGATCTTCAACAGGCTCTGCCTCTGCCGCCTGTGACGATTGTTGTTCATCGACAACAACAACATCTTCAACAAGAGGCTCCATAGGAGGTTTCTTTTTGTTTAAAAGGGCTTTAGATGGTGCTGTAGTAATCTTTCTTTTGTTCATGATCAATAAATAAGAACTACAAACTACATAAAAGATTATAATAATATGAGAAAATGTGTTTCGTCACTATTTTTTGGGGGTAAATTTGCTCATCGTCACCACTTTATTTTTTATTTGCATTTCGTCACCCTTCTGTCTTAGCTTCGTGAATTTTAATGGTAAACTCAACTTTGATCTGGTCAAACTGTTATCACACAATAAAGACTTAGGTTTTTTTTTCTCTATTTTCTTCTTGTCGTTGTTGTTCTTCATTTCGTTATTTTTTGATATTTTAATTTATTGAAGCTCGATCTCAGTCAACGTATATTTGAATCAGTCAACTAATGGTTGACTTGGTCAACTAATAAGGTTGAGACGGGATGGTGACTAAACGCAAATAAAAAATAAAGTGGTGACGCTGTACAAATACACCCTTGGTGACATGTGTCCAAAAATCTCTAATAATAGACATATAGAAAGATGAAGAATATTTCAAGTGAAATGCATAGACATATAGAAAGATGAAGAATAAAGAGAAGAGTTTTAGTGCAACTTAAATACCTGATATGAAGAAGAAGCTGAGAGATCAGATTGAACAAACTGCTGGAGTTGTATTAAGTTGTGTTAACTTCCAACACATGTCAGGCACCAAACAAGAAAAAGTTCTTTCAGGCCCATATGTAAATGTTGGATATTAAAGCCTTAAATCTAGGCCCATGTGTAGTTTCCCGCTATTTTGTTTTTGTTTTTTCAAATGGGCATCTTAAATTAAAGTATATGTAGTGAGGGGCTACCGGCCGGAGGGATAGAGTGGATGATCGATTGTGGAACTTGTAAAGAATTACAGAAAGCACAGAGTGGAAGATCGACGTCAGGAAGAGTGGTTGGGAAGAAAAATAAAGTGGATGAAGAAGACATTTGGCAAATGGAGATTGAGCTCTATTATTACTAATGTGAATGTTTATCATGTATCAGTCAAATGGTTCATTTGGAGCTGGCTAGGAGGAAACGAAACGGGGAATATTCACTTTTAGGAACTGGTCTGCGACTGGATCTATCTTGACACCTTGACAGTGATGTACTTTGTTTACGTAGTACTGTGATGTTTCTTCGGCTTTGTGAAATATCTTTCACAATCTGAAAACTTGTAACCTTTGCCAGTTTCCAATAAAGTGTTATTTATCAAGGAAAAAAAAAAGAATAAATAAAAGTGCACATAAAAAAACCCAGAGGTTATTTTTATTCTTCGGAAACCCCGCCTGCATCACCATTCAATATTTCTTGGCCCGCTATTAATTCATGGTGGTACCGTAGAAATTAAAATACTTTATTCGATATATGGTCAATCCACAGGGATCCCAAATTGTGGGATGAGAGGCCAGATCGAAGAGTTTATCCCAGAGAGATTTACTAACAGTCCTATCAATTTCACCGGCCTATTAAGAGTTCAAGTATATTCTTTTCAGCTCCAGGAGAAGAGAAGCATTTGTCGATCCCCGGATATTATTTGGCACCATAGTTGTTGAATTTTATTTATTGCCAACCTCTTGTACTGGTTTGACTAGGAAACTCCTGGAGGGGGAGAATTATTAGACATGACAGGAGGTTTTGGACTTGCTGTCAAGAAAAAAAAGTACACTACTACTAGTCTTCTTCCTACATCTCATTTTGTCAAATTTGATTCATCGATGTATGAATCAAATTTGTATTTAGATGTCACTATTTATATATAAATATAAGAGAACAAAAACAAATTAAAGAGCCAAGTTTCTCAGACAAGCAGTTGTAGCTAGCTAATTCTGCGAAAACTTTTATGCACATATATATAGTATATGCTGTTAACTAGAAAATGTTAGAAAGTCGGATTGTGTTCTCCAGATACCGTATATAGCTAGTTCAATCTTTCATCCCTACATTAGTATCATCCGGACTTCCAAGCCTTAACATAGAGATACAAAGACAACATTGATTTTGAAGTAGCAAGGGAAGTAGTACTTACTTATACAGTGCCATAAGATCGAATCCTTGAGTTTACTAGCTATATGATAAAACAGTAGAACATATTTACTTAGAAAGTAGGCAAAACCGACTAACCGGACATGATAAACAGCTTTTTATGGAACCAAATCCTAACTTTTAGGTAACTAAAGGTCCTGAAATCGGGATTAGCTGCTTATCAAAACCAAACGATAGTTTTAACCAAGTCGCAAATTGTAGCACCCATGACCTTCTCCATGGTGTGCTCCACGGCTGGATATACCCGTTAAGGTATCATCGTCTTCGTAGTAAGGAACTTCACCTCTAGCTTGCTATAATCAAAATATTAACAAGTTTGTTTAGGAAAAATACATGATATGGAAGTAAATAAATTTGAACTTCAATTCTTGGTAATGCATGCCACATAATTTAAAGAAAAAAAATCACCAATTATTAAGAAATACTCACAAGTTCATGGACCAGATATGTGTTTGTTTCTTGCAAGTTCCTTACCTGCATTTGCATAAAATTCCCAAAATCAGAATTAGTTTTCTAACAACAGAAAAATGCACCATGGATCCTTCATCCTTCACTGGGAATGGGGATTGAAATTTGGATATATGGTCCAATTCTTCAAAGGATAGTTACTCCTCCTAAGCGAATTATATAGTACTATATATATATATATGCATATCTTTAGACAAAATACGCGATGTCCATCTCTGCATTGATCAAAGTACACTGTTTAATAACCTTTAATGTACAGAACTAACCATTTAAAATCAACAAGGATTAACAATCTAATATTTTGTGGAGTTGACAAACTCACAACAGTAGTCATATAGTTGCAGAAATAGGCCGGCCAGGTATGGATCTAGCATTTGACAAATTTTCCATTGGCCCTGATCCGGTAAAAGCAAAAAAAAAAAAAAAAAATCCAAGCACATCGGTGTACTTCATTCTCAGGTTGAGTCGTTATATTAGGGCTGATGTCGTCAGTCAGTTCGCAGGGTACCATGAAAAATATTTTTGAGTACCTTCAACATTCTGTACTAATTAATGGACCAGATCTAATTCAACAAAAGGTCTATTTGGAGAAAGCTATATATATATTTGTCTCTAATTTGTCCAATGACTTTGCACTGAGTACGCAATAGTTTGCGGTCTTAATTTGCAGTTAGAAGAAGTCTTGTTGAAATTTTACATTTTCCTTGAGATTTAAGCAATTAATCAACATTATTCTCGGCTTCTCGCAGTATTGAAAGAAAATGAGGATGTAAAAATATCTTTTCATGTTAACAACAAGCATAAGGTGAATGCATGTACACTTACTTTCTTCTTAGAGGTTTCAGTCTGAGTAGCAATTTTGTGATACTGTTATACACACAAGATCGAAGATCACACTAATTAGCAAAATATATAAAACTAAAAAATAAATATAATTAAATCTGATCTATAGCAAAGATACTAACTAAATAAAAGTATTAATTCATGTACACCTTTCGTTCACGAACGGCGTTCACTGACTCATCTAGATCTTGCTCAAGACTGCACAATTCATTGAAACTCATATCATCAAGACTTTCTACTCCAATCCTTTCCCTATATTATCACATATCACCACAAAACATCAACACCATATATTATTTATCATTACTACAACCAAAGCTACAAATAATTATCTTAGCTATATATGTAGAAATTAATTACCCAATTTGTTTGCGGAGTCTCGTGTTAATCTCTAGCTGCTTCTTCATTTTCTCTTGCATTTTCTGCCAAAAAAAACCCTCCATAATTAACAAAAGTAATTAAACATATGAAAATTTAAACGCGCTTAAATGAATGGATGGATTCATCATATTCATCAACCTCATAATGTGAGTTCCAAATATCAATCCCGGTAACCTGTTGATACTGATTGTATACCTGCTTTGTTCTGGAAGAAAAAAAATCATAAAATCTAGGGTTTTGATATTATCATATAAGAGAATTTCACAAAACATAGTATTATGGAAGTAATAAAAGATCGATTTATTTACGTGGTGGAATGACTAGTGAACTCAGATAAATTTCCAGAACCAGAAAACATGATAAGAGAAACTTGAGCATCACAAAGAACAGTGAGTTCTTTAGCTTTCTTAACAAGTCCACTTCTTCTTTTAGAATAAGTAACTTGTCTATTGGTTATGTTTTCAATCCTTTTGATTTCAATCTTACCTCTTCCCATCTCTCTTCTCTTCTTCTTCTTCTTCTTCACAATGAACTTCTCAGTTCTCAAGAATGAACATGAAAGATATATAATAGAGATGAGAAGAAGAAAGAAAGTATGACAAAACCAAATATAGAAAGAGGACCAGAAGCTTTCAATACCTATAAATGGAGTTAAACTGGTGAATTACTCAAGGATGTAACATGTTGGTGTTTTTTTCTTGAAAGGACTACCATTGAACTATAAATCCTCTCGTGACTTTTGTCAGTTTATCATCATGTATATGATGTATCTATAAAATATCCAAAGGGTTTAATGATGCATATATGTTGCAGTAGTAGTTCTATAGAGATTCTGAATCCAATACACAAAGAAATAAAAACTATAGGTTAAGTTATGATTCTCTTTTATCTCTTCATAAAATTATCCAAGGGGTTTAGAGTTGTATATGTTGCAGTAGTTGTGAAAAGATATTCTGAATCACTCAAATGAAATTTAAATTCACAGTAGTGTACACTGTACAGTATATAGTGGAATTTATCTTGGTATTGTAGCAGATATTTTGATTTGAATTGAAGGTGAGTGATAATTGCATTTGACAATCATGTGATGCTGATGGCACTGGCAGTTAATAGGACTAACATACTAAAAGCTTTGTTACGTTAGGCCGGTCTAAAATAGAATTCCTTTATCGCGCAAAATTTTCGGGGAATTGTCGGGGAATTTCCATGAATGATATCATATGAATGGAGGAGCCTAAGCTATATATATGTACCAGCAGAAGGTCTACTATCCCATCATTACCAATGGTTCATCTAATCATAATTTCGTAATTATTGTTAGGGTCGTTATCAGCGCAAACCTGCTGCCCAGTAGTACTTTTTCCCCTATCGATAGATCTGGGGAGCGAAAAATTAACCAATTGATGTAAGCATCCCAATCGTTCTTTTTCTTTGGAAAAATATATTGTATGATACCGTCAAAAAATAATTAATTGCATTGTGAGACATGACAACAACCTAGTCCTTCATTCTAAAGCCTTGTCATATATAATAAATGAATTCCCGCAATTCAATTTAAGTTGTCTATGTACCAAGGTCAGTTTAAATTTGAATTCAGGAGATATTTTTCCCAAACTGTTAGTTTGACGTAAAAGTGGACAGCAGCCATTATGTATCTGACAAGACACATTGATTCAAGTTCTTTATTTTGGTCATGTCATATCTTCAATTTCTGTCATGCATTCGCATAAAAATGATTTGAGGATGATCGCTCCTGGTTCACGAATGTGGCCTGGTCAGATCAGAAATTCAGTACGTTTCCATCATTCTACAAAGCTATATATCTTCGTTAGCAGTATAACTGTATAAGCTATGTTGTTGAGAACTTGAGATCCTAATCAAGAATTGGAAAGTTATTGCCGTATTCAGAAATTTCGACTAGGCCTGAACTTTTTCTAAATGTATTTTGCCTGGTTTGAGGGAGTACTGCATGTTGGTATGTATGAAAAGAGAAATGCTAGCAGGACCGCAGGGTCTTGCTTGAAGAGGACCGCCTCACTGGGAACATGCCACGTATAGGTAGGAAACTGGGTTAAGGGATTAGTAGGTTAATACTAAAGGAGAGAAAAAATTGGAGAAATAAAAAAATAAATAGCAATGTGATGACGGCGGGTTCCAATGAATATGTATTTCGTAGGATTGGTTTTGCTATTCAAAAAGGGCTTGCAGCAAAGTTAGTAGTGCGATTGTCCTCTACTTTTGTGTAATTCTTTGAGCTTATCACTCAATTCAATTGGATCTCCCTTGCAGCCCATTGAATTGAGCTTATCACTCAATTCAATGGGCTTGCAGCGCAATTCAATTGGATCTTCCAACAGAGTATTAAAACAAAGCAATTCTCCCATTTTATAGATCCTATTCTAATTAATACTTCTAAAATTACGTTAGCAAGTAAAATAATTGACAATTGTTGTTGGAGTTTGATCAATTGTAATGTTGAGGTTTCGATTAATTCTAATGATAAAAGTTTAATACTGTATTTTTCATATTTTTCTTTCTCCCTTTCTCTCTCTATCTTGAGTTAACCGGTTGATCGCTTAGCCCATTTCCCCATATCAACGTGGCAAGTTCCCAATGAGGCGGTCCTCTTCAAGCAGGACCGGGCAGTCCTGCTAGCATTAATAGTATAGGAGGGGATCATGGTATTTCATGGTATGCTTGTAGGAGAGTCTTAGAGCATATATATTTGATGCTTACAACCTGCTATATATATTGATATAATTTCTAAGAAGCATACATGATCGACACAGTCTAATATAATCCGACCTGTACATTCATGTAATTGATTTATATCGTATAATATGTGAGCCACTCGCTGATGAAGTTAGGGTGGAACACTTAAAGACGGTCCTTGAAAGAGTTGCCGAGTGTATACAAGTATATATACAACCCTGCAAATACTTAGTGATCAGATATTTCCCCTGCACCGCATCCTGCATCCTTGGCGCGCATATTAATTACACAAAAACAAATACGCTGTTAATTATATGCAACACCCAGATACACAATTACACATTATGGTTTTTTCTACTGGGTAGAACTGGAACAATTAATGCTATGGTGCAACTCTTCCACGGCTAGCGCTCCTACGTGATTTATTGATCGACAATCCAAACTTTTGAGAAGTAATTAGTATACTGTTTAATTTAATGTATAGCTAGAACTAAACATTCAAAATCAACATCAGTTATATTAACAATATAAAATTTTGTGGACTTGATAAACTGATAATAGTACTAATATAGTTTCGGAAATGGGCTAATTTTGGACTTAGCATTCAACATCAATTACATGCTGTTCAGAGGGGCACTGCATCAGTTATATCTGCTGATGATGATGGACCACAAGAAGGTTGTGCTCAAAATCTTGCCCCATGAGGCATAACAGTAGGTGCAAGCAATTAGGGTAGAACCCTTAAAGGAAGTCCTTCAATTCAAAGAGTTGCAGAGTGTGTGCATCAGTACCTACACTAACTGCCAACCATTTCAAACTACAGAGTACAGAAATGTGAGCATAAATATATAGCCTGATGGAGTGAGAGTGGTGCCGATCCCTTGCTGAAAAATTCACTTGAATAAATTGATTTTACGGTGAATTAGAGATACTCATGCATGTCTAGCTAGTGAGAGAGAATGATATATGATTTAACTTGGACCTACATACATATCTATATATAGGTAGACTGGTACGTAGTTGAGTAGGCTTGTGCTAAGGGACTTTTATCATTCAGCTAAAAATGGTTCGACCTCAACTAGCTAGTTGCATTAACTTTCATTCCTTCAACTTGTTGATTAATTATGCAGTAGCAGATCGAATGTGAGAATTGAAGATAGTATTATTGATCGGCGAAAGGTCATTGAAGATATCACAAACATAATTTTATTAGTTGATGACTATATATATGCAGCTGAAATGCGGCACCAACATTAATTTTGAGAAATGACGAAAGGTTCCATGGAAATTAACTTCATCTTGCTTGTCTCAGTTTCAGCTTAAAAATAATTATGGTTACTTTGAAGCTTCCACTGTACCCAAGATGGAGACAACACTGGACTCATCTCAAACTCCAAGAATTCATCAGCATTCATCTGATCACGGTTACTACATCTTTCAAATTCTCCGGGGGTCATCTTTGAACTGCAGATAACTACTCTAGTATCATTTTTTGTGTTATGTTCTTCTGAGATAATCTTGACTCTCCATCCCTTGAAAGTTCCATCCATACTTGCACTAAAGAGCAAGAATCCCATCACAACATTCTCTGCCAAAATGGACGCTGTCAAACATTGAACAGGCCCAAGGTGACCGTTTAACACAGCTAGACATTCATGAATCCTACTCCCTTTTTCTCTCCTCCATACTCTTATAGTAGTATCTTCTGAACCACTAAATATCACCCTTTCAATCACTGCTAAGCAAAGAACACCAAATCGATGACCTTGTAGAAATCCTCCATGATTGAACCTACCCGAAGTATTCTCCTTCTCCCAAAAATTTATAAAGCCGTCTGAAGAGGCAGAGTAAAGATAGTAGCCATTAAAAGAAGAGCTTAAGGCTATGGCATTCACAGGTGTTTGTCGAAACTTGAGTGTCATAGTGAGTATATGTGAGTTTTCTCCATAGACTCTTCTCCATATCTTAACAGACCCATCTGATGAGCAAGTGAAAACAAAGCCATCTTCTTGGTTCACCACAATTGCATTTATAGTGTCGTTGTGTGCTTTAAACGAATCAATACATCTTTGATCCGATACTGTCCATGTCTTTACCGTTTTGTCCCATGAGCCAGTGTACAATAGTCCTTCGGTGTGGTAGTAAGCAAGGCATGAGATACAATCTTGATGTCGTAAGTTCTTCTTTCTAAAGACAAAGTCAAATGACTTGTGTCGAGGTATCACAGAGAGCTTCTTTGCACAGAAATTATCCGAGTTACCTGCTGTCACGTTCCATACACGAACTCTATGGTCTTGGTGTGCAGTGAAAATCACGTTGCCAAAGACTGCTATAGCACGGACATTTCCTGAGTTTGCTTTGAGATATCCACGTTCGATGAAATCTGGTTGCCTCCATACACGAATGTGATTACTCTCAGTACCAGTAATGACATTGCCTTGCAATACTGCAATTGACAAGATATTTCCCTGATCATGACGGCGTAAAGAGGTAACACATTGGTAGAGAAGAGTTTGGGAAGGTGATGAGGAATGAAAGGAGGTGTGTGTCCATGGCGTCTGAGGGGAAGATAAAGGGGTCAATGTTGAAGCTGCAGGACTGAAGTGACGAGGATCGTCATCAGGTTCAGACTTCTTATGAGGATGTATATGGAAAGAAAGACATCGAGATACTTCCATGGTGTTTTACTCTTCTTTGACCAAGTTTAATAGTGATGAACTATTTCTATATGATTCCATGAGGTTAGTGCACGCAGTTTTTACTTGAGCTAGCTTATGGATTTGCATTTATACTGAAGCCAAAAGAAACACCTCCATGAATTTTGTAACACTTCCAACTTCCAAGACGACTAAGCTCTCCATTAAAGATCGACTCACGTACATTTGTACTTATATTGATATAAATATTGATCACACAGTACATTTCAAATGGTTCATTACTTAGTGTAAGGACCACACTCCACAGTACTCCACACTATGATGACAAACCACAAATTTAGGAAGGAAGATACAATGGTGGTAGATAGCTTGAGGTGTGCGCATGTTTATTAGTTGATCTACGCAGTTACAACTACCTACTGTATATATATATATGACACTTGCATTTATAAATTGATGGGAGATATGATTGTTACCGAGCAAAACTATAGCTAACTTCTCCATGCCATATTATACTTGTTGGACCTATCTCAACTCCCAAGTGACAGTACTATACTGCAGCTTGATTGTTATATAGAAATGGATTTGGTATCTTGCATTGAACTTTTGGTTATAGTTGTTAATTTTGGCAATTGGCTTTTCAAGCAAGTATATACAATGGTTGGAATTGAAGTTGGAACACATTCATTGAGGTGGTAGATTGGTAGTGTAATTATATTCTCTGATATTAGATGGCCATTGTGATTCATTGTGGGAAAAAAATGGTGCAGAAAGAAATGGTGTGACATGATTTCAATTGTTGCATGCATCAACATCTTCATCATTCCAATTTCAAAGTCGAAGAAAAACCTAGCTACTTTGCATTCAAATATGTTCTATATAGACACTTGTTCATTAAATTTCAAGGCCCTAGGGTTACATTTGAAAGTATAGGTGAAAATATTGGTAATATTTGTGAATATTCGACGAATATATCTGTTTTACAAATCGGATATATGAAAATTCGTGAATATCCAATAAAATTTTGTATGTGGTTTTATTTTTAGTGTTTCGGATATATCTGGGGTTTTTTTTCCTTCCAGAAATCAGATATCCACAAAAAATCGGCATTTTCAACAATCGTTGAAACTATATCCCCAAGGGTGGCGAAAATATATATAACCTATATGCGAAAAAATAAAGGGGGGCAAATGCTTATATTCTTACCAAAAACATAACTATTAATGGGAGGTGGATTTGGGGGTGGGGTGGATAAATCCACCTCCAAACTCTGGTGTTAGTTTCCCAATGGGAAGGTGGGGGAAGCCACCAACATGCCACTAAGGTGGGGAGGCTCACCTTGGAGGCCACCTTCTCTTGATGATTCAGACGACACTCTTAATGTCGTGTGCTCGTGTCAACAACCAAACGGCAGTCCTCATGTTGTGCGTTTAGTCAAACATCTTATACGGTAGTTATTATGTCATTCACATATTTTATAAAGCTAAAAATCTAAACCGACTGAAAATAAAAGAAGAAAACAGAAACAGAGTTCAAAGAGAAAAAACAGATCAATTTATTTTTGAAATGGTTTTTGTTGTTCTTCTTCATTGCTCCATCTACCAGATTCCGGGAAAAGAGAGGGTATTAATGGAAGAGATTTGTGTGGTGTGACTAATATCTCCAAAAAAAAAAATGGTTGTGTTTGGTTCGCGAAATCTAAATTCTAGGAAAACTAAGGGTAGAACAGACAATAGTAGGAGAGAAAGTCGGAGGAGCGATCGAAAATGAGAGAAAAAGAGTACAACTTAGAAGGGATTCTAATAAGAGATCGTAACTTACCATAATTGTCCCGATCAGCTATGAAAACTAGTTACCTTTTTTAAAACATGGAAACCAAATTCTGTAACTTCCTTATAATAAGTCGGAATCTGTTTTCGGATATCTTCTCCTAACTTTTAGGGATTTTAGTCATGTTTTCTAGGAATCTGAATTCCTTCTAACCAAACACAGCTATATATATATATATATATATATACACTTTTTATTTTCATTTCCAATATAATTTTTTGTTCGTAAAACAAAATTTTCATATCAAAATAAAATATAAACTTCTATTTTTAAATATAATAAATGGCGGGCATATTATGCGCTCTACAAACTGGGCCGGACCCCTAATATTTTCCACAAGAGACTAATCATTTCTACCCACATCAGTTCAAAACCAGCCCAAAACACTGAGTTAGTTCAGTGAGTCAGTCATACTTCCGAATTCCGAGTTCGAAAAAATTCCACATATTCCCGCCACCATTTTACTTCCCTTTCTTCTTCTCTTCTCAACATCTTTCAAAGGTCTCTCTCTTCATTGTTTCGATTTAGGGTTTTTTTTCTTCGCTTTCATCTTCGTCTTCATTTTTTTCCCAATTTCGAATTTTTTTTTTTTTTTTGAATTTAGGGTTTAATGTTTAGTTTCGATGAACTTGAATTACTTAGTTAACAAATTAAGTAGAATTAAATTAGTATATAAACTTCATTTTCTTGATTAATTTCACTTCAAATCTCTAAGTGTTTGTGATTTGTGTTTCATTGTAAAAGAATCTTACAAGTTGTAGTTAGGCTAGGTTTTCGACAATAATATGACGACGACAACGATGATGGAGACTTCTTCAGCTAGGTATGAATTTCAACCTTTCTTTTCAATATATGATTTTTTGGGGGGAATTCTTGAAACCTTGGTCGCTTAAGTCCATCTCCATCTTCTGATTAGAAGAAGCATTGTATTTTATGCTACTGTTGGACTTCAATTACGGTTAAATTCAACAACACTTTTAAATACAATAAATCCAATAACATTTTTAATACAAAGTTCGACAATATGACGACAGAGTCTTTTTCGGGTAGGTATGAATTTCAACTTTTTTTACAATATGATTTTTGGGGAAAATCTGAAAATTTGGTTGCGAAAGCTTTTTTTTTTTTTTTATTTATGTTGAAAAGTGATTAGAAGAAGCATTATCGTGCTACAAAGTACAAACGACTTGTATACAAAGTTTGGAACCTACAATAAATCCGATGTACGATGTTTTTTCAAAGTACGAGGTTTAACTCGTAGAAAAATTGGAAAAAAAAAGCTTTAAAATTTAAAGATTTGAGTATACTAAATATTATTTAGTAGATACACTCATCTGTCTCTACAGTCCTAGAAGTGTGCATTGTTGGGAAAGAGGCTTTCATTTTTTTAATAATGACAAGGTCTTTCAGGGAAGATGCAAGTAACACTCTTCGGGTGCTTGTTGCAACTGATTGTCATCTGGGTTATATGGAAAAGGATGAGGTACGGAGAGTTGATTCGTTTCAAGCATTTGAGGAGATATGCTCAATAGCAGAGCAAAAACAGGTTTTATTCTTATTTCTTTTTAATCAATGAAATCCTTACTTGTTGACGCACTATGATGGTTCTCTGTATATCCTGAACTTCTTGAAATTAAAGGGTTCTCATTGTAGTATCCCATTCGCGGTCCTATTTCTCGTTTAGTTATTCTCTTATTGGAAAGGTTAACACAAGACGAGAATTATATTTGTACGTATAGTTTGCGCACCTTAATTGATACATGTGTTTGAATAAGGTATCTACACACAAGGCCACAACATCATCATTCATGTGCTTATTTTTTCCCACGTATAATCACTCTTATAGAGCATTCCTAATGTTTTTCTTTGTGGTTTTTCCCTTGTGTTTGATTGAAATGACTGAGGATTCAAACCATTTTAATTGTTGTAGCTTTTATATCTCCCCTGCTACTGCTTCTAGTTCCTACTGCTTCTAGGTGCCACTGTCATATCTCTACTAAGATGTTACCAGCTTATATTTGGGCATGTGATGTCACAAATAATCATTTTAAGGAGCGATATAGTAACTTTCTTTTTTTTTGTTACGAATGCAGGTAGACTTGTTGCTTCTTGGCGGTGATCTTTTCCATGAGAATAAGCCTTCCAGATCAACCTTAGTGAAGACCATTGAGATCCTCCGGCGATATTGTCTTAATGATCAACCAGTTCAGTTCCAAGTTGTTAGTGATCAAACAGTGAACTTTGCAAACAGGTAAGGTTTTTGAATTTCTTTGCCTTTCTCTAGATAGGTCAGGAAGTATAATTTCCGATAATGCAAATGCAACGTTAAGACTAAACTATTGTTGAGTGTTTGTTCTTATTTATGTTAAGATATTCTTTATTGAGGAATTTATTTGACTAGGTATGTCAACTCGAGTGTGTGAAAGGAGTTGGGAGATGGTTTAAGTGAAGTTACTCATATGGATTTGTGCTTCTTTTGGTCTCCCTTAAACCTCTCATCTCTCTGAGAACTCTTTCAAATTTTCTTTTAAAATGGAGGAAAGACACCTAAAGTGGGACATTATAATTTCTCTTAAAATGAAAGGCAAAGCACAATGTAATAGTTTTTTTTTTTTTTGGATAAGTCGAAATTTTATTAATATCCAAAAAGATACAAGAGTTTTAGTAATGTCCTCAGTGATTGACAAAATTGTTTTTTCAGTAATAGTGAAACTTGAGAGAGGGGATAAACAGTATAACAGGCATTTGCAAAGTAAGATAGAAGTTTAGATGGAAGTTATTATCTGGCTAATTGGTTTGATTTGCTTTTATAATGTCAAGATCATGTATTACACCCTTTTAAATTTGTTTTTGTGATTTCCATTCATGCTTCAGAATCATTCAACTTTTAGTAAGATGTCAAATCAGAATAGATCCTTTCTTTTTTTTTTTGCTAGCAAAAAATGATAAATCTTTTCAAGATTTGTAAATGTGTACTTTACATTTGTAGGTTTGGTCATGTGAACTATGAAGATCCCCACTTCAATGTTGGCTTGCCAGTATTCAGTATTCATGGAAACCATGATGACCCCGCAGGAGTGGTATGATAATTGGCTATATATTCACTATCATTATGTATATTCAATTATCTCTTGTTTCTTTAATTCTGGATGCATATGTCTTGTTTATATGTAGCTTGTTAAAATTATGATTTACCAATGTGTATCTCAACATATGTCTATTTTCTTTAGGGGTATTTAGACTTTGAGACACCTAATAATAAGGGTATTAGGTCTTGGTCTGATTTAATGATGTAATTAGGTTTTGGGGCACCCTTCTGTCTGTTGACTAGTATGACTGTTTGTTGACTGGTTTGACTAGTTTAATTTTTGAAAATAGCGAAACTACCCTTACATGTGTAAACCACATGAGAATGATGTAATTGGTTTGATCGAATCTAATAACCATTGATTAAATCAAATTAGTTTTGATCGAATCTAATGGCTAAGAATTGTCCATGTGTTATTCCTAGATCTAACCCTAAAAACATATTATCACTTATGCAGAATTCATTTTCTCTCTCTCACCACTTCGAGAAACCATTAACAAAATTTCTTCTCTCACTGAACAATCTCTATCTCTCTCACCACTTTGAGTTCAAAAGATAGGTTTTTTCATGCAAAACCCTTTCTTACTAATTCTTTTTCTTCTCTATGGGATTACCAATTATTCAATCCCAAATTTTATACAGTTTTATGGTCCCAAAATCCCTAACTTATTCGAGTTATTTAACTTGGGATGTTAACTGTATGTACTTTTAAATCATTAGGTTACATCAATTTTGTTGATTTATGTTGTTCAAATGATTTTATAACTTAATTTCATGCCGAATTACTAGTAATTAGGTTTAATCATGAATAAAAATTTGGGATTTTGCTGCTAAACCCTAATTAACTGTACTTAACTGGTTAAAAATTGGGGATTGTCTAATAGACGCTAATTAATCGTATTTAATTATAATTAATTAGTTAAAATTGGGGATTTTGGCAGCAACCCTAATTATTTGTACTTAAACCATACATTGAGAATGTTAGGGCCTTCTTTTAATGCTAAAATTGGGGATATTACCTTGTAATACACAACAATTTATGTTAATTTAATTACCACTTCTAATACAGAGTACTTATCTTTGTATTCTTAGTTGGAACTTTAAACTGTGAAGATTGCTGCACTTCCACAATTGATGAAGGATTGTATATATTATTTGTCGTAATAGAACTTGAGATGATTATATTGTGGTAATAAAACCTGAGATGATTATATTGTTGATGTAGATGGTAGTTGTAGTGGTGGTGGTGAGTTTGAGAGCTAGTTATCATGAATAGAAGATGTACACCAACGACTATTTTCTATGTTTGACATGTGTCTGTTAAGAGTTTCAAACTTAAGTGGAACATGTGACTACCAGTCTACCACAGGACTTTAGGGGTATTTTGGCAATTTTTAAATATGTTTTATCTTGACCAAAGTCAACAAACGGTCAGACAAATCAACTGTTAGTCTTGACAGAAGGGTGCCCCAAAACCTAATTACATCATTAAATCAGACCAGAACCTAATACCCCTATTATTAGGTGTCCCAAAGTCTAAATACCCCTTTTCTTTAATTATGGCTACATATGTCTTTCCTATGGATATCTTTGTTGATGATTCTTTTCACTATCTTTGTTGTTGTTGATGATTCTCTTCATTGTGTATGTAGTTTTGGACGAGTATCATAGACTTTGTAGAGTTATCTGTTGATTTTATATGTTTTTTAAGCTCGAATACTTACGTACAAATGTATAATGTGTGGATTTCTCGAGGAATATATCACTCTAAAGTTTAGAGTCTAAAGATACATATAAAAGACGTGCTTTATATGACAGAGTAGAAAATGCTGATTGGCCATACTAGATTTAGATGCGTCATCTACTAAAGCAATAAAATGATCTTCATGTTATTATGCACTTAAACTTCCAACTTCAGCTTAAAAAGCCAAGAATGTTACTTTAGCCTGTTTACTTGTCCAAATTAAATTATTCTATAGTAGAGCATTATTCTTGCCGATGTAGTAATAAATTGTATGAACATCCTAGTGGTTAGTATGTAAGGTGTGAAACAATTGCATTTTGCTGCATTTTGGTTGCTCATTGAACCATAACACCAAAATAAGGTCATTGAAGATGTTTGATATTTTTCATGTACTCTCTTCTGACAGGACAATCTTTCTGCAATCGATATCCTTTCCGCCTGCAATCTTGTGAACTATTTTGGAAAAATGGTACTTGGGGGATCAGGTGTCGGACAGATCACTCTCTGCCCTATTCTCATCCGCAAGGTTTTTCAGATTTGGACTTGTAAAATTAATTATGCTGATTCACTACAAGTCGAAACCTATATTCTGTTTATTATTCACAGGGTTCAACATCTGTTGCTTTATATGGCCTTGGAAACATTAGAGATGAACGGCTAAATAGAATGTTTCAGGTATATCTAGTTTGATGTTTGGAAGAGTTTGTTGTTCAAATTTAAAGAAATGGCTTTTATGGTTCTATGGAGGTTTATTCAATTTACTATTTGATATCATCAGACACCACATGCTGTGCAATGGATGAGGCCTGAAGCTCAAGAAGTTTGTCAAGTGTCTGACTGGTTCAACATTCTTGTGCTCCATCAGAATAGGTCAGGCATTGGCTTTAGAAATTTTTGGAATACTACTTTCTCAAATTTTCTTGTTTCAGTAACGGAAGTAAATGGATCATGAAGTACTAGAATCTGGAAACAACAATTCCAGCAGTTTACGGCTTTGTAGTAGGAAAATTTAAAATTGTTGATTAGATCACCAATTAGTAACAAATAAAAGTGCCCTGTAGAGTCAAGTCAAATCCGAAGAACGCTATAAATGAGCATTTCCTTCCTCGCTTCCTCGACTTCATAGTTTGGGGGCATGAACACGAGTGCCTTGTTGATCCACAGGTGCGTCTCATACCTTTTTCAGTCTCAAATAATCATTATCTTTTCGTTTGGTGCTGTAAGTTTTGTTGTATTGTCTGAATCAAGGTGTTTCTTATTGTTACCTTCTAATTATAACAGGAAGTTCCGGGGATGGGATTTCATATTACTCAACCAGGGTCATCTGTCGCAACATCTTTGATTGATGGTGAAGCAAAGCCTAAGCATGTTCTTCTCTTGGAAATTAAGGTTGTGTTTAGTGCAAATTTCTCCCACTTTTGTGGTTTGTTTGTATGGTCTGTGTTCGTATGCATGCACACTTTTGTCACAGTCTAACCTTTTTATTTGAGTTCCGGTTTAGTATATTGATACTTCGCTCGTGCAGGGAAACCAATATCGTCCAACCAAGATACCCTTGAAGTCAGTGAGACCATTCGAATATGCTGAGGTAAAAAAAAAAATTAATTATTCATGTTCATTCATTGGTGTCTTTTTAATCACTCCTTAATGTCCACACTATAGGTTGTACTGAAGGACGAAGCTGACATTGATCCTAATGATCAAGCATCGGTTCTAGAGCATTTGGACAAAGTGGTAAATCCTTTTTATTCAGATTTAAAATTTATCATCGTTTTAAACCTCTGTACCTTTTGTTTGGATTGACAAATTACCCCTGATTAAAACATATTATGTTGGTGACAAATTGCACTTGAGGCGCAAAGGCCTCCTAACACCTGAGGAGCAAGAGAGGTGGGGGGACATACAATCCTGATCGAAGCAAGTATAATATATTTAAATACATGACACCAAGTGTACAATAAAACTGACATGAATGATTTCCAGCATGACGAAAAGCTTAAGATTCCTTTTTCTTTCTTTCTTTCTTTTTTTTTTAATTTTGCATGTATGGCCATGTGTACTATATACTGGTCGCAGAATTGGTAGGGAAATAAAGCAAACTACTGCTTTGCAGCAAAATAGAGAAGAAGAAACTAAATGGACAATAGTTAAATAGAAAGCAGTTTTAACTAGCGTCAAAAACTAAATTCCTATATATAGAATATCTAGTGAGCAAGCAGCATAAGATGAAAGAAGAATATGCAGCAGCAACAACAATAGAAGGAAATGAGAATAAAAAGAAGAAAGAGAAGAATAAACTTAAAAAAGTAGAAAAAAGAAAGAAAAAAGGAAAATAAAACTTACTGGACAAAAACAACAACAGAAATCAAAGTACCTGGATGGAAATGCAAGAAACAGTAATTTTTCACTTTTTTGTGTCTTGGAGAAACTTGCAAACTACTGACAACAAAAAAATGGAATGGAAATTGTAATTAAACAATTTATCAGACTTAAGTGGATCATAAGTCATTGAGAAGAACTTCTACATTCATGGCTTGCACTAAGTCGTTCACGAGCGCTTGAGTCAGACTGAGAAAAAGGCTAGAAAAGCTTAGGGAGTTTGGAAAGATGCCCCACCTGCACACCTTTGAGGCAGTACAGGTTGCCTCGCCTTGCTCTGATGACGACAACACTACTTACAATTTCTATCTTACTAAGTCTTATTTGCTCTAGGTCAGCAGCCTTATTGAAGAGGCTAGAATGAAAGATGCTGATAGGTCAGAGCCCAGGCTTCCATTAATCAGGATAAAGGTAATGCATGTCCTTACTTAGTTGTATTTTCTTTTATCTTATTTTATTGAGTCTTAAATTAAGGAACTCCTGCTTGATTGGCCCATACGTTCAGTTGATTGGTCCAAATATTATCTTGCTGTGCCTATCAAATGAGAGAAAAAGAATCATCTAAAGAACCTTGAGTTCTTAGTGAACTTTTTCTTTGATCAGTTAAAAATGTCAGTTATTTCGTTTTTTTTGTTAAATTAAACAGTGACCAAACATCTCGATGGAAATTTCTCCCAAATTCTTATGACTAGCCAAATGGAATCAAACTTACATGCTTCAGTAGTTGCAGAAAGCAGCAAAACCTTGCCCTTACTGTCTTGACTCGTGACTTTTGAGCGCATATAAATCCAGAAACTAATTAGAGAAAAAAAATAATTAAACAATAGTTTGGATTTGTCACCCGAAGGGTCAAAGTAAAATTATTATCATGGCAAATAACAATGTGAGTATACATGAATGATATTGTGTAATTAATACTGTAGTACAGACTAGATCAGAATACCATTAATTGCAACGTTTTGATAAATATTTCTTGAGTGAACTTTTCTTTTATAGCAAAGGCTATAAAAGAAAATACTTTTCATATATATATATCATAATTCATTTTGTGGAACTGGAATTACAATCGTAAACTTTAGTGTGTGACTTGACAGGTAGATTACTCAGGATTCATGACAATAAATCCTCAAAGGTTTGGGCAGAAGTATGTTGGAAAGGTACCTCCCTTTGCCTTTTAGCATACTAGGAATGTGTTGTATCTATGTTGATGTTTCTTGAGTAATTTTTGTGAAAGTCAGTGATTTTTACTTGATTGTGTAGGTTGCAAATCCGCAAGACATCCTTATTTTCTCAAAGGCTGCTAAAAAACGTCAATCTGCTGAAGGTAACTTAAATAATCTTTTGGTCTGTTAGTGATTTGCTTCATTTACCTAATCATCTTGCATCACTAAAGTTGCAATTTTCTGATGGATATAGCAATGCATGAGAAAAATATTTTTTTTTCTACGGGGTATGGCGTTGTCCAAAGTATTGTATAATGTATGTAGAACCGAGACACATAAGTTGAGAATTAAATCCTAGTTTGTTTACAAGTAATTTGTCCACGCATTGTTCACTCTAGTCTGGCTTGCTCTTCAACAAATTTAGTAAATCCTGGTAATTAGATAAGATATGAATGAGATTTTCTTAAATGTGAAATTTATGGCGGTTAAGTGTAATTCTTGTTCATCTTTTCATTTCTTCCTCTCCCCATAGTATGAATTTAGAAGACCCAACATTTTTTGTGTGGCTAGGTAAGCTATCTTTTTATTATAAAAATCATAAGTGTACCAAGATTTTGTTTTCAGCTAAGTAAAAATTTATTCATAAGGATAGTTTACAAAGCTAAAGTGGAGTCCAGTGAGGGAGGACCTCACCGAGCTTATGCAGCATTACAAACGTACCAAGATGTTAGGAAGGCTTAGTCTACTCCCTTCCCTACATTTACTAATGTATTTGGTTAGCTTTTTAATTGACCCTAGACTATATTCGTTCAGACTGCTTTTATCTCCATACACTCCAATCTCTTTCCGTGATGGTACCCTTCCCCTTGCGAAACATTTCCATTCCCCGACTTTGTGAACCTTCCAAATAGGGTAGATAATTATTTTCTAATGGCAAAAGCTATTCTCTTACTTTTTACAAGTTTATTTGCCTGTCCTTTTGTAATGCAGTTACCAAAAGGAGAAATGAACAATATTGATTCATTTTCTAAACCTACTAGACATATGTAGACAGTGTTCAGTTAATTTAGTTTGGCAGTACATGCTTTGAAATTTCAAAGGTTGTTTGGTATTTATTATGTACATTTGTTGTTTTAAACTGTTTGTTCTATGATGGTGATTGTGTTATTTCTCCTTTTTGTTGTAGGTAAGATCGAGGATTCTGAACGGCTTCGTCCAGAAGAACTAAATCAACAAAATATTGAGGCCCTAGTTGCTGAGAGCAATTTGGTATTAGTTCTAAACTTTTGTGCCTCATGATATTCTTGATGTTCATGGGTTCCTTAAGTTACCCTTAAAAGGCATGCCGGTGATCCCGTTAGACTATATTTTATGCATTTAAAAAGATAAAGGTTACTTTTAAATTTTAATTATGATTGCCTTCTTGTTTTCACCGCTTCATTTGCCAAAACCTAACTATATAGTAATTCTTTTGTTTTGGTTGAAGTGAGGTGCACATCTTTGTGAAAACCATGTGGCTTTAGATTTTAGCAATCATATAAGCTCATTTTATTCATTGTTTATATCCAAAATATGAAACTCTAGGAAATGCATGTTGGATATGCTTTTAGTGGATAATAACCTAAATTTATATCCATCATTTGGAGAACTTTTAAATAGATACCTTTATGGGTGGCTGTTTACCATGATGTTTGGAGAAATATTCGCGCATTTTAAACAGTATGGAACTATATTGTTCAGAAATTTTGTGCATAAGATCACATGTAAGTGTATGGCATGTTTTACATAAAAAATGGAATAGAAGTTGAGAAGGATTTGCTTCAAAGTGACCACTGATTGGATGAGGAGATGATGCAATATGCTGCATGTGCCTTTAATAGTAGTTTATTTTTTATTTCACTTGAAATATAGGAGGTGTATAACTTTGCCGCTGAAAATTATAATATTCTTTTGATGTGAGCTTTTGTCGATCTTATTTGTATGTTTCTTGAAATCAAGTTTTGCACATGGCAACATAAAACTAATAAAACATGATATGCACAAATTTACTTGCAAACGTGTACTGCTTACTGTTTTTTCATCTTGAATCTTTATATATAATCCAGATATAGTGGCTATATTATATTTTTCCATGGCAAGCTAGAAACTAAAGCAATATAGCGGGAGCTTTATACCACTCTCCAGCTGTATAATGGGTGCGAAATTAATCCAGAAGATTTCGCTGTGCAACACCATTTCTAACATATTAAATACATGGCCAGCAAGACAAGTTTAAATGTATAGCATGAAGATGTTTTAGGAATGGTTCAAATTAACAAGGAATAGTTTAACCTTTTTAATAAAGTGTTTGTGAAAGAAAATAAGGGAATAAGAGTCAAAATATGAGAAAGGCCCAAAGCAGAAGAATCATCGACTAAAGTGCTAAAGTGAAGCACAGCAAGAAAAAACTTTTTTTTTGTACCAGCTTGTACTATAAAGGCTAGAAATGAGATGTGCACTTTGTCAAGCTTGAGGTTTATACCTTTGTTGGTCAGTGTGTAAACCATCTTCTGTCACCCCCATAAAACAAAGAAAAGAAATGGCTTAGCACCTAAACCTTGCCGCAAGATGTGGTTCTCAACAATTTTTTGGGCACTGGTTAATACAAATAACATGATGGTTTACTGCACAAAGCTGCTTAGCTATAGTATTTGGTTTATTCTTTATCGTCTTTTATTTTCCTTCCTGGATCAGTCTTATTATACCTTTCTAGCCATCTTCATCTGAATCCCTCAGAATGCATTTACTTTCCAAGAGCTAGCCAGTTTAAATGGAAATATTTACTGGATTCATTAGAAGTCAGATATTGTCTTATCTGTTAGAATGTTTGTATATTTTTCATACTGTATCAATTAGTGAAAACTGAAATACCGTAAATGATTATTGTAACATTAGTTTGCACGCCATAATCATGGTTTCTGGTCTTTCTCATTAATCTTTCTTTCGCAGAAAATGGAAATCCTCCCTGTCAACGATTTAAGTGTTGCATTGCATGATTTTGTTAACAAAGATGATAAAACGGCTTTCTACTCTTGCTTGAAGTACAATCTCGAGGAAACTCGTGTAAGCACTTTTACATACATTTTCTTTAAAAAATATGGCAGATAGGTTGTCAAAAATTTCACTATGTTTATTACAAATTTGTTTCTTTCACAGAATAAGATTTCTCATCAGTCAGATACTCTGAAGTTTGAAGAGGAAGATATAATTGTTAAAGTTGGGGAGTGCATGCAGGCAAGAACCTTATAAGTTCGAATGTTTGTCTCTCTACAAGTTAGATTATATGATCTATAATTCGGCTATCTCTATCTTTCCAGGAACGTGTAAAAGAAAGGTCCACCCGCTCGAAGGAAGACACACCTTTTTCATTTGCTTCACAGAGCTTACAGGTGATGGATCTGACACCTAGTTACAGATCTTCAGTCTACGAAACTGCTTGGTATCTTCATTGTTTAATATACCATTTTCAACCCCTGATTATAATATCATGTAGAACACAAGAAGTAAAAGTACAGCGGGACTTGGTAGTTCAAATTCGTTTAGTGATGATGAAGAGACTGCTCATATCGTCTCAAGTTCAAAACCGGCTGCCAGGGGCAGTAAAGGGTCATCTGCAGGGTTTATATCTTCTCATGACGCTCCTGAACAAAATAAAAGTAAAGCTTCCACAAGGGGTCGGGGCAGAGGAAGGGGCAGAGGCAGAGCTTCTGGTGGCTTGAAACAAACAACTCTTGATGCAACTATGGGCACCCGTCGATCGGGAAGGTAGGTGTCTACAATGTAATTTTATGGTACCCACCTATAGTATTTCGGTAACTCGATAGCTATTTTAAAAAGGAAGAAGAAATGGCAAATTTAAGTACCGTCCTTTCATCGATAGGGTAGACATAAATATTCTTCTGATAAGAGTAGTTAAGGATCTTTAACAGATACATTCTTGTGTTTGCTATTTAGGAATCATATTCTTCTCTGTAAATGTTGAAGTCGTCGTATAAGTTATTTGTTTATCAGAAACTTTGCAGTGATTAAATAAATTATGTTTGCACAAGATGTGAGTTTGAGTTTAAATTCTAATAATGCAAGAGCCTTCTTTTTACATTTGTGAATAGTCAAACAATAAAATGAATAAATGATGATATAGGTGTTTTTCTAATGTTTATACAAACAATTTGTCAAAACAATGAAACTTTATCTAATGTTCTTTGTCATTTAATTTGAAACTCCTGTATATCGTCTACGTTTTCAGTTATTTGTATAGGTAAAAAGTATAGGCCGTGGGCCTCATAAGGTACACATTGGGTTTAACAGCTTACATTATAACTTGAAGGTCAACATTCTAGTAGTGGTGTTTGATCATACTCAAATGGACCTTTCAACTTTGACTGTTTGTCTGATTTAGTTTTACAGAAAGCATTGCTGTAAAGATGGTACTTGCACATGCATACACGAAATTTCGGGGGCATTAAGCAGATGAATACTTTGCTGCACTGCTCTTTTTCATTGCATCTCAACCTCACCCTCTATTGTTGAATTTAGGTCTGCCTCAGTCCGCAGTATTACAATTGACGAAGAAAATATTGCTTCGTCTAGCGATGAAGTGGAGGAATTTGATGCAAATAAAGATGTGGTAAGATTTACCTTTGTATTCTTTTTGTTGCTTTGGTTGAGTCGTTGAGAAGTTGAACTAGCTGCAGTGGTAACTTTCACAAAACCATTGTTCACACACCTTGTTGTTTTAAACATTGCAAAACCATTAATTTAGGTCTAAAAAAATCCACAATTTTATTATTTCAAGTTCTGTTGTCAAGCTTGCAATTAACATTTCCTAGTTATTATCTGCTCTTGGATTAATGTTTGCATTATTATTGTAATTTTTTTGTTGGTTAGGAGGACAGTCTCCCAGGTACAAGAAATAAGAGAGCAGCTCCAAGTGCCTCTCCGTCGTTACCATCTAAAAGGGGAAGGAAATCAGATACCTCTTCAATCCACCAAAGGTTTATGAATGATGATGACGACGACGACGATGACGATGATGACATGGCAAGTAGATTGAAGAAGGTCCAGCCCCGTGTAAGTGATGCTCATTCAGTATCATAACTTCTGTTTCATATTCTGGTTCTAGCATAATGCATAGATAAATCACCTATATCTTTTTTTAAGTTTTAGTTTTTCCTCCTTCCTACTTAAACTTAAGTGTGCGCTTTTTAGTATTAAAGCCGTTGATATCATAACTCCAATGCAGATTTCATTATTTGGCATATTGCGATCTAATTATGATCTATATATACCTTTGTGGCTGAAAACATTTAGTGACACCATCATTTCTGATTCTTAGTATGAGCATAGTTTCATATAAGAGATATGTATGCATCTGAATGTTCTCCAGTGCACAATTTTAAGTTTGTAAATGCCTTCAGTTTCTTATTAGTTGTGCAAGTATAGACAATTCTTGTATGACTACCACTTCTCTTTTGTCAAGAGCTTGGGAGTCATTTTCATTTGTTCACACACTAACAGAAAAAATGACTATTATCCACTTTTTGCAGGTTACGCGAAATTATGGTGCCATACGGAAGTGAAGACCACCCACCCACTGGAATTCTATACCTTGTGTTCCAATATCTGAAGATAACAATTTATCCTACCTCATCTTATACGGAAATCTCCAGTGCACAGTTTGCGGCTTCTTGATTTTGTAAAAGATTGCAAGAATGTAATGTAATTGTTGCACAAGTGTTTGTTTTCTTATAATTGCTTGTTTCTTCTTCTTAGCTTGGTGGTAGTATCGTCGAATACAAGATTAGCAATCATATGACCGCAATACAAGATTAGAAGGGTACTACTTGTGTCTGTCTCACACCATGACCGATCTACTCTGATCGGATCTCTTTTACAAATTGAAAAGTCCAACATGTGTGATATTGTATTAATGCAAAGTTGCACCTCTCAAGTTTGACACTGAAATTGCAAATTATTTTGAAACAAAAATCACTACTTCAGTACCCTGGCCGATCTCGAAGCACGGTTTCAGGATATGGAAACATAGGGTGCGTTAGTGCATACCATATTTCCAATATTTTTTTACATTGGTATGGCCAAAGTATAAGCAAGGCGTAGTAGTTGCAAAAGGGCAGTTCCAAACATCTACCCCAACCCAGGCAACAAGTTTTGAGCCACTCATGGGCCTTTATTCCCCGAGAGGCACATATATTCTTGAATAAAGCGAAGAAAAAAAATTCAGAGCTGCAACAGATGACAGCCCAAGATACACTCAAGAAGTTTCACTTTCAGCAACATATATTCATTTTATATCAGTAATGGGGATTACATACATCAAACTACACCATCACCCTTATACCAAACTCCTCGTGAAATGCAACTATTAGCATTGATACTCACAAGTCACAAGCACCACAACAAAATTATCAAAACTAAACAGAATCTCGCAGCTTGAGAAACCAAATTTAAAAGAGAGGCACATGTTGGAACAAAACTGACAGACTACACTACTACAGCATGTTCGAACCCAAAATCTGAGACAATTAATATGCCTCTGTAAGCTATTGCCTGATTGAGATTATCAAAGTTATACGCCAATTTACAGTATATACACGCTTTGACTGTGGCATTACCGGAAGTAATACCTCTGAACCACATTCTTGGGATTTGTTTTTCTTGAGTTGACTTCTACCTGCAGGGACAAAAATATATGAGATGAAGGGAAATAAGATGTGACGATCAACAACACACTGTAAATCAAAATGTTATATTACACCAACTAAGAGTACATATTTTGATAAAACAATAAAACATATGCAATCAATGGAAAATACCAACTCTCTATCTACATTCAGAATATCTACAAAATATTGGCATCAGTTGACATGGATGTTCATGTCTTCTTCACCCAAAAGTTCATTGTAAAAATTGTGATCCAAAAACTGGGTATTGGATTGCTTAAATCCACATACACAGAAAATCCTGCTACTGGATTCAGGATTCACTGATCCACATTAAGATATCTGGAGTTGATAAATTATACCAAAATTTTTATGAACTAATAAAATCAGATTAATGGCTGGAGACTAATAATTAGATTTAACTGGATATTAATATTCCATGCAGCAAAAGATTTTACACCTTTCTTGTGATATCCTCTATTTACCTTATTAAAGTTAACAGTTAGAATGAATGGGTGGACTAACAAAAATTATGAGAAAAATATACCTGAAGCAACATTTTCAAGAGCTTGGTTCTATCATCTACTATGGTGGATAGATAAGGACAATATAATCAAAGCCTGACATATAAATGGTACTAGAGCAAATGCAATCTACTTACACAAAAAATTTATACCAAAAGAAGGAGAGAGAAGAAGAAAGATAGCAGAATGAGAGATGTCCATTGCTATATGATGCTAAATGTCAGCAGTCAGCACTAACGAGTTACAAAGTTCTTACTAAACCCTTACGCATACCAAGAAATCAAAGTTGGTATCAACCTTAGCCTCTAACTCGGGATATTATCCAACATTGTACCTGGTCCTAGCACTCATGTTATGGATAGAATGATGTCGTTGGCAGGTTTAGATTTTCATGAAACCATGCATCTACGTGTTGACTAGATTAATTGGGAGTGAAAGAACAAAACAACGACTTAGCGATCGTACATGTTTCTACATTGTTCAGTTGGAATGAACTAAAGGAAAAAAATTCATACCTTGGCATCTAATACTTCGTTTTCCTTTCCCAATAAACTGTGCTTGGAGACGTTATGAGTAAATGTGCTCCCACTATTATTTTCTTTGCCTGCAATTTTCTGACTTAACACACCGCGTTTTACAGCATTCTCTTTTTTGGTATTGACAAGAGACTCCTTAACTTTTGGACCATTGGTATAGGAATTTCGTATATGCAAAGGTTTTCTACCCTCAGACTGATAAGATACCTGCAGAATGAATTTACGAATTCATTAATTATTGCTTTTACTTCTGACACTAATAATGTATCAAAATGAACTTAAAATTACTAGTTATTACCTTTATTTTTGACGTTTCCTGGCCGAGTGATCTCCAAGCAGTGGCTTTCTCTTCCTTTTCGGGATTGAAACTGAGGACCTGACGTTGTCTAGCACATGTTTCATTCACCTTTTTTGCTTCATCTTTGTTGTGTTTGGTGGGCTGATCACCTTTTGTGACTTCCATACTCTCTGGGGTTCTGCTTTTGTTCTCCATGGCTATAAGCATTGCATTCTTGAAGTTGCCTCCAGAGTTAGTTGTTGAACCTACACTGGACTTGCTGGAAGAAGACTTACGGTCTTTTGACTGTCTCTTGTCCAGCACCTCAACTCTTCGTGGTTGTCTAGTTACATAGCTCCTTCTACTCATCCTGATAGCTGATAACAAACCATTTGTCTGACCAAATATTTGTTGAGAGAAGTCTGACACTGTATGTGACTCGTGTAAAATACTTTCACTCCCGGTACTAGCTTTCAATTTCAAATAGCTTTCACCAGAGCTTGGTTTAAGTTTTGGAGAATGAGACAAGTTATGTCTGGTGGAGTTTCCACAGCCTACAAAACTTGCAGGCATTCTTGAAGTGCATTCTGAATCTCCAAGGCTGGAATTTGATTGGGGGGCATTGGATGTAATGGTGTTTGAGGTCCTCGAATCTACAAGGCTAAGTTTATTTTTTAGGGTGTCAGGTCTACTGGTGCTGTTGGAATCCCTCAAGCAAGGTTTAATTCTGCCAGTTATTGGGTCCCTAGTATCGTTTGAAGTGTATTTGACCAAGCTTGTTTTTGGGTTCTGTATAATTTTTGGATTTTTAAGGTTGGGATTTCTGTGGAGCGAAATAGGTCTTGTTGTGTCAAATACACTGTCTTTACTCACTGACTTTCCTTTCAATCTTGACGTACATTTTGGATTTCCAGAGCTGTTTTTAATTTTGGGCTTAACTTCTTGAGAAGAACTGGAGACCACAATTGCACCTTTTGCTCCAAAACTCTTAATTGGATGGTTCTTCCCCAATGAAACATCAGGTTTATCCGCTCTCCAGTTCCTGCTCTTGTAATGATTTCCTCTTGATTTTGAAACTGACGGTGGAAGCCCAGGAGAAGATAGCTCAAGTAATTCAGCATCTGACTTTACCTTACCTTCAGCCAAGAAGTGATGTGATGACAACTGATGAAACCTGAAATAAATAACGCAGCTAAAGCTTGAACCTTAATGGCATCAATCAAACAAATCCATAATAGCTCAATAAAGAAAGGTTGAGATGATGCTCACGGGTGGACAACTTCAAACCAACTAGCATTGCTGCAAAGAAAGAAAAGAGAATAACGGGTGTCAACTGTCAAACAAACACAATTTGATTCTAATAATCGACGAGAAAACCATGTATCTCTAAACTCACATGTCTTGGTCAATGGACTTAGACTCTACAATGAGATCTACCCACATTGGTGCATCAATTTCTTCCTGTAAAAAAAATTCGGCAAGGGGGTCCTTTAGCATAATCTCAAATCCCACTTTTCAAAAATGTTAACTAGAAACTCTAATGGAACCGTGAAATTCTAAAAATGATTCTGACAACAACAATGCTTTTCAGTGCAAGTACAATCCAAAGGGACTTCCATGTAATGAAAACTATAAGACATGAAATAAATCAACATAAAACAAGCCCAAAAATTGCTTACGAAGCGAATGAATCAAACATTAATTAGCAGCTAAATGAAGACAACCCTATAAAAAATTAATCTAATGAAAGCCTAAAATTCTAAAAATGATTTTGCCAACAACTATGGTTTCAGTGCAAGTGCAATCCAAAGGGATTTCAACATAAAATTTGGTTACGAAGCGAATGAATCAAGCATTGATTAGCAGTTGAATGAAGGCAACTCTATAGGAAATTCCAAAAATGATTCTGTCAACAACAATGATTTTCAGTGCAAGTGCAATCCAAAACGGATTTTGATGTAATGAAAACTATAAGAAATGAATCAAGCATTGTCCAACAGCTAAATGATGCCCAAATCAGATAAAAAAAAAAACCTCTAATGCAATCAGATACCACAAATTCAACAATACCATTTACCAGCTAAACAATCCAACTAAAGTAATCAAGAAACTACAAGAAACCCATTATTCCAGAAATCAAATTGAACAAAACCCAATTTTCAAAATCAAAAAAAAAAAAACACAAAACACAAAACAGAAAAATCAAGAAATGGGTATTTAAGAAACTACAAGAAAACATCAAATTAAGAAAAGGGGTGTTACCAGAAATGCCCAATGATCATCAATGGCTTCAGTAGTAGTACTACTACTTAGTTTTCTTTGAGAATTTTTACTTCCATTACTACCAACATTCTTCTTCTTGCTTTGAAACCCTCTACCATTCTTCAACTCCATTGTCCTTCTTCTTCTTCTTCTTCTTCTCTCTCTCTCTCTCTCTCTCTTTCTTTCTCTCTGTGAATTTCTTTAATGAATGTGGAATGCTTAGAATTTATCTGGACCGTTGAAATGGATTCTAGAAAGAAGCATTTTATTTGATGATTTGATTCGATATTTTATTGACACGTGTCTATATTAGTTGTATAACTTATTTATTTACTTGCGAGTGTAGTAGATATAAAATTCCTATTTCTGAAACTTGACCGTTAAAGGAGGAATTCAAAATTAATGGAATGGCCTCATTAATAGTGGGCTTGGACTTTGAATGTCCAAAATTTGTAAATGGAGATCAATATTGATGTTTTTCAATTTTTATGTAGAAAAATGAAGGGAAATCATATCGCCACCCTGCCTATTTACTAAGAGTTATCCCCAAAATTTAAGAGCCACCCGAAAACCACCTTATAATATACAACAATTATCAAACTGTAGTTATCTCTTTTTCTCATTTTCGTCTTGCATACAATACCTAAGATCTGAATAGACTAAGTTCATATTCTAAGAATATGAATTGCAGCCAACTTAATAATTATTTATAGATTAATTATATTATTAAAATCAAAAAATTAAAAATCATTGGAATTCTAATTTTGTAGTTTAGATTGGCCTTAATGATGAAAAAAGTTAGAAACCATATGCTAAGAGACCAAAACATGTATTCTTCTTCTTTATTCATTTGTTTTTTAATTGATTTTATTCTCACCCTTTTTTTTTTTTTGCCAACAAAGACGGACAAACCAACAAAATTGATGTAATTATAGTCTAATCTAGTACGAATTCGAGACCCAAGTTAAAACAACAAGGTTGTTGAAATTTATTCTATTCCGGGTGGCTCTTAGTTGTTTAGTGTTTAAGGTGCAGATAATTTTTAGTGGGTTGCTTTTAAGATATGGGATAGCTCTTAGTAAAGAGCAGGGTGTCAGTATGATTTCCCAAAATTAAATGGATTATGTGTAGGTAAGGTTATTATGGCGTAAATAATCTTGGGTTCAAATTTGATTTGACCTAATTATTGCTTAGGGTTTTAGAGGTTCCGAATTCAATCTTAGGAATGCTCTATGTCCCAACTAAGTGTAATCTTGACAAAAATTCATAAAAATAGATTGAAAATCACTGATTGTGTTATTTTAGAAGAGACTTGTGCGTTGTAATATTATAAGATTTTGTCCTGACTCGTACCAAAAGTATCGCACACCATACCACTCAATAATATCAATATTATCCCCCATTAAATATCCATTAGTAAAAAATTTTGGATTAGAGTCCACCGTGTAGGACCAATCCAAACTAGGAGGTACTACAATACTTCAAATAAAACAAACCACATATGTTGTCATTCATGGATCTACATTGTTTTTTTTAAGTGTTATGGTTTCTTATAAAATTGGACCAGAGCATTCCCAATGCAAGGTGCATTTGGAAGGTGGGGTGGATGAATCCACCTTTTTCTTATAAATATTGTCTCAAACGAAGGTGAATTTGAAGAAGTGGGAACCCACAGGTGGATTTTAAGGTGGGAGAATCGACCTTGAAATCCACCTTGTAGAAAAGAAATGGACGACATGTCACATGTCGTCCTATTATTTTTCAAGTTTTATAAGTGTTTTAAAACTTTTGGACTCTCGGACGGCATGTCACATGTCGTCTCCCTATTATTTTTGGCAAAAACAAAAAAATGGGATGACATATCACATACTCACATACCGTCCGAATTTTTCTAAAAATCCACTTTCTATTATAAATAGTCCACCTTCCCTAGGAACTTTTCATCTTGTAAAATTTCACTTTTAAGTCAACAAGGTGAATTTATCCTAGTAGCGCATATGTGGTGCATATATGGAGATCGATAAATCCACTCTGCATTGGGAATGCTTTAATTTGGTGAAGAGTGGATGTCAGAAGCTTCAAAAAAATATACAACTAACACATAATCATTTTTCAATTATGGTAGAATCATTTTTTATGTTTCTAAAATTTGTTCTAAATTTAGAACATCTCTCGGTACGAAATTAAATAAAAATAAATAAATAGAACACCACATTAGAGATAAAAACAAATAAAAGAATCTAACTTTTCTTTCTATAGTCTGATGCGGCACAAACATGGAGGGGATAACATGCACACCAGTTAGAGATTAAATTCCGAGGTCCTTCAATTTGACGGAGTTGGATTATACGATGTCAATCCTATCACAATTTCGCGCACAACCAATATGTTAATCATTCACCAATCACCATCAAAGTGTACTCACGGTCCATCGGATGGTTAACTATGTGGGCACATGTTGGGAAATTGCAAGATGATGGTAAAATCACGCACATTGTGTGAATAGTCCCTAAAGAACTGAGATGGACCACCTATCACACAAACTCAACCAACTAGTAAAGTAGTAAACAGCAAAGATTGTACTAGTAAAAAAGAAAAGAGATTTTTGGACATACCCCCTATTTGAAAGTCGAAATTTGAGATACCCTATTTCAAGATGAGGTGTTATCTTAGCCCCACCATAAAATTAACCTACGGTTGTAAATCTTTTCTGTCTTGAAATTGGGGTATCTCAATTTCGAAACGAGGGGTCAATAAGTCATTTAAATTGATCAAAAAATGGCCTGATTAGTGATAGCTAATTGGTAATTTACTATAACTATACAATGAACATGGCTATAACCCAAAACATCAAACTCAAACCCACAAAAATCCCATGTTAACTGATTTACCTTCCAATGTTAACTAAATCCTCACCGGAAAATATTACATACCCACCGGAGCTCCGATATCAATCTCAATCATATTTTCTTCTTCAACATGATAATCAAAACATCTTTTACCATCTAATGGTATTTCAATTAATCCACCATCTTTATAATCATCTTCTTCTTGATCCCACCTGAAACAAATATTTTCCGGTGAATCCCATCTTTCCATTGCCGGAAAATCACCATCCGACGACGATGAACTCCCTGTATCAGATTCTGGATAATATAGTGATAATGAGACTATTTCATCCATACCCAAACCTTCATTTCCTTTAATATCTTCTCTTTCATCATGTTCTTCACCTTCATATTCTTCATGTATAACTTCTAATGGTGCTCTGACATTTCGATTCCACTCAATGATTGACTCATTAAAAATGGTTTTTGAGCAATACCCAGTTTCTGTTACATTCAGTTCTGATGTACTGATCCATTGCAGAGCTTCGATTGTTGTCGATGCTTCTATAAGTAATTCTTCTTGTTGGTCTTTGTGTTGTTGTTGTTGAGGTTTTGTTTGATTTGATCCTAAACGAAGAAGAGTTGATAAAAGAAGTGCAGTTGAAATTAAGATAGGAGAGAATAAAAGATTAAGGAAAATGCAAGGGAAATAAAGAAGAATAAGAGTATAAGATGTAATCAATATTGAAAACAGAGGATCTGAAGACATAGAAGATAGAAAGTTTATTGTTTCTATGAAGAAATCAATAGTTTCTATGAAGATAATTCTTAGAAAAGAAGTCATTTGATGTTTTTTCATTATTAAGAATTTGAAGAAAAGGTAAACTGTTTGATACTTTTATAAGAGAAAGAAGGGGAATGGGAAGAGTTGATGGGTGTTACTTTTTAAAGTTGTGATAGTGAAAGTGGGAGGGAATGGCAAGGGAATATCAAGAGAAAATGATCTCTACCCCAGCCGGCCCGGTGTAGAGATTAAATCCAATCTCTGCACCGTCTTGCACCTACCTTCTTTTTTTTTAACGATAAACACAAGATGGTGCAAAGTTGGATTATTATATGGTTAGATGTAGAGAGCTTGGACTCATGATGATAAAATGGTTTTTAATTTTACTACAAAGATTCAGCTTCTTCGTTGGATTTAAGTTTGTTAAATTAAATTTTTAATAAAAATTACAAATCACAAGCATTTGATGCTAAACAAATATGGTTGAAATTTCTAGTTTTAAAATATCATCTCATTGATGATTAGTATTAGAAATTAGGCTAAATGTCGTTATAACGCAATAATATGCCTATAATGCAAACAACTATTGACGACACTTGATCAACATCATGAACATACGATAGTGATAATTCAAGATACTTAAAACAAATGCTACGTCTTATTCATCGATGGTTGTTCGAACTGTGTAGGTAGGTATGCTATATGCAACTCATTTATAACTCTTATATAATTGACTCTTCTGATTTTTCATAATTTTATTATAATTAATCATGTCTAAGACTAAGATTAAGTCAATAGATTAAACAAAAAATTTTAGTTAATAAACTTTGTATTAATATTGTTTGGTCAACAATATGTTAAGTGATTGATCTATGTTTAACAAAATTAATGTTCAATGAGACAATGACTATTGCAAGACAAGAGCATGGAGCCATATATGGACCTGTATTCAGCTTAGTGCTTTTTGTTTAAAAGGTATATAGTGGGTGTTATTGTTTGAATTATTAATTGCTTTTTTTTTCGCAACATATCTGTATGACTATATCTTCTACCAAAAGGCCATAGCAACTTTTCATATGGTTAACCCTACAATAACTTAAGACTTGTGCCATAGAATTAATATCTAAGTGGTGACTATATGAGAGTGGTTTCCTACTAGGGTTCAACATAGTTGAAAATGTCGATTTTATATGGAAATCCAATTTTTGAAGGGAAAAAAAAAAACAGATATATCCAAAATTTTGACAATCGAGATTATGTTATGCGGAAACTTAAATATTTGAATATACTAATATCCGATTTTTAATGAAATAAATATATCTATTGAATATTCACTGATATCAACTACATATTTATTTTCGTCGATAGCGTACTCAATATTGAATATGTAATTAAGCTAAAATAAAATATAGATTTAAGCCATTTTATGGATTAATAAGTAGGTAGCTTATTTGTACCACCACCTAACTATAGCAATCATAGATATGAGAAAATAATATCCCACATTGATACTTACATGATGCATGTGCCCTTTTGTAAAGGCAAGCAACTTTAAAGGCATCTCTTCCAAAAGAAAGGTAAGGGGAATGCAAAGATATTGCTTTTATGGGGATATCACCCTCACTATCTTTCTTTCTAATGTAATGTTGATAATAAAATCACACTTTTAGGTCTATTGGTGAACACTATCTTGACTTGGAAGTTATAAATAATGGAATGAAGATCAGTGGACTGAAGTAACTTATTGATGTGCATATATTTCAACCATAGGTATTTCTGAAACAAGCTTTTGTGAATGTATGGGATAAAGTGGAACTTTAATCCTGATAAGGTATGAATTCATGCACCTTTAGCAACTAGGAATACTGATGTTGAAAACCAAGTAGTAGGGTCGAGGCAGTCTAACTAGGAATAATGTTTAAACAAATTATTTAAATTAGGGGTATAATAGGTAAACAAATTTTGAATAGACGGAAACTTAGAGGTTGCTTAACGGAAGGGGGTTAACGCCAAGATTGGACAACATTTGAAGATTCACGCCAAACCTGGTCAAAATATAGGGGGTTTTGACCAATTTTCCCATCGAACCCGTAATACTAATTTTGTAAACCAGTTTTTGGAACTTGTACTGTAAAGAAAAATGATGACAATGTACATACATGCATGAACAAAATCAAAAGGTAGACAACTACTGGACCATGGGAAGGATGATTGACAGACAAGAAAGATCTCAACTGCTCCTCATTGTGAGTTGTGACAACAAAGAGGTTGGCTTTGAAGTTAGCTCATTAAACCAAATATTTCAATATACAGCAACATATATGCCAACTCAAGTCTCAAACACACACCTCATGTCCAAGATGATGCTTAAATCTTTTAGTGAGACCAACCTATCACGGTATCACATGCATTAAATTATGTCCCACTCAAAATCGACAAAACTTTTTTTTTTTTTTAATGTAAAATAAAATTTCAAAATTCTTAAAAGTTTTAAGTGAATTTGATTAAGAAAATTTTGTTAGTTTAGGAATGGTTCTTGAAAGTTTCAAAGGTGGGTTGAAAAGTATAGTTCAAACAATTGGATTATATATTTATAAAGTGAAGTTTTATCAAGCAAGCGGGGATAGCTCAGTTGGGAGAGCGTCAGACTGAAGATCTGAAGGTCGCGTGTTCGATCCACGCTCACCGCATTTTATTTTTATTTTTTTTGAAAAATTCTACATCTGAGTTGTGACCATAGGTGAAAAAATCAAAAATTTCTTTTATTTTTTTTAAAAATTCTACATCTGAGTTGTGACCTAGGTGAAAAAATCAAAAATTTCGGGCGTGTTCGATCCACGCATTCGCGAATATTCGGGCAATATTTCGCGAAAAGCATATTTGCCAAACCTCCCCATTTCGACACTAGTTTTGGGATATTCGTGGAATAATCCGGTTTTTCACGAATCGGATATTCGAGATTATTCAATATTTTCACCTATGGTTGTGACTACTTTTTTTAATTTTATTCGAGATTATTCAATATTTTCACCTATGACTACATTTTTTAATTTTATTTTTAAGAAAAAGGAATATTCGTAGTGTAATAATACATTGTTTCAGTAATCTCTATGTATAGGAGTCTTTCATAAGTCGATGATGTGGGGAAGAAAACCAACTGTGCATAAGTTGTCTGTGCTACCTCAGCGGCAGTTTGGAAGGCAGTAACTGGCCAAGTACAGGTTGCCGCAATAGTTTTCTTGCAGACAGAGGTCAAAGTGGTGTTGGAAAAGTGGCCACGGCTGAGTGGAAGAGGGATAGGGACTGCTGTGTGGACTGTGGAGATTGCTACCTGCTACAATTTTATGGAGCATTTGGACTTGCAGAAATAACTGCATTTTCAAAGGACAAACAGTGGATATTGCGGACCTTGTGAAAGGAGTTAAATGGACAGTCTGGGCATGGTTAGACACAACCAACGAACGGACAGAGTTGAAGAAGTACTGCAGAATCACAGAACTTTTACTTAACTGAGAAAATACTGTCAGTAATCTCTATTATCAAGAGTCTGTCACACAAACAACTTGTGCTGCTGAAGACCTGAAAACGTTGAACTCTAGCTTCGGCCTTAGACTAGGGGATCGAAGCGCTGTCATTACGAAAATGATGCAGCCAAGGTGAGAACCTTCTGTACTATACCAATTCTGATGACAGAAATTGAAAAATGACAGAAGCATCCAAGAATAAAACCTAAATGCTAATAAAAAAGAATATACCAGTGCAATCTGCAATGGAATCACTCTCATACCCTGCATTTGATTGTTCAGTAACAAATACATCTGTTAGAATATTACAACAACGAAGACTAATATGCAACAATAAATTCAGTCCAAGCAAAAAAAATAAAAATAAAACCCTACTATTATGCGGATGAACATATATACTGCAATTATTCCAGGGTTCTCGTTATGATAGTAGATTGATTATCGTTGTTGTTACATCCCTTCTTTTGCCCCAGTGATGCACTGACAGGTGAAGCTTCATGGAAGCCACAAGAAAATCAACAGCCTGTAATGGTGTGAAATTTTTTATCCTCTCTTTCAAAGTGTGCACTCTTAGCTTATCTGCTTCTACCAAGACACTAGCCATGGCCAGAGCATATGCATCGACAACACCATCAACATCCTCATCTGTCTCATTGAAATGTATATTTGATTCATATGCCCATAAGCTAGCTGACCACCTGCAAGAATCTCTTGCAAACTTGCCGTCCGTGTTGTGAGCTTCTCCTCTTGGATATGCTTACTAACAAGGTTAAGCTGCTCAGCTGATAATTCACCAACGTCTCCCCTTCTTATACCTAGTAAAAACTCCCCCAGATGGGACTCAGTTTTTGCAGCATATAGTGTGTACAGCAGTTGAATCCATAGCAACAGTCTACACCTAGCTAACCATAAGCAGGAGTTTTTTGAAGAAGCTACCCCAAGAGGGACAGAAAAAGGATGGACCATTTTCTAGGGCAGTTAAGTATATGAGATCACGAAATGACGGAGCTTTACCTCATCTTCTGCATCTTCTTTCAATAGGTCATCAACATCATTTTGTTCTTGAAGAACCCAGTTGCTGAAACAACGAGAAAACGGATCTTGCTCAGAGCTAGCCATCTTAGACTATGCACAAAGACTCTTAAGAGTTAATCTAGTGGAAACATGTTTTCAAGTAGTACTGCCCAATTTGTTCCGTACCATGAAGTGAGTGTTGTGAACAATGGGACAGATTAATAGAGATAAGAACAGTGTAATACCTTTTGTTATAGGAATAACGATGATCAATAAGATCATTGTTTGTGTGATTGGCAATGTTCTAGCTGTCTCTCTGGCTTCTTAAAACCAGCACACACAAGATGTTTTTATTGTCTTCATCAGTACTCATGAGCTCAAACACACTATTGGCCAACTAGGTAAGAGTACTGCTTCCATGTGTGTCTGTTTACAAACACACTATTGTACAGCTAGAAGTCTATGCAAACCAGTTTAGCCGACAGACTGAAACAGATGACGTGAAACTGTAGCCCCGCAGCATGTAATTCCTCCTAATGGTATATACTGAATAGATAACCATCAGAGAGTTAAAACCTTCTCAGGTCTGCGGTCTCACACTTCAAGGACACTTCTACTAAGTATCATAACCATCCCTGTTATTTAATCTTCTAAGTACCTCTAGTAGAAACTGATCTCAGAACTTTCTCCTATTTGAAAGCTGCGCTATCTTTGGAAGTGCTCTTCCCCTTGAGATATTCAAAATCCATCCCAATTTTCATCAAGATGGCAGAGCATCCCTTGCATTGGCTTAAGTTTACATGTATCGTCATACAAATAGAAGATGCATAAGACTTGCTGTTTCACACTAATGGTGTGGTTAACCTATGTATTGAAGCATTCTCTACGGAAAAACATTGTCAAAATAAATTCCCTATCATTGTCCTGGTCTTTGCTTCGCTGTTTGGTTCCACAGGCACCTCTGCTCTATAATGCAATAGCTTTTGCCGAGAGCTTCTAATATTGGTGCCTACGGATAAAGATGCCATTGGATGCACTAATTATTTACTAATACTATGATTGGAGGAGAGTGGGTGCGGGGCTTCTTATTTCTCACATGGTCTAATCAACCTCTGTCTTGAAGCATTCTTTAAGCTTCTCTGGCAATGTTTTCACGCATTTTTCTATGGTACAGATAGATAATTGTTTAATTGGCCTACCAATCAGTTAAGTACTTAAATATTGGGTCGATCAGGTGCTGTAATCCATGTTTTGAAGTAGAAACTAACTTGTAGCTTTCCGCTTCATGGTTGCAAAAGAGATGTTAACTACTGTTTTAAAAGTTTAACTCCCTCCGTGGCCAGGCTTTGTAGTCAGGTGATACCACCTGAGTTGACAGATTACTTCAGGCTAGTGAACTGCTTTTCACCCGAGTCTAAATCAGAATTGTGACGAGCAACAACTACAACATCAGACAACTATATTGTTTTGTGGTAAACGGGAAACGAACTCTAATCAACTCACAGAACTTTTAAGGACGAGTGTACATTCCCTCTCAAATGCAACTACTGTTCCATCAACTACGAAGAACTTTCCACCCAGACTTCAACATACATTTTTTGGTGGTAAACAAACTTAGAACTGTTTTTCACCCTATGACCAGGGAGCTGTATGTTTGGTGGTTGAGAACCAAACAACAACTACAACATTAGACAACCACATTTTTTGGTGGTAAGCAAAAAACGGACTCTCTAATCATCCTATATACACAGATTTCAACAAACATGTGTATATCCCCTCCCAAATGCAACTACTGTTCCATCAACTACCAAGAACTCTCCGCCCAGATTTCCACATACATATAATTGCACAGTTATGATAATTCAGGAAAGCACAACTCACATCTCAAACACATATACATTCCCTCCGAAATGCAATTATCGGTATAAAGGTAATCAATCAAACCAAATTCCTTTTCAAATTAAGCGCTAGGCGCTCCCGTGATTCGCGAGAAGGAAAAAGGACTCATCTTTTGTTGCATCTGCCACGAGATGCAAAAGATACCAAGACCCTTCTTCTCAGACTTCAACATACTTACACTTGCATCGTTATGATATTCCAAACAAAGCATGTAATCACAATCAAATGCTTCAAAGAAATAACTTTTACCGCCTTCTGCACTACCCTATCCTTACTTAAAACTTTATATTATTGGAAAAGAAAGGAAAGAATACCTTGCAGCTTCATACAAATCGCTGACCTGTCAGCATGCTAATACTATCATAACACACGACTAAATAGTAGACTACTTACCTGACCCTCCCAACTGAATGTGTCATCTTCTTTCACATTGTTCCAACTTGATCACCCGCTCCTCCTAAGACTTGGCCGTACAATAGTATCGTCTCTTGTACAAAAACCTAAATTTCGTACAAAAACCTAAATTTCAATGTCGCCACATTAGATACATGTAAGTAAAGACTAAATACATACAGAACAGAAAAACTTCATCAGACAAACCTGAACCAAAATAGATCTGGACATTACATAGCCTTGTTCCACACAATCAACAAGCATTTGCCATTGCTTGAAGCTTGAAATATTAAGCTGCTGCTTGTTCCTTTCATCCATTGGTGAAACCAGGTTAAGCCTCTCTCATTACTGGTAACTGATGGGATTTATGTACTTTCATGTTTCTGCTTAGTGTGATTGCAGAATAATGGTTTCTGTCTTCTACTAATCCGGATCAATTTGCTTAATAGAACCATACAAGAGAAAGCAAAAGCACTGTTTGTGCTACTTCTAAGAATCTTTTCCATCCAACCATGTAAGGAACAACCTAGTTTTCGCCGATAACCTAGATCCGGCATCTTAGCTTAGAGCTCAGATCAGACATTTCTGAACATAATCGAGAGAATACAAACACGGTTGGAACAACCAACAACAAGCATGACTTATCTACTCAGTAGAGAACAATCTATCAATGGAGAAGAAGAATTTAGAGAATTGTCTTTTATTCAATAATTTAGTACATAAGACAGTAATACATCCTCCATACTACAGTGTCAAAAAGAAACTAAAGTGACGATCTTCCTAATGCTCAATCTATATACAAGGAGCGCAACACATGCTTCTTCAATGAAAAAATTGAAGAATGACAACAAACAGTTTGCTACATACACAGACACATCAGCGTGTAACCACAGGTGGAGTCGAACTTGTATATAACAACAACACCCAATTTCTAAGTTATAAACCAATAAATAAAATCACCTAATCCATTCACAACTCTGCTACCATCATTAACCAAACCTAGAGAACTGGTCTCCCTCAGGGGAACGAAACAATGCCACACTTATATCAGAAATATTCTTGCCCTTTGTCCGAGACCAATGACCCTTTCCTTGCTTCGGGGCATTCAATATTGGATTATTATCGAAGTTTGAATCTTCAACATCACTGAAAGACCGTAAGGTAGCAGTCTTTGACGATGGAGTTCGGTATGCAAAATGCCAACCCTTAGCTATCAATGTCTGTAGAAACCAATAAAACTAAATCAAAACAAATAAATAAATAAAAAAGAATATAAGGCAAACATAAATAAATTCGCCATGTAAAAAAAATGTGATAACAAGTATGCAAGAATGTTAATTACCGCTTCTTGGATGGATTTGGAAACAAGTAGAAGCCTTCCAAGATCCTCATGTTCCACTCCACATACTATCCGAACCAGAATGTCTTGAGGTAAAGCTTCTAACAATGATTTTTCTGAATTCAGCTTAACACTGCATTGCCTTTTCAAAGGGGTTTTAAATGGAGAACTACAAGGCAAAGGTTCTACTCGCTTCCTTCCCAATGCTCCCATGTAGCGAACAACCCCTAATTCTTTTTCAATGTCATCAAGATCGAAATCAAGATCATTCCAACAATCATACTTCAACTTACTACGCAAGTTCTTCTTCAACACCATTGTACTAGTATCCAGTTATATATTAACAGGTAGACAAAAAGATCTGCATCAACCATTAAAATTACACAAGATTAGAAAATTATACTCAATAGTTAAAATTCATTAGGTGAAATTTCGAGAACAAAAAATTTGTTGATTATGTTATTAACTAAAAATTAAAATCTTTTAAACTTACAAAAGTATATTTATTACCCATATTATGAAATCTTAAAACCAGAGAAGTACTAAAAAAGAACCCTAAAAGCTTCTTCATTTTCTCAAAACAATACCCTTAAGTTGCACTCTAGAAGTAACTAGAAACCTTGAATTTAAACCTCATTAATCCAAATGAACAGAAAAAATAAGTTAAAATTAAAAAAAAAAAAAAAAACTAGTCAAAATTTTCATAAACCCCCAAAATTGTTAAAAGTCCAAATTTATCAATCTGAGAAATTTCAAAACCAAAAAAGGTTAAAAATAATTTCAAAAAACAACAAAACCCTAAGCTTGTAAAGTGTAAACCCCCATTGCTCCAAATGAACTACCAAAAAACTTCCAATTTTGGTAAAACTTTAAAACCCTAAGCTTAACATTCAATCTATATTAAAAAGATTTTTAATATCAAACATCAACAACAAGAATTTCAAAAGGGTAGTTCAAAATCAACTTTAGATTTAAAAAAAAAAAATTGAACTAAAAAACCCAAAATCTTAAATACCCATTACTTCTTGAAATGAATCCCTTATCCCTCAAATGGAAAAACAAAAGATAAAATCTCATACCTGTTCGAAACAGTAAGCAAGCAAAAATGTCTTTCTTTCTTTGATTATAACACCTTATAGTTTCTTTCTTTCTTTCTTTGATTCCTTTCCTTAATCAAGAAAACTAAGAAGTTTAAGGTAAAATAGTTTAAAATGTTTGTATACTCTTGTTTCTTAATTTACACTACTGAAAGCGAGAAATCTTCAATCAAATCGTATTAAAATCTAAACTAAATATCTTTCACCTCTTTTTACCATTTATAAACTTCTTTTTAAATATCTTAACGCGGTTATAAATAAATGAGTTTAAAACGTTAGATATATCATCTACCATACACGTGTCAATTTAGGGTTAATCATTATCTTGCCAGATGTGTAATACGTGTTGTTTGTTTGTTTTGTTTGAGGTAATACTTCTAATATTTTTTTGATTTTAAAATGAATGTTGAGCTAAAAATAGCCGTTGTGAATGTACACGTGGTGGGCTGAGAGAGATTTTCTAGATTGTTAAAGAAGATTCATGTATGATGCTGACGTGGAATGGCTGCTGCTGCTGGTAGTTGCTTGTGGTCGGTACTCTCGGTCGGTGGTTTTTCTAAAAAAGTCGGCTACTACGTTGGTTGTTTGGTATTACTTTCGTAGTTTACGTGTTTTCCGGGAAAAGTGGGACCCACGTTTTTATAGCAGACGACCACGTGTGGACGTGTGGGATTCTTTCTAGTCAAAATGGGTCTTCACATCTTTTTAGTCTTATTAACTCTAGAATAGCTCTTATTAAGTCTTAATCCTCTTGTGTTGGACTAAATCATCTTTTTAGTCAAAATTGGTCTTCACATAGTCAACTCTATGTTGTATGTGGTAGGTGTAGATGGCTCCATAGTTAAAAATACAGACATATTTCGCGAAATTTCGGCGGAATATACCGGTTTTTAGAAGAGTCAGCCTTTTAAATTTTAAAAATATCTAAGAATATTTTCGATATTTTAAGTGCTATATTTGTTTTGAGGGTCGAAATATACCGTTTTTTTTAATCCGAAATTCCGCCTGGATTCAGAATTTTAAACTATAGATGACTGATGTTTTAATTGTGAGATGGGAGTTGGTTTGGAGGCCCATAAAAGGGTTTATGGATTTGGCGCTCAACACTCAGCCAAAATCCCCATTGATATAGCCCAGATCCATTAACAACAATGGTGATAATGCACACCAATGGTTTGGCAGCCCACAAAAGCTATAGTTTTGGCTCATGAGTCGTGAGAGGGTCTACTGCCAAACGACAGCCAAAACCACGTCCTGTTGTTTGTTGTTTGGCAGTATATAAAGTTTTGACTTAAATACCCCTATAATTTGACAAAGATAAATAGGGTTAAATTAGGGGTATTAAGGTCATCATACACGGAAAATAGACGTTGCCAAGTGTGGTGTTTAAGTCAAAGTTTGGACAAATTATTGAGGATTCAATCAAATCGTGGACAAAAGTTGGGGGGTTATGTCTAAAAATCCCAAGTCAAACCTTGTATTGTCTGAGCAGGTTGTTGTCTATGTTTATGGAGAGGCAAAGAAGCCAGCTGAACATTTAGCCACCCTTGAATGCTCCTTGGATTGCTGCGTTACACCCTGTTCTACTTAACCATTTAATGTTTCATGATCTTGTAAAAGATGACACAAATGGTAGACAATATGTAAAGATTTTAAGATGGATTGAAATATATACCAACAGTTTCACAAATTAAGAAGGTAAAACTTCAAACCATTAAGGTGAAAGAAAAGAAAGATGATTATAGAAAAGGTGTTTATGTTCATTGACCTAAAGGAATGAATCATAGACTCATAGAGTTTCTAGACAACAAATGTTCCTTTCGAAGGCGTACGGAATGTGCACCCTTGGCAAAATTCTAGACTTTACCAAAGTACCAGCAGTCCAGCACTAGATGAGAGAACTTTCATAGTCAAGCTGGAGCCTTCAAGGTTCATAGCTAAAGCCGTAACCATTCGAGTATCTCAGCTTCATGTCCAATAGCTTTTGAATAGATAATTGTGATGCACTGTCTGGAGATTTTCAGGTCTGTACACAGAACTGGAAAAGGCCATTATCAAAGACAGAAAGTTATAAGAGGACAGAAAATCAATATTATTGATAAAGTAAAAAAGAATATTCATTCTAATTAAATCTTACGCTTCCAATTCTATTAAGTCAAATTCATAATAACCTTTAAGATGTCAACACATAAGGTTCTATTTTCAATCAAGGCAGTTTAAGCTCTAGAAGCAATGCGGAAAACTGAAAGAATTCAGTCGTCCAGTTAGTCGCCTAACATTCTAACAAAGTGAATGAACCCTTTTCTTGAAACCCTTGGAAATGGCAAGTTCCCCTGAAATCCAGAACAAGAATTGCTTAAAAATTTGGGCATACACTTGTTGTGGTGGTGGCAACTCACCACCTTCCACATACACCTGCAGATATGCCACCAAACCTAATTTTCAATCTATTCATAAGAATATAAGACCTCTCATTAAATGGAATTACAATCAGGGAAAAGGTGACTGACTAGGAGGGGCAAGTTTGAGATTGACTCTTTATGTGCTAGGCAATCGAAGGCTAACTGACGTTAAAAAATCTGGGTCTGGAAATGGCTTAGAGTAGACATATTGCAATTGCAGATAGACAGGTATAGTTGAACAGTTCCAACATGAATTAATTTCCCCATGTCCATTCCAATGAAGAAGATAAGATTGTTCTTATAATGCAGTGTGCGGTCAGATTGAAAATCTCTGCAAAGCAGAGGAACGGAAGTGACATATTTTGCATTCCACGGGAGAGACACTAACCACCATCCCTATTGATTGCTGCATCACCAATCATATCTGGATTCGTCTGTGTGAGGATATTATCAACATTCAACTACTCAATCTCAACTCACTGGATAATTTAAATAGAAACTGACCAGAAATTGTGGAGAAGGTATCGATTTGAAACTCTGGAAGCTAACCATTTAAAGTTTTCTGCATCATATCGTGTGCAACGAACTGAGTGAAAACAATTCTAGGGACAGATTGGTTATGTACTGGATACTGATAGGCGCCATAGTGAACAAAGGCTGGTTGGCCAAGGCATGTGGATGACGGCCAAAGGGATTACCAGGAGGCATGTGGAAGAGTCATGTGGTCTTGGAGTTTTATCATGCACAACAAGCACAGACGTTGCTCCCATCCTACCTTCTGCATTGACCAACACTCAGGCTGGACGAGATGCATTTTGTCGTTTAATCTGACAATAAAATCAGATCATCTATACAAATTCAAAAAGGTCGTCTTGCTGCAGAGGATGACCATCACCCATCAAACTCGCATATCGATAACATCTAAATGCAACATGACTTAGCAATCGATAACATACGAAGAAAAAGTAGAGGGGTTCAATATACAATATCACCAACAATAACAAGAAAAAACAATATAAATAATACTAATATTATTAGCAATAGTAGTACGTAGTAGTAATTGATCTTAACATAGCGTGCTCAGAGAAATCAAACCCTGATTTGCCAGCCTCAGAAGACAATTGTGTTTCACTACTATAAAGTTCATATTAATTGTACTGAGCAGTTTTACTAACTTTTCATAGATTGTGGTTGGAATAAATTTGCAAAAGAAAGTTCTTCACTTACTGGCGGCGAAAACTAGCTCAATGCAAATGAATCAAGACACTTGAAGAAGTACGTGGTAACTTCGATAGTTGCTCACAGAATCCAGCCAACATTCTTTCATCTCTTGATTGCTCCTCAGTTGTAGAGATAATAATTTCCTTCAATGATATGGCCCTTTTAAGTAAAAATTCCATAATCTTAATTTCACTGTCAGATACTCGGGGATTCCTAATCTTAAAAGTCTTCAAACAATGAAATACACATTGTTTGGGCAGGGCTTCTCTTGAAATGTCTGACGCGTTTGTTGAACCCAACCAAGTGGCCTATGGAAAACAAAACAATGTGAACCAACATAACCATAAATTAAATAATTCATAAAATTTACGAAACAAAAATCAAAATGGTAAGCATAGTATACCAAATTCAACCAATTTGGCTTCAATAATCCACAAGTTCACAACACTTTTGAGTACCTTTTTTCTTTCCCAGAGAAGAGCTTGATCAGGAGGCAATTTCTCTAGTGCAGCACAAATGCAACTATCATGCCGTTTGGAGAGATCACCTTCGAACTGTCTCGTCTTTATGCACGGAAGAGAAAGCAGGAAAAAGAAAAAGAAAGAAAGGAACATAAAATGAGTTAGATCTCCACAAGACAAAAAGAATTGCATAAAACAAGTGGCTTTTAAACAATTAAACAATAGCAATGTCAATACTTTAAGTTTCTTGATCAAAATAAACAGACCATAATCTCCTAGAAGAAACTTAAAAAATTAAACAAAAAAGATGAGAGGTTGATTAAACAGAAAACATTAATCTTTAATATCTCTACCATAAACCTTCTCATCTTTCTAGCACTAGCCAAGGGAAAAAGACAAAATCCATTCCAGAACTTTAGCAATCAAGCGTAGGGATTCACATGATAAAATAAATTTTCCTTGCATGGGAATACCTTTAAGGTTGAAGATGTATTTTACTTTTCGGAGATGATGTACCAGCTAAGGGTGGCCAATGTTATTGACTTCATGATAGAAGAAATGTCGGAGTATGATTCCACTACCATCTCATTTACCTACTTATCGATATATTTATATAATTGGAATATGTATATCCATACTAGAGTTGCCAAATGAGAGGTATCTAAGATTCTGTTGACACTAAAGTTGTGCAAATGATTAGTGGCACTGCAGGGGGAATACCTACTAGGGTTGTTGCAGAGGTCACAATGATGCAGTCCTCTACTTTTTCATGTATACCTTATTCTTTCATTTAATATATTTCGAGCTTTAACTAACAAAAAGAAAAAATATACTAGACCTGGATCACAGGGCCTTGAAGGGGACAAGGTGATAAAATAATGTTGTTCTTTTAGTGAGTATAACTTTTCTCAACAATCAAGTTTTTTTGTTCCCGATTACAAAAAATAAATATATATGAGATCTCTAAATATAAATTGCAGATGCTTCTAAATCTTATCAGTTATCCTTTGATATAAGCCAGGAATTTGTAAAATGTACCAAGATCTATTCCATATGCTTATCGTATCTAAGATGCTGGAGACAGAATGACTGAATGACATATCATGAGCCGTGAATAAAAATAAACTATGCATCAGTAATTCAGTACCTTAGTTCTTTCCCATCCAAGAGATTCAATATGAGGCAGTCTCTCGAGTATGCTTGCTACTGGACAGATGCAAGTATCCTCATCCCACTGATTTGTTAAGTTCATGCACTTGAGATTATGTAAGAGGTTGGGAAGCTTTTCCATTATCTGTGGCAGTTTTGTTAAGGTCTTCACACATGAATGAGAGAAAATTGATAAATTAGAAGAAATACTATAAGCTGTTAAGCACATATTACAAGATCTGTTTGAAGAAGAATAATAGTTTACCTTTGAGGATTATATTCAAATAGATTTTCTGAGTCCAACTAGAAAGAAACTGGAATTTATACCTTAATATTTATGCAGTGTACAGGATAATCTAGAACAATCTAAAAATATATGACTAATATGTATTTGAAGGTTTTCCACATCCACCGGCAAAAGTTAAGGATCTCAACAACATCTTAAGATTTTAACTAATTTCTAAGTCTCAACAGAGTCAAAATCTATCACTCTATTGATCATCTTCCTATATTAACCCTTTTTTTTCAAATGAAAAAATACACTAACTAACTCTGTACATATTCCCATAACAACATTTTGTTGGACTTGCACAGATAGGGCTCCATTACAGTAAGATGATAACTAAAAAGGTTTCAACTGGCCAACTTCCATCTTGCACTTGAGATTGTAGAGTATGTATTACGTGAGTGTAACCTGATGACATTGCTTGCAAGATTTAATAAATACAATCAATTATTCAATTTACTGATAAACCACTGACAGATTATGTGATGACAGTACACTGGGGTGTCTGATGGCTGATGCACAAGAGAAACATTCCCTAGTCAAACCCAGTTTTCAGTGAAAATACATAAATCATGGTATATGGTATAATGGAAGCATACAAAAGAGAAGATAAAACACTGTACCTTTAAAAGCGACATTGATAATGTTATAGTTCTGATGTTATATATCCCTGTGAGAACATTCATCAAACGTTGACTGTACATCTCCTTCTTGATAGCATAATATCTTATTCGATAAACATCAAGATCTGCACTCTCAAGTGAAGAAAGCTTCTCTACAAAAATATCATCAAACATGGGACCAATGTACTTGACAGATTTAAGACTTGGAGTACATATCTTCACCTTACAATACCCAACACCATCAAACTCATCTCGAAACTCCAAATTCTCAAGTACTGGTGGAGATATAGTAACCATATAAAGATGACTAATAATACAATTAATCAAAACCAAATCCTTCAAAACCCCACAATTCAAAATAACTTCTCCATCATCATTTCCATACGGAAACTTAACCGATATCAATTCCAAACTTCTAATCATTCCAGCATTACACATTAAACTCGGCATTTGAATATCATACATTCCACTTCTACTTAAACTCAATACTTTAACATCAAAACCAAAAACTTGTTCAGGAAATTCAAAAGGTTCAAATAAATTCAAATCAAGAACAATTTCTTGAACATGAAACTTTAAAATAAATACTAACCATATATATAATCTTGCTGCATTCAATTCACCATGACAAAATAAACTAAACTTTTCAACATCAATATCATCATGATGAAGAAATAAAACATGATCAACAAAATCATTTTTTCTTATTTGATCAATTGTAGTATAATTATCAAGATTAAAATGAAGGGTATGTATTGATTTCCATAAATACCTCCATCTTTTTGATAAAATGCTTGCTTGAAATATATATTTTGTATCTAATGATGAGTAAATTTGATGTATAATTGCATCAGGTAAACTACTCATTCTGTCAATTTCATTGCTCTGCTGATGATGATGTTGTTGTTGTTGCATCATTTTGATTCTTTATTCCAAATGATTGGAAAACCTCACAAGTAAAAAACCTATGTGATCATTCTGATCTTACTCATACCATGATCATAAGTTTCTCTCTTTATATATGTGGGTCAACCTAAAGCTGGCAATGGACCGGGTTAGATTCGAAATATGTATGATCTGAACCGAAAAAAGCCGTTTTAGGTCGAGATGGGTTTCTATTGAGAAAAAAAACAGATATTGTATTAAGAATATAGAACCATGAGACGGTGGGGACCGACTTTAAAAAGAGAAATCGGAGAGGTACAAAGAGAAGAAGCAGAATTGAAAGAGAAGAATAAGAAGATAGAATAAAGAAGAAAGAGAATAACAACAGTCATTCCCGAATCCGCTGAGGTAGTAGGAAGCCCTTCTGAAATTCCTTCCCGTTAAGAGAATTGAAAGAGAGAGAGAGAGAGGAGATGAGAGAAGAAGAAGATAGAAGAAAGAGAAGTAGGAGAAATGAAAGTGAGATGAGAAGAAGGAGAATGAGAGAAGAGAGAGAAAAAAAAATTGAAAGTGGACGGACGAATACTATTTTTTTCCCCACCCGAAGTATAATGGACCTCCGTCGAATATTTATTAATTTATTTATTATTGTTAATGGATGATAAAAATATTATTATACTAAGAACTTTTATTAAGAGTTCATAGTACGGTGGTCGAAAATAGTGGTAGGACGTCTAAATTACTTGCGGTTATGGGTGGAATTATACTATGAACGCTTTGTGAATGTACCTGAATGGAAGTTGAATTCGAACTTTTGGATATGGTTGCATCATATATTGTGTTTCTGGTGATATGTATTTGTTTTGAATTATGGTTAGTTTCCTTGTATTTTTGCAAAAATACTATAAAATAAATAAATAAATCTGCAAAGGTTGTATTTGTTAGATTTATGATATTTGATTACCGCAGAAGATGTCCTAATCGTTCTTATGAACCCTGCAACATGATTTATGATGGTTGCTTACATGTACATTTTCTTGAAAAAATAAGGGACATGGGTCATCACCGTACGAGTTAGCTTATACCTGTAGGCGAAACAAATTAATCAGAAAAATTGTAGAATGCCTATAAAAATGGCAGCATCTAATGTTCCACTAGAAAATTAGGTAGTTGCTGTAATGACAGTTTGAAGCTAAGTTGTAAGTTCCCGTAAAGATAGATGACAGATTTGGAAGAGAAAGTGAAAATTATTGACAACGATAGATGTTCCATTAGTGGCATTTTACCTTATTCTTGTTTCAACCTTGGGGAAATTGACAAGAATTTACTTGAAGCGTTCTCGAGTGATCAATAATACTAATGACAAGTATTTCCACCATGCAACACCAACCAAGATCCAAAAAAAAAAAAATAAAAAAATGAATGTGCTTGAACTTCTTCCACGAGATGATGAAATTTAAACACATCTTCTAAGGAGATCTTGAAACCGCCATTCGGTTGTTTGACATCATTTTGTGACTAGGTTAGGAGTGTTCGAGGTTTATCTCGTTTTGACGTCATTGTTAGGAAGTACCTTGATGTGTGAGCGTCGTTCACATTGTCTTCATTCTCCTCCTTCTAAAGATTATCAGGTTGCAGTTTGTTCAGGAACGTACGTACCTAGTTAGGGCGTACGTATGTAGTCATATGCAAATCTTTTCTTATGTTCTGGAACGTACGTACCATGTTAGGACATACGTACGTTGAAGTGTCCAAGTTGGTTTTCTTGTTCAAGGACGTACGTACCACATTAGTGCGTACGTATGCCATCGAGCCTTTTTGTTATTTCGGCCCATGTTTCTTTCCTTTTTAACCCTAGGTTATAAATAGGTCGTTGGTGTTATGGAAAAAGCAAGAGTTCCAACCTAGCCTCCATAGAACCCTAGTTTGTTTGTTGGCTCTTCGACAAAGATCATCTTCTTTCTCAATTGATCTTTGTGTAATTCTATCTTCTATCCTTCCTCAATTCATCTCCCTTTGTTGTTGATAGTGATTTAGCTTCGAGTCTTCTTGTGTGTTCATCAAGAAGTCAAGTATCCTTGTGTGTTCATCAAGGAACTCTGGTGTAAGCTTATTTCATACTCCAGCTTCGAGTCTTCTTGTGTGTTCATCAAGAAGTCGAGTGTCTTGTGCGTACATCAAGGTACTCTGGTGAAGTCAAGGTGTTAGAGATAACCAGTAGTATCAACTCGCAGTGATTGTAGGTAGTTGATAGGTTTGTACATCTCTTTTCATCTAGTGATTTATTTGTTGTTGTGAGGACAACCGTAGATGTTTCCCATATTAAGTTTTACCACGTTAAAAATATCGTGTGTTTTTTACTTGTTTATCGCTTTATCGTTTGTTTTACTATTGTTATATTACACATATTGGGATTTCAGATCTCTCTCATCTGACTGCTTGACCTACCCATCCAAAACATATGTATGAGCAATTTATGCATGTTCATGGAAACTGCCTCCATTTCTCGTAAAACACATGGGTGAACCCAACTTCACTAATCAAATGAGAATCGCGTGCGTGATGTAATCGAAAATTTGAACAAATTTACATTTTACAACATGTTCATAAAGAATTTCAATAATCAAAATTTTCAAAAACCTGATATAGGCGCATGTTTCTCAAAGACCGAAACAATTCACTTTGTTGGTTGGGTCATAAGTTACAGGCCTTATATAGTCCAAGTTGGGCCCCTGACAGGCTATAAGACCCTAGATTCCACCTATTTTTTTTTTTTTTCGGTAGAAAGACTCCACCTATTTAAAGAACCTCAGAAGCAGAACTGCCAAAACAGTAGTCTATAACTCTAGATTCCAAGAACAAAAACAACAGAGAGAAGTGTAGAAGAAGATGGAAGGAGGAAGAAGAACAATAACATTTCTTTTTCTTCCTTCAAAAATCAAAGAAAATGATAGATCTATTATTTTTATTCTTAAAAATAGGATCAGTGATCTACCAGATAGTTTGGACAAATTGTCAGCCAGGGCAGGTAAAATGTTAAATTTGGGCAATTTAATGTATGATTTGAATGTATGATTGAGATTTGGAAATTTTGCAATTGAATATTATATCTCATGATTTGTATATTTAATCCCCAATACTGAAGTAAGTTTGATAATCCATACATGGTTGTTGTTGTATTTGGTACTTTGGTAGTGTGGTACCTTGACAGTGAATCTGATTTTCTAAAAAAATTAGATTTTTTGATGAGGATTAGGGTTTAATGTATTGATTGATCAACCTGATTACAGGAAAAAAGAATGAATTTCAGAAAATTGATGTTCATGTTCTTCAATACTTTCTTGCAGGGTGAGCTATTTGAGATTTGTACAGGACTCTCTCTTACCCCCCATGGCTGACACAATGTAATGGGAAAGGTGGGGACCTTGGCAAAGAATTATGGACAGGAATCCATGCTACTGAGGTTTAATCCCCTCACAACTGATAGGATGGAGGTCGAAGGGTGGGGATCATTGTGAGGAACTATGGAAAGGGATTTCATGCAATGGATCATCTATAATATACATGTTACAAATCTTCACATGACCCTGTCTTAGTCGTACCCCCACTGCTGACAGAATGGTGTTCAAAGAGTGGGGAACCTTGCGAAGAGTTATGGAAAATGAATCCATGCAATGTATTATCTGTTTTGAGAAACAAATATGTTGTCACTGTCGTACACCAACAAACTTAGTGGCTTGACCTTGCTGGATATCTTTGGGAGCAACTTATCCTTCTAAATCTAAAACAACTGTAAGTGTGTGTCTATGTATATTGAGATTAACTTTGAGCAAAAGATTGTTTATTACTTACTATGTTTTGGTTTTATTTGTTTAGGTAACTTAGTTTCAATCACATTAAAGGTCAAATGCATGGCAATACAACAAATATGTTAGTGAGTTTGGTTTTAATATGTTATGATTTTTGTCAATTGAGTACTTGCTACTAATAGTTGGCTATTTGAATTGAGCAGAAGTCATGGGGCTATCTAGAGCAACTCAAGATGCCAAATATACCCTTCATTTGATATGGGTCGACCATTGCTCCGTTTCAGTGGTATTGGTGCTATGCCTATACAAGGGCAGCCCATTCTACCATTATCTTTTGTTGGCTTTGGGCTACAAGGGGCAGCACCAGCACTAGAAGTTGAAAGCAATTTTGAAGTAGGAGAATCTTTGAGTCAGATTTTAAATACTCAGGCACAGTCCAGGTGCCCAAATGCATATACACGAACAGAGGGTATGGGCTTATTCATGACCTTTTCAAGAGGTTATCCTTTTGAGGTACATTTATCATTCATGTATTTACCAATTTCTTTTTGGCATATATTATTTTTATCATTGATATGATCATAATTTATTTTGTACTATTTGTAATGCAGGAGATATGGTGATATATATGGTTGAATGAATTGACATGGAAAATCCACCATATCCTTTTCATTCATCCGTTTGTGATTAATTTGTTCCAAAGATTGATAACTTCACAAGTAAAACCCTTCAAGGCTAGGTGATCACGGTAATCTTGCTCTCGTACATATGCGTCAGCCTAGGGCTGGCAATGGACCGGGTTAGATTCAAAATATAATATGAACAAAACCGATAAAAACGGGTTTGGATTGAACCATAAAATTGAAGGAAATGAAATGGATATATCAAAAGTTATATGGGATATTCTATCATTATATGGGATCAATGATTTACCAGATTGTTATATGGTATCGATGATTAATTTGTACTCTCATTTAAAGTTTCTTGGTTATATTAAGGATATTAAGAATTTATATTTATTTGTTTGATATTGTTAGTGTATGATGATCTCTAACAAGATTTCACCAAATTTTTATGGTATTACAGGAAGTTTATGAGCTCTGAATATACTTTATGGTACATCTATGGTACATGTACATCCCAATCTTCCAATCAATTACCCGTAAAAGGCAGAATTCAGTGCACTTTCTTTTGTCATTTTGAGACAGATTAGAAAGAAAAAATTATGGATGAAGAAATCAGTGCACTTGTGACTTGTCTTTTTTTTTTGAAAAGATTAATAATTACAATTGATGAAATCAGTATTTTTCTTCCATTTTTGAAAGGATTAATCAAGAACAGTTGGAGGAAAAAGATAGGTGAGGTGGAAATTAGTCCACAACCCCCATCTTTGAAAAAAATTTAATGAAGAACAGTTCAAGTTGGGCCCCCTGTCAAACTATTTAAGATGATGGATCTTAACCTGACCCTAGGCCTAAAATCCACCTATTTAAAGATCCTTCTGAAGCAGAACTGCAGAAACAGTTGTCTACATTCCAAAGAACATAGCAGAGGAGTGAAGATGGAAGGAGGAAGAAGAAGTATAACATTTCTTTTTCTTCCTTCAAAAATCAAAGAAGATGATAGATCTATTGTTTTGTACTTTTGTTTTCTTGAAAATAGGATCAGTGATCTACCAGATAGTTTCCAGAAATTGTCAGCCATTGCAGGTAAAATGATAAATTTGTGTATGTTAAATGATTTTGTTTTGGTTTATTATAGTTTTATTGCATGATTTTGATGTATGATTGAGATCAGGAATCAATATTATTGCTTATGGTATAAATATTTAATTACCTATACTGAATTAGGGATTTAGGGTTGATTTTCCAATGATGGAAATTGATGTTAGTATTTAGAAATTGTGGTTCCTTGACAGTGAATCTGATTTTCTAACAGATTTTAAAAAATTAAAGTTTTTGATGAGTACTAGGCTTTGATGTATTGATTGATCAAACCAATTACAAGACAAAAGAATTAATTTTCAGAAAATTGATGTTCATGTTCTTAAATATTTTCATACAGGGTGAGTTCATGGAGATCTTTACCAGACTCTCTCTTACCCCCCATGGCTGACAGAATGGAATGTGAAGGGTGGGGACTCTTGCAAGGACTTATTGACAGGGACTTCATGCTTTGAATCTCTTGTCATCTATGCATTTGCAAAAAACGATGAATCTGTTATCTACATGTAGCAGGACTCTCTCTTACCCCCCACAACGTACAAGATGAAAAACGAAGGGTGGGGAGCCTTTCAAGGAGTTATGGAAAGAGATTTCATACCTTGAATCCCTTGTATATACATTTGTAAGGAGTAATACAAAAATGCAGACACACCAGCAGAGGGTAGGGGTTTGTTTATGACATTTTCACGAGGTTACAGTGAGGAGGAACTGGGCACATACCTTTTCAGGTACATTTATCATTCATTTATCTACCAATTTCTTTTTGGCACATATTATTTTATTATTAATATGATCATAATTTATTTCTACTATATGTAATGCAGGAGATCTGATAGGGTGTTGTGGTTGAACGACTTCACATGGAAAATCCACGGCCAGGCGCCATTTTTGAAAGAATTAATCAAGAACAGTTGAAGGAAAAAGATACTGTGAGGCCAAAATTAGTCCACAACTCCAATCTTTGAAACAAATTAAGCAAGAACAGTTGAATGAAAAGGATATGGTGGCCAAAGTCGGAGGTAGGATGTCTACAATTACTTGCGGTTGTGCATCAAATTATACTATGAACACTTAAATGTCCTTCAATGGAAGCTGAATTCATATTGAGTGTATCCAACTTTTGGGTAGGGTTGCATCATATTTTGTGTTTCACAAGCCTATAAGGTCAATCCTGTGCTCTGATGTAGTATTTTTGTTTTGAATTATTAGTTTTCTTGTTGTAGTTGCAGAAATACTATCAAAAGGACAATCTGCAAAATTGTACTATTTAATTACCACAGAAAGTGTGGTGCCTTGACTGATTGATGATAAATTGTACAATCTGCAAAATTGGACTATTTCTAAACATTCTTTAAAAATAATTAAAGTGTTTGACGAGTACTAGGGGTTGGTGTATTGATTGATCAACCTGGTTACAAGAAAAAATAATGAATTTCAGAAATTGATCTTCATGTTCTTCAATGTTTTCTTGCAGGGTGAGTTCTTTGAGAGTTTTACCGGACTCTCTCTCCCACGGTTGACAGAATGGAATGTGAAGGGTGGGGACTCCTGCAAGAAGTTCTTGGAAAAGGATTTCATCCTTGAATCCCATGTCATATATACATTAGCAATCAGGAATATCTATTACCCCCCCTAGCTTTAAAGATGAAAAGCGTAGGGTGGGGACCCTTGCAAGGAGTTATGGAAAGGGATTTCATGCCTTGAATCTGCCGTCATATACACATTTGCAAAGAGCAATGGACATGTAACAGATCTGTTAATGACTCTCCCTTACACATTTGCAATTAGTGAAGCTGGTTAAAGCTTCTATATGGGTGTTGCTTGCCATGAAAGAAGGGAGCCTCAAGGAAAGGGGAGACACCAGTTTACTTGCAGTATAAGTGGTAGAAGTTTCTGAATATTCGGGAGTGAACAGCAACAGTGAACGACAGTATTTTGGGATCTGAAGAAAGCTCCTTTATTGTGCGTGCGGTGTTTGATTTTTGCACACGACAGAGGACACTTTAGGCTACTAGTCCTGGAACTTCTGTTGATCTTTTTTGCTTACCTGATGGGTTCATTAACACCCGCTGATCAGGCGTGTAATATGGTTTTGGTGAATAATAAAAAAATTATTTTATAGAAAACAAAATACAGCTGCATAGTTTATTTCTCTTTGTTAATTAGATGTTGTCCACAAAAGAAACAAGATTAACAATATGTATGGTATTGTAGGGTGATTATTGATCTAGAGAAGCACGCACAGGATTGTGGAGTGGTGTTTTTAGCTCATAAACTGCGGTCCCAGTTTAGGCTAACGAGGACAACGCTGTCACAGGTAATTGTTAGATTTTGTCTAGGACTAAAAGGTGTTAGTCACAACAATCAACATAGTTACAAGTACAACAAAATATTCGTTTTCTCTGACTCACCAGTCCATTTGCAGACAACGATGGGCCAGTGCAAAAAATGAACTCGAAGGTTCGTACATATATGTGATAATGTCTTTGAGGACATGTTGAACATGTCAGTTGTTTTTAACTGAAGGCATCTCGTCAGAAAGTTGGTGGGCTCATCATGAATTAGGTATTCGCTGCCTCAGGTATTATCCAAGGTTCGAATTCATTAGTAGTTCTACCTCTTCCGAATTCCACCATGTTGTGTCTCAGGAACCTCAGTGTCTTTTGTTAATATTTGAATTTGTCATTTTCAATGCCAGAATGCAGTTTGAAGACACTCAACAAAGAAGGTTGCAGTTGAACTGGTGACAATGGACTCAATTCCACTTAGTAGCATGGAGAAAACTCGGAAAGGTTATGTGAAGTGGATGCTAAAAGGTTTGAGTACTTGTCCTTAACTTGCCTAATACCATATACCATATGCCTTATCCAGTTACCCCTAACTCACCATAATCCAGTTACCCCTACTCAAAATCCTTGATCCATCCCTGCGGTATTGTTATGGATTTAAAGCAAGTTGATGAAGTCATTAGTGCATCAATTTGTGTTTCTGGAAATGGTAAACCCTGTTTGCACCTAGTGAGTAGTGATTTGGGTTGAGGGCCTACAATATATTCCTCAATTGATTCTGTCATAACCAGTGGAGTACATGAAATTAAGCTTTGAAGTTCCATATCTGGCTTCTTTCTTGTTAGCTTGCTGCTGAGTGCTAACAGAGCATTGTTTAGAACAAAGCTTACCAACTAGTAAAACACTAACACATTAACATAGATTCAGTCTAACACTTAGACTGAATCTATCAATCCAACCCCATCGGAAAATAGACACAACTTGTTCTGTGTTTTGCCAATTTAGGGTGTCATGTCATTAACTTTAAATAAACGTGAAGGATTCTACCCCCAATCGGAAACAGACACAACCCTTTGTATTTTACCACTTCAGAGTATTGTGTCGTTAACTTCAAATAAACGTAAAGAAATCCTGCCCTAATCGGATAACAGACACCCCTCTTTGTATTTCACTACTTTAGAGTGTTGTGTTGTCAACTTCAAACAAACTTGAGGAAATCCAACCCTAATCGGATAACAGACACAACCCTCTTTACATTTTGGAACTTTAGAGTGTGTCATGAACTTCAAATAAACGCAAAGGAATCCATCCCCAATCGGATAACAGACCCAACCCTGAAGCCTTTGTGTTTTGCCACTTTAGATTGTTGTGTGGTCGACTTCAAATAAAAGTAGTTGGACAAAAATATATTCCAAGGTCATTAGTGTATATATATAGATGCCTAAATATGTACTTCATTCTGATAGTTAGAGTGTCTGTCCAGCATGCATATGGGATAATGGTAGTGTTGATGATTATTGTAGGAGATGTTGGTTAATTGAAGAAAGCTATAGCTACTAGGTAGCTAGGAATCTTAGGAAAATGTATGATGCGATAGATAGATTTTGGAAAAGTATCAAAAATGCTGTATGTGTGATGGGATCAGAAAGGCCAAAAAGCTAAGCATAAGAGTGTTGATGATATTCTCCTCCAGTACAAGGTTTTGGGAAAATTCAACAATCCTAAGGGCCCTACACCACCATGGCATGGCTGGCTATAAATGAAAGAAGATTCTGAATGAAACTTCATAAAGATGGATGATTCCATATGAACATTCTCCTACATATATATATCCCTAGCTTCTTTCTTCTTCTTGCTTAATTATAACCAAACCAACCAATCCATCTCCTCATTTTCTCACTTTGTCTGCCTAGCTATTTAGATGAATAGGGAAAGGGATCCTTTGGTTGTAGGTAGAGTGATTGGGGATGTTCTTGACCCTTTTCTGAAATCTATTCAACTAAACGTTTTTTATGGAAACAGAGAAGTAGGCAATGGTTGGGAGTTTAAACCTTCTGTTGTTGTCAATCAACCTAGAGTTGATGTTGGGGGGAATGACTTAAGGACCTTCTACACCTTGGTATGTAAATTAATCTTGATTAGCAAGTTCCATTACATAATGTACATGATCAAACATGCATGCAGTACTCGATCACTTGTTTCTTCAAATTTCCCATCTTCCCTTAACATGTTTTCCCCTCTTATAAGTAGACTGAAGCCTACCTGTATGATCTTTTACTCCTTTATTTGAGTGATACATATGTTTCCGATTGTGTATTCCTGTCAAACATGAGGAGAAGATTAATTAAGCATTTTGGTTTGGTTAGGATAATTAAGCTCCATATATATAATTAGTATAAACTTTTAAGAGGATTAATTTTATTATTGTGTTTATCAGCTCTACATGCATGGTCTCCTTAGATTTGAGAACTGAACAAATTAAATGTTTAATATGTTATCACATAGCATATATATGTATCACTGTACCTTTTTGTTCTGAGTGGTCTCCTTGAGAGGGTGAAATAAAATAGGTCAGAAGTGCATGTGTTTGTGAGCTTGTTGAATTGTGTTCTGAGTTCTAAACTTGTAATTCTATATTATAATCACACTTTATATTATGATAGAATAGCTAGCAGATACATAAACATACTTAGTTACTTACATGATGTATTGATGTTGTTGTTGATGAAATATGGTACTTTACAATTTTGCAGGTTATGGTCGATCCTGATGCTCCCAGTCCTAGTAATCCAAGCCAGAGAGAATATTTACATTGGTACTCTCTCTCTCTCTCTCTCTCTCTCTCTCTCATCTAGTTTTTGTCTTTACTTACATGGAGATTTTTTTGGTGAAGTCCTTACTTGAGATGATGAGTATACTCAGTTGAGGTATTTTTATGTGCATGTTCTGCCTCTGGGTATATGCGAGACTGTCAGACTGCAAACAACCCTAGGACAAGTTTTTTAGTAATAGCTACTGAAGAATGTTGTAAACTATACTTAAACATCTTAATTAACTAATTGTGTCTACATTTTTTTAGGTTGGTGACGGATATTCCAGGCTCTACCAATGCTACTTTTGGTAAGAATGATCAGATTATCAAGTTAATTAGTATACTCGTATATAATTAATAACTATAAGTCTATAACTATTATAATAATGAAAGTTAACTAATCAGTCAAACAACTACATTAAAGGTCAAGCATGCACACCCCCTCCTTCCTTACCTTACCCTGTACGTGCATTGTGCCTGTAGTTTTCATGGCAAAGAATTGAAAGGTGATTCAGACAACTCAACTTCATGGCTTTTCATTAGTACTGGATTCCTACTACTTCTGTCTTCTTTACATGTATGATATGGTGAAGCAATAGTAAAGATTCTTTGCATACTTTCTTCACTGCATTCAGTGCAGTGGTACTAGGAAATAGGAATATATGACAACATTGAAATGGTATTGTATGAGGTAATAAGAATAGAAACTTGCCACCTAAATAAAAAAAGTAATTTATTATCAAAATATATATAGGTAGATTTTATTATATATGCATTGCAATATGGTGGATTGGTGGTGATCGATGGTGTATATATATATATGTAATTCAGGACAAGAGGTTGTTTGTTACGAAAGCCCAAGACCTACAGTTGGAATTCATCGGTGTATCTTTGTTTTGTTTCAACAACTTGGTAGGCAGACTGTGTATGCTCCAGGGTGGCGTCTCAACTTCAACACCAAAGATTTCGCCGAGATTTACGATCTTGGACTTCCTGTTTCGGCTGTTTACTTCAACTGCCAGAGAGAAAGGGGGTGCGGAGGACGAAGATCAACATAACAATATGGATTATTATATGCATGTTTCTGTATTTCCATTCTGTCAGCAGCATTAGTAAATCATCAAGTAATATATTATCAAGTAGATGGTATGTAATAGGTATGATATATATATATATATTAGGTTTTTTTCCTTTTTTCTTTGCAGGTATATATATGAATTATTAGTTGTATGCTTGTTTAATCGCAGTCTACGACAAAAAATGATATGACCTATCAGGCGCGCTGAGCCTTGTTCACAAATTCTCTCCACAAGTAGAAAACAAAAACGATAATTTCGTTCGTGGTAGTATAATTAACATGGTAGTATAATTTCGGATCATACTGACATCTATTGATAAACCACCAAAGGATCACAGATAATTACAAATCAAACAATCCCGGTCTTGCGTAAACACTACCCCCAAGAGTAAGGCCATAATGTTTACCATTTTCGATTCGTCATTTGCCGAAGCCTTCTTCTAATTTGTAAGTTTCATTCCCCATTGTTGGGAAATTGATAATAATTCAATAAACCCAAATTGCGGTATTACTATGAAGAAAAAGTAATGATAATAAGAAAAACAAAACTAATGCACAAGATTTACGTGGTGGAACTTTTGCGGGGAATAAACCACCATAAGAACTTTATTATCTTCCACCAAAAGAGTATGAGAAGACATCTCACGCAACTCACTTTATTTACAAGAAAAACGCAAACCTATAAACCCCCAACCTAAATTGCTCCCAAGATTTTCCAAGCCTCCGAGCTTCAAATCTCTAAGGGTGTGTTTGTTTAAAATGCTGAATACTGGTTGCTGAATGCTGGATATTGAATGCTGGATGCTGAAGACTGAATGCTGAAAAAGTTGTTTGTTTATCATTTTTCCAAACTTCTGTTTTACAATTGATTATTTTAAATTTGACAAATTTATCCTCCTTTATTCTAGTCTTTGGATGCATCTTAATGAAACTGAAATTTTAAATTTAAAAAAAATGAATCTAAAGTTCTTTGTGAAAAAAATGACATCACAAAATAATAATTGAACATTTAAGAAATACTTATATAGAAAAAGTAGATTATGTATTTATGATTATATAATAAAATATAATATGTATTCATCAGTTAGCATGGAAGGGTCAAGAGTGCAAGTCGGTTTCTCATGAGATTAGAGAAGAAGGAATCCTACGTGGACTGTGGACATAAATATAACAGCAATTTGGGCCAAAGGACCAAATATAAGGTTTGGTTCACCAAAAGGACTGCACAAACGTTTCATTGACCAAAAGGACAGCAACTGCGATATGACGCATGTACCCTTCAAAAAATTTAATATCTGCGAAACCGATTTACGGTTACTCTACAGCTGTCCCAAACGGTGGTTACAAAAATAGAAAAGAACGGTGGAATTTTCTCTCCTAACAACGGTGGTATTCTCTCTAATCAAAACCCCAATTTTTTTCAAAAACCTATCATCTCTAATCTCTAAAACCCAAATTTCTAGGGTTTCTTTAAAATCTTTTAGGAAATCTCTTCGATTTCTCTAAATCTCTGGTTTCTCTCCTAACAACGGTGGTATTCTCTCTAATCAAAACCCCAAATTTTTCCAAAAAACCTATCATCTCTAATCTCTAAAACCCCAAATTTCTAGGGTTTCTCTAAAATCTTTTAGGAAATCTCTTCAATTTCTCTAAAATCGCTTCTGTTTGTATGCAAATTCATGGAGCACGCAATTTCTGAAAGTGAAATATTTTTGTCAGATTATGGAGTGGAAATAATGGACTTGATGAGAGGTACAATAGCATATGAACTACTGACTGAACCGAGACTAAGTTTTGACAAGGAAGTATGGGATGAACAACAATTTCTAGTTTCCTTTGATGCGGCAGAAAAAAGGATACTTGAAGAGAAAGAAAAGGAAAAGGCAGCAGTTCAAACAATTATAAATTTAGGTGTTCAAAAGTCAGTATAGTTGAAAATGAATTACCCCGAATTCGAGGTCCTGACTTTTTGTGTTTTGAAACTGTCAATAGTATATGCTGTGAATAAGAACAAGTTTTATATATTTCTGTTATTTTGTAACTACTGAATTCTGATGGTTATATCAATGAAAAGGTTATTTGCTTCTTTTCTAGTGTTTAAAATGGTTGTTGATTTAATTTAAATTTTCATAGGATGGAATTGTTATTTGCCTATTTTCTAGTGTTTAAAACGTAGGTTGATTAACATATTAATCAACAAAACTATAGTTGATTAATACATTAATCATCTTATAATTAACTCTTCATTAGTTGATTAACAGATTAATCAATATAAACTATAGTTGATTAATTCATGAATCAACTAAAACTTAAAACCTAAACCTATATCCTAACACATCCTAAACCTATACCATAAACATTCTAAACCCTAAACCTAAACCCTAAACCTCCTAAACCTTAAACCTAAACCCTAAACCTCCTAAACCTTAAACCTAAACCCTAAACCTATACCTTAAACATCCTAAATACTAAACCCTAAACCTATACCCTAAATCCTAAACCCTATACCCTAAACACCCTAAACCTATACCATTCTAAACCCTAAATCTATACCTTAAACATCTTAAACCCTAAATTCTAAACCCTAAACCCTATAGGATGGAATTGGTATTTGCTTATTTTCATTAGTTGATTAACAGATTAATCAACCTAAACTATAGTTGATTAATTCATGAATCAACTAAAACTTAAAACCTAAATTTAAACTCTAAACTCTAACCCCTAAATCCTAAACCTTATAAACCCTAAACCCTAAATCCTAAACCCTAAACTATACTTTAAACCCTAAATCATAAACCCCCAAACCCTTAATGTTGTCATTATAAGCCCCTAAATCAATGGGAATGGTGAATCCTAGTGGAATGCTGTCATAAGTACCCCTTAATGCTGTCATAAGTACCCCTTAATGCTGTCATTCTAAACCTCTAATCGGAATGGTGAACCCTAGTGGAATGCTGTCATAAGTACCTCTTAATGCTGTCATAAGTACCCTTTAATGCTGTCATTCTAAACCCCTAATTGGAATGATGAACCCTAGTGGAATGCTGTCATAAGTACCCCTTAATGTTGTCATTCTAAACCCCTAAACTAATGGGAATGGTGAACCCTAGTGGAATGCTGTCATAAGTACCCCTTAATGCTGTCATTCTAAAACCCTAGTTGGAATGGTGAACCCTAGTGGAATGCTGTCATAAGTACCCCTTAATGCTGTCATAAGTACCCCTTCATGCTGTCATTCTAAAACCCTAATTGGAATGGTGAACCCTAGTGGTATGCTGTCATAAGTACCCCTTAATGCTATCATTCATTAATTCTGAAAACAATTTTCCCGATTACAATAAAGTTGATTAATTGATTAATTAACAGTTCAGTAAACTTAATTTTATAAAAACAACTAAGTTGATTAATACATTAATCAACAGTTCAGTAAACTTGCATAAAAACAACTAAGTTGATTAATATATTAATCAACAGTTCAGTAAATTTTCATAAAAACAACTAAGTTGATTAATACATTAATCAACATTCCTTAGTTGATTAACTTATTAATCAACTTCTCGAAAAAATTAATCATTAATGGATCAGAAAACTTTCTCAAAACTAAAAAAATGAATTATATTGTAGGAACTGAATTGTAATGTCATAACAAGTGAGGAAAAAAAATAATCTAAACTTTGATGAAAAACAAATCATCAAATACAACTAGAACCTAACTGTTGTTCAGATATGGGCAAGTCCTCCTATTGTGACGACCAGTGTTAAGACAACTGGAACACTTCTGAGCTTTGGGATGCTTTCTTGAACCGGTGTTTGGAATCCTTTTCGTCTTTGGCTTCCTAGGACCTCTTTTAACATCTGGAGGAAGTATACGAACAGAATCAACATCATCTTCTGGTTTGTCCTTATCCGAAATCGGCTGAATTGCATGCGAGTATGTAAACCCTAAATCTTATGGTTTGTCCTCATCCTAAATTCTAAACCCTAAATCTATACTTGATTACTCCAAGAACAACACCATTAGCAACCTCAGTTGAAACAACACCATCACATAATTGCACATCTGTATAAAAAAAAAACATCATGTACAGTTGATCAATACATTAATCAACACATTAATAAATAATATAACATTTATATTTTATGGCGACATTAATCAACACATTAACATAGTACTCAGAACGTTGATTAACATATTAATCAACCCAAATGCTCAAAACAGGAAAAAAAACTATAAAAACCGTTGAATGACGACTCATTCAACATAAAAAAAACACTAAAAAATCAAACACAAAAACAAAAATAAACAACAAAAAACACAAATTGCCAAATTATTAATCAACACCATCACATAATTGCACATATGTATAAAAGAAAACATCATGTACAGTTGATCAATACATTAATCAACACATTAATAAATAATATAACATTTCTATTTTATCGCGACATTAATCAACACATTAACATAGTACTCAGATAGTTGATTAACCTATTAATCAAGCGAAATGCTCAAAAAAAAAAAAAAAAAAAAAAAAAAAATTGTTGAAACTCGTTCAACATAAAAAAACACTAAAAAATCAAACACAAAAACAAGAATTGCTAAATTATTAATCAAAACAGGAATTAAGAACTCAACAAACTAACCTGTACAATCGTTAATCATCACCATCTCGAAATCGAGTTGAGAAATCAATCCAAAATATCAGTTGATAACACAAAAAACTGATCTCAAATTGAATTCCAAAATAAAAACACGAATTCAAACTTCAAGATTTGTCATTAAAAGCTCCAATTACAAAATCAATCATACAAATGAATCGATGCTGAAAACTGAGCTCTCGCGATAACTTGGATTGAGAAGATCTTGCCAAATTGAATTGTGAAATCAAAACCCTAAAACGAAATCTGAACTCTCGCGAATGAAAAACAAACCAAATTTGAACTCTCGCGATAAATTTAGTAAATCTTGTGAAATTGAATTTAGAAATCTCAATCAAAATATGAAATCTTCCTCCAGAAACATGGAATTTTCATCTAGAATTTTCTCTTCTTCAAACTCTCTGCGAATGAAACGAAACTGCAATTCAAAATCTCAAAACACGATCTATATAGATGGTTGATATAAGGGTAGTTCAGGTATTATAAAAGAGAGAAGAACGCAACTATACGCGACTTTGTCCTGGAAACAAAATTACATTCCGTACAATTGGACTTTTAGTAAACCTAAACAAAACCCGTGTCCTTGGGCCAACCAAACCAAAACTACGGACCAGAGCCCAAACAAACGTTTCTATTTGGACTCTGGACTAGTTTTTAGTAAATATAATGAAAGGTATTATACATGGGTATAATTGTCATAAAATTAGAATAAACATTAAGAATATGAATTAAGCATGAGATTTGTGCTGGTTCAAAATGGCTGAAAAGAGTCCATTATATTCTGAACACTGGTTCTAAACAAACAACATAAAAATCACTTTTTACTTATTATTAGCCTGGTCCACCACTTAAATATCACTTATTGCTGAACACTTGTTCAAACAAAGTAACAAACACTACCTAAGTTTTGAATCTCTCAAAACCCCCATAGAATTTTTCTGAAGGTTTCCTTTATACAGTGCATTACAAGGAAGAATTCAGGTTTATTAAATCTTGGGCCCAAATTAGGCCCATAAGCACTTCACCAACAACCTGTCAACCTGTCACAAAAGTCCAGCGACAATACCTGTCAGAAACTGCTGTCCAGCGGCAATACCAGCTCCAAAACCTGTCTAGCGGTAATGCAACTTCAGAAACATGTCAGAAATTCAAAGACGATTTCCCAACTGAATACGGAGAATTAGAAAACATACCATACGCCGTTGAAAAGGTAAACGAGGCTACTTTCCAAAAAAACAGATCGCAATTCCGAGCAACTAGAACAAAGTTAACTAAACATAACGAAAACTGAACAACACCCATTAACAAAGTGATCCGCCATGATCCCCTTCTTATTGGAAGCAAGATGATAGAATTGAGCAAATCTAGAAGCCAAAGAACCCCCATTGCACCATGATGATCCACTTGGCTGTAACATTTTACTTGCATGTGAAATTGTATCCAAGCCCCTCTAATTTATGTATGGTATCCAAAACATTTTGATGGGGATTTTGGGAACCTGTCTTTGGTCATTTCATTGCAGACGGAGCACACAGTCTAGCTATATTCAAAAGTTTCCTACAGTAAAAGTTTTCTTTGACTATGAGCTAGGTTGTTGTGAAATTGAAATTACATTCCTATAAACTAATAATGTTGGGAAATTAATTCTAAAACTATATACATTCAGAGTGATTTCAGACAAGAGTTTAACTTCTATTCCTTTTTTTTTTTTTTGTTTTTTTTTTCTGTTGCATGTGTCTACTGGTTCATGATGTTGGTTGACATATTTTTGCACCACACTCACCACATGCACCATCTACCATTGGCATTAATGATGGGCAAACATACAACATGGGCAACCAGGGAATGCCAGATGATCCGAAGCAAAACGATATATACTTAGAAGTTTGGTGAATGGACTTGTTTTGATCCCTAAAAAAGAAAATGCACTTTCAGACTCAATTACACAATTAATAGATACTATATGGCAAGGTTGTTGGTGTCGAAAAATTATTGTGGATAGATACATCTATCAATGAGCATTTGGGGTTGGCGTAGAAAAGTTTATTGTGGATAGATATGTAGATAGTCCTATAACTCAAAATTGTATATAGCAGACTTCAAGACACGCAAATCTGTTGTCTTTTACACAATTTTATCTTCTATCTTGTATAAACTGCAAGTACAAGTTGGTGTATGAGAAATTTTTTTTTAGGGCATTCCCAATGGGAGGTGAATTTTGGGGGAGGGGTGGATAAATCCACCCCCAAACACTAGTTTGAGTTTCCCCACGGGGAGGTGTGAGAGGCCACCAAGTTGGGTATAGAGGTGGGGGAGCTTACCTTGATTGGCCACCTCCAAAAGAAAACGGACGACATTGCGTATGAAAAAAATTTAACAAATGTGCTGAAATTTGTCATACTGTTCAGCCCATTTAAACATAAAAAGTAAAGATAGCCCATTTTTTCCAGTTGTGTTTCTTCTTTGATCTCAAGTCTTCAACTTTTTGTTAAACAAGAAAAAGAAAGAAAAACTGAAAAATTGATGTAATTTTCAAATTAGGTATTTATGGGGTGTATTTATCAGGTGGGGGTGGGATGGGAATACCGACTAATTGAACCCGGGTGAGGTAGGATTACCAATTAGTGGGGCTTGGATACTGGCTCTCAAAGTAAACTATTTAATAACTAAAAGTGGTGGGACGGCATAACAAATGCTGTGCGAACTAATTTTCACACTTCACGATTGGAAAACTTACTTTGAAGACTACTTCTATGATTTTAGCTTTTCAAGGTGGATTTTGTCTCTGTGGCACCTGTGGCGGTGACGTGGTGGTGGATATATCACCTCCTATTGGGAATGCCCTTAGAATACAAAGAAGCCACATCAACTGTTGTTGGTATCCAATGAAAGGGGTACAACACATGCAAAGGAATCTATATATACTATATATAACTAGTCCTTAGGCCCGTGTAATACACGGGCAGATCTGATTGTTTTAGATTTTTTTTTTTGGGGGGGGGGGGGGGGGGGTTGGTTTATGTTGCTTTTGGTTTGTAACTTGTAATATTTTGTTTAGCCTGTTTCAAAAGTCTATGATCTGGTACGATTTCATTTAGAATTATTATAAATATTTGAGTATTATTGAAATTTAATGATTATTATATATACATGGAAATTAAACCCAAAGCAGTTGAAGATACCTAGGAGAGTGGAATTTTGCAGCACTCTCAATTCTCAAATTCTCAATTAGAATTTGGTCTGGCTCGGTTGTTGAGGCTTCATCACTTTGGGAAACAATCTTTTCACAGTAGTTCATTAGCAGTCGAGCGTCTCTTAATTGGTTTGTAACAGTTAACATCTTGAAAATTTAAAATATTTAGCAAATTATTATGATGATAAAGATGACTTACTTGTAATGTCATGGAGAGATCCCCTTAGGCCCATGTAGTTAAGCCTTTTCGGAAGGCAACCATACGATCCATGTCTGTGTGAATCTTGCGACCTTTTTTGATATAGTCCCATCTGGAACACATTTACATACATTAGATCACAAATTAAGGGAAACTCAAATTTTATGAAATTACAGTAAATAGGTCTTACTGCTACTTGGGTCCCCTTTCATATCTCCACCATTGAAATGTATTGAAGATTATATCATCATCTTTATTGGAGTTTATTTTCTTTTTTCATTTACTTTTTGTCAATGTCTACTAAGTGCAAGGAAAGGAAATAGATTATTGGTTCTCCATATTCCTGCAAAATATACTTTTTGTCAAGTTGAGAATGTACTTGAAAATGGCCATCACAAACATGTTTGATGTGTGTCCACAATAATATCATATTAATATTATTAATGATCTTATTAATAAACTTGCATACCTGGCCATTTGACTTAGAATACTGGTGAGTTTTGATTTCTGTGTCGTGAAGAGATATTCAGAAAACAATAAATATACATGGATCAAATAAGCATATAAGCAGACAGACTTTGAGTGAAGAGGAAAATGGAGAAGTTGTACAAACGTAGTAAATCATCTGGTGATTTCAATGTAAATCTTGGAGATACTTGTAAATCACTACTTCCACCAGATAATTATTTAGCTACTTATTCAAAAAAGATTACTGATAAAACTGGTAAACTTATTGAAGTTAAAATTGTTGAATTGAAAGAAATTCGATAAATTAATTATCTCTTTTAAATAATATTTTTGGTTGGTCCTAACTTGGGCATAGGTTGATAAATTAATATTTCGCTAAATTTATTAGATAATACATTTTAGAAAAATCCTTGAAGGCCCAACTAATATATAAATTAATATTTTTTTGATATACAAATATATTTTATATTTTTTTATAATGAAAGTCAATTGTTGCTTGTTTTTTTTTCAAAATTGATTTTGGTTTGAACCTCGTCTCTGAATTTTTGTAGTGTGATGAGTTGATCTGGTGTTGTATTTTGTATTGCAAGAAGAAATTATTCCAATATCATTATCGATTTTAGTGCTTCTTTTCGTGGAACGAGTTCTAAAATAAAATGATTATCCAGCTTCATCATGTTAGCCCCCCCAAAAGTTTCCTACAGTAAAAGTTTTCTTTGACTATGTGGTGGTTGTGGAATTGAAATTACATTCCTATGAACTAATAATGTTGGGAAATTAATTCTAAAACTATATACATTCAGAGTGATTTTAGACGGGAGTTGAACTTCTATATAAAACTCAAAAAAGACAATTTAGTTGTTTGTAAACATGCAAAATTAATTTATAGTCCTCATTTTTCATATTTCATTTTAAATATAGTCCCTGTAAACAATAATGAAAATAACCATGGAAGTTATCTTACAGGATTGAACTTCACCATGTAACCACCACCCATGGAATGTCTACAATTTTCTTCACTTGATTGTCATCTTTACTTCTAAACACAAGAGAATAAATTTCTAGAGGTTCCATGGGGGTGGTTACATGTTCAATTTCACTCCAACTAAGGTAAAATAATTTCCATGGTTATTTTCCACTATTTTTTTATAGGGACTATATTTAAAACGAAATATGAGAAAAAAAGGACCATAAACTAATTTTGCAGGTCTACAAACAACTAATTTCTGATTTTTGATGAGTTTTAAGTTTTCTCACATGTTAGTCACGTGAAAGGGTAGTTTGGTCATTAAAAAAATATGGATGCTTTGACTCTAGTCCACTGGGTTGACTGACAGTCAAGTGACGAAAAAGACTATTTACTAATAAATAATAAAAATTGGACCAAATACTAATTACCCATATTCTGGAGGGACCAAATATAAAATACCCTAAATTAATTCTAAAACTATATACATTCAGCAGAGTGATTTCAGACAAGAGTTTAACTTCTATACCTTAACATTTATAACTTCTATTCTTTTTTTTTTTTTTTTTTTTTTTTTCTTAAAAACAAAATTTATTGATAAAAGAAGAATTACACAAAACTAGAGGATAAACGCGCTACAAACTGCGCTGCAAGCCCTTTTTGAATAGCAAAACCAATCCTACGAAATATATATTCATTGGAACCCGCCGTCATCACATTGCTATTCATCACCTTTTGTACCCTCATGAGAAGTTCAACTGCTTCTGGTGCTAGAAACCCAAAAGTGTCAAAAGCAAAAAGAAATATTTTTTTTTCTGTTACATGTCTACTGGTTCTACTAGTTCATGATGTTGGTTGACATATTTTTGCACCACACCGACCACATGCATTTCATTGTCATATTAGCAGTTTGCTTCTACATTAGGTTTTTTTCTCCACAAAATTAGCGTTTGATTCATGGGTAACTTCATGTGAAGTTTCTATACATGTCCTGTATTGTTTTTCTTGGCCACCAAATTAAAACTAGTGATTTCAAATTCATATATTTTACCAAACAAATTATATCCTGTTTGATTCCACTGGCGGACGGACCGGGACTTTTCGATCTTCCACATAAGATAGTTTCTAGCTAGAAACACCACTGTCAATGTTAAACTTGTTGAGAACTGAAACTAAGTTACCAACCTAAAGCTATGTTCTAGCTATGTCAAGGCTTTAAATATCTTCTTTCTCAGTTCCTTTTCAAAGGCTTTAGATACATCCACATCCATTTCACTAGTAACTCAGTTCCTTCTAGTTAGCTATATATCTTCTTTCTCTTCACGTCGATCTCTTGCTTCCTTGTTTGATTCCATTCTCTTCAAACTATATATTTTTTTCATGAAAATGATTGTCACAGTAGAAGATTCAACCATAGTTCAACCCTTTGAGGAGACACCCAAACTGACCTTATGGACCTCTAATGTGGATCAGTTGTTTAAAGTGCATATTCCAAGTGTGTACTTTTTTAAGCCAAATGGTTCATCCAACTTTTTTAATGCAGATTTACTAAAGGGTGCCCTTAGTAAGGTTCTTGTTCCATTCTACCCTGTAGCTGGTAGGTTGAAGAAGGATAAGAATGGTAGACTTGAGATTGAATGCAATGGTGAAGGTGCATTATTTGTTGAGGCTTATACAAGTCTAATCTAGCTGATTTGGGTGATTTTGAACCAAGTATGGAACTCATGCAGCTCATTCCAAGACTTGGTAAGGGTCAGGACATATATTCTAGTCCTCTTGTGCTACTTCAGGTTAGTACAGTACATCTAACTTCAAAAATATCACCTTTTGTTATGTGTAATTTCTGATAAAAAGCTGGTTTCATGTGCTGTTTTGGGATGCAGGTAACATATTTCAATTGTGGGGGTGTTTCCCTTGGTGTAGCAGCACAACATACAGTTGTTGATGGAATAGCTGGAACTCAGTTTATCAATTCATGGGCAAGAGTTGCACGAGGTCTCGACGTCGAAATCCCACCATCTATTGATCGAACATTGCTACGTGCCCGGCAGCCACCTACACCCTCTTTTCCTCACACTGAACATCAACCACCACCAACAGTCTTAAAAAGCTCAAATCATCAAAAGATGGAAACTCAAACTAGTCTTACTGCTGTTGCAACTTTCAAAATTACAGGCGACCAAATTAACACTCTCAAGTCTAAATGTAACAAAGAATTAGATCCAATTAAGTTCAGCTCGTACGAAGTGTTGGCAGGACATGTTTGGCGTTGTGCATCCAAGGCGCGTAATTTAGAAAATGACCAAGAGACTAGTGTATCTATCTTGGTTGATGGTCGAACACGCTTGAACCCGCCATTACCATTTGAGTATTTAGGCAATGCAATCTTTCATGTGACACCAAGGACTACTTCAGGTGACATTGTATCCAAGCCACTATTCCATGCTGTCCTCATTCTGTTAAGACTCTCTCCTTTCCTCCCCAAGGGCTTTCTCATTCTGTTAAGGTTGTGAAGCGATCCCTATTCTTAAAGTGAGTAAGCGTCACGTCGAACTATACCACCCTTTTTTCATAACCTATTGAGCTCTATTGGGTTTTTTGAATTCGCGGATAGTGCACAACACACTTGCGTTGGCCGACGATAAATATCTTAGATCTGCTTTGGATTATTTAGAAATGCAACCTGATCTGTCAAGCCTTGTTAGAGGTCCACACACATTTGGGTGTCCAAATTTGGGATTTACTAGCTGGTGTCGTTTGCCATTATACGATGCAGATTTTGGGTGGGGAAAGCCAGTTTACATGGGTCCAGGATGCATAATGCATGAAGGCCTTGCATATGTCCTTCCAAGCCTATCAAATGATGGAAACCTGTCCATTATTATTTCCCTGCAGTCCGATTACATTGTTCCTTTCGAGCAGTATCTCTATGAGCTCTAGGAAGGAAAGGAATTCATGTTTTATATTATCTCAATCTTTGTCTCAACCTGTTTTGGGGCTGTGTTCAGGTTAAATTTTGTTATTAGCATTTTATTTTTGAAATTATGAACAAAGCACTCTTGATATTACTAGTGCTTAGGCCCGTGCAATACATGGACAGACGTGATTACATCATTTGTACTTTTTCGCCATTTCTCTATAAAAAAAACATACAACATTCTCCTAAATTTTATCAGTGTTCTAAGACGCCACGTGTCTATAAATCAATTGGGTGACTGAATTTCAGATTTACAGAAGGCTAGTGTAAAAAACGCGAAATCATTCATTACTACAGAACTGAAGAATGAGCTAGCTAGGGCAATGGTTAACAAAGCAAGATGAGATTGCTAATTTCATTATGCATCATTACTATAAGAAATTTACATGCACTAATTCTGTTATTGATCAAAACCTTCTTCAGAATGTTCAGCATTTGATTAGTAATGACGATTACCACATTCTTCACGCTGTTCCAACAGTAGCTGAGTTGCCTTTGCTCTTTGTCCAAATAGTGCCCCAGAACCGGACGGCTTTAATGGTTTCTTTTATCATTTTGCTGGCATATAGTAGGCAAAGAGCTGACCAATGCAATCTTATACTTCTTTAAAAAGTTCAATCTGCCTGCAAGCTTCGATAGTAACTTTCTAGTGCTGATTCCAAAAGAGAACAACCCTACTCAGATCCAAATAAAAGTATATGCCAATTTGTTTGTCCAACTTTGCGTTCAAGATTATACCAAAGATATTGGTCACCAGATTGGGGCCTATTGTTGCTAGAATTGTCTCTCATGCCCAATTTGGGTTCATTCCATGGAGAAGCATTTGTCAGAGCATTCGCTTAGCTTCAGAACTCACTCAAGACTTCAAAGTAAGGAGACATGGAGGTGGCTTTGCAGTCAAACTAGACATCTCCCAAGCTTTTGATACTTTGAGTTGGGAATTCTTGTGGCAAGTTCTCTTACGGACGGGGTTTCCACAGATATACATTGATTGGATTAAAGCTGTTATTTCATCTAATAAAATATCCATTCTGTTCAATGGTGACCCTATTGGATTCTTCACTGCAGGAAGGGGTCTCAGACAAGGAAACCCCCTTTCTCCGATTCTTTTTGCCCTCGCAGAAGACTCTCTTAGTCGAAGTATCCAATATCTTGTTGATTGTAATTAAAAAGGTTAAAAGAATGGTTCAACATGCACACTACTCGAGCCCTTCCCATCTATTTTATGCTGATGACATTTTTTCTTTTCTTGAAAGCCGACAAGTCTTCAATCAAACACTTACTTGCTTTGTTAGATAGCTATCAAATCTCTGCAGGGCAGCTGCTTAACAAAGCTAAATGCATGTAGAGCTTTTTTAAGTCCTATGTGCACAGGAAGGAAGGAAGACATCTTACAGCTGTTGGGCATTAAAGAGGGAGTTTATCCAGAGAAATATCTTGGAGTTCCATTAATTCAAGGTAAGCTCTGTAGACTCACACTTGGGCCAGTTTTGGATATGATCAAAAGTAGAATCTCAGGTTGGGTTGGCAAGACTTTATTTTTTTAAGGGAGAGTTCTTCTAGCAATGCAAATTTTAAACTGTATTCCTCTTCATAACATGGCCTTGTTCAAGTGGCCAATCAAGTTCATCAGTGAGTGAAAGATGTATTCGAAATTTCATATGGTCTGGAAATTCTACTGTGAAGAAGCTTGTCGATCATTGTGGCTTGACAAAATATATATGTGCAAACCTTACCAGGAGGGGGGCATGGGATTAAGATAATTGAGAGATATTAATTTGTCTTTACTTTTCAAACTGGCTTGATCTTTGTTGACAGAGAACTCACAATGGGCAACATACATGTCAGGAAAGTATATCAACAAGTACAACGAAGTTTATGTATGTCTCCAAGTCCTCTCCTCTCTAGAGAGGAACTAAATGGGCCTTAGAGATGCTGCCAGACCATTTCTCTTGGCGAATTGGAGACGGTAATCTTATCCACCTCTGGAAAGATAGATGTGCAGGGAAAACATCAAGTAAAGAACTTCTTCAGCCTGATTCTCTCATATGGAAGCGGACACAAGCTATATTCAGGGTTCTTCATGGCACTTCACTGATAATGTAAAATCTATTTAACTATCTCTCAACATAGATGAATATTCCCTTCCTTTGCCAAACAACGAAGAAACCGATGTGAGAATTTGGAACCATTGCTCAAATGGGAACTTTACTACTGCTAGTTCTTTTGAAGCCAGAAAGAAAAAAATTCCTAAGCCACTTTTGGTGCAATTTCTTATGGAAAGCTAAAGTTCATCCAAGTATTTTAGCCTTGGCATGGAAGATTTTTCATCGAAGACTGCCTACTGACGACTTACTGAAAGCAAGAGGTGTGCATATTGTCTCTAGATGTTGCCACTGTCTTCAACAAGAAGAATCTATCGATCACCTCCTCTTTTGCTGCAGTTTTGCAATGTTCTTTTGGACTCAGGCTCCTGCTGTTTTGGGGATCACTACCGTTGTTTCTTGCACTGCAGACATGTTTGTTGCTTGTCAGAACAGAAGTGGCCTAATCAGGGACCTATGGAAAGCTTACTCTATCACAGGCATGGTTGGCATCTGGAAGGACATAAACAAAGTGTTATTTGATAAGAAGTCTAACCCAGAGTTCTGTTGGTGGATCCACCCCCATGTTTGGTTAGGACTGTGGGCCTAACTGTATGTGCGGCCCGTGACCCAGTTGAGAGTGTGGCAAAGTCCACCTCCGTGTTTGGTTAGGTATGTGCCTACCAATTTATCCAGTATTCCGGTTGATATACATTGTGGTAGCCTCCCCCTACAAGTTCGAGCTTGTAGAGAAACTGTTTTACAACAAGTTCATTTTGGCAACCATTAGAAGGGAGTTACACTTTGTATACTCTAAATCCAAGAAATCCATGCTGATACAGTTCAGGACAAGGAAACCATAAGAAAGCTAGGACTAGACTGCAAAATTCAACCATGTTCTATTTTTCTATTTTTCTGGAATGTTACTAGTTGTTGTTGTTGTTGTTGTTTTTTTTTTTTTTTGGGTTGGCAAGCGAGGTTGAGGGGACCCCTACCTCTTTTCAATTACGTGTGGAAACTTATATCAACAATCCGCTGTTGACGTGTTTTGAACCCACAACCTCTCCACTTTGTAAGAGGGGTGCTACCATTGAGCCACAGGCTCATTCGAAAAAAAAAAAAAAAATGGTGTGGTAAGCCTGCTTTTAATGAGATCAGTAACTCGGTAATGCTGGTGGGATTCGAACCCCAGACCTCTGGTATCACCACCCAAAGGTTTTACCAGTTGAGCCCAACTGGTACCTGCAAAAAAATGGTTTGGTAAGCCTGTTTTTAATGAGATCAGTCACTCGGTAATGCTGGCGGGATTCGAACCCCAAACCTCTGGTATCATCACCCAGAGGTTTTACCAGTTGAGCCCAACTAACACCTGCAAATGGTTTGGTAAGCCTGTTTTTAATGAGATCAGTAACTCGGTAATGCTGGCGGGATTCGAAGCCCCAGACCTCTGGTATCATCACCCAGAGGTTTTACCAGTTGAGCCCAACTGACACCTGCTATGTTGTGGTAAGCCTGTTTTTAATGAGATCAGTAACTCGGTAATGCTGGCGGGACTCGAACCCCAGACCTCTGGTATCATCACCCAAAGGTTTTACCAATTGAGCCCAACTGGCACTTGCAAAAAAAAAATGGTTTGGTAAGCCTGTTTTTAATGAGATCAGTAACTCGGTAATGCTGGCGGGATTCGAACTCCAGACCTCTCGTATCATCACCCAGAGGTTTTACCAGTTGAGCCCAACTGACACCTGCATGTTACTAGTTGTTACCCCCTCTTGGGGTGATAAAATTGAATTCAGATGGTTCTTCAATAGGAAATCCAGGCCTGGCTGGGTGGGGATGCTTATTCAGAGATCATTCAGGCCAAGTGAAAGGAGTACTCACTGGAGCACTAGGTATTGACACAAATTGCACTGCTGAAATGGAAGCTGTGATACATGGTCTGAAAAAAGCCATTGAGCAAGGTTGGCTTCAAGTATGGGTTGAGAGCGACTCCACTTCGGTGGTTGAAGCGTTGAGAAGCGACAAGGTGCATTGGAGACTTATGCGCAGATGGGAACATATCAAAGAAAAGTTCAACTGGCTAAACATCACCAATGTTTGGAGGGAAATCAATTTTGGTACAGATTGTTGTGCTAAATACGGTTCCAAGTTAGGCAAAAGAGTTGTTCAGTGGTGGAACCATAGGCCAAGTTTTCTACAAACTCTGGAGAGTCCTGCTCTTACTTATTTTAGGGTTTGTTTGATTCGGGCGGGAAAAGAGTTTATCGGGAAATAGATTTACCATGTGCAAATATTCGGAAAATAAAATTTCGATAAAATAGTTATAATGCTACATTGATCATGAATTTTTTTGAAAAATCATTTAAATATGTTTGTAGTGAGAGTTCGACAAAATTAAGCTCCAATTTGTCCCAATATTTTAACTTATCATGTCGTTTTAAATTTTTACCGCTTATTTTCCATTTAATCAAACATGGGAAATTGAAATTTTCCGAAAAATCTATTTCCCGGACTCGAATCAAACAGACCCTTAGAGAAGTGAAGGTCTGATGACAGGTGTAAAGGGATTTGGTGCTCTTATTGTTTTTTCTTTCCCTGTACTTTTTTTCTTTTTTCAATATTAGTCACCCTTTAAGCCAATTTTTTTTTTTTTTTTTTTTTTTATACTTTGTTCATTAATGGCTATTATTAAGAAGTGATGATGATGAACTCGATAAGAAGCAAAAGATATTAAATAAAGTCTTTGATGCCTTTATTAAGGTTTTTGAAAATATGCTACTCCATTTGTTAGACTTCGTAACGAAGAAATTAGTTGGGAAGAATTACAGAGTGGTATACTAACCACTTGATTTGTATGCACCACAAGAAGATGGGTATGATCTAATGAAAAGGATTCATGGAAAAGTCCTCCACCATCATCAAAGGTAAACCGTAATTTTAATGATATTTAATTATATCAGTTATAGGCACAAATTACTGGTGATTAGTGTTACACATGTACATAATCAATAACAATAAAAATCTCTGGCAAAAAAAAAAAAAAAAAAAACTACAGTAAAAATTAGGGAAATCATATTGACACCCGGCTCTTTACAAAGAGCTATCCAACATATTAAAAACACCCATAAAAAAATTATGTACTATTTTTACTAAGAGCCACACACCTAATTAAGTTAAAAACTTATTAGAAAATTTTGGTTTTTTTGCATTCTTTTCTTTTTTCATCGATTCTCTTTTCTTTTTTTTTTTTTTTTTTTTTTTATAATAATAAAATTTTATTGATAAGCTCAACGAATTACACAAAAGTAGAGGACAAACGCGCTACAAACTGCGCGGCTAGTCCTTTCTGGATAGCAAACCCGATCCTCCTAAATACATATTCGTTCGAACCTGCAGTCATCACGTTGCTATCCATTATCTTCTGCACTCTCCTGAGGAGCTCAACTGCTTCTGAGCCTAGCAATCCAAATGTGTCAAATGCAAAGGGGATGAAACTATGTTGGTTAGCCCTACAAGCTCCGTCATGTTTCTCCACTTTTGCCGCTGCTGCATTGCTAGCTGCTAGCCCCACCTCAAAAATCCCAGCACTCAGCCCAACCATCGGAGACGCCCCTGTAACATCAACACACGCATGTTTACCTTCAGACCAGTTGTATACCAGAATATCAGCAGGACGTAATGTCGATCTTCCTTCCTTAGGATCAGTAAGAAAGTTAACAGGAGCCTCCTTCTTAACCTGTACGCCAGCCCGCCAGAACACATCACACAAGATATCTCTAACGTGGTCATGCCTGTACTTGAAGCCGGGGTAATGCTTACAATGGGCCGCATGGTCCCCGAAAGCATCAAGTCTACTCTTCTTGCACACTGGACAAAGCTCACCATCTGAATATAAAGGGATCATCAATCGATAACGAAGAATGGCACGATATTCTACAGGCGTCATGCGTTGTCCAAGCCCTTCCATCGGGATAGCAAGGAGAAAATCTTTGGCATGTTCTGACTGCACACATCCAATCACGGCTTTTTGTCTAGCTGACAACTCAAATCTCTTCTCGATGCCAGAGCTAATCTTGTTGTAGTATGCTTCCGCCAAGACATGTTGGGGTCTGAAGGGGACGGTAGCAGTTGGAGCAAGATTACTGAGATCAAAATCAGGTATAGAAAGATGTAAACTAGCAATGGCAGTATCGAAAACATTACCCATAGGTGTAGTCCCACAACTCCGAAGGATGTGGTCTTGGAGATTCTTGGTTTGCGTACGTGAAGCTACAAAGGCAAACTTCATAACATCACTAGCACAATAGATACCAAGTCCACCCATACGCAATGGGAGGGTTGCCATACGCCACTGTAAATCGCCAAAACCAGGTCCATCAGAAACCACAATATTCTGAAGGGCTGCACGAAGCTGGTGGTCAAACCATTCGGCTGTTTCCTGAACATAATCATTACCCTTTTTTTTTTTGTCTTTTCCATCAACAAAAATCCAAATCATTACCCTTTTGTTTACCAAAATCTTAAATTTAATACTTCATTTGATATTATTCTTTACGAATGTGATAAATTTGCAAGAATTTTTTTTCTAATCTTAAATTCAAGAATTGTTTTTTATAATTTAGTTTTTTTTTATTGGTAGTTATAATTTATCTTGATGTTATTTGACCTAAAATAAAATTAGAAATTAACAAATTAGATATTTTAGGGTTTCATTTGAACATTTAATTTGCTTATATTTTTGAAGATCGAATTTTGAATATTAATAAATTTTGTTGAGAGAGAAGAGAAAAAAATAAAAATAAATAATAATTAGGTGGCTCTTATCATATTGGGTGTATTTAATTAGTAATATTTTTTGGACGGGTAAATTTAATTTTTTGGATAGCTCTTTGTAAAGTCCCGGGTGTCATTATGATTTCCCAAAAATTAACTACCTAGTGTTGGAACATCAAACAATACTCATTTTGCCCTTTTTCTGATCTCTTCTCATTGAGCCAAAATTTTGTTTTGACTTTTTTCTTGGGGGTGTCGATTTGAATTCCCCTCGTATAAATGTCATTTGGGCTTATTACTGGGCCAAATACAATTTTGTATAGTGACCCAGTCCATAGTTTTTTTTTTGTTATTTGGTGTTCATGGTTTTTTTTTTTTTTTTTATTGGTAAGCGGGGTTGAGGGGACCCCTACCTTTTTTTTGATCTGGTGTTCATGCTTTTGAAGAAATAAAAGATTGTCTCTTAAACTATCTTTTATCATTCATCAAACATTTTTTTTTTAATCATCATATCTATTAATCTATATATATAATCAAGGATCAGAATTACAACAGAAGATCATGTCTGACAGTGTCTGTCCAACAATCGAGTGTGGGCACTTGAGATGCTATGGTGTTCATGCAGTGATGCTACCAGTTTCAGCCAGCAATAGCTGCATACGGAGACAATTATTGTCAATTTCCCACAATGGTATGGTGATTTGATATATTAAGCTTAGTGAACAAGTACAATTTGGCACAATTTCAACGGAAATAACAAGTTTATGCATTCATGTCAACTGGTATACTCCTATCAGCTCACAACTCACAGCATCTCCATGGTCTTTTGGCCTACACTTTGGTGATCTTATCATAAATGGACATATAATATAGAAATACGGTGGAGACCGATGTTAGGGGAAGAGAAAAGAAAGAAAAAAAAAAGATTTAAAAAAAAACAGAAAAAGAAAATTAAAAAACATTGAAAAAAAAAATTTAAAAATTAAAAATTAGTCGGACAGACAAAATTAAATAAAAAAAGGCCGGGGACAGACATGAGTTTCAGTCCCACTCGACGCTTAAAAGACCTCCTAACGTCGGTCGATAAGAAAGATATTGAAACCAATAACAAGGCGAAAGGGCGAAGGGACACATACATGGAATTGATAATCAAGCATTAATGTTACTTAAAGTTTGAGATTCAAATCCAATTTTGGTTCATCCAAAGGTGGTTCATCCGTCTGTGTAGTATGTCGTGCATGAAAGCTTCCTGGCCAAATCACATTGCTTGGTTGCTGACTATGCATGATGGGGAGGGCGCAACCGAATGAGCGAAATCCATCACTAAAACGAGCAACCTTGTCGTACCTTTCTCTATTGGGTTTTTGAACTAATGAGCGTGTTTGGACTCCAAGTTCTCTCGCATATGGTACTGAATTTAAGTCTGAGGAAGTACCTATCATCCATTGTGTATTATTTGGAAAGTAATACCTGCTTTTAGTTACCTTTCTCTCCCTCCTATGAGCATTTTGATGACCACCCAATGCTTGTGGACTATAAAACTGCCTCGAGCAGAACTTGCATAAGAAGATCTGCTCTAGCTCTGTCTCTGTCTCCGGTTGATTCAAACCAGTTCTACCAAGGGTTAACTTCAACAAATCTCCTACATCATTTTCACTACTGTACTCTTCATTTTCATTCTCATTCTCATGATTGGGTCTTGATGAAAAGTTTCGTGGTGTTCTTTCTTCTTCTACTTTTTTGAATATACTGATCGTCTCCATTAATATCGAAGCTAGACGAATGTGCTTCTTCTATTTATTAACAGGAATAAGATCAAGAATAATAGAATTTTTTGAGTACGTACAGTTCTTTTTTCGCAAGTTGTACATGATCATATGAAAGTCCTACATACTTGGTAGCTTTTAACAACCTTCTTTTCAACAATAATTTAAGTTTGTCAGTAGTTATTTACTCCTTTTGATCGATCTCGTCCCAAGTGAATCGATAATGACATGGCTACTACTAATAGAAAAGTTTAACATTAATAGTACGTACATGCATGTGTGGTTTACATCAAGTGTTTGCTATCAATGTTCTTTCTTCTAACTTATACAGTGGGTGTGTACAAATATTATGTTGGAAGTCATATAATAACTTGATTTCAACTAGTCTGATCGTTTGAACATTGTAGGGACAGCTAGTATGAATTATATTGATTAAACTAAACAGAGAGCTGGGGTCGTATCTTTGTTAGAGCATCTCTAATGGGTCTCCCATATTTAGCCGACACATAGGCAGATATGGCCTCCACGTAGGTGCCACCTACTTTTCCAAAATTTTTTTTTAGCAGGTCTTCTATACCTATATCAGGGGTATCCTTAACGCAAACAATATTTTTTTCTAAATTTTTTCTTCCACTCTGGTTCAACCAGCGTGGAATTTTTTTTCACTTAGTTTTCTGTTCCACGCTAGTTGAACCAGCGTGGAAGTTTTGGGCTGGGCTTGGCTTTGGCTTGGACTGGACTGGACTGGACTGTACTGGACTGGACTGGACGTGGACTGGAGGACTGGGTAAGCTTAGGCTGGACTGTACTGTAGGATCTATAACTATGTTCCACGCTGGTTCAACCAGCATGGAACTGTGAAGTTTTTTTTTTTTTTTTTTTCGAACAGAAGAACCAGCAACCATCTTCTTCTTCATCATTCCATTCCGCCGCCGCCATTGTTACACTTCTTCCGCCATTTTCATCTTCTACCTCTAGAGTTTCTCTAATCTACTTCTTCCTACTCAAAATTAGCCGACCATTTTGTGTTCTTTTGTTATTATTCATTGTTATCCCCCCCCCCCAAAAAAAAAATAGTTCCACGCCGGTTTGACCTGCGTGGAACACAAAAAAAAAATTAAAATAGTTCCACGCTGGTTCAACCTGCGTGGAACATTTTATTTTGGAAGTCTTCTATAATCCTATCCCTTGTTCGATTTTGGCTGAAGTTTTAGCAGACTGGCCCACCATGTCCTACGTGGATGGCCGGCTGCTATAATTTTAGCAGACGCGTTAGGGTCGGTTTTTTTAGAAATTCCTATAATTTAGGTTTTAGGAGACTCATTAGAGATGCTCTTAGCTAGTATCTAACCGAGTGTCGTCTTGTGTATAGTATGTTATCTATACAAACAATAAAAGGAGATGGATATCTTAACTACTATACGGCTATATGCAGCAAATGTTCTAAAAATATCGCTAGTCGGAAGCCAGGCGGTTTGGTAGTGTATAGCGACTACAACGATTAGACGTAGATTAACCAATAGACGCAATTTTTTTTATATGTATAGCCTACTTGTATGTGGGTCTGTACACCCAATTATATGACGCCACGTGTCTATAAATTGGTTGGATAACTGATAAGCCCACTAGGGTTAATTAAACGCATACATAGGTTATATTATTATTGCCACATGGCGTTGTGTGATTGGGTGTACGCACTCACATGCAAGTAGGCTACACATAAAATTCTCTGCGAATAGGCGCTAGGCGTTTTTATTTAATAATAATTTTATAAATAAATATAAAATATAATTATAGTATTACAAATTATTTAATAATAACAATATATTAATTATTGTTAGGTACATATCACAATTCACAATATAAAATTATAAATAAATTTTGAAAAAATAAATACCCATAAATATGATAACATATGTTTGAAATCACACTATTCTAATTCTTATGCTACTTAACATCGAGCATGATTGTGTGTACCCTAGGAAAAAACCCGACAGGTGTCGCCGATGGCTGTATAAGAAGCCAAATCGGGAGCACCTGAGTAGTAGCCAGCCAAGCGTGGACTATCGGGTTGGGCCCAACCCGGTTTCAAGAGATCCGCATACGCTCTGTGGACTTTGACTCACCGGATAGTCCACTATCAATGGGTGGAGCCCCGGTTACTGTATAAGAAAGTGAACCGTGGGCTCCCATACATCGACCAGGCCCACCTCAGTCAAGTAGGCCAGGTCCGGCCCAATAAGGTCCAGTAGCGACAGGGCTCATCCAAAGGCTTAACACAGAAGTCTAGAGGACCTGGCCAGGGAGTATGCAGTGTAGATTGGGCCTCCGGTCAGAGGAGTCAAACCCAAGTCTTTGCTTTCAGCTGGCTTGGTCAATCTAAGCCCCAACCAACTGGATAAGTCCAGCGAGATTCCAGGCCAATAGAACCCATGGTTCTAGCCTGTTGGAGAAGATAAAGGAAACCCAGGTTGAACCAGGACCTATCAGAGGATGCCATGTGGCAGTCATCCTGGTCAAAGGGGATTCAAACCAAGGGGATAACCGCTCGGCAGCATGCAAGCTATTCCCACGGAAAACATCTTCACAGTTGAACAACCCGAGTTCGTGGAGTCAAAACCGGAGGGGTGGTTGAGCCAGCCTCCTCCGGCCTACTACAAATACAGGAACCTCCTGAACGACAAGTCTTTCACTGAGCAACTCCATTAGAGCTTAGTGGAAGCAGAGACTTGATTCCAAGTTCATCATCTTGGATACGTAGGCAGCCTGGTCCCGATCAGGTCCAGTCTCACTGTATACCCCCCTTCCTATCTCTGTCTATACAAGGCTTTCATTGTAACTGTATGATTAATATATACATATCTCGAGTATGTGGATCAAATATTTGCACCCACACTCTTTGGCGCCCACCGTGGGGCTGAATCTCCCATTAGTTCCAAAGCCTTGCAAGGAATCTCATTCCAGTCATACCGGAGTTACTGCAGCAATGGCTGGAAGTAAGACCCAGACAGAGAACCTTTCTCCTCTGTCTCCGGTTCTCGAAGCAACAAAACCGATGAATCAAGAATTAGTTCTCGGGAGTGAGGGCCACGACCAGGGCTCGCAACACTCTGAAAGTGGACAGCCGGAGGCAGCGAACTTAGTGGTACAAATCACTAATGATCCTGGTGATCCTAATACGGTCAACCGGATTGTCAGGATACCAGCATCACAAGATCCTGAACCTTCCAGGGCAGCCGCTACAAGAAGAATCCAGAGAATCTCTCCCCTGACAATGGGAGTAGGTTATACCGAGCAGTAGAAGGGAAAATGACCAGCGGTCGAATCCCCAACTGCAATCATCAAGCGGCTGACCAGGGAAAACGCAGAATTAAGGAGAAAGAAGATAACCAGGGCCGGAGATAGCCAGTCATCTTCAGCCCTGTCTTCGAGTCCATCTCCTCAGAAGATGATAAGGCCACGGTCAAGCAGTGACCGGAGTCTTACCCATCATAGCCATGGTCCCCGTCCTGTCTTGGACAGGCTAGCACCAGGGAGAGATAGGATGTCTATCTCTCCAGTTCAGAGACATCGCCGCGGACGCACAAGAACACCCGGGCCGCAGGATTGCCCGCAGCAGATCTGTCAAAGAAGCCACTCCTCCAGGGAGACTGCGCCCGTGGAGGCACCAGAGTACTCCCCCGGCACGCCACGGTCAGAGAACAAAGAGCCCTTAAAGGGTCCACATTCATCAGAGACAACCGGAGCTGAATGTGGAACAGATGAATCAACTCAAGCTGCAAGAGATGATCGATCTTAAAGTATCCAACAAAGCCAACCGGGATGAGCGAGTCAGAAAGCTTAATCTTTCAAGGTTAGCCGTATCACCTTTAGCAGAAGAGGTCAGGAGTCATATGGTCCCGGCCAGCTTCAAGCAACCACCCTTCGAACAGTATGACGAGACAAACGGTTGTTTGGTTCAGCATGTTATGAACTACAAAGGCACCATGGCCATCTGGGACCATGATGAAAAAATACTAGCAAAAATGTTTGCTGCTTCACTCAAAGGCGAAGCACAGACGTGGTATCACAATCTGCCACCCGCATCCGTCCGCACATTCGTACAACTGGCTGAATTATTCGAAGAGAAGTATCGGTTCAATGTGAAGACCAAGAAAGGAGCTGAAGTCCTGTTCACCCTACAGATTGACCGGAGCGAAACACTCAGGAATTTCGCCAGGAGGTTCCGAACCCTACTATCTGAGGTACATGACGACGTATCTGATAGCGTCGTTATTCAAGCTTTCAAGTATGCCTTGAATAACAACCATGAGGAATTGTATCGGTGACTGGCGAGGAAGACACCCTTCTCTGTTTCAGCCTTGCTCGAGAAAGTGGGAAGGTATACTCAGGAGGAGGACGACCTGAAAGCCAGAAGAAAGAGACTTGCCGGAGGCCAAACCTCCGAGAAGCCGCAGAAGGCAAAGGAAGAAAGCTCCGGCAGGGATCGCAAAGAAGTAAAAGCCCTTGACAGGAACACAGACAGGAAGGGGAAAGCGCCGGCCCGACAACCCAACCGCCGGTCAGAGAAGCCTACCGGGGGCGAATGCAAGGAAAAGGAGTTCACTCCCTTGAGATTCCCTCTCGAGGAAGTATTCAAAAAGATTAAGAACAGAGGGCTGCTCAATAAACATGCCCCCTTTCCGGCAGACCCGGAGGGCAGAAGAGATAAGTCCAAGAAGTGTGATCATCACAACGACTACGATCACGAGCTGAAGAACTGCAGGTCATTGAAGTATGAGATGCAGCGCCTGGTCGACGCCGGCCTCATCCATGACATGATACAGACCGGAGCAGTCGAATAGGTGAAAACTGGAGATCGAATTGTATATGTCTGCCATGTACATACACCCGGTTCTTCTAAGACAGAAAGGAAGAATTGTGCTCAGGAAAAGCTCCGGTGGATAGGGCATGTCCATGAAGTTGGACAGCTCAACTTCAACGAAGGGACGAACACTGAGTCCATTATCCCCGGAGGTTTAACATTCACCGAAGAAGACGAGAGGGGCGTGCATTATCCGTACAATGATGCCCTGGTCATCACAGCATGGATTGGAGTCTACCGGGTCCGGCGAGTCATGGTCGATGCCAGCAGCACCTCCAGTGTTATGTTCTCATGTGCCTACAAAGCTATGGAGCTATCTAAGGCAAGGACGGAGCCAAAAATTATTTTTCAGTGGGGCACTTCTAAAAGCGGAATTTTTTTTTTATTATTATTATTAACCAAAATTTTTATTTTTTCCTTTCTACATGTTATAGTTTACACAAATTAAGAAAAAGTACGATCATTTTAACTAAAAATACAACAATATAATATTTAACGAATAAGCTTATGCACAACTTATGAAAAAATAAATAAGCAAAAAATTTGTCATTACGCAAGTTTGGACTCTTTAGTAAATTATGTCCAAAAGCCTAAAATATAAGTTGCATATACTGATATACAAAGCCCAAAACAAAAATTAGTGAGGCACTAAAAGTTGACTGAAGTGGGCCAACATTATATATATATAACTACTACATTTTTTTCTCAAAATCACTGGGGCACGTGCCCTATGTACTGCCCAAGTAGCTTCGTCCTTGATCTAAGGGTCTCATCGAATTTGATGAGACTCCTATCTATGGATTCAACGGGGAGCCAGCACAGTCCTCCGGGCGAGTCCACCTACCAATCACGGTGGGGTTCAACACCGTCGGGATAGACTTCCTGCTAGTCGACTCCCCCTTCTGCTACAACGTTATTCTGGGAAGGGATTGGATTCATCAGATGAAAGCCATAGTGTCCACATTCCACCAGAGCCTCAAATTCCCGACTCCCAACGGAGTCTGCAGAGTCAAGGGAGACCAAGGGACGGCATTCAAGTGCCATCTCGGTGCTGTCAAAGGAAAGTCCATCTCCGAAACCAAGGGGAACACTATCTTCCTGACAGACTCTCATCAATAGCAACCAGCTCCCGACAAGTCTGCCAAGGGGAAGGCAGACACAAAAGCCGGGATATTACCAGCGGTCGACGAGCTGGAGGAAGTTATTGTGGGATCGGAGTCCCACAAGACAACTTACATCTCTTCGGGTCTACCGGAGGCAGAGAAGGATTCCATGATCACTCTGCTCCGGCGGAATCACCACGTCTTCCATGGAGTGTCAACGAGATGCCAGGAATAGACTCTGTGGTCGCCTGCCATAAGGTAGACATTGATCCTCTGTACAAACCGGTCAAGCAGAAACCAAGACGAATGGCACCGGATCGAAAACTGGCGGTCAACGAAGAAGTCGATCAACTACTCTCAGTCAACTTTATCAAGCCGGTCATCTACCCTACATGGGTTCCAACATCGTGGCCGTCCCGTAGAAGAATGGTAAGATTCGAGTTTGCATCAATTTTACTAATCTTAACAAAGCATGTCCTGTGCACCGATATCCACTCCCTAGGATCACGGACATGGTAGACGCCACCTCCAGCTATCAAAGATTGTCCTTCATGGACGCCTACTCCGGTTACAACCAGATTCCACTTCACGAAGAAGATCAGGAACATACCGCATTCATCACCGACCGGGGGCTTTACTGCTACCAGGTGATGCCATTCAGTCTGAAGAATGCCAGAGTGACATATCAGAAGCTGGTCAACACCATCTTCAACGAGCTCATAGGCCGGACCATGGAAGTTTACATAGACGACATGGTGGTCAAAACCAGAGAGAAAGACAATCATTTGCGAGATCTGCAGCAGACATTCGACATCCTAATGCGGTACAACATGAAGCTGAATCCAGCCAAATATTCTTTTGGTCTTTCTTCCGGCAAGTTCCTTGGCTTTCTCATGACCAACCGGGGCATAGAAGCCAATCCATATCAGATCCGGGCAGTCTTGGAGATGCCCGCCCCACAGACAGTAAAAGAATTCCAGAGGCTAACCGGGAGGTTAGCCGCTTTCAACAGGTTCATTTGCCGGTACTCGGACCGGTGCAAGCCATTTTTCAACTCAATCAAAGTTAATGCGGAATGGAATCCTACTTGTCGATCAGCAAACCTTTGATGAAATCAAAGCATATCTCACTCAGCCTCCGGTCCTCACAGCACCACAGACCGGGCAACCAGTCGGCATCTATCTGGTTGCATCCGATATAGCAGTCAGTGCAGTCATATTTGTGGAAGAACAGGAGGAGAAACCAGTCTACTTCATCAGCAAAGTAATACAGGGAGTTGAGACAAGATATTCAAAAATAAAAAATTAAAGATAGCTCTGGCATTGGTACATGCAGCCAGAAGGCTAAAGCCTTATTTCCAAGGAAGAGCGGTCAGAGTCTATACAGAGTTCCCGCTCAGGAAAGCTCTTGGGAAGCAGGAAGAGTCTAATCGACTAATCGAATGGTCTAGCTACCTCAGCGCATACCATATCCGGTATGAACCTAGAATCGCGGAGAAAGGACATACAATAGCCTCCTTGATGGCAGACTTTCCCATCGAGGATATCCCGGTCAATCCAGAACTAGAGGAGGATACACTGGGGGCGAACGATGCCCCCCGGTCACAGGAGTCTCCGGCCGAAGGAGACAGGGAAGCATGAACAATTTATACTGACGGATCCAGTAACTGTACAGGGTCCGACATAGGTTGTCTCTTGATCAACCCAGATGGACAGAAGACAGAAAAATCTGTCAGATTGGGATTCCCAGCTTCGAACAACGAAGCTGAGTACGAAGCTCTTATATATGGTCTCCAGACAACACTCCAAATGGGGGCGCGGAGAGTCATGATTAAGACAGATTCAAAGCTAGTGGCGAACCTGTTCGCCGGATCCTTCTAGGCCAAGGACGATCGGATGGCAAAATATCTTGATATCGTCCATTCCATGACAGGGAAGTTCGAATTCATCACGGTCGAGCAGCGACCAAGGATAGACGTAAGGCACGCAGATGCCCTGGCATATCTTTCTTCTTCAATCAGCACTACAGAGCCCCGACAGCTATCAATCAGATACCAGAAAGAGCCGAGTATCGGGCCCAAAGATCCAGACATGCCGCTACCTGAGGTCTATCTCTTGGAGTGTAGACATTGGAAGGAAGTTCTCATGGTGACTACCAGATGACAAAAAAAAAGAAGAGATGGAGAAGCCTCACAGCCCGGCAACGAGCCCGGCAACGAGCCCAGCACACAGGGCGAGCCGAATCAACCATCACAGGGTCAGACACAGGACCCACCAGAATCGCAACTCGTAAATTGGAATCCTTGCCTCACCAGAGGCCGGATAGAAGCAATGCCACCCTCAACGGAGCCGGACGAAACGGACTCGTCAGAACCACCGCTCTCTCATGTCCACATCGATTTGGAGCTCCCGTCGGAGGAACCAATTGAAGACATTCTAGACAATCTGAATTCTGAAGTAGACAGAATTGACGCCGAGTTGCAATCTAGCAACAACCAAGACTGGAGGAAGCCATACATCAGCTTCCTTGTCCACCGTTTGCTCCCTGAAGATCCAAAGCTGTCAGCCAAAGTCAAGAGGGATGCATGGAAATTCACTGTCATACGGCACCGGGAGTCACACAGGCTATACATGAAGAGCCATGGCTCCGGGGTCTTGTTCAGGTGCCTTACTCCAGAGCAAGGCTTGGTCATACTGAAAGAGATCCATGTTGGGATCTGCAGCAACCATTCCGGGAGAAGAAATCTAGAACAGAAGACAATGATCCAAGGATACTGGTGGCCGCACATGATGATAGACGCGAAGAAGTTCACACATGCATGCCTCCCATGTCAGAAGCATGCCCCGGTTGGTCATGCCCCGGTAAACGAACTACACCCCATCCTGAGTGCATGGCCCTTCGCCAAGTGGGGATTGGATATTGTGGGACTGCTTCCAAAAGCTCCACAATCAGTCAGATTCCTATTAGTCGCTACAGATTATTTCACCAAATGGGTTGAAGCCGTAGCATTGGTACAGGTATGTACCTCAGATGTCAGAATATTTTTGTGGAAAGACATAATCTGCAAATTCGGAATTCCTCAAGAGGTAGTGTCTGATAATGGAAAGCAGTTCGACTGCGACAACATCTGGTTGTTCTGCAAATCCTTGGTGATCAAGCACAACTTCTCAGCCCCGTACTATCCTCAGGGGAACGGGCAGACAGAGGCATCCAACCGTGTCATCTTGGATACACTCAAGAAGCGGCTGGATAAAGCAAAAAGCAACTGGGTGATGCAACTCCCGTGGGTCTTATGGGCATACCGGACCACCCCAAGGAGGTCCACTAGTATGACACTCTTTCAACTTACCTTTGGAGCAGAAGCGGTAGTGCCAACAGAACTGCTAGCTCCCACAACCCGCACTGATGCTGTCCTTACCGGGGAGAACGAAGGGATTCTGGCAAGGGAAAAAACTGTTCTTGACGACAAGAGAGAGCAAGCCCTACAACACCTCCTTCGGTACCAGGAGACCATCAAAAGGGGATATGACAAGCGAGTCGTAAAGAGGAAATTCAATCCGGGCGACTGGGTCATGAGAAAAGTCAAAGTTATGACTGAGGAAACAACCGCTGGAAAGCTTGGAGAAAACTGGGAAGGACCTTACATCATAGACAAACATGCTGTGAAAGGCTCATACTTCCTCCGAACTCTGTCCGGCGACCTCTTCTCCAGACTATGGAACGCTTTCCACCTCAAGAAATTCTACAAGTAATGTACTCCATTTGATGATTTCAATAAAGATTCTTTCCCGTAAGAATTTGAGTACTTTGTATTATTTGCTGCTGAAAATCCAAAGTGCAAGATCAAGTCTCCACTGAGGTCCAGGATGCCCGGACCTAGCTTCTGATCCCGGCGAAGTCCTAAATGCAGAGTTATGCTCCTTTTAGGCCCAAAACGCCTGGACCTAGCTTCCGGTCTTGGAACCAGGGATGTCAGGGATCAAACCCCATCCAACCCAGGATGCCCGAACCTAGTTTTCGATCTTGTCTAAGTCCTAAATGCAGAGTTATGCTCCTTTTAGGCCCAAGATGCCCGGACCTAGCTTCCGGTCTTGGAACCAGAGATGTCACGGATCAAACCCCATCCAACCCAGGATGCCCAGACCTAGCTACCGATCCTGGCTATGTCCCGAATGCGGAGCTACACTCCTTTTAGGCCCGAGATGCCTGGACCTAGCTTCCGGTCTTGGAAATCTATCTTAAGAGCGAGGCTATCCACTCTTAAAAACCGGGGCCGTTAGGCGACCTAGCCTTCCCCCGGTCGAAGCATGCAGCACGGGGACAAACCCTCTTTTCAGCAGCACGGGGGCGAGGGAGATAGTCAGTTGTAATAAACGCTGTAAACAAGGTAAAAATATACAACAAGATGTTTTTGCACTACCAAAATATTATCTTTATTTTCTTTTTTCAGAAAAGAATATGTACAAGAGGAATTCCCCGACAACCGGGACAAGAACCTTTCTACGAAATCTAAAGGAGCTAAGGTTGAGAAGAAAGACCGGGGCCATTACCGCCCTTCTTCGCCTTCTCCTTGTCTAGCTGGTCGAGGACCTGCTGATAGGCAGCCTTCGCCAACCGGAGCTCTTCAGCAGCCCGGTCGTACGCCGCCTCCTTGAGGATGAGACACCGATCCAACTCTAGCTTCTCTCGGGTCAGTTTCCCGCAAGTAGCCTCCAATTCTGCCAAGGAAGTCTTGGCATCCTCCTCCCTCTGGAGAGCAGCGGTCAGAGTGAAGTCCAGGTTAAGCTAGTCTGTCGCCACGGACCGCTTGTCCTCCTCCAGAGCCCACCGGTCACTGTTGGCCGCCGCCAGATCTTTCTCGAGCTGACGATTCTCAGCTCGCAGACGCTCCAGATCCTCCAAGACACAATCTGTGGTCTGACACTCAGCTCAAGGCAGCTTGTGTCTGACAGAAAGAGAAACAAAGATCAGAAACAAACATATAGACATCAACAATTCTAAAGCCATAATTCAAGTCAAGAAATCGTACCGCGATGAGATTCTGGGCAGCCACCCTCATCGCCCGGTCGGGAGAAAGGCGGCTGTAGTATGACTGGTCCTCCGGAAGCAGATTCTGGAAGATATAGTCAAAAGCAGTGTGGAGGTTCATGATGCTGGAGTCCCCAATCGACATCGGCTCACCACTCAGAAATACAGAATGAATGGTGAACGCCGACAGCGAGAACTCCGGAGTGGCCTCAGGCTGGTACTCGCCCGGTTCAGGGCCTAGTTGCACAGTGGGGCCAGTGGGCAGGTCAGTATATGGGACCTGGTCACCCCACCCATAAGCCGGGGTTTCATCATCAACAGTGCCCGACACGGTGAACTCCACCTCAGTCTGGACGTCCTCAATGGCCAGAGCATCTTCAACAGGGACCTGGGAGCCACTACCAATCCGGGTAGTCCCCATCACCGGTCCCCTCAGCACCCGAGGGATGGCATCCTCCCTTCTCGGGCGCACAGGCTCCCCCTGTTCAGCAGGGGAGGCAGAAGTAGCTCTCTTCGAGCCCCGGGCAGACTCATCTACCACAGCCTTGCCCCTCGGATCAACCGGGGCAGGGGACTGCACAGAAACAACTTCGACAGAAGGAGGCTGGGAAGGTCTTACCTCCACTCCAGCATCTCCAACACTGGGGGCGTCCACTTCATCCAACGGACCCCCGACACCACAGCTGGCTCGCCTTCCTCAGTAGCAGAGGCGACCACTATTTCCTCGGACACACCTCCACCATCTCCGGCTGGCCCAAGTTGTCCACCTCAGCATGTACCTGCACCGGGGTAGGAAAGAATCCCTCAGTAGCTGATTCGCCAGACCCACGGGAAAGAAAAAGTCCACTATCCCTCGACATTAGACTTGGATCACCGGAAGAGTCAGATTTAGAGAAGACGAAGTGGGGCCCACTTAACACAGTCACCTGGGGCCCACACCGCATAGTCATCTGGGACCCACATCAGCTGGGATCCACCTCATACACTCAGCGAGATCGATCCAACATCTACGAGTGGGGTCAACATGGTCCAGGTCAGCGATATGTGGACCTCCAGTCTACATCATCACGGTCAAGTGAAGACTGATCGACATGTGTTCCTACACTCTTCATGACCGATCAATCGCCACCTAGCCCAATTAATTTCTGCCTAGACGTCATGACCAACCTTTTTAACCGACTAGAAGCTAGTCGAGTTGCTTAGGCACCGCCTAACACCTAGCCACCGCCCAGGCGGCCGCCTAGATTGATTTTTAGAACACTAGTACAAAGAGAGGAGGACAGATGATGTCACCTTACGTCTCTGTCTCTAGACACAATTAAACTAGTTCCAAATTAGTTCGGAGTTCTAACAGTATTAGGCAACAAATTAGTTCGAAGTTCCCCCAATAACAATATGCGCGGACAGCGTGCATGCACATAGTTGAATAATAATTATCATAGGGTAATTGAACCATGAAAAGTTTTCACTAATCTAAGAGCATCTCTAATGCACAGTCTAAATTTAGCATGCCACATAGGTGACACATCAGCATTTATAGCATTTTCTAAGATTTTGCAACCTTCTATTGATGTAAAAAGAATAACACAAATAGGGAAGAAAGAGACTATTTATGTACTTTCCAAAATATATAATAAAAGAATCATTTGTTAAAATAAAGAAATCATTTGTTAGAGATAGAAGGTTGTATATTTTGTTCCAAAATGACCATGCTTATAGCAGATGCATTTATAGCATGAGTTATAGCATATGCATTAGAGACAAAATTATAGAAAAAGTTATTTTTAGACCGTGCATTAGAGATGCTCTAATAATCTAAACGGATGTGGTGATCGATAGGATCATTTTATTTTTGTGTACTAGAACATAAGGATTGGACATGCATATTTTATGAATGTTTAAATATTTTTCTGCAAACATCAAATTTTTTCTGAACTAGAGGGTGTTCTGGTGAAGGTGCTTTGATACCATATTGTAAACTAGTTTCTCTAATAAAAGCTCAAACTTATAGAGGGAGGCTACCACAATGTATATCAACTGAAATACCAGATAAACTGGTAGACACATACCTAACCAAACACGGAGTTGGACTTTGCCACACTCTTAATTGGGTCATGGGTCGCGCACACAGATAGATGAAATCAATCCAACAACCACCACCGACAGATGCCCTAGGAATAAAATAAGGGCCAGGCTATCACGAGATATGTCTCACAGCATATGACACGAAGTCACATGTTAAAGCCGTTGGATTTCTCGAGATTTGATCATTGTAGATTTTTCTCCTTGCTAATTAGGAGAGAAAAAAATTAATATGAAAAATAAATTCATCTTTGTCTCCCTTCTTTTCAAGGTTTTCTGTAAAATATGTTCCCATTGAATAAATTAAATTAGTTGACAAAAAAAAAAAAAAAAAATGAATAACACACAGGCCAATTTGGCGATTGTATTCATCCATATCTTATATATATCTTATAGTTCTAAAAAAATTAGGTTTTTTTTTTATCTGATTTAGTGCTAAGTTATCTTATTTCTTAAGAAGAATAATCCAAAAAAAAATCGATCTGAATCTAGAGCTATAAAGAAACCTTAGAAAGAAATTCAACTTTGATTAAGAATTTAATTAGGATTGAAAAGAAAAAGCAACAACAAAAATATCAAATTAAAAAGTTTGGGGTTTTTTTAATCAAACCATATCCATTATGCAATCATAGAGGAATAAGATGAAGACAACCAAAGTGAAGAGATCGGTTGGTGGTGACCGGAGAGAGAAGAAAAGCTTACACAGGAAGAAGGAAGAGAATTTATTTCCATCCTTTTGTTTTTATTTTAAATTTAAATTTAAATTGGCAGAGAACTTTAATACAGTAGTACTTAGTCCATGTGGAGCATTTTTATGATCTGAACTCTGAAGCTTTGTATATGTTCTTTTCAAAACAATGGGACCATTTTTGCGTACGAGATGTTTAGAACCAGTTATTAAGTGTGGAAGACAAGAGGAGTCAATTTGTATTGTTGTTACTGGACGTATGCATGTAGCAGATATTTTGATGTCTGAGTGCTAACAAGAAATTAATTTTCTGTTGCAGTGCAAACAAAATGGTGCGATGATGATGTCTGTAGCGTAAATTGGAAGAATGTATGGGTATTGTTGATTTCCACATCAGGTATAGTGATCTTGTGCGTATTCACACTAGTCCATCTGTTCATACATGCTTGTCAGATGTTATATTCCTATCAGTTCACAACTTACAGCATCTGGATGGCCTACAATTTGGTGATTTTATCATACAGCTCACAACGTATCACGCGTTATCTGATCAGCGTTTATCAAAAAAATAAGGCCATATGGTAGCATGGTTAATTATGCTCCAATTTGTTTTTACAATTCCATGGTTGTACATTACTAATTAGTGAATGGCTAAATGCTTAAACAAAATCTCTTAAAAAAAAGCAATGGAATAACAAAACCACAAAAGACATATAATCAAGATATCAAAACCAATAACTAGTAAGACCAAAGGGTGAATAAGGGACATATGGTAATGATAATTAATCACTTAGAGTTTGAGATTCAAATCCAATTTTGATTGATCCTGCGGTGGTTCGTCCTCGTCCTCTTGTGTAGTATGTCGTACATTGCTTGGGTGACGATGCATGATGGAGAGGGTGGAAGCAGTTGGGCGAAATCCATCCCTAGAGTCACTAAAACTAGCAACTGTGTCTGTGTTGTATCCTTCTCTATTCGAGTTTTGAACTAATGAGCGTGATTGGACTCCAAGTGCTCTAGCATATGGTGGTGAATTATTTAAGTAGTCTGAAGTACTACCTATCATACATTCTGTGTTTTCAAAGTATCTTGTAGCTAACTTTCTCTTCCTCTTATGAGCATTTTGATGACCACCCAATGCTTGGAAACTGTAAAACTCTCTCGAGCAAAAATTGCATAAGAAGATCTGCTTCGGCGGCTTTGATTGATTCAAACCAGTTCTACCAAGAGTTAACTTCAACAACTCTCCTACCTCATCTTCACTACTATAGTACTCATCATTTTCATTCTCATGTTTTGTTCTTGACGAGGAGTTTTGTTCATTTTTTTCTATTACTGCTCTTTTGAACCTACTGATCATCTCCATTAAGATTTATGAAGGATGTACTACTTCATCAAGGGGTTGTGCTTGGTTCTATTTATCAATATGAGTAAGGGAATAAAAGTATTTGTCTTTTTTGGCAAGTCATGTTGTACGTAAGTCCTTCTTCCTACAGACTTCAGCTCAATCAACTACAATGCACAGTCAACTTATGTAGTTACCACCATCATATAGGTGAAAAAATCAAAAAATTTGGGCAAATATTCACGAATTTTTTCGTTTTTGTTTATTCAGAGCGGTACAGCATATGGATATAAAACGAATAAAAAACCTCCTCATTCCAACCCGATATATACGGATATTCACGAAAAAATCGAAAAAAATACGAATTTTTTGAAAAATTCGAAATCTTTGGGTGTCTTCCCCAAGTCTACAAACAACCAAACACCACCATTTTTCTTCAAGTTTCAATATATGATTCTAATTACTTGCAATTTTAAATTTCAATACTCATCTATAAATGTGGAATCATTATCTCTACCATCTCTCGTCATCATCATCACAACTTTCGAAATTATCTCATCATCATCATCTCAACCCAAATCGAAATCACCTCTCATCATCATCATCTCAACCAAAGTTTTAATGATCATCATCTCAAATTCTCAACCCAATTTGAAATCATATCTGCAGGTCGTGGCTTCTTGTCATTCAGTTTTGACTATTGATATCATCATTCCATTATTTTCAATAACTTGGCAAGAGAGAGAAGAACCACAAAAGTAATAAAATTGTTTCTTCACTTTTTTTGTTCAATATGTGATATCATTGTACATGTATGAAGTAAAACTATATTGTGTAATAGTTCTGTCTTAGTTTTCTTCTGTGTACTAGATATTAAACTTTTATTTACTCTATTAAGAAGTTATGAAATGAAAAATACCAATATATTTATTCTATTGAGATGTTTATTTCTTTATTTTTTGATGGGGATGATGAAAGAAAAGAACAAGGTTTATCTTATTAGTGTTAGTTTACACAAAATCAATTGGAGTTATGCAAATTGATCACCTGAAATACATGATCTCGTCCATTTTCTTTTTGTGTTTGTATGACTTGTTGAGTGTTTAATTTACAATGTATGTTTTTTCTTGAAAAAAGAAGAAAAACATGATACTAGCTGAAAACCTCCCTATTCTGTCGAAATTTTTGAAATATTCGCGAATATTCGAACAATATTTCACGAAAAACATATTTGCTAAACCTCTTTATTCTGACACTGGGCTTGAGATATTTGTGAAATAATCCGATTTATCACGAATCAGATATTCGAGATTATTCAATATTTTCACCTATATTTACCATTACCTCGGCAAGCAAACCGTACCATTCCCCATATGTAAATTCAACAGAGCATTTGTTACTATTAATAGAAAATTTTATGTTGGCCAGCAATGTAATATTAAAAGTATTGTTTAATTGTTTAATAATTGTTGGAGAGGACAAGAGCTGGGGTCGAATCTATCAGTATCTAAGCCAGTGTCGTCTTGTATGTTATTAAAACAAAATTAATGGAGATAGATTGGACATGTTAACCTTATATACCAATGTTTTATTTTTGATGAAGAAGACAACAATGTTTAAAAGTTACAACATGATAATCATATGTAGTTTCTTCTTACAGTCAACAATGTTTTTGATGAATTGAACCACATGGTCATGGTGCAGTTTCTCATTCTCTCCCATTATGATAAATATGTGGGTTTTTTTTTTATAGAAATAATAAATTTGTTTAAAAATAATTGATTGTAATCAAACCCCAACCACAACAACAGACAATACACAGTAGATGCTGCCCTAAGAATAATAATTGTGATGCCATGATATAGGCAAGGTTTTTTTTCATTGACCAACTTAAAGAATTACACACAAGTGGAGAACAAGAGCTCTACCAGTCCTTATTTTTACAACTGGGCATGTACAGGCTCTGTACGTGCCTTTCAGTATGGGCTTTGGATTTAGGGGGTTTATTTTTTATTTAAATATATCCAGAATTTGTTTTGTAATTGGACACAATTAATTAAGTCCAGTGAACTAGGCTCAGAACTTTGAAAATTTGACTTGGGCCGACTCTAAGAGAGAAAATTTCAGTTGAGCTAAGCCTATGTTATTGGGTTTAGGAGGTGCCAGTTGGGCTCAACTGGTAAAACCTTTGGGTGATGATACCAGAGGGCGGTCTGAGGTTCGAATTCCGCCAGTATTATCGAGTTACTGATCTCATTAAAAATAGGCTTACCACAACATTTTTTTAGGAGATCTAATGGGGATTAAATTATGGCAAAATTATTCTTCATCACGAGTTTACTGTTCATCCTCCTAAAAAACCCTAATTCTAATCGATTTTAAGCCCTCTTTTCAATCTTATGCTGGCTAAAGATTAATTGCAAAAGGATATATGAGATGTTAATGAATTTATCAAACAGATTTGATCATGATGATGTATTTGAAGATATGGAACATGAAAAACTTCTTATGATGGAAAACGAATTGAAGAAGTATGGCTATGGTTCTCTTGAGATGCTCAAAGACCACGGTCTCACAAGCAAGGAAGACGAGCAACACGAAAAAGGATGATTTGTTGAAGTGCTTTGAAAGAAACTCTTATTAGAAGTTAGGATTTCGAACGTCATTGAAAGATGGTTGCCATGAACGTGTAGGTAACCTGGGTTTGAATAAGGGGTTTCTTTCTCCTAGTTCAACAGGGAAACCAACCAATACCATATCTCCATATTTGAGTTCTGGAAATAATGAGATTTAATCCAAAATCATTCAGGAATCTATAATCAACAAGGAGAAGAAGAAGGGTTCAAATCTGGAAATTGAGAAGCAAAACCCTAATTCAATTCGAAAAACAATTAGTGATCGTGCACAATCCAACTTAAGTATGGTTTGTGAAAATATAAATTCTGATCTACAACCATGAATTCAAGAAGAACTAGATTGTACTATAGGTTTGAAGGATGCAACTAGTGTTTCACAACAACATACTATCAAAGCTAAAGTTCCAGGTCATGAGGAAAGAGACGCAACCCAACATGAAAAAACAACCCTAGATGATGGGATTGGGAATAACAAGATGAATACTTCTGGTAGTGAGAACGACAAATCTTTGCAGGAACGAGGTGGTCTGAGGGTACATGAGTCTTTAGAACATACAATTCAAAGTAAATTCAGAGATGAGGTCCTATGGCATTCACTCACCTACAAAAAGAGATAGCACGAATGAGAACTTGTTGTCTATCTTCAAAGAGAAAGAATCTGATGCAACTGATACAACAAGCACACAAGAGAGAAATCATATTCAGTTTGGATCTTTTAAAGGAACCAACTCATGGTCTGAAGTTTTGGAGAGGAAACCAGCCAACAAACGACTTACATACATACCCCTAATTATGGTGGATGGCAAACCAATGATACATGTGGAAGCTAACCAGTTTGCAAAATTTCAACGAAAACATGATAAGCTAGTGATTGGGAGCTTCATTGCGAAGTGACGTGGGTATAACTTTGTAAAGGAAGTGGTTCTTAAACCCTGGAAAATCCAGAATTCCACAATGAAAGCATATGGTGAACACTCTTTTTAGTTTTGAATTTGATAATGATGAAGATAGAAAAAAGGTGTTGGACATTGGTTATCTTCATATTGCTAGTATACTTTTCATTATTGCTAGAAAAAAGGTGTTGGACATTGGCAGATTTTGTAGTGGTACTATATGCAACATACATGTGGCACCATCTCTACCGTCCATCATGGTGCCACATGTCATCATCTAATGGGCTCTCTCTTGATGGCACAAGTTACAAAGTTAAAACCAATTACTACAAAGATATTCTCTCATTATTACCCTAGTAAATGCTAAGAATAGAGTTACATTGTAGCCTATAAATATGAAGGCAAGCTACTCATTCTAGGCATGTTCTCATCTTCTCATGATGAATGACCTCCCCAATCTCTCATGATCAATGACCTCCCCAATCTCTCATGATGAGACCCCACCTCTCAGGTCTCATATCTTTTGAGCTCTCCTCATAATCGAGCTCCCATTTTGTATCACCACCACTACTATAATAAAGTTCTTTCTCTCTCTCCGTGGATGTAGGCACAATTGCCGAACCACGTAAATTGTGATGAGCTTGATCGTTGGGATTTGTAGGACGCGATGAAGGTCCCTTGTGGTAATTGCAACTCGATCATGACTTTGTGTACAAGGAGCTAGTTAGTTCCAGGGAGACCTGGTAGCTCGTTCAGAAGGCATGTAGACGGGATGGACGGCTGCAAGCAGGTCGTACTGAAGTGGGTGCTCTTGCATACATGGGTGGTTGGTCTCGGTCATGCTTCAAGGTAGTCGCCTTTTTGTGGTCGAGTTGCATAGACCTGATAATGTTAGCATGTGAAACATTATAAAATTCAATAAAAGGCTTACATGGAATTGTACGTCTTTCTTATGACTTGTATGTACTATCTTTGCCGCCTTGTGATTGGACACTTCGATAGATGTGGCACTTTAGAGTGCAAATGTAGCTCGTTTGAGAAAGAGCATTGGTTGACCAAGTGTTTTGAGAGTTACTTGGAACCTTTTGGTGCCCGATCTAGTGAATGGTCACAACGTAGAGACCTGTTTGACAATTCTCGGGCATGTGCCTTTGTGGGTTTGCATTGCTTTGAGAGTGAATGCGTTCGACCAGGCGTGTGGCTAGAGAATTGTGGTTGAGGTTGTCCCGCATATGAGTGACTCACTAGTCAATGAGGGTGGTCATATTTTATATCAAACATTTCACTTGTAAAGAGTTCAGTGAAAGCAATGTGGCACATTTGTCCAAAAATAGCTCGATCATGGGGAGTGAGGTCGTGTTCATGTGACCTGCACAGAGAGAAAGAGCTACGCAAAAAATATCATTAATAGCTAATTGTGCTAATAAGTTAAAGAAATTAGATAAAGTGAGAATAGCCCCCTATATGGCATAAATTTTCTTGAGGTCGTTGAAAGACCTGTAATTTGAAGAGGTCGTTGATAGACCTGGTGAGGTCCCAGTTAGAGACCTGAACATGAAGTGAGGTCGCGATGAAACCTGAGTGTTGGAGAGGTCGCGATTAAAGACCTGGTGAGGTCGCGATTGGGGACATGGTGAGGTCGCAATTAGAGACTTGGCGAGGTCATGATTAAAGACCTGGTATTAAGTGAGGTCGCAGCGAGACCTGAGAGGTCGTTGGTAGACCTGCCGAGGTCACGATGAGAGACTTGAACATGAAGTGAGGTCGCGACGAGACCTGAAAGGTCGTTGGCTTAAAGACCTGAATATGAAGTGAGGTCGTCACAAGACCTGAGCTCGTTAGCTTAGAGACCTGAATATGTGAGGAGGTCTTTGCAAGACCTGAACATGTGGTCATTAAGAATGTAACTGATGATATATAATCATGATCGAGTTATGAGAATATATGTTAAATAAATGCATATAATAATCAATTTGTGTGAGAGAACAAAGAATGAACAGTAAGAAATGGAGGTCCCTTTGAGTGGGTAAATATAAACAAATATCATAATGAATTGATACTTATCTTGCTTTCGTCGAGTTTCACGTACAGTAATGGTGACCAAAAGTAAATCCCCAATTAGAAATTGTGATTGCAATTCTACCAAATAGAATTTCTTGAAATTTTAGAAATTGCTACTTTGAGAACCTTAGAACAATGGTGTTCGGTGGGGTTGGTGGGTGGAACTCACTTGAGAAACTCTCAAGTCCCTATAGTCGGCGCCAAATGTATTGACCATATTTGTGAGGTTGGTCAATACATTAATGAGTAGAGACATGAACACCATTGTATACGTGGTTCAGCAATTGTGCCTACATCCACGGAGAGAGAGAAAGAACTTTATTATAGTAGTGGTGGTGATACAAAATGGGAGCTCGATTATGAGGAGAGCTCAAGAGAGATGAGACCTGAGAGGTGAGGTCTCATCATGAGAGATTGGGGAGGTCATTGATCATGAGACCTCACCATGAGATAGTGTTGAGAGCATAAGACTATGAGAAGATGAGAACATGCCTAGAATGAGTAGCTTGCCTTCATATTTATAGGCTACAATGTAACTCCATTCTTAGCATTTACTAGGGTAATAATATAATGAGAGAATATCTTTGTAGTAATTAGTTTTAACTTTGTAACTTGTGCCATCAAGAGAGAGCCCATTAGATGATGACATGTTGCACCATGATGGACGGTAGAGATGGTGCCACATGTATGTTGCATATAGTACCCCTACAGATTTGCAAGAGCTAAAGATAATACAAATCTAGGTGATTTTTAAGACACTTCCTCTTGAAATGTGGGATGATAAAGGTTTCAGTCAGGTTGGTGCTGTAGTTGGATACCCATTTTACCCGGACAAGCTAACTGAGACAATGGAGAGGACTACATATGCTAGATTATGTGTGAAAGTGGATTATGGGTGTACTTACCTACAAGAAGTTATGGTAGCATATGATCAGGGAGAGACATTCAATGTTGAGATAGAGTACAATTGGAAGCCTCCAAGATGCTCTACATGCAAAGTGTTTGGACACACAAACACTACATCCCCAAAGAAGCATCAAGTGCAAACCAAATGAACCACTGAACTAGGGTTGTGTGGATTCGAAAGGAAGTTCCAAGGGTGAAGAACAATAAAAACATTAGTGAGAACAAGGGACAAACACCTGGAACTAGTCAAGAGCCTAGTAACCAAGAGCAATCAAGTGAAAGGAATGACCAAGACACCAACCAGGGACCAGGCAAAGCGCATGGTGAAGTTGTGGAGTGGTTATTGCCTAAAAGAAGGCACACATTCAAGCCAGGGAGACTACCAGTCCATGATAATCACGAGGGTGCGCAGCTCAATAGATCCCGATTTGGTGGAATTGGGCCAACATGGACCCATTAATGATCATGTTCAAGACCGTAACTGAGTAGAACCTTATAAGGATAGTTTGGGTCCAAGTGTGGGTCTTAGAAAGCTACAAGCCCAGAAAATTTTAAGTGACCCTGGAGGGTTTGGAGTAGATTAGGGTTGTTAGTTTCTACTTTTATTTTGATATCTCTTTAGGGCTATAGTGATATATGTTGTAAACAAAAAAAGGACCATGAACTTCTTATGTATTTTATTACATATTTATTTAATCAAGATCATGAACTTCTTATGTATTTCTTATCAAACCTTTTTTTTTTCCCTCGCTCGAATATAACTGTGGGTCAAAACATAACATAGATAAAGACAAAAAAAGAGTTTAGACATCAACCAAATTCTAAGGATCTTTATAATAGTTAGCTAGCAGTGTGACTCAAGCAATTTTGAGGTAGATGCAAACTGCAAAATAAAAAAAACCAAAATACACTTACATAACAAAATCTATAATTATCAATAAAATTTTGTCTGAACAAGCATATTTCTTCAAAGCATTTTTCGAAATAAATGTTTCTATAAGAAGGAATTATCGATTATATGTACAATTTTTAAAATCAGAAAAATCAAGGGTTCTAGAGAGAGAAGCTCTGACCTCTCTCTAGAACCCCCACCCCTCTCAACCAAAGAGGAATGTAGGAATATAAGAGTGGAAAGGAGGGAGTCGAGAGAGATTGAGTGAATGTGTGCGTAATTTACATTTTGGATTTTGGAACTTGGGCCTAACCTATTGATCCAGAATTTTGCCTAAACTGTGCGTAATTCACATTTTGTCAACTATTGTTCCAGATTTGGGCCGAACTTTTATCACACAACAATTTATAAGATTTAAGAAAAAAATTGGCCTTTTACCATTTTGGGGCTGGATGCTATTGCATCTCCCCTTAGAGTAGCCCCTGCAAGCTAGGTTAATGGGACACCTACCTTTTTAATTATGGGAAGTAACTCTGTCAACAATCAGTTGTTGATGAGTTTCGATCCATGCACGACCTTTCCTCAAAGTAAGAGGGATGCTTTATCATTATGCATGACCCTCACGATTTTGACAGAGATATTTCATGTAATTAAAAGGGTAGGGTCCCTCCAACCTCGCTTGTTAATAATTAAAAAATGAGTGGTAAGCATAAAATTACGCAAGTACTCATTTTAGAAGTAATTATGTCATCCTGATTTTAAAAATATAAGTGTGAATGAAAAAACAATACAAACCACCAAATTTTAAGATAAAGACATGAAAAAAAAAAGTAAGAAACATAAAACCAAATGAAAAGTCACAATCTTCATTATCCAACCCTACACCCCCTTGAATCTATCATCCTCTTTTCTTGATCAAATAAAAAAATAAGAAAGGTTCCATTCCAAACCGGGTGTATAAAAGTTAAACTTTCAAACCTTACACCTCCCACAATTTTTTTTTAAAAAAACATATTTTATTGATAAAAATTTGAGGAATTATACATAGTTAGAGGACAAGCGCGTTACAAACTGCGCTACAAGTTCTTCCTGAATAGCAAAATCGATTCTTCTAAATACATATTTGTTTGAACCAACAGTCATCATGTTGTTATCCATTACCTTCTGCACTCTCTTGAGGAGCTCAACTGCTTTCGAGGCTAACAATCCAAATGTGTCAAAGGCAAAAGGGATGAAAGTATGTTTAGCTCCATCATGTATTTCCACTTTTGCTGCTGCTGCATTAATTGCTAGCTGCTAGCCCCACCTCAAAAATCCCAGTACCCAACCCGACCATCAGAAAAGCCCCTGTAACATCAATACACGCATGTTTGCCTTCAAACCAATTGTGCACCAGAACATCAGCATGACATAATGTCGATATTTCTTCCATAGGATTAGTAAGGAAGTTAACGGGAGGTTCCTTCTTAACCTGTACTCCAGCCCACTAGAACATATCACACAAGATATCTCTAACGTGGTATGCATGTACTTATACCATGGTAATGCTTACAACTGATAACTGGTAATGCATGTACTTAAGATATCTGTATATAGAGGGATCCTCAACCGATAACAAAGAATGACACGATATTCTACCGATGTTATGTGTTGTTCTAGCCCTTCCATCGGGATAACAAGGAGGAAATCTTTGGAATATTTCGACTGCACACATACAATCACAGCCTTTTGTCTAGCTGACAACTCAAATTCCCTCTCAAGACCAAAACTAATCTTGTTGTAGTATGTGTTGTATATTGGCTCGCAATAGTTGGGTGCACAGGATCATACCTTACAAGAGGTGTGATCCATAGGATTAGTTCCTATATTGGTTAAGGAAACCATATATGTGCAAGAGTTCTTATTGGACTCGGTTTTCTATTTATCTCAGTTTTGAACAAGTAATCCTATATGGATTTGGTTTATAAATACACAATTAACTTGGTATTTGTATGACAAGACAAGAGAGTAGAAAACAATAGAAACATAGAGATAGAAAGAGTAAGTGAGAGAGAACTTTGGGAGCCAAGGGTGTATTGGGTTTAAGGTGAAAGATTAAGATCTTGAGAAAGATACTAGGGAGATTATTGTAATCGGTGTTTCTTTTCTTATAGTGAAATCTTCTCATTGTTCCCTGTGGAGGTAGGCATTGTCGAACCACGTATATTTTGGTGTTATTGTTCTTTATTGCTTTATTCTTCTTATACTATCGTTTATTGTTTGGTAATCTTTGACTTCATTGACAAAATGGATCCTGTATTGCAAAGGAGGTGTTCTCACGAATATCTAGGTTGCGGGTTGTTGACGTTGTTGGGATTTAATTAATCACTGCATATAGTTCAACAAGTGGTATCAAGAGCTTAGGTTGGATTTAAGGTTTTGTCAAAGATGATGGAGACTACAGGTGTTCCTGCGAATAGTGACGGTAAGAAACAATCAGTTACTACTCTTGGCGGCGGTGTAAAAGTTTAGATTAAATCGTTTGACGGTAGAGACAACTTTACACTATGGCAAAGGAAGATGAGAAACGTTTTGATCCAACAAGATCTTCATGTGGTTCTTGACAGGAAAGACAATAAGCCAAAGGACATGTCAGATGACGAGTGAAACAAAGCAGATCTCAAAGCCATGAGTTCCATCGAACTACATATCTCGGACGAGGTGATGTTTAATGTGATGGAGGAAACTAGCGCCAAAAGAACATGGGAAAAGCTCGAGAAGTTGTATATGGGTACGTCTTTATCCAATAAACTTTTCTTGAAAGATGAACTCTTGAATCTTCGGAAGGAAGAAGGTGGTGATCTTATGGAACATCTAAACGTGTTCAATAAGTGTATCATAAATTTCCTACGGGTGGATGTGAAGCATGACGATTAAGATAAGTCTCTGTACCTGCTCAGATCTTTGTCTCCATCTTTCAAGCACTTCAGGACCACATTGATGTTCGACAAAGATACTTTAAAGTATGATGAAGTTGTTCAAGACATAATCTCTAATGTGAAGATGAATAAGAACACAGGTGAAGACTCTCAAGCAGAAGGACTATATGTCAAGAATTCTAATGAGAGGGGTCGAACAAATAAGAGTAGTAGCAAATCAAAAGGCAGGGGCAGATATAAATTCAGGGATAAAGAAGGTTGCTTTGAATGTGGTGCGACAGACCACTGGAAACGAGATTGTAAGAAATATAAGGAAAAGAAGAAGAAGGCCAAAAATTCAAATTCAGCCATCGTTGTTACAGATGATAGCAATGGAGAAATTTTGGCGACTTCTTCAGGTAATGATATTTCTTCGCCTTGGATTTTAGATTGTGGCGCTTCTTATCATATGTGTTCAAACGAAGACTGGTTTGACACGTTTGAGAAAAGAAAAGGCGATGTAGTTTTTATGGGGAATAATTCTAGTTGTAAAGTTTGTGGAATCGGTACGGTAAAGTTGAAGATGCATGATCAAATTGTTAGGACTCTGGGTAACGTGAAATACGTTCCTGCACTAAGGAAGAATATTATTTCCCTGGGTTATTTGGATAAAAATGGGTACACATACAAATCCAAAGATGGGAATCTCATAGTCTCAAAGGGTTCACTTGTGGTTATGAGAGGAGTAAGACTTTCTAACAAATTGTAAAAGCTTTTGGGAAATACAGTAATTGGTAGAGCTGCAGTTTCTACACAAAAAGATCGCACTCAGCTTTGGCACTTGAGGATAGGGCATATGAGTGAAAAAGCCATGGAAGAACTACACAAGCGACAATTGTTGAAGAGTGTAGGAGAGTGTAAACTTGAGTTCTGCAAGTATTGTATTATGGGAAAGCAAAGTAAAGTACTCTTTAAAGCTGCAGATACAAAGAACAGAAGTACAGAAGTACTTAACTATATTCACTCAGATGTGTGGGGGCCTTCACCTAATCAATCAAAAGGTGGTGCTCGCTACTTTGTCACTTTCATGGATGATTTTTCGAGGAAAGTTTGGGTCTACTTCATGAAGGAGAAATCCGAAGTTTTCACTAAATTCAAGGAGTGGAAGGCAAAGGTAGAGAATCAAATAGGCAAAAAAAAAAAAAAATCAAGTATCTAAGAACTGACAATGGCGGTGAATATAGAGATAGGAAGTTTCTACAGTACTGCAAAGATGAAAGTATTGCAAGGCATTTTACCGTGAAGAAGAATCCCCAACAGAATGGAGCTGCAAAAATGATGAATAGAACTCTTATGAATAAAGAGAGGTGCATGAGGTTTCATGCAGGTCTGCCAGAGATGTTTTGGGCAGAGTCGCTTAACCATGCTTGTCACTTGGTTAATCGTTCACCATTCAAGATTCTTGATTTCAGATGTGCAGAAGAGGTATGGTCAGGTAAACCGGTAGACTACTCTACTTTGAAGGTATTTGGATGTAGTGCATATGCTCTTATTCCCAGTGATGAGAGAACCAAACTTAAACCCAAATCTCGTGAATGCATTTTCATCGGCTTCGAGAAGGGAGTGAAAGGTTATAAGTTACGGGATCCAGTGAACCAAAAGAAAATCCTTACCTAGAGATGTTGTGTTGATGAGAAGATTATGCCTATGAATCAAGACATGAAGAATGGTGAGAAAAACACTATTGTTAAGAAAGCAACTACAGAGATATCTCCTCTTACTAAGGTATCCAACAAAGAGACTCCTATTCAGGTGGAGGAGTCAGATGCAGGGGTTGATGAGGATTGGCTAGAACAACAACAGTGTGAAAAGGAGGTTGAATCTAATAAAGATAAGCAACAACCTTACAACATAGCAAAGAACCGGGGCCAAAGACATGTCAAAGCACCTATTAGACTTGGGTTCGAGGAAGAAGTTCATTATGCTTTAAGCATTAGTGAATGTGATCCTACTTCTTATCGTGAAGCAGTTGAAAGTAACGAAAGAGAAGAGTGGATTGAAGCTATGGTTGAAGAGATGGAATATGTATACAAGAACTCCATTTGGGAGTTGGTTCCTAAACCCGCAGGAAGAAAAATTGTTGGTTGTAAGTGGGTTTACAGGAAGAAGGAAGGAATGCATGAGAAAGGACCACCAAAGTTCAAACCACGTTTGGTGGCGAAGGGGTACTTACAGAAGGATTGTTGTGTGTACACTCATGTGTTCGATGATGGGATGGTGATCCTATTGTTACTTTATGTAGATGACATGCTTATTGCTTGTCCGTATATGTCTAGAATTAAAGAGCTGAAGACGTTATTAAGCAAGAAATTCGACATGAAGGATCTTGGTTCTGCACAGAAGATCCTAGGTATGGAGATAAGGAGAGACATGAAAGTTGGAAAGTTATGGCTGTCACAAGTCAAGTACATTCAAAAGGTATTTGAGCGCTTCAATATGATTGATTCAGATCCTGTGTCAACTCCTTTAAACAACAGTTTTGTTTTAAACAAAAGTCAATATCCTTCCACAGATGCTGAAGTGGAAGAGATGAAGAAGAAGCCGTATGCAAGCGCAGTAGGGTGTCTCATGTACTCAATGGTATTCACAAGACCTGATTTAGCTAAAGCACTAAGTGTAGTATCGAGATACATGGCGAATCCGGGAAAACCATACTGGAAAGCTGTGACATGGATTCTCAAGATCTGAAGGGCACTAAGACGTTGGGTATCTTGTTTGAAAGACAACAAGGGAAAGCATGTGTTTCAGGTTATGTGGATGCTGATTATGTAGGAGATTTAGATAAGCGAAGATCCACCACATGGTACGTCTTCACTTATAGTGGATGACCGGTTAGTTGGAGATCAATGCTCCAAACGGTTACTGCTTTATCTACTACTGAGGCGGAGTATATAGCAGTAACAGAAGCTTGTAAGGAAGCTATTTGGCTGAAGGGATTAGTAAGCACATTCGGGTTAGATCAAAGTTCTATGATGATAAGATGTGACAGTCAGAGTGCTATTTGCCTTACGAAGAATCAAATGTTTCATGCAAGAACAAAACATATTGATATTCGATATCATCAGATTCGGGATTAGCTGGACTCGGGTGAAATTACAATTGAGAAGGTTCACACGGATGAGAATGCTTCAGATTGTCTTACTAAGCTGGTTTCAGTTGGGAAGTTCATACATTGTTTGAACTTGCTCAATCTTTCTACATGCTAAAGATTGGGTGGAGCACCTCCTCACTTGAGGTGCATTGAGGCAAGAGGATTCTTGCCAATGTGAGGGTGCTTGAAGAAATTCAAACTGCAATGATCTTGTTTTTTGGTCGATGGTTCACCAAGGTGGAGATTGTTGTATATTGACTCGCAATAGTTGGGTGCACAGGATCATACCTTACAAGAGGTGTGATCCATAGGATCAGTTCCTATATTGGTTAAAGAAACCATATATGTGCAGGAGTTCTTATTGGACTCGGTTTCCTATTTATCTCAGATTTGAACAAGTAATCCTATATGGATTTGGTTTCTATCCATAGGCTATAAATAGCCAAGTAACTTGGTATTTGTATGACAAGACAAGAGAGTAGAAAACAATAGAAATATAGAGATAGAAAGAGTAAGTGAGAGAGAACTTTGGGAGCCAAGGGTGTATTGGGTTTAAGGTGAGAGATTAAGATCTTGAGAAAGATACTAGGGAGATTATTGTAATCGGTGTTTCTTTTCTTATAGTGAAATCTTCTCATTGTTCCCTGTGGAGGTAGGCATTGTCGAACCACATATATTTTGGTGTTATTGTTCTTTATTGTTTTATTCTTCTTATACTATTGTTTATTGTTTGGTAATCTTTGACTTCATTGACAAAACGGATCCTGTATTGCAAAGGAGGTGTTCTCAAGAATATCTAGGTTGCGGGTTGTTGACGTTGTTGGGATTTAATTAATCACTGCATATAGTTCAACAGTATGCTTCCGCCAAGACATGCTGGGGTTTGAAGGGGACGATAGCAGTTGGAGTAAGATTACTAAGATCAAAATCAGGCATAGAAAGATGTAAACAAGCAATGGCATTATCAAAAACCTTGCCGATAGGTATAGTCTCACAACCTCGAAGAAAGTGGTTCTGAAGATTAATTGGTTTGAGTACGTGAAGCTACAAAGGAAAACTTCATAACATCAGTGGCACAATAGATACCAAGTCCACCTAGACATAATGGAAGGGTTTCCATACACTATTGTAAATCGCCAAAACCAGGCCCATAAAAAACCACAATATTCTGAAGGGCTGAACGAATCTCGTGAACATAATCTTGGCGGGGGGGGGGGGGGGAGCAAGTACGAAGAACAAATATAAGTTTAGATATTCCCATACAAGAACGCAAAAGTGCGAACTCACATTGCAGATCCTTTAGCTGTGGTAATAGATTTATAAGCTGAAGTGTTATCCACTCGTTGGCGAACATTACCCACAATAAAGGATGCATCAATACTTACAACCCCTCCAAACAACTTAAGCCCTTTCCAAGGACATGACATACCGGCAGAAAAGTTATCTGGATAAGAGCCACACGGGTCCACAGAAGGCCAGAACAAATCTTTATTTATTAGACACATTAAGAACGAGCCCAAGAGATGGTCCTCTTTCCTTAATAATACGAATAGTCAATCAGTGTCCCATCATCTAAGTACCACGCCTACAGCTTCAAGTGGCATTCTGTTTGGATGCGGTGTATCAACGAATGTAAGACCAAAACAAAGAGAAGAAGCCCCAAAGGGTCTCCCTGCTGAATCCCAACTGCTGACCAAATATGAGTAGACCCTAAATACAATCGAGCAGGTTGGCAATAAAACCCATAGAGCAATAGATGGACAATGACTGCGTACCTCATGTAGCATAATAGAACGATTGTTGAAGACATTCTGGAAATCCACAAACAACATAGTGAGGGATATGTCATCCTTGTTGGCACGAACCAATCGTTTGACAGCATTTAAAATTGCCTCTGGTCCACCAGGCACACCAACATTAAACTGAAAATCCTCTAGGTATAGGACAATATCCTTAGAAACCCCTCTCATAGCAATCTTAGACCCTAGGTGACACCAAACCATACCCACAGCTATTGGGCAAAGGCCGTTACTTAGCTTAAGAAGTGGGGTAAGTGTCGCACTAGCTATAAATTTTGTCAAGACTCGTGGGCATCAACCTTGTAGCCAAAAGTTCACAACTGGTGTTAGAGCTTTCATAAGATCTGTGGCCACGACGGATGCAGGCCTACTCATAGCATCCAGTAGGTGTTGGACTTGTAGACCATCTCGCCCACAAGACGTCATTTTGGGAAAGGATCTGATGCACGATAGGACATCATCCCTCTCAACTGATAGAGGTCGCTCAACTAAGGGAATGTCTGGGACAGATGGTGGTGGATGCTTCAGGTGTTTATCCTCGATTTAAAACATGCTGTGTATTTGAAGTGTTCGGAACAACCCCGATGATGGCAACACCTTCACCGCTGCTGCAAAATGCCCGTTTGCAAACACTGTCGTACATTCTGGCTTGGGGACTGCTGAGATGGTCGTTCCAAAGGGGGGGGGTCACCGTCTCAATCAGGCGAAATATACCGCCACGCTCATTCCAAATAAATAGGTCTTGCAAAATCCAATGCTGCTAGAGATATTTTCGAGTACTAGATCGACGCTCTTGGTAATTTTGCGGATGGAATACTCACAATGTACAATAAGGTAGCAAGAGTTATCTAACTCATGGCCCCGTCGATATGGGATCAACAGTAAACTCAAATAGGACTAACTTCAATGAACAGGAAAACGCTGATCGACAAGGACGTGGAATACTTTTCACTGTGCGAAATGGAGAGATGAATGTCGATTCCATTGTCCCCTCCTGTTGTAAGTGCGGGTGGATTATCAACATGCATAAGCTGTGGTCGTGGTATACCTACAATTGCATACTCTAACTCACCAGTCTTCTTTCGCGCATGTGGTTCGATGAATGCACCATCCGAGTGTTTACATTTAATGGTCGATGCATGGATATCGAAACAATCACCATAAATCCATTTGTTCATCACGAAAATAAACCTATATCAGCCTTGATCGCATCTCTCAGCCTGTCGATGTCATTATACATTTGAGGAATTATACAAAGTTAGAGGACAAACGCGCTACAAACTGCGCTGCAAGCCCTTTTTGAATAGTATAACCAATCCTATGAAATACATATTCATTGGAACCTGCTGTCATTCCTCCAAATTAAAGAAACTTTATACTCTCTAAGACAAGGGTAGAGGTCATATGAATCTATACTCTCTATTAAAGTTGAGCATACCCTTAAGCAAATATTCTCTCTCCAAATTAAAGAAAACTTTATGCTTTAATGGTAGAGAATTTCATTAAAATTTGAAATTAAATTTTTTTTTTCTAGAACCTTAACACAATGCTTAATTAGTAAATAAACACTAATTTTTTTTTTTTTTTTTTTTAATAACTTGATAAACACTAAATTGTAAACACCAAAGTTAACCAAAATTAAAGGTTATTTTCTGAAAATCACATAACTAAATTTAGCACATACAATTCTTTTAACAAAATCGATCTCTTCAAATATGGAAGGCTTAGATCTTGAGTAAAGATATGTGTAAAAATCTTGTGTAAACGGAAGCCCACCGAATTATAAAATAATGGAGTAATTTAATTCTTATTATTATTTCAAAAATATAAGTGAGATTTATCAAAAAAAAAATATATATATTATTTTACATCTCTTCTTCGATGACTACACTAAAAATGAAAACCAAATTTAGATAGATTTAATCTAAAAATCCAAAGTAAAACCTTTGAAAATAGAAAAAATAAAATAGTAAACCAGTTTTGCTTTTTTGTTTTTTTTGTTTTTTTTGTTTTTTTTGTTTTTTTTGTTTTTTTTTGTTTTTTGGCTAGAAAATTAATATCCATCATTTGAATAAAAAAAAAAAAGCAAAAATCTGAAATGATATTCAACACAACATCGAAAACCAATTAATCTAACAACCATTACATTTATATAGTCGGTATTGTAGACTCCGACACAATACATCAGTTAGCAGGAACATTATAAAAACAAAGAAAAATCTTAAAAATATAATACTATTAATTTTTTTTCTTTATCACTCGTATCAAATCAGGAAAACAGTAAACTTATGGAGGAATATAAAAACAAATATACATATACATAATAAAATATAATATAAGTTGGTATGATTAATCCAATTATATATAAAATTTAGTATTGTAAAACTTCAAAAAATCAACTTTCAATAGAAAAAATTAAAATTAAATTACAACATATAAAACTATCACATGTAAACTAACAGCCGTGTTAAATAACTAGTGTATTAAGAAAGCTGGGCTAGGGGTGTTATGTGAGCTGAGCAGCTCGAGCTCGGCTCGTGTTCGGCTCGATTAAAGCTCGGCTCGGGCTCGCTCATCTTGTAAAACGAGCCGAGCTTGAACAGATTTAAAGCTCGTCTCGAGCTCGAGCTTTATTCGAGCCGAGCCGAGTAGCTCGAGTTAAATAATTTAAATTACCAGCCTACCCCCACTAATATATCTTATTCCTATCCTACCCCAGTATATATCAACATAACATAAGCTTCTCCTTCTTCTGGTTCTGGAAACCTAGCCGCCCCCGCTCGTCTCCTTCTTTACATTTTATCCACAAATTCTCATTCTTCTAACAATTTCAACTATTTTGATTCTTAGCATTGAGATCTGATAGAAACCTTTTTGGAAAAATTTGCAGGATATGGTAGAAATTGAATGTCAAAGATGGAAAAGCAAAGGAATTAACATAAAGTATGAAATCAGAGACAATCGAAATGGTTACAAAGCTGGTGCACTTAAAGAAGGATTGAAGCATAGCTATGTAAAACTTTGCAATTACGTTGCCATTTTCGATGCAGATTTCCAACCTGAACCTGATTTCCTTTGGCGAACTGTTCCTTTTCTTGTTCACAATCCCGAAATTGGTCTTGTTCAAGCTCGTTGGAAATTTGGTAATTATTAGCAAACATTTGCAGAAATATTTACTACTGTTTGAGTGTAGAAACTCGGAGGGCTCGAGCTCGGCTCGAGCTAAACGAGCCTAACGAGCTCGAGCTTGATAAATAGCTCGCGAGCCGAGCTTGAACATAAAACCAGGCTCGATTCAGAATTTGGGCTCGGCTCGGGCTCGGCTCGTATTAAAACGAGCCGAGTATGAGCATTCAAAGCTCGGCTCGCTCGGCTCGAATAACACCCCTAAGCTGGGCACACTGATAGGCATCATTCCACGAGAGGTTTTATTATTCAGGAGACTTTCAGGTCTGATACTTTCTTTGGACAATGTACATGAATGTTGTACGAATTCTTGGACCCTTTTGAGCAAACATCAAATTTTTTTTGGACCAAAGGGTGGACATACAGACTAATTATTTTTGTGTACTAAAACAGGGAGGGTAGTTAGCTCAATGGTGGAAGGAGATTCGGAGTCTGCTATAAAATCATTGAATCATTGATTCACGACGTAATTAAAAGGGTAGGTGTCCCTTTAACCTCGCTTGCCAATAAAAAAAAATAAAAAAATGAGTGGATAGAAGTATGCCGTACTGTTTTGGAAGTATATATGTGTGTGGGTGGATGTGACCATATTCATTTTGGAAGTATGCATGTGATGTGGATGTGTAATTGAGTGTCAACGACAAAACAATACAAAGTTTGGTGATAGTTGTTTTGACCAAATTAATTTCGACAAATTCGTGAAACTTTGAATTTATCGATGCGGATTAGAGATTAAGGTTTTGTTGGAGATTCAATATCCGATCCCATTGTTGGAAATTCAGATATATTTACCGAACATTTCACGATCAATCTAACGATTTTTCATTTACGATACAACCCACTAAACTCTAACGATTTTTCATTTACGATTTTTCATCAATATATATATATATATATATCACTATCTTATCTTCATCACCCAACCCTACCCCCTCTCAAATTATAACTTTCAAAACTAACTCCACTGTTTTTTGTTTATTTACTGATAATAGTTGTTGAAGATGCCACCAAGACAAGGGCAGAAGCCATATGAATGTATAAGGAAAGCTTGGCACAATGATAAGCATCAATCCATGAGAGGTTCTATCATTCAAGAGATTTTCAGGTCTGACACTTTCTTTAGGGAATTTTGTAGTTTTAGTTTTATGTGGGTGGTGTTTCACTTTTACTATCTGTTTGATTAGGGTTGTCAGTGAGATTCATAGTTCTCAAACAAAGAAAAACAATGAATGGATGCGAAAACTTCCTATTGTTGTCTTGAAAGTAGAGGAAATCATGTACTCCAAAGCCGATTTGGAGGTTCTTTTTCTTGTTTTATTCATTTGAGTTTTAATCTTAGTTTTTGTACTAGTTGGATGTTTATGTTCCTAGTTCTAACGGTAAACCTCTTTGCTTAGATGGAATACATGGATCTCCAGACACTTTGGGAACGAACAAATGATGCGATTAACACAATAATACGTAGGGAAGAGAGTACTGAAACTGGAGATCTTCTTCAACCTTGTATTGAAGGTATGTGTACCCCGTTTCACCAGTGTGGTTTCTTTCAAGCGTTCTTTAATCCCACTGCACTATATATGATGCATTTCAGCTGCTTTAATTCTGGGTTGTACGGCAAGAAGAGGTTCGAGGAGCCAGCGGTACAGTAGGAGTTATTTGAACAACAATACACAAGAATCAAACTCCGTCTCTCCTGGCTTTGTGGACAATATGATCAATCGGAGGTCCTCCTGCTTACCCCCTCTCGGCCATTCAAGCAAATCTTCTTCCACTTCGCTTAGCATACCATATTGCTCAACCCCTGCTATACCTGTGACGACAAAATCAATTCAATTGCAGATGGAGACTGGCTCTCCTCATACCGACGGCATTAACGCTCCCAGCATATCTTATGCATTGCCATTTTTTTCAGAATATATGCCACCACCATCTTCCAGATATCAACCCTCTTCGATTGAAAGTCATTCCTCAAACAATTTGGGCCGTGGTTATCCTTTGTATTATGGTGCCCACCATCAACCTGCCGACTCCCAGGCTGCCTTCCGAGGCACGAATTTTAGCCGTAAATGTCAAGTTAAGTCTATACACTATGAAAAGGGTTTCTTGCAAAAAATTTCCACCTGTAATGAAGATGTGGATACATCAAACAGAATCACAGAAGGCGGTGAAATTAGGAACATAGATGAGGTCCGACCTGAGATTCATGAATGCGATTTATCCTTACACTTGGGACCTCTTACTGTCTGCAAAAGCAGAAACCAGGTGCAGACAAGAAGTTGAAATTATTGGAACAAGTAGCTTGCTAGTTCTCAAGAAGAGATCTTGTCCTGTCTTATTAGTAACATTTTTCATGATCAAGTTGACCAGTTATCTCATCACCCAAACTTTTCACCTGATCGACCTTTTTCAGTGAGAAATCCAGATAAATATGATTTCTTTAGTTTCGTTGCTAGCCTTTTGTTTATCGATAGGTACTTTACAATCACAGAGGAATTGAAGGGCTATGAACTTTTTTATTTTATTTTTGATAATGAGTCCCCATTTAACATAGTGTTAGCTAGGATACTCTGATTCATTAATAAAGGAAATCAAATTACATAAGCTGGTCCATACAGATTCCATTCTACAGGCCCTTGCTCCCAACGGCTTTTAGCGAGTTTGTGGGCATAAACATTACAACTCCTAGCTAGGACTCCAAATAAAGTAACAGTTCTTAAAGACTGCATGCATAAATTTAAAATAAAACTAGATAAACTCCTATTAGACCAAGATGGTAGCTCTGCTCCTTTCAGGCTGGATAGAACATTTGCATCATCACCCTCAATCAACACATCTAAGTAGCTAAGATCAAGGGCCATTCTGACAGTCATTTCCGCACCTAAATATTCAGGTTCCTCTGCAGATCCAGGTTTAACTTTCTTTGTTCCTCAAGCTAATACTTCACAATACTCTCTGTTGAACAAAGCACAAAGATCTTGAAGATGAAACTCCACAAGTAGTGTGGTAAGCTATTACCACAGTTACAACTAATCAAGTAAGCAAAATAACGAACAAAAAGTAAATGAACACACAATATTTTTAACGTAGTAAAACCCAATATGGGAAACGTCCACGGTTCTCCTCGCGACAACAAATAAATCCCCTAGATGATAAGAGATGTACAAACCTATCAACTACCTGCAATCACTATGAGTTGACACTATTGGTTATCTCTAACACCTTGACTTCATCAGAGTACCTTGATGTACGCACAAGACACTCGACTTCTTAATGAACACACAAGAAGACTCGAAGCTGATCTCAATATTCAATAAGGAAGAAGAAGATGAATGGGGAAGAAGAGAATGAGTTCAATCACCAAAACAAACCTAAACAAACTCAAGGAGAACAGTTGGAATTCGACGGCCAAAGAACTGACTTGTTCTTCTCTTGAAAACCTATTTATACTTAGGGTTTAGTAGAGAGGACAAATGGGCTGAAAACACAGAAAATTCACGATGACGTACGTACGTCCTAACTAGGTACGTATGTTCCATAACAAGAGAAAAGATCTGCCTAACTCTATGTACGTACGTCCTAACTAGGTACGTACGTACCTGAACAAACTGCAACCTGACGGACCTTAGAACGATGAATAAGGAGACACGAGACTACAGTCACACATCAAGGTACTTCCTAATAATGACGTCAAGGCGAGATAACCTCGGACACTCCTAACCTAGTCACAAAATGATGTCAAACAGCCGAATGCCAGTTTCAGGAGAAAATTATATTTTTTATTGAATATTATGAATATTACAAGAATCTCTACACATCACAATACCCTCTAAACAAACTAAGGCTTAGTTGCCTCTATTATGTTTTGGCATTGGCTAAAACACCTTTTAAATTTTTTTTCCTATTCACCTGGAATAAGGAAATCCGTCTCTAAAACCTTCCAGAATTCCAAAGACCTTTCAGGGCGCTGCCTCAAACCCCAACCAGGTGTTGCGCCCTGGACCCGCAGCTTCATCGCTTCGCGACAACCATGTCATAGGGTGGCACAATGTCTATCCCCAAGATATCAATCTTGAAGATCACTAATAAGCACCTAATAGGATACATCTGTATTATCACTGCAACAACTCCTAGCCTTTTACCAATGAAAGATGCATCGAAATTAAAATTTATCCAACCAGGTGGTGGTGCAATCCATTGTTTATCCTCCTTTTCCATTGAATTGGTAGTTGTCCTCAAATGATGTGAGGAAACATTGGTTTCATCCACTGCACTCGACCAAATATTATATTCATAAAGAGCACATTAATTTGACAACTGAATCCCAAGTACTTTGTCTTTTATCAAACGTAATAGCAATCCTGGCTTTCCATATATATAGATTGCATAATATATATTTTCCACCTGATACGATTTTCCACCTCGAATACTGTTTTGGCATATATATTTTTTACCCGATACGATTTACTGGTTAAAATTCTATTGAGTGCATATTAAACAATAACAATAAATAAAGATGAACAAAAAACAAGGTCTCGAAGAAAACTATATATCATCTTTAATAAGTATTATGACAATTACAATAATCTGTACCTCACAATACTCTATAGATAAAGTAAACCCTAGTTGTCTGACTATTTCTACACACACTAAACCTTAGTGGTTTCTCTAAACAACTAATTAAGTACTAGTTATTTCTCTAAACAAGTTAAGCACTACCATGTTTCTCTATCTTTAAACAAGTAAGCACTATATGTTCTCTCAATGTTATGCCAAAACATCTCTATTTATACGCTTTGGACAACTTCTAGCTGATGGTCAAGGAAAAGTATTTCTTTTTCCCTGAATTTCTATTCCTTATGGAACAAGAAAACCTGTTTTAAGGTTTTCCCTTCCTTGTCCTACAAGGAAAAATGGCTAAGTTCCCAAATAGGATACACCTGTATCATGGCTCCCCCCCTTTAGGAACTTAAACTCTTGTTTAATTTAGAAACGGGATTAGGGAACTTGAGAGCTCCCTGGTGTTTGCTGATCCATTCAACATTGCTTGGAACTTCATCTGCACGCCTAATGCGATACACTATATGTTTCCCACTTCATGTCTTATTCACCTTGCGTTCCAATTATGCAATCTTCTTTAAATAGCTCCGCTCGAACATCTGTTGAGATGTTTAGTCCCACATTGGACATTGTCAGGCCTTGCTAATAATTAATAAAGTATCTGGGCTATACCACTCATAGCCAATTGGTTTTGAGTTGGACCCCAGGACTTTAACATGGTATCAGAGCAGGCTTTTATTCTGGACCAGAGGCCCATGTGTGCTCCACATCACCCGTTTAATGAATCCACGTGTTAGGCTCAAAGTCATGCCACACGTGAGGGGGCGTGTTGAGATGTTTAGTCCCACATTGGACATTGTCAGGCCTTGCTAATAATTAATAAAGTATCTGGGCTACACCACTCATAGCCAATTGGTTTTGAGTTGGACCCCAGGACTTTAACAACATCATCATTGTCTTCTTGATTTGGAAAGAAAATTTTCTGCTACCTCTTCAGGTTGGTCTTCTCTGCTTCTTTGATGATGAAATCGGTTAGCTTCGAAAGAGTAGAATTCATCAACTCCATCTTTAACTACGCATATCGAGCCAGTTGATAGTTTATTGCATTCTTTGGGACTCGAGAAATACTCGAATATTTTTCACGATGAGGAAGTATGACATTTGGAATGTTGCATATGTTGTCTTCCTTGGGCAAATTTACATAGTGGTGTATAATTGGATCATGAGATGATAAGGGGGGGAGGATAGCCTGGTGTCATGTGGTACCCCAAGACTTTCCACGGGAATAACAAGGAGGAAACGTACGGTTTTTTGCTTGGATGTATGCTACTAGCCTCTAGTCTTTTCATGCAAATTAACTCAAAAGTCTATCATGTGATTGATAATCGTGTTTACATCATAATGGCAACTTTAATTACTTCACCTCACTGAGCTCAGTGGATACATTTACAGCTTCCTCCCACCTTTGCAGAGCCTCCCATCTGGCTTCATCATGAAGCACTCAAGCAATCCGTTGAGGTATGTCTCTGACAAATATTAATCTGATCAATCCCTTGAGGTATGTCTCTGCCTGCTTCATTGTTATTGACTTTAGATGGCTATATTTTATGAAACTTGGTTATTTTGAAAGATATTGCTAAGGCCAAACCATAATTTTAGTATATGTATGTAAATGTAGTCGATTTTTAAGAACGGAAAGATGAGGAAGATGACCGGAGGGGAAGGATTTGAGTTTTTGGAAGTGGCTGAGCTATCAGAGCGATGATAGTTGCCTACGTATCTGGACATGGGTCGATCCAGAATCAAGCCAAACGTAGTTCCTTTTATAGATGGCTTAGGATGTGGGTCGCAATTAATGACTTAACGTTCGGATCATAAAAAGTGCGGATATTTGAGGATTCAATGAGAAAGATTCGTAACTGAAGTAATATTAGAATTTGAAGTATTGAACTCGGTATTTGAGATAAGGAAGCCCCAAGTCGGGTGAGCTCGGATGATTTTATGTTCAAGTGAGGTTTACGAGCTTAAGTTAAGAATAGAAATGTAGTCGGATGAAATAAGTGCAGAGTCGGTATTTGGGATTCCGAGTAAGTGAGAGCTCGGTTATGGGTATATACATAGCCCATTTTATTTGGGCTAATGAAACAAAAGGTTTTCTTTAGGAAAAATAAAAATGAATAGAGATGAAGTCGGTTGTAACGATTTTTGAGGGGAAAAGATTCTATTACGTGCTGTGTTAAACACTAGGTTAGGGTTTCGAGGAGTAGGGGCATGATTGCTCATTGAGATGCGTGTACTGTTGGTACACATGTCAGTATGACCTTGAGTTTAACTTAAAAAATGAAAAGGTATTTGGTGGGAAACTGGACAGTCAAGCGATTGGATTTTGAGATCCATATCCGACCGTTGGTGTTGTGATCGATGTGCGGCTGGGATTTAGCACGGGTTTTTGTATAAAACACTGCTTGTAACTGGCCAAAAAATTATAAAACCAAGGGTTTATACTTAGCTTTTTAAGGGACTTTCTTCTCATTTGCACATGTACACTTCTTCTTCATTCTCCTTTCTCCTTTCCGCTTTTAGTTTGGTTGTTCTACGTTTTCCAGTGAATCTGATTATTTTCCATTGATTGTTATCATTGTAACTTTTTGCCTGAGCTTTATTTGTTGTGATTTACCGTTATTCGGTCCTTAGAACGTGTTTGTGTTTGTTTCTGCTTGTTCTGTATTGCTTTTCCACCATTGTTGGTCGTCTTTTACTTTCTGTCTGCCGAAGATGAGTAGTGGAGATGAGCATGTAAGTGAGAATATTAGTATAGATGAACCTAGTAGTTGTCGAGCTCCAGATGTTGTAGAGGAGGAGTGTAGTAGCCGACATGAGATGGCTGTTGAGCTCGCTCGGAAAACATTTCCCAGAGTTAGGGCGGCCTACTACATCAAAATTACGGACTTAGAGATGTATAGAGTAGAGAGTAGATTATTTAACCTCGGAGCTGATGATACTTCGACTTTAATTTGTGAGGGTCAGCTCCAAGCTAGGATGCGACTTCCCTTCTCCAAATTTGTATGCGACGTTCTGAACCACTATGACAAAGCCCCAGTTATGATGAATAACAGCTTCTGGAGGATCATGTTAATATTTGAGGAGTTGAACAAGCTTGATAATTACGACATATGTAAAGCCGACGTGGTTGCCTACTTTACGTGCATGCAAGGTCGGACCTCTGATTTCTCATTTTCGTTGAATAGGAGGCCCGAGCATGGCCCCCACGAGCTGTATAGTGCACCGAGCTCCAATGACAATTGGAAAAAGTCCGCTGTATATAGGATTAGGGGTTCATTCTGTAGACCCAGTGCTTACCTTAAACACATGCGTATACCTAAGATAGGTACCGAGTTCAGTTGAATTTAACTTCATCTGTTTTTCCTTTGCTTTTTCATCTTGTTGCATGAACTTTTTTAACTTGTGTTTGTTAGGTGATATAGATCATACTCGAGATTACAACCAGAAGATCGACGATCGCCTCGTTCCTGGTAACATTCTGAAGTTTGCTAAGAAGTCGTGGGAACGTAAGTGTGAGATTCTGCCTCATCTAGCTTATCTTTTCCGAGCTCCCAAGTCGAAGAAAGCGTCTGTTGAGGTCGAATTGGCTGAACCTTCTGCTTCCAAGGCTAGGAAGTCAAGGAAGAAAATAGAACTTCCTGTTGCTGAGGCTGTTGCAAGTGTAGCTGTTGCCCGACCAGGTGACTTGCCCATCGAGGTTGTAGCTGCTCTACCAATGCCTCTGAAACCTGTTCCTCACTCGTCCCCCTAGTTGTTAGTTTTGCCGTGGAACCTTGGACATGGAGTCTTCAAGGAAGAGGAAGAATTCGAAGTCGGTATCTGGGGCTGCACCAGGTGTGACCATCTTAAGTGATGCTGAAAGAGTCGGAAGAGAGAGAGAAGCTGAACGAGCTCAAGCTCTAAAGGAGAAGCAGCAGAAGCTGAAAGCTGTTCAGACTTATGATAGCACTGCTCCAGCCCAACCTGCTGAGGAGCATTTTGCGCTTGTCTTTCCGTTTAAGGATACCTATTACAAGGCCAGCGATTCAGCTTGGGATGACGAGGACATGTGCATCACGCTGATAGAGCGGATGGCCCTGGATGCTGATGGAGCTCGGGTTTGTGATCGGTCCATTATGGACGAATTCAAAGACCTGAACTCGTTCATGTACAAGGTGCGCATTCCGGCTCAACACGTTATTTTCATTTTTTTCCTTTTTATGTTGAAAAATTACTGAAGTACTAAACCATTGTCATAGATGAACATTGTCCATATCAAATGGATGGCCTTGCTCGAACGTGCCAATGAGAAGGAAAAGGAGGCCAAGCAAGCTAGGGATGAGCTTGCTGCTTAAAAGGCCGAGCTGAGAAAGGTGCACAACCGGTTGAGCAAAGAAGAAGGGAAGGTGAAAGGCCTGACTGATGAGAATCTGGAGGTCAACAAGAAGGTTGTTAAACTAGAAGCCGAGCTGAGAAATATAAATGAAAAGTATGAAACCGACAATGCCACCTCGGTAGAAAGTATTACTGGGTGGCAGAAAATGCCATACTATTGGAGGGGAAGGGGCTTATGTCGGGAAGATAAGCTGAAAGGGCTAGACTCCGAGTTTGACCCGTTGGTTGATGACGAGCAGATAAGTATAGAGGCCCAAGCTCACCTTGAGGCAGATCAGCTAGCTGAACAGGAGAGGATTAACAGAATGGTGGATGAGCTCGTTAATGCTGGCGAGGTGACAACTGCTGACGTCGATGTTCAACATGCTCAGGAGGATGTGAATATGATCACAGAGGGTGAAGTGTAACTTTTTTTTTTTTTTTTAGAGATGTGAGGTTTAATTGTTCTGAAACAAGTGTTTGATGTAACAAACAATAGTAGGATAATTTTGACTTAGATCGGTCTTACGCTTTCTTGGTTGTAATTTGAAGCATACTCTATGGTTCGAAACGAGTTGATTTGTCTATCAATATATTTTTGTATGTTTAAAATATTCTGTATAGAATTGAGGCATAAGCATAATGTTATGACTTTAGGGAATATAAACTTTAAGATACTTTCCGTTCCAAGGTCTATCAACTTGGTTCCCCTCGTAATCGATTAATCTGTACGCTCCATTACCCAAGTCGGACTGAATAACGTAGGACCCTTCCCAATTGGGATTGAATTTTCTATCACCAGCAATCTTAGTATTCTGGAATGTTTGCCTTAGGACCAAATCTCCGAGTCAGAAGTTTCTTAGCCGTACCTTTTGGTTATAACTCATTTTTAATATTTGCTGGTAGCGAGCTGTTTGTATAATAGCTTTGTCTCTTTTTTCCTCCAACATATTGACCTCGTGCTAGGAGATTCTCGTTTTCCATTGACTCTACCAATTCCGACCTTGTTGTTAAATAGGTTAGCTCAGTTGGTATAACGGCTTCAGTACCATAGCACAATGCAAAGGGTGACACTCCTGTCGTTCTTCTTGGAGTCGTTCTATAGGCCCATAGGACTCTATCCAATTCTTGTATCCATTTTTCCTTTTCTGCTTCTAGCTTTTTCTTTAGGGTATTCATTATTGTCTTGTTGGTAGCCTCAGCTTGGCCATTACTTTGTGCATACCGCGGTGTGGATAATGCATGATTGATCCGCCAATTCGAGTAAAACTCTTTGATTGTACTCCCACAAAATTGTTGACCATTGTCGGTGATAAGTGTGTGTGGTAAACCGAATCGACTGATTATGAATTTTCAGATAAAATTCTTAACTTCTTGTTGTCTAATTTTTAGAAGTGGTATCGCTTCTACCCACTTTGTAAAATAATCGGTGGCTACCAAGAGAAAGCGCTTCTTGGTTTTATCTCTCGATAGTGGTCCTACTATATCGAGCCCCCACATGGCAAATGGCCAAGTGCTAGATAGTCTTCAGATCTCGCGGTGGTTGGTTTTTTAAAGGTGAGAAGCGTTGACATTTGTCGCAATGTTGCACAAAAATTTCCGAGTCGGATTGTATGTAAGGCCAAAAGTAACCCTGATTTCTTGCTTTTTGTGCTAGAGAACGAACACCTGTATGGTTTCCACATTCTCCTTGGTGGATTTCTGCTAGGATCATTTGAGCCTGCTTAGGTGGTAAGCATCTGAGGTAGGGTCCTCGAACTGACTTCCTATACAGCCTTCCATCTAGAATCAAATAACTCTTAGTTTTCCATTCCAATATTCTAATTTCCGCCTCGTAGTCTGGATAACCTCCATTGAGATAGTTTATTATCGGGCCCATCCATGGGTCTTAGATTTCTTGTTTAGTTATGTCAATGAAGTCGGATATTTCATTGACATGATGAATTTCGTCTTCATATGCTGGTCTGTACCTTACTTCGACCTGTATTTGTCTAGCGGTCTCCATGTCGATTTGGGATGCAAGGTAGGCAAGGTTATCTGCATGTCGGTTGTCATCTCTGGGGATGTGCTGGATTTACCATTTTTCAAAGTTACTTAGCAAGCACTTTGTGTGTCGGAGATATAACTTTAATGTTTCTTCTCTAGTTTCATAGTCGCCAAGTAGTTGACTTACTACCAGTTGTGAGTCGCTGTAAATTTTAATCTTTTGCAAGTTTAGGTCCGTTGCCATATGTAAGCCTATTGCCAGGGCCTCATACTCTGCATCATTATTCGAAGACGTGAAATTCAGTCGTATTGACTTCTCAATTATGACTTTGTCGGGAGATATAAGTGTTACACCTATTCTGACGCCATTATTATTCTTAGATCCATCAACATACATTTTCCACATGGGTTCCCCTTGCTGGGAGTCGTCATATGTTTTTGGTTCAGGTACCCATGTTATATCATCAATTGGGTAATCGATAAGAAGGTCGGCTACTACCTGCCCCTTTTTACTATTCCGAGGCGTAAAAATGAGTTCATGGTCACCCAACTCTTGAGCCCACTTGGCCATTCGACTGGATTTATTCTTATTTTCCAATACTTGCCTCAGAGGGGCATCAGCTATAACTCTAATTTTATGCGACTGGAAATATAGTTTCAATTTTCTAAATGCGAATAACAATGTTAATCCTACTTTCTCAAGGCTAGAATATCTGAGCTCGGATTGTAATAAAGTTTTACTAACGAAATAAATAGGTTTTTTGTTACCTTGTTCATCTCTGAAGAGGACGACGCTGATTGCATTATCGGAGACGCCGAGGTACAACCCGAGTACGTCCTCAGACTGAGGTACTGTTATCACTGGCGGAGTTGCTAAGTAAAGCTTTAACTCATCAAATGATTGTTGGCATTCTGTTGTCCACTCATATTTTGAGCCTTTCTTGAGTAGCTGCAAAAGTGGTCTTTGCTTGTCGGATGCACGAGCAATAAATCTGTTTAGTGCGGCCAACATTCCATTTAGCTTTTGGATTTGCTTCTTCGTTGATGGACACAACATGTCCAGTATTGCCCTGATCTTTTCGGGGTTAGCCTATATTCCACGTTGTGTAATAAGGTAACCTAGGGATTTACCCGAGGTGACTCCAAAGAGGCATTTTTCCGGATTAAGTTTCATGTTGTAGTCATGAAGTCTTTCGAAGGTTCTCTCGAGGTCGGCTATGTGAGACGACTTGAGTTTGCTTTTGACGATCATGTCATCCACATACACCTCCATAGTGTTGCCTATCATATCCTCGAACATTTGTGTCGCGAGTCGTTGATATGTGGCTCCTGGATTACGTAGTCCGAAGGGCATGACAGTATAGCAGTATGTTCCCCTTTCTGTGATGAATGCGGTTTTTTCTTGATCTTCTTGTGCGAGCTTAATTTGGTTATAGCCCGAGTAACCATCCATCATTGAGATGAGATCGTGGCCTGTAGTGGCGTCGACGAGCTTGTCTATCCTTGGCAGAGGAAAGCTGTCTTTTGGACATGCTTTGTTAAGGTCGGTGAAGTTTATGCAAACTCGTATTTTGCCGTTTGGCTTCATGACGACGACAATGTTTGCGAGCTAATCCGGATATTTTACCTCCCTTATAAACTTAGCGTCGATTAGCTTTTGGACCTCAGTGTTGACAGCCTTAGCTAAGTGTGGTGCCAACTTTCGAGCTTTTTGCTTTATCGGTCTCTTTGTGCGGTCCACATTCAGTTTGTGGCATGCTATGTTAGTATCTATTCCTGGCATATCGGTATACGACGAAACAAAAATATTCTTATTCATTTTCAAAGTGGCAATGAGTTGCTCTTTTACAATAGGATCTAAATTAGCCCCTACATAAATAATTTTAGGCTCAGTTTCAGTGCCTATATTGACTGGTTCACCCTTCTCTATAGTCGGAGGGTCGAGTGGCTCAATGACGGCCTTGCCTTCAGTGGCTTTAAATATTGGCTCTGTGATGGCCTTGCCTTCAGTGGCATCAGAAATTTGATTGACAATGAGCTTTTCAGAGCTAACGACTGCTTTTTCGATGGCTTCCTTGTTAGGGAGGGGTATCACCTCGGGAATGGCGTGGCAGCCATGTGCCTCGATCTGATCACCTCGGAGTTCCATTATGCCATTAGGTCCAGGAAATTTTATGACCTGATGGTAAGTGGATGGGACAACTCCCATTTTGTGGATCCATTTCCGACCTAGAATGGCGTTGAATTGCGTGGGAACGTCGAGGACATAGAAGAGGCATTCTACCGTGACCTCGTCCTCTTTTTCCCCAGTGGAGACGGGGAGGGTAAGTTGTCCCTTTGCCGTAGTCTCAGTTGAGTTGAATGCGAAGAGAGTAACGCTAGGAGCTTGCAAGACGGAGTCGGGCATGAGCATTTGAGCAGAAGCCTTATTGAACAAGACATCGCAAGAGCTTCCTGGATCTGAGTACCCTCTTGGTGGTCCATCCCCCAAGTCGGATGTGGACAACGAGAGCATCATTGTGTGGTAGACACACCTTCTTTAAGCCGAAATCGGAGAATATCAGTGCATTCTTTCCCTGTACTTGCTTAGTTACTCTAGCATGGTGAGTGAGCTGGAATGTGTGGTGTATATGATGCACCTTCTGTCGTTTAGCTCGGGAAGTCCACTTAGGTGGACGGGTATCCATGATCATGTTGATTGTACCTTTTGCCTTTGAGGGGCTATCGGTTCTCTTGCGTTTATCATTAAGCCTTTGACGAAGGTCAGCTGATTCTTCACCCAGGAAGTCATTCAGGTGCCCGTCTAGTTTAAGCTGGTGGCAGTAAGTCCTTAGGTACCGACAGTCTTCTGTTGCATGATGTCGACATTTGTGCAGCTTGTAGTATGGATTTTCTTCAATAGGCTCAAGCTCGTGAATCGTTGGTTTGAAGTAATCATCTTCCTTGATTAGTTCATATATATATAGCTGGGTGTATGAACACTTGAATGGATTGGGGAACCTATGTTTGACCGAGCTATTGGATTGCTTTCCTCGGTAGGTTCCCTTTGTTGGCTTGGAATCGGAAGACTGAGGTTTGACTGTCTATACTGTGGAGACATGTTCTATTGTTTTTGCCAGTGCTTCTTCGAGTTTGATGTATTTGTCAGCACGGACATACAGATCCTCCAGTGTCGGTGGTGCGTCCAAAATGATATTTTTTTCCCAAGGCGGTTTCAGGGTGAACCGCCGAGATGAATGCTAACAGACATGCATTCTCATCTGGACTATCTGCTTTGAGACATTCCTTCTTGGAACGAGCCATAAACGTCTTGGTGGTTTCAGTGTCACCTTGCTTAAGTCGAAATAATACAGTTACTTCAATTTGTTGCCGCTTGTTATGGATGTATTGAGTGACAAAGAGTGCCTCGAGCTGGTCGTACGACGTGATTGAGCGCTCAGGTAGCCGGTGGTACCATGGTCCATGGGGTCACCACTTCCATCATAGATTGTGAACTTGGGAGGAATGAAGTGTGGGGGTGGTTCCTGGTGAAGAAGGTCATCATGTAGGGGTTTTGTTCTGTATTTTTCAAGGGTGGTATTAGCAACCTTTTGGGCCGTATTGGCTTTAATAGATTATTGGTGATTCTTATCTAATTTGGCCGATAGTTGCAGAAGGCGATTGTGAGTTTCCTGCATTTCTGCCATGGTAGGGGTGGTAGTGTTGCTGGAGGTGGGGATAATGGGATTGTTGGTGTTGATCTCATCAGTTGTGTGACCATTTGCCGGTGGAGCAGTGGTGCTTTTGAGCTGAGCATTTTCCGAAAGCAACTTATTGATCTGTTCCTGTTGATCGCGAAGTTGCTTTTGGATGGTTTCGAACTATTCTTGTGTGACTCCAGCCATGGTCCCCGTCAGGTTTTGTTCGTTCACAGTCAGTCAGCGCAAATGTAAATGTAGTCGATTTTTAAGAACGGAAAGATGAGGAAGATGATCGGAGGTGAAGGATTTGAGTTTTTGGAAGTGGCTGAGCTATCAGAGTGATGATAGTTGCCTACGTATCTGGACACGGGTAGATCCAGAATCAAGCCAAACGTAGTTCCTTTTATAGATGGCTTAGGATGCGGGTCGCAATTAATGACTTAACGTTCGGATCATAAAAAGTGTGGATATTTGGGGATTCAATGAGAAAGATTCGTAACTGATCAAGTAAGATTATAATTTGAAGTATTGAACTCGGTATTTGAGATAAGGAAGCCCCAAGTCGGGTGAGCTCGGATGATTTTATGTTCAAGTGAGGTTTACGAGCTTAGGTTAAGAATAGAAATGTACAGAGTGTGACCTCATATGTAGTCGGATGAAATAAGTGCAGAGTCGGTATTTGGGATTCCGAGTAAGTGAGAGCTCGGTTATGGGTATATACAATGTATATCCTTTGTTGCTTAAAACTTCAACTAACATATTTTTCCTAAACTTGAGCAAAAATATCACAACTAAGGCCTAATGATTTTTAAACATATGGTTAAGCATTTCTCCAGTGATGATATTTTTTCCGCTAGTCATGAAAAAGCAGTATCCGGCCATCTCCTCGTTTCTACCTTCAATATATTACTTTCTTCCTGATGACAATATGAATTATGAACTCTGGAGCCAACTGAACTCAAAAGGCCTCGGTGATGATATATGACGGATCTATACATATATTCCAATGCAATACAACCTCAGATCTCCGACGTTCCCTGCCCTTCACGAGACGAGTATCTGGTGCAATTATCACCCCTTGCTACGCTAGGCGCCTTTCCAGCATACTCTCCCACCCTCGACAGGTGAACTGTCATCGACTCTGATACCAGAAGTCGGCTACTCCCACCCGAGCACGCTTAACTCCAAAGTTCGTTCAAACTCTAAAGCCAAGAGTACTCAAAAGACCTCAATGATAATATATGACGGATCCATACCTACATTCCAATGTCAGGACATGCTCTCTTTTAAGAATCGTATGACCCACCTTCCTCGGCAAACCACTTGCCGAACCAGGGGTGTTACAATCTACAGTATCGTAGGTCGGGTCGTTACAAATGGTATCATCTACTAGTTTAAGAAAGAAACTAAAAGAAAAATCAATTATTTTAATAATATTGTTAAGTGGACATGGAAATTTCTTGCGTTGGATTTTGGCGTACGTGGTTATAAAAAAATATAAACTTATGCAGGTTTTTTTGGCCAGTCAGTTTCTTCACTTCATCTTTCTACACAGATATGTAAGAGGCTAAGAGCTAAATATTATTAAAATCCTATCGATTAATTTCTGAACAGAACCCAGTACACCAACTCTGCTTGTTGAGCCTCTCAGAAACAGTTTGTGCAGCTACCATATCTGCTTGTCGTGTGTCTGTGTTCTAAGTATATTTAGAAAACAAGTTAAGATATGTTAAAAGTCAAAAGAAACCTAACTGGACATAATTTGAAACTTGCTATATAGTGTAATTAAGATCACCCTTGCCTCTCTTCAACACTGCAGCTTTAGTTTGATCACTTCCTGCTCCTGCAGTTTCATAATTGAAAAAAACTAAATACAAAAGCATGATAAAGATTGTATCTTATATAATTGAAACACACAGTGGAACTTGCTTTTTCTTGGGAAATTTCACAGTGGACCATCTCCATAATTTTGTTCACATGCAGATGATTCAACAGTGACTAGAAAAGAAGAAGAAAACATTATAATATTAAGCCTATAGAGTGAACACTACCCTCCATCTTGCTCATGCAGAGTCGAGTTTCAGCTTGTTCCAGCTGTACAGGCTGCATATATACCAAGCCCCAAATATTGTCGATTTCCACATAGGGTATATATCGTGGTCTAGTGTATTCGATTGATCATTCTAGTTCATATTAGATTATAAGCAAGATACCAAAACCAATAATAATTGGGAAAAGGGTGATTAAGGGAAACATGTATCGATAACCACACATTAACTTAGAGTTTGAGATTCAAATCCAATTTTGGTTGATCCATTGATTGTTCTCCCGGTTGTGTAGAATGCCGTGCATGAAAACTTCCTGGCCAAATCAATACATTGCTTGGGTGAGGATGCATGATGGGGAGAGTGCAAGCAATCGGGCGAAATCTATCCCTAGGGTCATCAAAACGAGCAACCGTGTTGTACCTTTCTCTATTTGAGTTTTGAACTAATGAGCGTGTTTGGACTCCAAATGCTTGTGCAAATGGCGAATTTAAGTCTGATGAAGTTCCTATCATCCATTGTGTGTTTGTAAAGTACCTTGTAGCTACCTTTCTCTCCCTCCTATGAGCATTTTGATGACCACCCAATGCTTGTGGACTGTAAAACTGCCTCGAGCAGAAATTGCATAAGAAGATCTGCTTTGGCTCTGGTTGATTCAAACCAGCTCTACCAAGGGTTAACTTCAACAACTCTCCTACCTCATCTTCAGTACTATAGTACTCTTCATTTTCATGGTTGTTTATTGACGAGGATGAGTTTTGTTCGCTTTTTTCTACTTCTGCTCTTTTGAAGCTACTGATCATCTCCATTAAGATTTAAGAGGATGTACTTCAAGGGGTTGTGCTGGGTTCTATTTATTAATATGAGTTGGATCAAGGGAATAAAAGTAGTTGTCTTTTCTTTTTTTTTTTAGATAAGTTGTCGTATAAAAGTCGTCTACTTATTCAAGACTGTCAGACTCTTCCTACAGACATCAGCTCAATCAACCTCTAATCCACTGTCAACTTACGTATTTACGATTACCCTTTATAATAATTACTCATTTACTCCCCTACATTTCACTCTTTCCACAAAGAAGATGAAGTAGAAGTACATTTAACTGAGCATTTTGTTTTTTATCATGAACATTCAACCTGTCAGTTTAGAGAATTACCCCTTTCAGAGGTCTTCCAAGTGATCGATAGTTTTTTTTTTTTTTTTTCGAATTGGCAAGCCTGTTTTTAACGAGATCAGTAACTCAAAGATGCACTCCCTGGGATCGAACCCCAGACCTCTGGTATCATCACCAATAGGTATTACCAACTGGGCTCAGCTGGCATCTGCCAAGTGATCAATAGTTACTAATAGAAAAGCAATGTTAAAAGTAGCTTTAGGCAAAAAAAAAATTTTTGTTAAGATCGACATCAACAAGATTCTTGAATAGGGATGCATTACTACTATTCAAGATATTTTTTTTTTCTTTAGTATAATCATTTGAACATTGTAGGGTCAAATACTTTGAATTATATTGATTAGCCTAAACTGGTCGAGAGCTGGGGTCATATCTTTCTTTGTATCTAAGCGATTGTTGTCTTGCGAGGCTTATTAAAATGTATGTTATATATCAAAACAAAAGGAGATTTTAACGCTGTATGAGTGTTAAATAATTTTTTTTGTTTTAGATGAAGAAGACAACAATATTAACATACCGTGTTGTACGGAATGTTTAAAAGTTAGAACCCTTAAATAGAAAGACAAAGAACAGACAATTCTGAACCACAGGGTGAAGTCTCTCACTCTCTCCAGCCTAAATATAACATGAATGTGTTGTTCGTTTTACAGAAATAATAAATTCTGTTTAATAACAATTTATTGTAATCAACCCAACACAACAACAGGCAATAGACATTGGATGGTGCCCTACTATTAATAATTGTGATGCTCGTGATATATTCTAGTACCGATGCTGTCACTATATCCATCATCAAACAATTTTTGCACCAACACTTTCATTTAAAAGATTTTGGTGATTTAAAATATTTTCTAAAGATAGAAGTGTCTCGTTTTTCAAAGGGATTGTATCTAAGTTCAATTGTGAAAGCCATAAATATGTGAAAATTTTCATTACACAATTCGCGAAGCTAGTTTTAACTTCAACGTAAGAGGTGGTAGGACATATGGATGAATGGCGTTCAAGTACTCCAGATGGTTATAGGTTCAAGTTAATAAAACTCCTTGCATCCTCATATGAAAATTTGTTTGTAGTTGTAAAAGCAAACGCATCTCATGTTATCATTGACAATTTCCTTTAGAAAAGTGCTGCCATCTTCTGAACCACGCAACCCAAAAATCCATTCATTTGTATTATTGTGCTCACTTTATCTTGTTTTGGAAAAAAAAGATTTTTTATGGGCATTTTCTTGTATAATGTTTAAATTATACAAAAATGCAATTGATTTTATATGATATCAATTTATGCTCTTTTGAAGGAAAAACCTTTTGATGGGGTTTTTGTTTTTTTCGTAGAAGTCCGTCACAATTTTTTTTTTGTTCAAAATGTTTTAAAAGTAAGAAATGGATGATGCTCTTTTGAAGGGAGAGGTTTTTAAGTATAATTTTTAAGGTGAGTCACAATTTTCTTGTTATTTTTTTACAATAAAATTTGTTAATAATTATTGTGATCACTTTATCTTATTTTCGAGAAAGAAATTTTTTATGGGTATTTTCTTGTATTATTTTGAGACTTAGTCAACAAAAATGTAAGTGATTTGTACAAAAGAATTTAAGACTCGTTAAAAAGTTTTCCAAATCTGATAACAATAGTTGCAAATTCGACTATCAATTTATATTATTTGGAAAGAAACAAATTAAATTATAATTCTTGTGAAATAGGCTATATTATGCATGTGGAGATACCAATAAAGTGAAATTCTTATGGATTATGCAAATATTATTTATTCTATATTAGAGATATTGCTTTCTCATACAGTAAAAACAAAGATTAATTTGAGACCCGTTGGGGAGAGATTATAATTAAGTTGTAATTCTTGTGAACTATACTATAAATTTATGTTATTTCGAAGAGAAAGATTTGTGACCCAACTTTTAAGACTCGTTATAAAGTTATCAAACTTAAATTGCAATACATGTAAGTTAGGTTTTCAACCTATGCCATTTTGGAGAGAGAAAAATTGAACCGCAATTCTTGTGATCTAACAATTTATGTTATTTTAGAAATAATATTTGAATTATATTTCTCGATTAGAATAATATTTGCATAATCCAATTTTATTATTTTGAAGAGAGTGTTTTGTTAAGTGTGTTTTGTTATATGGTAAAGAATAAGGATTTGAGACTATTTTAAAAATTATCCAAATTGGATATCAATGCTTGTAAATTCGACTATTAGTTTATATTAATTAGTTTGGAGAAAGAAAAATCACATTACAAATTCATGCGATTTGGGCTATAAATTAAATTGCAATTCTTGTGAAAACTTAATACTGACTATTGAGAGTCGTTAAAAATTATCTCAAATATATAAAAATACTTGTAAAGGTTACCAATTTAAGTCATTTTGGAGATGGACAAAACGATTACAATTATTTTTATGAATTTGGCTACTACCAATTATATGCTATTTTGAATTTTTATTCTTATGAATTATACTATTAATTTATGTTATTTTAGAGAGAATTTTTAAGGGTGTTTTCTTGTATATGTAAAGAAAAAATAGAACTTTTGAGACACGTTATAAAACATTTAGGAGAATGATGTGTGATGAAACAATACAAATGATGTGTATTTTTATTTATTTATGAGTTGTTTTAATTTTACCAATAACCATAGTATTTCATTATATACAAATGAATAATGATAAGTAGGATAATTATATTAGAGTGTGAAATTATATTAAAGGCCCAATTAAAATGAACTTGTAAAATTACTAACTTATCCAAATTGGATTGAAATGATTGTCAATTAGGCTATCAATTTTAGCCAATTAGGTGAGAGAATATTTTCTTATTTCTTGTATAGTATAGAATAAAGATAAAGATATATATATATTTCTCTGGTTATCTTTTGATGTAAACAATATTTTTGTTCTGAACGGGGTGTGATCGTGATTTCTACTACCTATGACCTCACCACTTAATGATTGACACACGTCATTAAAAGGATAGGTAGGGGTCCCTCCAATCTTGCTTGCCAATAAAAAAAAATGAGTGGATATATAGTACAGAGTAATGTAAGTATCCCGTAGACAATTTGAAAGTATGTTTTTGGATGTGAAACCCTACTCATTTTGGAAGTACGCATGTGATGTGGATGCGTAATTGAGTGTGAATGACAAAACAATACAAAGTTTGGTATTGGTTGTTTTATTCATGCGGTTTGGAGAGGTTTTGGTTTTGTTGGAGATTCGAGATCCAATTCGATCAGATCGCAGGAAATTTAGATATATTCACCCAATATTTACAAAAAAAAATCCAGCCTTTTTTCATCTACTATACAAACTATAGTTTAAAATACCGATTTCAAGTGAAATTTCGAATTCTGGAAAAACGAATTTTGCCGAGATTTCAACATTAGAAACCAATATGAAAGTCGAGTATTCATGAATATTCATGGGTTTTCATCTATCTGATTCCTCAAAATTCGCCATAATTCGTGAGATATCCGAGGATATCCCCCGATATTTTGAACTATTAAAAAAAAATGGTATATTTATCACCCAACCCTACACCCCCTCTAATAAATGCCACATTCCAAATTGGGTGTCTGAAAGTTAATGATGTCACCGGATTACATATTTGTTTCTTCCATTTCTTTTTTCTTTTTTTGCTCCGGATTTAGCCAAGGGCCAAAACTGATCTTGCCAATGGTTTTGTTCTAAGATGACTTATTTGCCCTTAAATTTTCTTATCATAAAATAACATTTAATTATATCAAATAAAAAAAATTCGAATAGCTATCACCTAAAACTATATCACATTCATTTATTTCCAAAGATGAAACCTATTTTACGAGGAGTTTATATTTTAAATGCATTTCTTAACATTCTCTACCAAAACATTTTGTTAAGTTCTAGGTTTGATTCAACTTCTAATTAAACTTGGTATTAAGTGTAGAGATTTGATAAAAATAGAAGTATATTTGTTTTTCTCTTGATGAAAGTTTATTTTCATAGAAAAATTGTTTATTAATTTCAAACTTGTGTTCTATAATTTTAAACAGTGGGAGAAAGTAGGCAAAATATAGTTGAATAATTTTTGAAATAAGGAACAAATCGGTTATTACTATACCATTATTGCTGATATCATTCATGTGTTTAAATGATAAGAAAACTTGAGGGCAATCAAGTCATCTCCAGACAAAACCATTGGCAAAATCACTTGTTGCCCTTGGCAAAATCCATAGCCTTTTATTATTATTATTTTTTTTTTTTGGTTGGCAAGCGAGGTTGTGGGGACCCCTACCCCTTTTAAATCACGTGTGGAAACTTATATCAACAATCCGTTGTTGACGTGTTTCGAACCCACGACCTCTCCACTTTGTGAGAGGGGTGCTACCATTGAGCCACATGCTCATTCGCAAAAAATGGTGTGGTAAGCCTGAAAATGGTTTGGTAAACCTATTTTTAATGAGATCAGTAACTCGGTAATGCTGGCGGGATTCGAACCCCAGACCTCTGGTATCGTCACCCAGAGGTTAAAAAATTGGTGGTAAGCCTATTATTATTATTATTATTATTATTATTATTATTATTATTATTATTATTTGTGTTGTTAAAGATGCCACCAAGACAAGGACAGAAGCCATATGAATGTATTAGGAAAGCTTGGCACAATGATAAGCATCAATCCATGAGAGGTTCTATCATTCAGGAGACTTTCAGGTCTGACACTTTCTTTAGGGAGTTTTTAGTTGTATGTGTGTGGTGTTTCACTTTTACCATCTGTTTGGTTAGGGTTGTCACTTGTCAGTGAGATTCATAGTTCTCAAACTAAGAAATACAAAGAATGGCTGCGAAAACTTCCTATTGTTGTCTTGAAAATAGAGGCAATCATGTACTCCAAAGCCGATTCAGAGGTTCCGTTCTTGTTTCCTTCATTTGAATTTTAATATCAGTTTCTGTACTAGTTGCATGTTTATGTTCCTATAGTTCTAATTGTAAACCTCTAAATTTCCTTAGACGGAATACATGGATCTCCAAACACTTTGGAAACGAATAAATGATGCAATTAACACAATAATACGTAGGGATGAGAGTACTGAAACAGGAGATCTTCTTCAACCTTGTATTGAAGGTATCCATATTCACCATCTCTGTTTTTTATTCAAGAATACTGCACTCTATATATGATGTATTTCAGTTATGTACATTGTTTGGACAATAACTTCTGTCATTCTTTCAGCTGCTTTGATTCTGGGTTGTACTGCGAGAAGAGGTTTGAGGAGCCAGCAGTACAGTAGGAGTTATTTGAAAAACAACACACAAAAACCTAACTGTCTCTCCTGCCTTTGTAGACAATGTGATCCATCGGGGGTCCTCTTGCTTACCCCCTCTTCGAGCATACCTTCTTCCACTTTGCGTAACATACCATTCTGCTCAACCCCGGGACAACTAATTCTACTCAATTGCAGATGGAGACTGGCTCCGGTATGTCTGGCACATTCCCCTTTTCTTCGGAAAATATGCCACCATCTACCAGAAATCAACACTTGTCAATAGAAGGTCATCCATTAAACAATTTGGGTCGTGCTTATCCCTTATATTATGGTGCTGTAACGCCCCTGAAATCCGATCCTAGCTGGCCAAGCCAAAATCGAGCAACAGGGTCATAATGATCACCATATGTCCTCCATGAACCGTAGGGTCACACTACTGTCACGTGACATCACACCTCTAGACCACAGAAGAACATAATAAAATAAACAACAAATACTAAACTAACAGCGGAAGACTAAACAGAATACAAACTATATAAATATAAATCAGAGTCATGCCCGAAGGTTACAACTCATCAAACTCCAACTAGACATATGAGCAACTCAAGACAACCTCCACCAAGTTCTTATCGAACACTTCATCTCTAAAACACTTGTATCCTGAAAAGGGAAAATGGAAGACGTTAAACGCCAGCAAGTTACAGAACTTGAGGTTCGATCTTAATTCCCAGAAAAGGAATCCGCGCATCCTAAAGATAAACAATTATAAATAATAATTAATTTATTTTAACATTTAACACAATGATAAATAAATCAACAAGATCATTCTTTGGTAATCCGCAATGTCAATCATGTTTCCAGTTCCAATAATCAAATAATCACAATCTATTTCAATTAATCAATCAATCAATCAATTAATCAGTCTGCAGTATCAGATCAAGTCCTTATCCAGTAATTTCAATCCATCATATTACATCAATCCAAATCCATGCATCAAGTGCCAAGTTGTACAGTAGCACCGAGTCGTACGCATCACAGCCATACACTGATCAAGTTATGTCATTTGACGTAACTTAGGGACGTCTCCCAACGGGTCCTGTGTTATAATAATTAACGCGCCCAAAATCCACGAGTCCTATGTTAGTATAACTAACACGCCCAAATCAATCTAATCAATCAAATTTATCAATTTCAATCTCAAACCAAATCATCAAGTCCATCCAAATTCATCAATTTTAATCCATGAAATTCATATACAAAGTTGTGCATTAGCACCGAGTCGTACGCATCATAGCCATACACTCAATAGTGTTTCATTCTTTCTAATTCATTCAAAGAAACATTTCCAACCCAAATTATGAATTAACTTTTAACAGTAAATACACATAAGCATATGTTCAATTCACTTCTTCTAATTCTAATTAAACAAATAAACTATCTGATATGCCACAGAACATTCTAATTTAATACACATGATTCAATTCCACACATTAAAATACTAACATGATCCCAAGATAAATTTCAGCAATATTAATAACTAAATATTAACAAGTTTGCATATTTATCAAATTCTTATTATTAAAACATGTATTTTCATGAGAATCAATTATTATTCTACTATCCCAAACTTAATAACCAAACTAACACTTCAACCTAATCTGAAAATTAAAAGAAAACATCAAGTAATATAACTTGCCTCATAAGAAGACCACCAAACACCAAATATACGAAGAACACAACTCAAAACCACCATATTGCAATTCAGTCACAGATTTTCTGACCTCCAAAGAATCAGTTGTACAGGTTACGTCCGGAAGATTCACATACTCTAATTTATATGCTCAGATGCGTATTTTCAATAGGGTTCTAATGACGTAAGATTCATGTCATTCCGAGTTCTGTAGAGAGAGTTATGGCCGAAATACTAACAAGGTGTTATCAAAAACGGGAATCCATATATTTCTCTTTAAGTTTAAGATCTAGGGTTTTTCTTTTTGATTTAATAACTAAGAATATTATATATACTAATATTTATTTATGTGGACCTAAAGATGAGTTTAAACTAAAGCCCAAAGGCATAATACTAATCCCATTTATAAAACCTATTTATATAGTCAAAGAAGTCCAAATTGAAATCCAATTTCTATTAAGAAATACCGGGTATTACAGGTGCCTACCGTCAAATTACGGATTCCCAGGTTGTCTTCCGTGGCATGGATTTTAGTCCAGTACTTAAGCCTGGTGCATGTCAAGTTCAGTCTATACCCAATGGAAAGGGTTTTTTGCAGAACATCATCACCTGTGATGAAGAAGTAAATACTTCAAACAGTCACAGAAGGAGAAATTAAGAACACGGATGATGTCCGACCTGACATTCATGAATGTGATTTATCCTTGCACTTGGGTCCTCTTACTGTCCCCCAAAAAAGAAACCAGGTGCAGACATGAAGTTGATATTATTGGATCAAGTAGCTAGTTCTCAAGAAGGGTCATGTCCTGCACTACACCAAAATAAGGGATCTGTGACACAGCCCCCGACAGTCCCGACAGTTTAGGTGTGTCAGAGGAATGCGCACCAGGACCGTCACAATTCTATTCTGGGTATGTCACTGATCAAGGATAATTATGTCTTTGGGCGTCACAGAGGAATGCACACCAGCCCCCTACAGCTGTCTTGTTAGTAACAAGCTGAGCATATCACCCCCAAACTTTCACTTGATCGACCTTTTTCCGTAAAATAAAAAAGCGCCTCGGGATTTCGTCCTCGCTCATCCCGGTGCATCGAGCAGCATACCGCTCCCCAAAAGGCCTTGACATTAGTTAGAGTATGGTCAGTGGCGTAGCCAGGATTTTAAGTCAGGGTGTGCACTCAATTTTGTAATGCATTAATAGGAAAAAAAAATTCGTTCTTTATGATTAGAAATGTATAGTACACACAAATTTAAACATAAGCAAACAACTATCTTCAAATAAAATAGACCAAATAATATAATTAAATAATCAATCAACAAGACATCACGTCATGAGAAAAATCAATTCAAAATTCAATTTATTTACTTAATTGAATAGTGTAGACATTGAATTAACTATAAGAACAAAAAAAATATTCATACTTTACAAACCCTAAGTCCCTAATTAAATAAAATAAAAAAAACAATATTATTTCTATAATACAAAATCAAAATACAGAAGAATTATGAACAAGAGATTTACCCAAAATTTAATTGAATTACAGTGGTATTAAAACAATAAAAATTCTATAATACAAAATCTAAAGATAAAAGAATTATGAACAAGAAATTTACCAAAAATATAATTGAATTACAATGTTTGTCGTAAATTGTGGTAGAGATGTAGTGGAGAGAGAGAGAAAGAGAGAGAGTTATTCATTTAGTGTTTGTTAATAATAAAAATTAAAATAATGTTACTTCAGGTAGCTGCAATAAAAAAGAACAAACAGATTAAATCAGTGGCTGAGTCGCGGACTAGGTCGCTCTCTTTAAGACATTTCGCGGCTCTGTCTCTGTTGTGCAAGCAGTAGTAGTCACGCCGTCCCCAGGATAAAACAGCCCAAATTTTTTGAATTCCTTATGCACAAGGAAGAAATTCGATCTCACTTTCAACACTCTTTCTTGCTCAAAAAAACTTAAGAGAAAACCATTTTTTGTTGTATCTCTCTCTCTTCTCCACCACTCTTTTTATAATACAAAAAAGAGCTGTTAATGGTGGAGGAAATCTCTTTCCAAATCAAGCCATAACAGTAAAAAATGGCTAGGGTTGAAATAAACACGTTTTAGTCAATTTAAATGCTAGGGCACAAATTCGAAATTTGAAAAAAAGAAAAAGTAAAAAGTTTTCATCTATGTATTGGCAAGGGTTTGAACCCCACACCTCATGTGGGGAGTCCAAGCTCACTACCATTGAACCTCACTCCAAACCATGTCAATATTCAAGAATTTTAGATATAATCTTAAAAAACCAACAGTGTTTAAGAGAGAAAATTTAGGAAGATTTTATTTTTTATTTTTATTTCTGATTTCCTACTTTCTTTCTATTTGATTAGGTTCAAATTTCATAATATCTAATAGTGTTTTAACATTTATGGAAACCAAATATTTAAAAAAATTTAATTTCAGAAACCACGTATAAAAAAAAAATTATGATTTTTTTTCCAAATCTCATGGTATGCACGTGCGTACCCTTACCCCCCCCCCTGGCCCCGCCTATGAGTATGGTTAAGCTCTATGTACTACTAATACAACCACTTCCTTGGGAATGTAGTACTAACACCAACTCATGGGTGTTACACATTGCGCACACCCTCGCTCAGGTTTGACAATAAGAGATTACATAATGGTTTGGAACAGGAAAGTTTCAGTGAACTTACACCAAACTTTTATTTTCTTTTCATAATGATTTAGAACTATGTTTCACTAAGAATGGCCATTTCATGGACAAAGAAGGTACATTAAAATAATATATATCTATATTATAACCAACACTTATAAACTTGATAAAAAGACAAACAAGGGTCAAGATTTGCACATGAGATTATAGAGATTGGGTTATTTAACCCGTGCAATGCACGGGTGTTATTTTATATGTAAGTTTTACATGTTATAATTTGATTTTGATTTTTGTTATTGAAATTGATTGAAAGTAGAATTTTATTACGTATATGTATATTTATTTTCTAAGTCCTCCATAAAATTATTGTTGTCCTCATTTAAAGGTTTTATTTTTTAAGTTATAGATCAAATTAATTTACATTGTATTCTCATTTTTTGTGTAGTCATCGAAGATATAATGTGAAATAATAATAATAAAAAAAAAATTACTATCATTTTATAATATTTTTTGAGAATTTATTTACAGTATTTGTTTACCTATATAATTTTTTTAACAATTTAAATTATATAAATTGTCATTTTTAATTTGGAGTGTAAATTATATCTCCAAGCTCACAATCCAAATTCTTGACATTATTTTGCTTATGTTAATATATTTTTATTTTTTTTAACAAAAAAATTAATTTTAACTTTTGACAAAATACCAATATTTTGGATAAGATGTTCAATTGATTTGGTTTACAAACATATATTGATTTAACCAAGTTATAGTGTTTACTTCTTTTGATTTTTAAACACATTTTGGATAAATTTTAGTTATGTGATTTTAATGGATAAAGATTTGCAAATGAGATTATAGAGATTGGGTTTTAATGAGATTATAGAGATTGGGTTATTTATCCCGTGTAATACACGGATGTTATTTTTTATGTAAGTTTTACATGTTATAATTTGATTTTGATTTTTGTTATTGAAATTGATTGAAAGTAGAATTTTATTACATATATGTATATTTATTTTCTAGGTCCTCTGATGTAGGACATGTTAGGAGTTACTATTTTAATTCCAAGTATGAAATAGGTTCTAGAATATATTGTTTTAGGTGTAAGTATATTATATTAGGAATCATTATGTTTTTAGAAGTCGTTTTAATTTAGAAGTCATTTACTTGTTAAACAAGCTTCTTGCTCTATAAAAGAAGCTCTAGGTTATTGTAATAGAGAGAGGTTGATTATTATTGAATTGAATAGAAGAATTGCTTCTTGAGTTATCCTTGTTTTCTTGCTAGATTATTCATCTTTTCCTTCTTTTTACTTGGTGGATTCCAAGCTTCACGTTCGTCTAGGTTCCTAACCCTATCTTCTCATCTTCTTTGAGAGATTCTTACATTAAGTGGTATCAAGAGCCTCACTTTCTATATCCTTATCTAGAAAGCGGTCTGTCGTCACCTTCCTTTCAAGCAGTTTTCGTCCATCCAGATTCAGGAAATTTGTCATCTTTGCAGGCTTGTCCAAGACAGAATACGTTGAACTAGTGTACGTGTTATATCTTGTTGGAAAGATCTTGGAGTCTTCTTTCTAACCCAATCGACGGTTCACAATTCGGAATTCCGAGCAGGGAGATACGGTCGTTCTACTACAGGGTGTCGAATCAGATTATTTTTTCTGCAACAATTTTTTGTTATCTCTTAACATCCAATGGCACCTAATCAACAAGATTTCGTTTCAAAGAAAGATTTTGATGCAGCGATCAATTCTCTTAAAGAAAGTCAAGCTTCCATGACAAAAGAGTTGAAAGATTCTATTGATCAACTCACCCGCCAAATTTCTCAATTTTTTCAAGGTAAAGACAAGATAGATGAAGAGATCCCCATATCTACATCCAATATTCTAGCCACCATCATCTCTCTCCCCTCTACACCTATGATTCCCTCCACCATCCAACCAATTTCGTCTTTTTCTCAAGAGGAGAGTGTTGATTTTAACCTAGCCGACTTATCTAAAGAAGAGGAGTTTATTGCATGTTCTACCTTTCCTACTTATGAAGACCCTTTTAAGTGTTTTTGTTCGATATCCATTAATTATAAAGGGAATGTTAAAGTTTTGTTTGGCGACACCCACTACAAATTGATATGTTATCCTTGGATTTATTTCCCTACTCAAAGCCAAAAGAAGGATCATGGAAGTATTATACTCTCGTCTTTAGGAAGTGACTCCCTTGTGATTCCAATGCATAACTCGAGGGCGAGTTATTTTAAAGAAGAGGAGACTGATATAGGACATGTTAGGAGTTACTATTTTAATTCCAAGTATGAAATAGGTTCTAGAATATATTGTTTTAGGGCTAAGTATATTATATTAGGAATCATTATGTTTTTAGAAGTCGTTTTAATTTAGAAGTCATTTACTTGTTAAACAAGCTTCTTGCTCTATAAAAGAAGCTCTAGGTTATTGTAATAGAGAGAGGTTGATTATTATTGAATTGAATAGAAGAATTGCTTCTTGAGTTATCCTTGTTTTCTTGCTAGATTATTCATCTTTTCCTTCTTTTTACTTGGTGGATTCCAAGCTTCACGTTCGTCTAGGTTCCTAACCCTATCTTCTCATCTTCTTTGAGAGATTCTTATCTCTTTCTTCTAAGTTCTACATTATCCTCCATAAAATTATTGTTGTCCTCATTTAAAGGTTTTATTTTTAAGTTTTAGATCAAATTAATTTAAATTGTATTCTCATTTTTTGTATAGTCATCGAAGATATAATGTGAAATAATAATAATAAAAAAATAATTACTATTATTTTATAATGTTTTTTGAGAATTTATTTACAGTATTTGTTTACCTATATAATTTTCTTAACAATTTAAATTATATAAATTATCGTTTTTAATTTGGAGTGTAAATTATATCTCCAAGCTCATAATCCAAATTCTTGACATTATTTTGCTTATATTACTATATTTTTATTTTCTTTAACAAAAACAATTAATTTTAACTTTTGACAAAATACCAATATCTTGGATAAGATGTTCAATTGATTTGGTTTGAAAACATATATTGATTTAACCAAGTTATAGTGTTTACTTCTTTTGATTTTTAAACATATTTTGGATAAATTTTAGTTATGTGATTTTAATAAATAATCTTTTAATTTTGGTTTAACAAAATTCTCTTCAATTAAAGCATCAGTTTTTCATATGGATCAACTTTTGATGTTTACAAATTAGTGTTTATCTTATATTGGTTAACTTAAATATTTAATTTGGAGTGAAATTACTTAAATAGACTTACTAATTAACTATTGCGTAAAAATTCTAAAATGACCTTTCAATTCTAAATTTTAATCAATTCTCTTCAATTAGAGCATCAATTTTTCTATAATTTAAAGAGATAATATTTGCTTAAGGGCATGCCTAACTTTAATAGAGAGTATAGATTCTACCATACAACTCTATCTGTTAATAGAAAGTATAGATTCTATCATACAACTCTATCTGTCTCATACGTCTCTCCATGTTATCAATCAGTTCTAGCTTATCATCAAACCTCTATCACCTCTTTACTCTCATATTTTCATCAATGAACACTTTTTTTTCTCTCTTTTTCAACAAAGAAAAATTTGAAATTAAAGTTTTTTTGTGTTTAATTTTATTTTTATTTTCAGTATCTATAGCCAAAGTCAATTATACAAATAATACATACAACCCGTTCTTAAACCTAGACTATATGAGTTTTATACAATTAATTAATATTTCTATTTTTAATTTGATATTTGACTAACGATTCTATTAGTGATTTCAACTTAATACTATCGTTGTTGCTTTCATGTCAATGCTTGAAATTTTATTTATAAGTGAATAGTTTTAATTTCATCTATACATTTTCAGAAAAATCAAAATTTTCGCAAACAACAAATTTTGTTTTATGGATATAATGGTGTGTTGAGGTGATAGCAAGGACTATCACTAATGTAAGTACTTACTTTTCAACAATATTTTTTGTGTTGAATTGCTCGAAATTCAAGGACCAACTATTGTGGAACTGGATGTTTCCATCGAAGAAAACCTACTATGGATTATCACCTAACAAAGCCAAGTTTCAATTTAAAAATCATGTCTTCACCAATGGTAAATGTTGATTGATTACTTAGATATATTTTTTCTTTATATACAAATGGTTGAATGAATGTCGTAATTTCTTTGTTGCAGCCACACAAAATTAGGAAGTAATAAAACCGATATTTAGGAATTCAAAGGAGCTTATGAGATCAGCAGAACAACTATTCTGAATGATAAATGAACCATCAGATTCACCAAACAATCTTTCAAGCTCTTTGAAAACGGCCTTGGAAATATCTGACTATAGCTATGAATCTAATAAACAATGAAGCACAAATGTCAGCCAGTTCACTTTTGCCCATAGTATAAATAGTCTTTCACAACCTCTACAAAGTTTTATCAGTATATGATTAATTGAATACTTTCACTGCCACAGGTTGGCTGGGTCTGCATGCAAAGACGTTCTTATAGGATAAAGAATTCATGCAAAGGGTTGGTTGACAAATTTTTGCACGCCACACATTTCCATTCTTAGGTTGTGCGATGTCTATAAGGCCTATCATTAATATTCAAACTGGTCTTCAATTCTGGAATAAAAATTCATCAAAAAATAAATAATTTTTGTCACCGTGTTTGGTGATCTGTGGTTCAGGCAATGTTTGGTTACACTTAAATTTGTATGTTGGGCCTTGGATACATTCATGAATTAATCTACTGCATCTTACCAGCCTATTTTATCCCCAACAACACATAATTCTTGCCCAAGGTTAGTTGTGCATGATAACTTCTATTGAACTAATTTTAAGGCAAATATGTGTACATTTGCAAGAATTTCACCTGAGCATTGTATCTAATTAAAGGTCTCACTGGTTGTTCATCTTAACTGCACAATTATTAGTTTCAATTTTCTGAATTTACTATTTTGTAAGCGACATTAAATCTATCATGTTACCATATAGTCTTTTATACTACTATCAAACCTCAGAAACTTTTGAGTTCCAGTTCTTGATAGGACCCACCATCCTTCAAGTTCTATCTTTCTATATATATATATATAGAATTGTAAATTTTTTAAGAATTTGGATGCACTAAAATTATTCTCTCATAGGAACAGTAGTCAATTGCAAAAGTATTTATTTTATCCTTTGGGAAGACGACCATCAAAGGAACTAGCTAACTGAGATTGATTTTGAATTTAGTGTCTACAAATTTTACTTTGTTGTTTATACAATTTAATCAAAGAACACCTCCATTTTACTATCACTTTACTATAAGTCCCAGAATTACCGGCCATTAGGCTTAATTACTATCATTTTGTTCGTTAATTAAACATTATATTTCAGCGTATGTAGCAAGGGGTGGGTGGTATTGACGTACTGTCAAAGGAATCCAAGGAATTGTGTAGCATTGTTCTGAAAGTTCATAGGATTAGAAAATATACCGGTTTAAGGGATGCATACTAAATTATGACAGAATGATTGTATCCTTCAAGATGATTGGGTGGTAAAAGTATATTTTACAGATAGATCTGATATAGAAATAATATTGTAGAGCAAATTGTGTTGTAGGGAAGAACGAATGATTGGACGGGCAAGACGTAAATAGTTTACTGAAGTTGGTTTACGGTTGTTATTTTCCTTTGTATTTTGCAGTCATTGGGTCATACCTGATGGTGCGTCAGTCATGCTGACCAAGAACTGCATCATGCTTTGATGAGATTAATGGTATACGTACCATCAGTGTAAGGTTGAGACTGATGACAATTATAGATAGATGCTTCTGAGTTTGTAGATATATGATTATGCTCCTTAATATAAGTGACAGTAAACATCTTTAACACAAAATTTGTAAGAGTAAAGTTAAATCCGTGCTTCATGGGTTTATGCTACAATGGTATTATGATGATTCAGAAGAAGCCTAAAAGTAGACAAAATAGCAGTCTAAGATTGTATGTGTTGAATGCATATATGTACAACAATAGATAAAGCAAGAGAATAACCTAACCGAGCAACCAAAACAAGTAGGTACTAAATATCTTGCACGTAGTAGAAATTATTATGGAGATTTGGAATAACAGAAACATGGCATTAGAACCTTGAATTCAACTTCGTCATTCTGACGAATACCAATTTTAATTTTGTTGTGCAATCTGAAGATAGTTTATGAGAAACTCAATCATTTCAGTTAGGCTTCTAGCCATGGTTTAGAAAATTACAGAAGGTGGGACTGGAAAATATACATGGAATCCAACAAGGTGGCTGACACCTTGCAAAGAATGATATCCATGAACCTCTTCTTATTTGAACTTTTAGATCATTAAACCACGATATGAGGACTATTCTATCGTACAATGTGATGAGGGTTGCTTTACCAAGTTGATCAACCTTCATATATGGAATATGACATGAGGATTATTCTATCAAACATGTACAAGCCATACTTGGAGGCATATTTTCCAGATTTTCCAAAGAAGATAACACCTACACTTTCCTTCATTAATTATGGCATAAGAAATGACCTTCAAAATGCATCCAGGAAATGGAATGATTATGCAAACATCACAATAGGACGTTGCAAATGGTGTAAAGGTAGGTTCATCATCAAAAGAAGGTGATCCACATATATCCTATGCTATGGTTTAGGGTCAAATGCTCAACTCAGGGATTTTCTTGACAAAAAATGAAGTTATAGAAATTTAATATATTCTCTATTTTATCTCTGTTAAATTTATTTCTGTCTAGAACAAATAATAGTATAGGATTTATTTTTCAGTAACAAAAAGGTTTAATTATTTCTATGATTTACATATAGAGGACTTTGCAAATTATATTAGAGCAATCACAATTTTTTGGCATTTATTATCATTGAGTTACTCAATACAAGATTACAAGTATAAAAATAAATTCAAATTAACTATTTTAATCAATTTAACTATCAATTGTCTATTTTAATCATTTAGATTTTAGATTTGTGTCCAGATATAAAAATTAGTAATTTAAATATAATTAAAAATAAGCGTCCCGGAGGGACGGGTCATACCTAGTAAGATATATACACAGTACCAGGAATTGCATACAAAAGTCATAAGTGAAAGCCATGTCCAAGAAAACTATAAACATATTGAAGTTAAACCTTGGTCTGGGCCCAAGTCTCCATCTTCTTTGTTTTAGGTCCAACTTAGTAGCTCCATATAAATTTAACATACACTGTTTGCCCTAAATAATTTTCATTTGGAAAAGAAACGCAGCTGTTGGCTGCTACAGAAATCTAATTCATGGATGGTTCCAAAATTCATATAGGATCAGGGATTTACCAGATTATTATATGGGTAAGTTTAATTCTAATTTTGTATTCATGTTGTTTTTTTTTTAATAAAAAACAAAGCTAGAGGATAAGCGGGCTAGAAACTGCGCTGCAAGCCTTTTTTGAATAGCAAAACCAATCCTACCAAATACATATTCATTAGAACCCGCCGTCTTCACATTGCTATTCATCACCTTTTGTACCCTCCGGAGAAGTTCAACTGCTTCGTGTGCTAGAAACCCAAAAGTGTCAAAAGCAAAAGGAATGAAATAATTCTGATTCGCTGCAAATGCTCCCTCGTGTTTTTGTACCTTAGTTGCAGCTGCATTACTTCAAAATTTAAATTACCAACCCCACCATCGGAGATGCTCGTCAGATAAATCTTTTTAAGTTTTAATTCTTCTAGAGAAAGGAATTAATAAACATAGGACATGTTGCAATGTTGACTGCTTCGTACATTTAGATCGTCTTCCTAACTAGAAAGTTTTAGGGGAACAGATGGTGAATTCCATGAATGGTAGGTGTCTGTGGCGCCACCAGTTTCTTGGAAGAGGATCCCATCCTCTTACCAATGTGTCACTTGATAGTTATATGAAAGAATAATTGATTTACTGCGGCTGCAGTTATATTGATGGGTTTAATTAGGGGTGTTATTTGAGCCGAATGAGGCAAGCTTTGGTATATACGTTCATGCCTGGCTCATTTATAAATGAGTCGAGCTCAAGCCGAGCCTAAATTTTATACGAGCTTTCTTTTGTGTTCAAACTCAACTTATTTAGCCAAACGAACAAGCTTGACCCGAGCTTTAACAAGATGAGCCCGAGCTACTCGGCTAAATTACACATAATAATGGTTTTTGAACCGAGCTTTGGTATGTTCAAGTTTGGCTCGTTGAAAAACAAGTCGAGCTCGAGCCGAGCCCAAATTTCGTACGAACTTTCTTTTGTGTTCAAGTTCGGTTTGTTTAGCTAAACAAACGAGCTCGAGCCAAGGTTCAACCGAGCCAATCACAAGCTCGAGCTCCTCGGCTCAATTAACACCCCTAGGTTTTAATAGTCATCACAGTCAATATTGTAGAGATCAGTGAGTAAAGGTAGAGCCAAGCCTAGTTCACGGCCATGATGGTATGAGCTCTAAGCCGGGTTCACGGCAATGAGGGTATGAGCAATATTATTAGTATACACTACCTAGTAATTAAATATTTTGGGCCGTTTTCTTCAAGCCTCGTGCAAAATTTGAAGCTATATGCTCAGCCAAAACCAAGTTGTATATAATATAATGGTGTTGTTTTAGCTTGACGCGACCGAGTTGTATATTATCACGAAAAGAAGAAACTCTAATAGTTGAAGTCTCCAAATTCAGTGATTTTTGTGAAAGGTGTAATAGCCGTTTTTCCGACAATTGTTTCGACAATCGACATCATCCTGAAAACACTCTATTGTAATAAGTACACTTGAATATTCTGAGGTATTTCTTAAGACTAGTTGTAAACAATGCTTGTGAATCTGTTATACAGAGTAATCTGTATATCCAGGCTGCCTGCGTCTTCCTACTGATTACTCACCCAGGCTGCCTGCGTCTTCCTTCTGATTACTCATCCAAATCATCATTTATTTATTTATAGTTTCATGGCAACAATGTTAGAATGGGCAAAGGATAATGGCACGACGGGATTGTATCATGTTATATTGTTATGCACTTTATAAGAGACACATGCCATCTCAATGTAACGTCTATACTACGTTCACACCGGTCAGGAAATGAACAATAAAATTGCTGAGCAACCTTAGGGAGGTTTGAAGTCCAACAGGTTTTGCGAATGAACATCCCTAAGAGCATTCCCAATGCAAGGTGGATTTTGGGGGTGGGGTGGATAAATCCACCTTGAAGCCTAAAACAATGTCCCAAGGGGAGGTGGATTTTGAGAAGTGGCTGCCCACAGGTGGTAGAACCGGACGGCATGTTACATGCCATCTGTTTTTTCTTTTAAGTTTACGTAGTGTTTTAAAAGTTTTGGACTCTCGGACGGCATGTCACATGCCGTCTCCCTATTTTTTTGCAAAAAAAAAATGGGACGGCATGTCACATGCCGTCCGGTTTTTCTAAAAATCCACTTTCTCTATACAAGAGTCCACCTTCCCTTGGGAACTCTCCACCTTGTAGAGTTTCACCTTGAATCAACAAGGTGGATTTTGCCTAGGTGGACCTACGTGGCGCCTACGTGGAGGTGGATTTATCCACCCTGCATTGGGAATGCTCTAAGGTGAATCTGTGTACTTTCACAAACAGGGTCGGTTCTGTGCTTTTTTTGGCCTTAATCGACTTCGTAATATTAGGCCGTTTTTTTTATCATGAACTAGCCATTTTATGAAATTAGAAATTTTGGTAAGACTAATCTAGATATATATATATATATATGAACAAATACCATGATTAAACACAATTTAATAAATAAATTAATTCAAGCTATTAGAAAAGAAAACAACAATTTACCAAAAAGAAAAAAAAGAAAAGAAAAGAAAACAATATAAATAAACAAGGTTTTAACTGTTTGATATAGGAGAGACAGTTTGTAATTCTTTAAGAGGAGAAAAAAAAACACTAGAAAATGAGTTTGAGTTTGTTTTACTAGAAAATGTTGTTTGTTTTACAAACAGCACCTTAGGTGCTGTTTGTTTTTACCTCTTATAAGAGGTTGGATTTACTAAAGCCTCTATTAAGAGGTGGACCACTAAAATGAGGTGTTTGTTTTTCACCTCTTATAAGAGGTTACTAGAGGTTTGCCTCTTATAAGAGGCTGATTTTTGGTAGTGGCAATGACCTTGCTATTAGCCTCTTATAAGAGGTAAACATTTTCAAAATACCTATCCTACCCATGATCTTTATAACTTTTTCCTACCCCTAGTCCTTAAATATAAAATACATTAAATCTTTTTTTAATTTCTCTCTCTTTCACATATTTTCCTATCTCTCTTATGGAATTTTCTTTTTCTTAAGCTAAAAAATTAATTTTTTTTTTAAATTTTTTATCCATTTATGAAATTAAAAAAATATTTTTTTAGAAGAGGATATAATTGTAAAGTTTACCTCTTATAAGAGGTTTTAAAAACAAACACCTTACATCTTATAAGCTCTTACAAGAGGCAAAAACAAACGATTTTCATGTACCTCTTATAAGAGGCAACCTCTTACAAGAGGGACCCCAAAAAAACAAACAGCCCCTAAGTAGAAAATGTAGAAAAGTAAAATGAAGAGATAGTGGGCTTACTAAATATTTGATAGGGCTTAAGAATTGGGCTTAAATTACACATCTTAATATACCAAAGACAAAAAATATGGGCCTTGTAACTTTTGGTGGCTTAATCGGTCGCCTACATGGAGATCCGGCCCTGTTCACAAACAAGTTGAAACTGCATTATGGCCATGCTGTACAGTATACATTGCACAAAATGGACCATATTCGTATGGTGATAATTGAATGTTACCTAAATTATCATTGGCTGCCGAATGATCAGTAATGTTATCACAAACAAATTAAATACATTGCAAAAAAATTGATCAAAGTTTAAAGCCAAATTATTGCACTATAGAATATTTTTCTATAAAAACTTTAGAACTTATATGACTTGAAAGTTAGAAACTTACAAGTTACAAAGGCTTCTTGTCATTTTGAGTGTAAATGTAGTGTAAATTCTATGCCGGAAAGTTGGAGAAGATGATCGGAGAGAGGAAGGTTTTGAGTGATTGAAAGTGGCTGAACTATCTGAGCGTTGATAGCTGCCTACGTATCTGGAAGGGGCGATCCAGAATCAAGCCAAACGTAGTTCCTTTTATAGGTGGCTTAGGTTGTGGATCAACGTTCGAATCATAAATAGTGCGGATATTTCGGGATTCAATGAGATAGATTCGTAACTGCCATATGATTTGGAGTTTGAATTCGTCGAACTCGGTGTTCAGAGTAAGTTAGCCCCAAGTCGGATGTGCTCGGATGTTTTGTGAGGTTATGATTTGAACAGAAGTGAAGGAAGTATAATCTTATTCGAAGTCGGATGAAATAAGTGTTAAGTCGGTGTTTTGTATACCGAGTTAGTGGGATTAGGATTTGAGTGGAGATGAGTGAAGTGTAAGTAGATACAAGGTCGGGTGAATTGAGTGTGAAGTCGGTGTTTGGTATTCCGAGTAACAGAGCTCGGTAATGGGTATATACATAGCCGCTTTTCATTTGGGCTGAAGGTAGGTGATTGCCTTTAGGGTAAATGAAAATTAAGTCGGCTGGGAAGATGTGCTTTGTGGATCACCAAGAGGCAAAGATTCCATTGTGTGCTGGTTTGATTGCTAGCTTGTAGTTTCGAGGTTTAGGGCATGATTGTTCCTTGAGATACGCGTTTTGTCTGTACACGTGGAGGGTGTTTGCTGATTTTGAATTTGAAAGGTCGATCGTGGTTTGGTGGGAGATTGAATGGTTGAACGGTTAGATTTGAAGGTTAGCATCTGACCGTTGCTTGTTGAGAAGATGTGCGGCTGAGATTGTGCACATGTTTTTATAAAACACATTGCCTGTAACTGCTGGAAGAAACCAAGGGTTTTTTGCAAAGGTTTTAAAGCTGCTGCTGCTAAGTTATTTCGAAGGTAACTCTCTCTTCTTCTTCTTCATTTTCTGTCTCTCTTTTTACAGTTTTTTGCCTGATTCTCCTTGAAGTTGTTGTTGTTTTTCCGTTCAACTTGCCGGAGATCGTTGCTTGTCCTTATTTCTGTTGCTTGCATTTGCTTATTTGTTTCTGTTTATCGCTTTTCCTTTGTTTTTCTGCTTCGTCTTCTTTTTTCCGCCATTGTTAGTCTGCAACTTTTCTTCATTTCGTTTGTTGAAGATGAGTAGTGGTAACGAGCGAATTAGTGAGAATACTGGTGGTGGTGAGGCGAGTACTAGCCGAGCTATAGATGATGAGGAGATTTATAGCCGACATGAGATGGATGTCGAGAGAGCTCGGAAAGCCTTTCCAAAAGTTAGGGCTGCTTATGACATCAGGATCCCCGACCTCGAGATGTATAGAGTAGATAATAGATTAGTCGATTTGTGTGGGGATGACACCTCGACTCTGATCTGTGAGGGCCAATTGCGAGCTGGGATGCGACTTCCCTTCTCGAAATTCGTCTGTGACCTCCTGAATCATTATGACAAAGCCCCCATAATGATGAACAGCAGCTTCTGGAGGGTTATGTTAATATTCGAGGAGCTGAACAAGCTCGGCTATGACATATGTAAGGCTGATGTCGTAGCGTACTTCACCTGTGTGGAGGGTCGGTCCGGTGATTTTTCCTTTTCACTTAATAGGAGGGCTGAGCATGGTCCTCACGACCTTTACAATGCACCGAGTTCCAATGATAATTGGAAGAAGTCGGCCTGCTATAGGGTTAGAGGCTCATTCATCCAGCCTAGTGCCTATCTGAAGCACTTGCGCATTCCCCGTATAGGTACTTAGGTCGTTTGCTTTGTATCTTGTACTTACCTTATTTCCATGTTCCTTCATGGTTTCTGACTCGTTTTTGTTAGGTACTGTAGATCATACTCGGGATTATAATAAAAAAATTGACGGGCGCCTTCTTCCGGGTAATATTCTCGAGTTTGCAGAAGAGTCTTGGGAACGCAAGCGTGAAATCCTGTCTCATCTTGCGCATCTGTTTAAGGATCCACGGCCAAAAAGAGTTGCCGGTGGTGCTCGTGCCGAGCCAGCTGTCTCGAAGGTGAAGAGGGTCAGAAAGAAGAAGGACTTACCTACTGCTGTGCCAGTTGCCACACTTGCTTGTCCTCGACCCGGAGATCCACCTATAGTTGTCCGAGCCGCTCTGCCGATTTCTGGTGCACCTATGGCCCCGAAACCTATCCCTGGTCCACCAGGCAGCCAATTCGGTAGGGGAGAGATCGAGCTGGAGTCCTCGAAGAAGAGGAAAAGCTCCAAGTCGGGTGGTGTGACCGTCGCTGCTCCTGGCATAACAATCCTGAATGACGCTGAGAGAGCTGGGAAAGAAAGGGAGGCTCAGCGAGCCCGTGTCCAGCAGGGGAAGCAGCAGAAGGGCAAGGCGATCCAGCGAGATGATGATGTTTCTCCGACTGGACCTGTTGATGGCCACTTCGCTCCTGTCTTTCCTTACAAGGATTCGTATGTGAAATTCAGTGATGCTGCTTGGGAGAATGAAGACATGTGTATCACGCTGATGGAACACATGGCTTTGGACGCTGATGGTGCTCGGGTGTGTGAGCGTTCGATCATGGACGACTTGAGAGATCTGAGCTCGTCTGTGTACAAGGTAAATTCTACTCTAGTAGTTTTTTTTTTTTTTTTTTTTTTTTTTTTTTTGAGTATCTGTATTGACTAATCTCGAGTGATTCTTTGTTTCAGATGAACGTAATCCACTGCAAGTGGATGGCTCTGCTCGAGAGAGCTAATGAAAAGGAGCGGGAGGCAAGGAAGGCTAAGGAGGCACTTGCTGCCGAACGCACCGAGGTGAAGAAGCTGCGCGATCAGCTAGACAAGGAGGTTAAGAAGGTGAGGGCTCTAAACAATGAAGTTTTGGAGGTGAACAAGAGGAATGTTGAACTTGACACCGAGCTCAAAGCCACGAATGAGAGGTATGAAGCTGACAATGCCAGGTCGGTTGAGAGCATAACAGCTTGGCAGAAGATGGCTTATTATTGGCAGCGACGGGGAATTTGTCGTGAGCTGAAGCTTAAGGAAGTCGTCCCCGACTTTGATCCCTTGGCCGATAATGAGCAACTCAATGCTGAAGCCCAAGCCCAGTTTGAATCAGACCAACAAGTGGAGAGGGAGACAGTCGCGAGCCTGGCTAGTGAACTCGAGGGTGACGCTGATGTGGTTGAGGCTGGTGCGGGAGTTGATGGATTCGGTTTGCAAGAGGGTGAAGGAGCTGAGGCTATGGACCATGAGGCTGCTGCCTAGCGTTTCTTTTGTTTGAGAGATGTGAGGTTTTTGTTTTTTGAACATCTGGCTGTATAAAACTAAAGAGGGATAATTTCGACTCAGGTCGGTCCTTCGAATATGAATGGTTTGAATATACACTTTGTTTTGAAAGAATCTGTTTTATTCATGTATGTATCCTATTGTATGCCTTAAATATTCTAAGTATAGATTTGATGCTTTGGCTTGGTGTGTGAATTCTATGGAATGTATGCCTTAAGATATTTTCCATTCCATGGTCTATAGACTCGGTTTCCTTCATGATCAATTAATTTGTACGCTCCATTTCCCAAGTCGGATTGAATAATGTAGGGTCCTTCCCAATTAGGGTTGAATTTTCCATCACCCGCGACCTTTGTGTTCTGAAAGGTTTATCTTAAGACCAAGTCTCCTAGTCGGAAATTTCTTGGCCTTACTCTCTGATTGTAGCTCCTTCTTAATATTTGCTGGTAACGAGCTGTTTGTATGATAGCTTTATCTCGCCTTTCTTCCAACATGTCTATCTCATGCGCTAGGAGATTCTCATTTTCCTCTGACTCTACCAATTCCGACCTAGTTGTTAAGTATGTCAACTCGGTGGGTATGACAGCTTCAGTACCATAGCATAGTGCAAATGGTGAAACACCTGTCGAGGTGTGTGGAGTCGTTCTGTAGGCCCATAGGACTCTATCTAGCTCCTGTATCCACTTATCTTTTTCCGCTTCTAACTTTTTCTTGAGTGTGTTCATTATGGTCTTGTTAGTGGCTTCAGCTTGGCCATTACTTTGTGCGTATCGTGGTGTAGATAACGCGTGATTGATCCGCCAATCCGAGTAAAACTCCTTAATCGTGTCCCCACAAAATTGTTGGCCATTATCAGTGACCAATGTATGTGGTAGGCCGAATCGGGTGATTATGTACTTCCAAATGAAATTCTTGACTTCCTGTTGTCTAATTTTCCGAAGTGGAATTGCCTCTACCCATTTAGTAAAGTAATCGGTGGCAACTAAGAGATATCGCTTTTTGTTCCTGTCCCGCGAGAGCGGCCCCACAATATCGAGCCCCCACATGGCAAATGGCCATGGGCTAGATATTGTCTTGAGGTCTCTTGGGGGTTGATTTTGTAGCGGTGAGAATCGTTGGCATTTGTCGCAGTGTTGCACAAAGATCTCCGAGTCGGCCTGCATATAGGGCCAAAAGTAGCCTTGATTTCTTGCTTTCTGTGCTAGGGAACGAGCCCCAGCATGGTTTCCACACTCTCCTTGGTGGATTTCTGCTAGGATCATCTGAGCTTGTCTAGGTGGTAAGCATCTGAGGTAAGGTCCTCGGACCGACTTTCTGTATATCCTTCCATCGATGATCAAGTAACTCTTGGTTTTTCTTTCCAGCTTTCTGATTTCCGACTCGTCGTCTGGATAGACTCCCTTGATGTAGTTCATTATTGGACCCATCCACGAGTCTTGGATTTCTTTTTCAGTTATGTCAATGAAGTCTGAGATTGTATTGACGTGATGGAATTTATCTTCGTATGCCGGAGTGTTTCTTACCTCGACTTGTATTTCTCTGGCTGTTTCCGTGTCGACTTGGGATGCCAGGTAAGCGAGACTATCCGCGTGACGATTTTCATCTCGGGGAATATGTTGGATTTCCCATTTCTCAAAACTGCTTAGCAACCACTTCGTGTATTGAAGATATAACTTAAGTGTTTCTTCTCTTGTTTCATAATCCACAAGTAATTGACTTACCACTAATTGAGAATCACTGTAGATCTTGATTTTTTGCAAGTTAATGTCCCTTGCCATTCGTAAGCCCATTACCAGGGCCTCGTATTCCGCGTCGTTATTTGAAGAGGTGAAGTTCAGTCGTATTGACTTCTCGATTATTACATTCTCGGGGGATATGAGTGTGACACCTATTCCGACTCCGTTATTATTTTTGGATCCGTCTACATATAACTTCCACATGGGTTCTCCTTGTGGGAAATCGTCCCGCGGTTCTTCTTCGGGTATCCAGGTGATATCTTCAATTGGATAGTCAACAAGCAGGTCGGCCACGACCTGGCCTTTCTTACTATTTCGGGGCGTGAAAATGAGTTCGTGATCCCCCAGCTCCTGGGCCCATTTAGCCATTCGACTTGATTTGTTCCTGTTTTCCAACACTTGCCTCAATGGGGCGTCAGTTATAACTCTAATCTTGTGCGACTGAAAGTATGGTTTCAGCTTCCTTGAGGCGAATAATAGGGCTAATCCTACTTTCTCGAGGCTAGAGTACCTGAGTTCGGATTGTAGTAGAGTTTTACTAATGAAATAAATGGGTTGCTCATTACCTTGTTCGTCTCTGAAGAGGACAGCGCTGATTGCATGTTCGGAGCTGCCGAGGTACAATCCGAGTACGTCCCCTGGCTGAGGTACTGTTATGACCGGCGGGGTTGCCAAGTAAAGCTTCAATTCGTCGAATGCCTGCTGGCATTCTGTCGTCCACTCGTATTTGGAACCTTTCTTGAGTAGCTGTAACAATGGTCTCTGCTTGTCGGATGCACGAGCAATGAACCTGTTTAATGCGGCTAACATTCCGTTTAACTTTTGAACTTGCTTCTTCGTTGAAGGACTCGGCATGTCCAATATTGCCCTGATTTTCTCGGGGTTAGCCTCTATTCCTCGTTGCGTAATTAGATAACCCAAAAATTTGCCTGATGCTACTCCAAATAGGCATTTTTGTGGGTTCAGCTTCATGTTGAAGTCGTGGAGCCTTTTGAAGGTCTTTTCCAGGTCGGATATGTGAGATGATTTGAGTTTACTTTTAACTATCATATCATCTACGTATACCTCCATGGTGTCACCTATCATGTCCTCGAACATTCGTGTCGCGAGTCGTTGGTATGTAGCCCCGGCATTGCGTAGCCCAAAGGGCATGACCGTATAGCAATAGGTACCACGTTCCGTGATGAATGCTGTTTTTTCCTGATCTTCTTCTGCGAGTTTAATTTGGTTATACCCTGAGTAGCCGTCCATCATCGAGAGGAGCTCATGGCCAGCGGTAGCGTCCACTAGTTGGTCTATTCTTGGTAGTGGAAAGCTATCCTTTGGGCATGCCTTATTTAGATCTGTGAAGTCTATGCATACTCGAATTTTGCCGCTTGGTTTCACGACGGCTACTATGTTCGAGAGCCAGTCGGGATATTTGACTTCTCGTATGAATTTAGCATCAATTAGTTTTTGCACCTCGGTATTGACCGCCTTAGCTAAGTGGGGGGCCAATTTCCGTGCCTTTTGTTTTACTGGTTTTTTCGTTGGATCGACATGAAGTTTATGACGTGCAATATTAATATCTATTCCGGGCATGTCAATATACGACCAAGCAAAAATATTCTTATTCATTTTCAAAGTTGCAACGAGTTGCTTTTTTACAATAGGATCTAGATTAGCTCCTACATATACAACTCTAGGTTCGGCTTCCGTGCCTATGTTGACTGGCTCACCCTTCTCGATGGTTGGGGAGTCAGTGACAAGCTTGCCTTCAGGGGCATCAGTGAGTGGCTCAGAAATGGCCTTGCCGTCGGGGGCTTCAGAAATTGGCTCAGTACCGACCTTGCCGTCAGGGGCTTCAGAGGTCGGTTCAGTGGTGGCCATGCCGTCAGGGGCTTCAGAGATCTGGTTGACAGTGAGCTTTTCAGGGCTAACGACTGTCACCTTTGTTGCTTCCTTGTTGGGGAGGGGTATGACCTCAGGAATGGCATGGCAGCCATGCGCCTCAATTTGGTCACCCCGGAGTTCCATTATACCATTCGGTCCAGGGAATTTGATGACCTGGTGGTATGTAGATGGAACAGCTCTCATTTTGTGAATCCATTTCTGACCCAGGATAGCATTGAACTGTGTCGGGACATCGAGGACATAAAAGAGGCATTCAACTGTGACCTCATCCTCATTCTCTCCTGTAGCGACAGGGAGGGTAAGCTGGCCCTTTGCCGCTGTCTCTGTCGAGTTGAAAGCAAAGAGTGTGACATTGGGGGTCTGCAAGACCGAGTCGGGCATGAGCATTTGAGCGAAAGCCTTGTTAAACAATACGTCACAAGAGCTCCCTGGGTCTATCAGCACCCTCTTAGTGGTCCATCCACCGATTCGGATATGGACAACTAGTGCGTCATTGTGTGGCAAGCACACCTTCTTCAAGTCGTGGTCAGAAAAGATCAGTGCATTCTTTCCTTGCACCTGCTTGGCTATTACTGCTTGATGGGTGAGCTGAAATATGTGGTGAATATGATTCACCTTCTGTCGCTTAGCTCGGGATGTCCATTTAGGTGGACGAGTATCCATGATCATATTTATCGTTCCTTTTGCCTTAGAGACGTTGTCTGTTCTTTTGCGCTTATCATTAATCTTCTGGCGGAGGTCATCGGACTCCTCTGCCAAGAAGTCATTCAAGTGTCCATCCATCCTGAGCGTGTGGCAATAAGATCGAAGGTACCGACAGTCTTCAGTTGCATGATGTCGGCAATTGTGTAGCTTGCAGTATGGGTTTTCCTCTATGGGTTCAAGCTCATGAATTGTTGGCTTGAAGTAATCTTCTTCTTTGATTAGGTCATACAGTTGCGTATATGAACATTTGAACGGGTTAGGAAACTTGTGTTTCACCGAGCTGTTGGATTGCTTACCTCGGGGGGGTACCTTTTGTTGTTTTTGGCTCGGTGTTTTTGGTCTTAACCATCTGTACGGCTGAGACATGTTCTCTTGTTTTTGCTAGTGCCTCTTCGAGTTTAATGTACTTATCGGCCCGGACATACAGGTCCTCCAGTGTCTGTGGTGCGTCGAGGATGATATTTTTTCCCAAGGCGGTTTCAGGGTGAACGGCCGAGATAAACGCTAACAGGCATGCGTTCTCATCTGGGCTATCTGCCTTGAGGCACTCCCTCTTAAAGCGAGCCATGAATTTTTTGGTTGTTTCAGTGTCACCCTGCTTAAGTCGGAATAATGCAGTTACCTCAATTTTGCGCCGCTTGTTATGGATATATTGGGTGACAAAGAGTGCCTCGAGCTGGTCGTACGACGTGATGGAGCGTTCTGGGAGTCGGTGGTACCAGTCGATAGCACTACCTCGGAGTGAGGCAGAGAATAGTCTGCAGAAGATGTCCTTGTACTTGGGCCACAATGCCATGCTGGTTTTAAACTGTAGGACATGGTCCATGGGGTCACCACTTCCATCATAGGTTGTGAACTTAGGAGGAATGAAGTGTGGGGGTGGTTCCTGATGAAGAAGGTCATCGTGTAAGGGCTCTGTCCTATATTTTTCTAAGGTGGTGTTGGCTACCTTTTGAGCAGTATTGGCCTTACCAGATTCCTGGTTGTTCTTGTGAAGCAGGGCTGAAAGTTGTAGGAGGCGGTTGTGAGTTTCTTGCATTTCAGCCATGGTGGGGGCGGTGGTGTTGCTGGAAGTTGGTATGACGATGGGGTTGTTGGTGTTAATTTCATCAGTTGCTTGGCCAGCTGCCGGAGGGATGGTAGAGCTTTTCAATTGAGCGTTTTCAGCTAGCAATTTGTTGATCTGCTCCTGTTGTTCAGTAAGTTGTCGTTGAAAAGTTTCAAATTGCTCTTGTGTGATTCCAGCCATGGTCTTCGTCAGGTTATGATTCGTTCACAGTCAGTCGGCGCCAATGTAAATGTAGTGTAAATTCTATGCCGGAAAGTTGGAGAAGATGATCGGAGAGAGGAAGGTTTTGAGTGATTGAAAGTGGCTGAACTATCTGAGCGTTGATAGCTGCCTACGTATCTGGAAGGGGCGATCCAGAATCAAGCCAAACGTAGTTCCTTTTATAGGTGGCTTAGGTTGTGGATCAACGTTCGAATCATAAATAGTGCGGATATTTCGGGATTCAATGAGATAGATTCGTAACTGCCATATGATTTGGAGTTTGAATTCGTCGAACTCGGTGTTCAGAGTAAGTTAGCCCCAAGTCGGATGTGCTCGGATGTTTTGTGAGGTTATGATTTGAACAGAAGTGAAGGAAGTATAGTCTTATTCGAAATCGGATGAAATAAGTGTTAAGTCGGTGTTTTGTATACCGAGTTAGTGGGATTAGGATTTGAGTGGAGATGAGTGAAGTGTAAGTAGATACAAGGTCGGGTGAATTGAGTGTGAAGTCGGTGTTTGGTATTCCGAGTAGCAGAGCTCGGTAATGGGTATATACATTGAGCATACCATTTGCTGTTGAAGGTGCTTTCATTCAACAAGCTGAAAAGTTGTATGCACTCTTTCATCTCAATTAATAAAGTAGTATGCACTCTAGAATATTTTAGAGGATATTTGCAAATGTTTTTTAAAATATTATATATTTATTTTTTTCTAATTCTGAAGAAATTACAATATCCTTTAATAAATTCTCATATAATTTTTTATTAAATGATGTTTTATTTGCGAACAAGTTTTGTTAAGAGCTCAAGAACAACAAAGATGGAAGAAACAAGTATTTATCTCTTTATTCCAGTAAAAAAACACAGAAAACTAATTCGTGGATGGATTCAAAATCATATAGGATCAACGATTTACCAGATTATCATATGGATAAGTTCAATCACATCATCTAACTTTGTTTTCATTTTTATTCATTTGTGTTTTGGTATTAAATGATGATTCCCACACAAGAACACGTACCTCAACGCTAACTGCACACTATACTAAAATCTGTAGTTGCTCCAGCCATGCATCCATTTCCATCTGATTCCTCTCCCAATTGGCCCTGGCTATTATTCATTGCAGTCCTTTCCTGCACAATGTCTTCAAACACTCCTATGAGTAACAATCCTATTCTCAAATAAGTACTGTAACGAAATTGGTTCTCTCATCAAATTGAGTTTATCATTCACTGGTACTGAAGGAGTATCAAATGTAATGTGATAAAGACAATTGACATTTTTTTTTGCAGTTCAGTATAGAATCATTTGTTGCTGGAGCATACAAGGGTTGCATTTGCATTTGCACTTCTATCTCTTCCATAACAATATCTTCAACATCTCCATAGGTCCTCGAAACATAATTGCGCAATTCTTGTTCAGAAATAAAATGACCTCGAGAGAACATCTTGAACATCCATCGTAGATTGGACGTTGGGTGGTAAAGTTTGTAGATAACAACTTGGAAAGAGATAGTAACGACCAGGCAAGTTCTGTTTAATTTGATTGAGATGCTTCATTTCATAAATGAGTTAGCTTTGGTTTTAGTATCCCAGGCCCCCCAAAAATAAATCATTCTCATGTATACATTGATACATCTTGCTATAGATAATTATCTTTCTCACTTGTGTTTCAAATGCGCAGACTGAGTCAAGTGATTGTTTATCCCATTATTTGGGACTCGAGAAACATTCAGATATTTTTCACGTTGAGGAAGTAGGAAATTTTGAAGCTTGCATATGTGTTAATTGTCATTTTCCATCTATAGTTTAATTTATGTTCTTGTCTTCCTTGGCCATTGTGCAGATTGACATGGTTGTATATAATGGGATGATGAGACAATAAACGGAGGATATTCCGGTATTCTATCGGTGTCAAGCGTTGCCCATGACCTTCCATAGAAAAGGTAAAGGAGGAAGCCATGTTAGTTAGCTGTAAATGTTTCCCTGTGCTTCTCTATCTTACCCGCTGCTACATTAATGACTACGTGACTCACCTCGAGGATACTATTACTAAATCCAACCATTGGAGACGCCTCTGTGATGTCCACACATGCATGTTTACCTTCAGATCAGTTGCAAATCAAACATTGGCAGGGCGTAGCGTCGATCTGCCTTCTAAATGTGTTTGTAAGAAAGTTGACCGAAGTCTCTTTTTAACTTATATTCCTACTCGCCATACCACATCATACAACATATTCTGAACATGTTCATGCTTGTATTTGAAGCATGTGTAGTACTTAGTGTACTGTATGATCCCCAAAAACGTCTAGTCGGCTCTTTCTTGACCTTTATTCTTGCTCGTCGTACCACATCATACAATATGTCCCGAACATGATAATGTTTGTATTTGAAGCCTGGGTAGTACTTATAGTGTACTACATCATCCCCAAAAACGTCTAGTCGACTATTTCTCAACATGTATTCATGCTCGCTATAGCACATCATACATATATCCCGAACATGATCATGCATGTATTTGAAGACTGGCTAGTACCTACGGTATACTGCATGATCTCTAAAAGCGTGTAGTTCACTCTTAACTTTTATTTTTTATCGTCTTACCACATCATAAAATATATCCCGAACCTGATATGCTTGTATTTGAAGCATGGGTAGTACTTACGGTGTACATACCGGGCAAAGATCCCAATCTGTAAACAGCGAAATCATAAGACGGTACTAGAGGATGGCTCGATGCTCAAACTGCTGTCATATGTTTTTTTTTTTTTTTTTTTTTTTTTATAAATTGAGGAATTAAATAAAGGTAAAGGACATGCACGCTACAAGTCCATTCTGAATAGCAAGTCCTTTTTTTTTTTAGCTTGGATGAATGCTACTAATTTTTTCACGCAAGTTAATTCACAAGCCTATAATGTGATTTATAATCTTGTTTAATGACAACTTTACTTTCACCCCACTGAGTTCAAAAGATTCATTTATAACTTCTCCCAAAACTTCCCATCTGGCTTCAGCATGAAACCTCAACTTGGTTATTTTTTATGTTAGCCTTTTTTACACTCAAAAATGACCATACATATATTCCAACATCCGGGTGTTCACAAATACTTAAATTGCAACTCGGACTACCGAATCACACTCAAAATGGGGATCCGATTTTAGGTAAAGGTTTGGAGGGCCACGTAAGCTATCGAATGGATTGGGCCCATACATCAGCCCGCTCATACGCGTGAAGTCCAGTCCATTTGATAGAAATGAGGAGAGGCAAGTCGGTGTACGTAGTAGCTCACAGCCATTAGACCATCTTCGCCGAAGGGCAGTTCGGACATAAAATACTAAGTTAGTCCCCATTTCATTTCTCAATCTAACCTTTCCTTCTTCTCATATCCTCATTTTTGAATTCATGCTTTGGATTTTTGCATGGTGATGAACATATACATTGATGGAGGTTTTGTTTGCCAGACAGTTTTGTCCCTTCGTCTTCAAGTTCCATTACCTTCTTATATATCATGGCTCATGATCTCCTTCTACACAGATATGTAAGAGGCTAAGAGCGAAATAAGTTAAAATCCTATTGATCAATTTCAGAACAGTATTCAGTACACACACTGACAGACATCTCGTTTTAATTAGTTGTGAAGAACAGAAGCAAATTATTGCAGCGACCCCCTCGGCTTGTCTTCGATTGGATTATTTCCTCAAGCCATGTTCAAGTATATTTAGACATCAACTTAAGATATGTTAAAAGAATCCTACATAATTTGAGACTTGCTAAAGAGTGTAAGTAAAGCTCATCCTTGCCTCGCTTCGATCAATAAATTCATTCAGCTGCAGCTTTAATTAGTTTGATCACTTCCTGCTCCTGCAGTTTGACATTTGAAAAAACTAAAAACTAAATACAAAAAGCATGAAAGATCCAATTTTATTTAATTGAAAAACAGGGAACCTTCATCATCTTGCTCATGCAGAGTCTGTCAAACTATCGAATAGTGCCCCCACTTGAAATTCTGTTCATGCAGTGATGCTACCAGTTTCAGCTTGCTAGATCGGGCAGTGCAGGCCTGCATACCAAGTCCCAAATATTGTCGATTTCCACATCGGGTGTACATGGTGGTCTCGTATATGCACCCTAATTCATGCATGCATGTCAGCTGGTATATTCCTATCAGCTCAGAACTCAGAGCATCGATCTCCTTGATCAGTGTTTATCAAATAAATAAGGCCATGGTTAAATTATGCTCAAATTTGTATTTACAATTCCATGGTTGTACATTACTAATTAGTGAACTGGCTAATTGCTTAAACAAAATCTCTTCAAAAAAAAAAAAAAACAAACAAACAAACAAAAATACAAAAGTCTTTTTGGAAAATCACTTAATCAACCCATTAAGCACAAAACCATTTACGAAAAAACAAATAGTCTGAAGACTGCAATATCAAAGAGCAAAGGATATTCATGAATACAGTATAGAACAATAACATTGCGCATACTCTCACTCATGTTTGACTATAAGATTTCATCAAGGAGTGAGCAGTTGCACCCAATGTGACGAGTTTTTGATGATAACATGAAATTTGATACTGCAATGGGGCGGGCAAAGCCAGCTTCACTTTAAGTGGGTAATGAAGTGACACTTCAAAACCCTCTTTAATTAAGTGGCACTTGTGCCCACCTCAACTAACTGTTGGGTTAAGTGGCACTACATTGTCCGCTTCAACTCAACCTTTGGTTTAAGTGGCTCCCAACTTAAGTGTTTGTCTATTACCCGCCTCAAAATGGTGAACCATTAGAAACTGGAGGTTTTTTTTCATCAAATGGTTCATCAACTTGGGTAAAAAATTTGCTGATGTGGCCCATCAAATTTGGTGAACCATTAGAGATGCCCTTAACCTAAATATTTTTTTTTAACGAAGGTAGTTATCTCCTTTGGTGGCGTTTAGACTGCTCGCCTTACAAAAGACGCCCTTTTGGGGGTGTCACTGAGGCGCAATGGTTGTTCTTCACATCGCTTTCCCTCTAGCCTCACACGGTCGTTTTAGCTCATTTGGTTTGTTTTTTAGAAAACCTAAAATATACAGTGTCTTTTGGAAATAAAATAATTTATTAATTATACGTGTTGGAAGTACGGGTATTGTAGGCTTTAGGTGTGTAGTTCACAAGATATTTTATGGGGGATGTAAGAGAACTTTTTTGTATTTCAAGTTGATATTCAGAGTCTGAATATTAAGCTTGAGGGGGAGTGTTGGAAATAAAGGTATTGTAGGCTTTTGGTGTGTAGTTTAGTCCCACATAGCTTAGATATAAAGTCTACAATACCCTAACTTCCAACAATACGGGTGCATCCTTTTAAGAGCCCAGCAATCCTCGAGTGGTCTTTCGGATACACGTGACGTGGCCTACGACCTACGTCATGTTACGACTGCAAGTTCGAGGCGCAGTGCTCGTTTCAAACTGAGCTATATCAACGCCTTTTATTATTGTCTACGATATTCTGGAAGTTTTGTGGTCGATTTTCTTTGTATTATAAGGCAATAAAATTTATTTTCCTCGGCCAGCTATAAGTTGTCTAAACTTATAAAAGATACATTTGGGCTAATCCAAAACATAGACTCTCTAGGGTTTAAAGTATTCTCGGAAACGATTCTTATGATCTTCATAATACTTATAGCAAAGATATATCCTTTGAATCTTGTTTCTTTCTTCATCTTTATTATTGTTATGATTGATTAATTCCGCATTCAATAATACTTGAATTGTTTGGTAATTTATATCCATTGATTACATAGTAAGTAGCAGTCGAATAATTCACTACTATTAGCAATTAAGGACATGCTTCAAAATTTCGTTGATATTCGTGGATATCCCATAAATTATGTCAATTTCCTAAGAATCCGATCGAAAATATAGCGCGGATCTTGCCTCAACGTAGAACACCCCACTTCGACCCGGGTTTTGGATATTTGGAGGATATCCGATATAAACAATGGATTTTGCGGATCTTGGGTGCAAAATCACATCAGATCTTGGAATTTTACGATCATCTTTCTATTCCTTTAGATCAGATTTTCTTTCCATCGTTGTATATCTTTTTCTATTCCTTTATACAAACTTATCATATATATATATATATGGAGGATTATGATTTCCTTTAATTGAAACGAGAATATGATTTATGTGAATGTAATGAAACTAAAGAACTTTTCTTTTTGAATAATGGAAGAGTTAATGGATGATTAGATTTGGGCTTTTTATAGATACCTTTTATAGAAGCTGAGTTTCTTTGATATTGATGAAGGTGTTCAGAAGATGATGATGAAGAAAAGAGTTTTGTTGTGATTACGAGAGAAGATGTTTTTTCCCACTTTCACCTCTTCGATTCATCAGAATATTCTGAATATTCATGAAATTTTGTAATTTTCACGGATTTAAGATTAGTCAAACCACCCCAATCCAACAAATTGGGTCGGTATTTCGCGACATTATTCGATTTTTATTAAGTCGAATATTCCCTCTTATTCGGCATTTTGAAATATAGTTAAGGATACATTAACATACTCAAAACACAATGAAGTAAAGAATTAGTGGATATCGTTTATATATAAATAATTAATTAATTGTTGGATATGTGTAATTCCTCAATGGTTTTGTTAATAACCAAATTGGGTGTATTTCATTTATTAAAGTTTTGATTTTTGTGGATATCGTTTTAGTGTGTATAAGCCAAATAAGAAGAATATACAAAAACAATTTATGGGTTTGATTAATACCTTTAAACTATATCAGACTGATAGGAACTAAGAAAATGTAGCGATCCGACCTATATGCACCACCAATACCATCCCCACTTACCCACTGCGGTTGTCTGACAGTGTGAGGTTCCAACTGGCAGCAACCTGCTTCCCAATAGGTCACCAATCCTGATACTACTCCTGCCTGAGCAAGTTTAAATCTAGAGTTCTTACGAACTTTAATGCCAAGTGAACTTAAAAAGCCTCGGTGATAGAATATTAGGACATGCCCCATAGGCGTCGTTGAACCCACCCCTCCGATAAACCATCTATCGAACCCAATGTGTTACAAAAAATCTATAAATGTTATGTTTTTGAGGGATAAATTTAGTAAATAGTTTTGAGAACAGAGCAATGAATGAAATCCTGAAATGAAAGTGGTGAAGAGAGTATCAGATTGCAAAAGAAACTAGAGTAGGTGAAAAAATGCTTAACCTAATGGGCGAACATCACTAAGATAAATTGGTTGCAATCGTGCAGCCTTGATGTGGCATTATATTTGTAAATGGTTGTCTTTGATAGACGTTACGTTTGTAAATACTTATTTTCATATTAGGAAAGTGATAAGGGATATAAAGTAAAAACATTGTATATTTTTAATGGATAGATAGGCATCTCTTTGATATTATTATCCCGTTAAAAACCCATTTCGAAAACGCCAAAAAAAAAAAAAAAACAAGTCTATCAATTTTTAAGCTGAACTCCACTCCATGAAAATATGATACACAAACGGGATCACTCACGATGGCAAATTACATTATCATTATGACATTATTACGGGACCACTCACGACGGCATAAGTATACCTATGCGTTTTTAAAGGGACAATAAATACAGAGATTCCTATGTATCCACTTAATTAACATATACATTGCATTTAGTATTTTTTTTATCACTTTCCTGATATAAAAATAGGCATTTAAAAATGTAATTCACATCAAAGTCAAGCATTTAAAAATGTAATGCCCGTCAAGGCCAAGCATTTACAAATGTAATCCACATCGAGGGCACAAAATTACAACCAATTCAGCATAGTGATGTTCGCCCATTCGGTAAATATTTTTTCACCTACTCTAGTTTTTTTCACAATTTGATTCTCTCCTCACCATTCTCTCATTTCAGGATCTCAATTATCGCTCTTTTCTCACTTCTGTTTACTAAATTTAACCAACAAATACATAGCATTCGTAGCTTTTCTTCTTTCCAACCGTCTGATATAGTTAAAAGGTATTTAATCAAACCCCTAGATTGTTTGTTTAGTTCTTTTTGTTTTGCTGATACATATACTAAAACGAAACAATATCCACAAAAATCAAAACTTTTATATATGAAGCAAACCCCAATTTGATTGTTAACAAACCCATCAAGGCGATAAGCATGTCTAATATTCTTCCCTTTTCTGTAATCTATGGCTTGCATCGAACCACTTCTTGGCTTAATTGTGTTTTGTGTATATAGATGTATCTTTAACTACTAATCATAGTGGATTATTCGACTACTACTTCGTCATGTAATCAATGGATACAAATTACCAAACAAGTATTGTTGAATACAAAATTAAATAATCATAACAAAAATAAAGATGAAAAGAAAAAAACAAGATTTAAAAAATATATCTTCGCTATTAAGTATTATGAAGATTACAAGAATCTTTAATTTCCCTCACAATACTCTTCAAACACTTGAAAGTCTCTAAACAGACAATATTTTGGATTAGCTCAAAATATATCTTTTATTGGTTTGGACACCAAATATATAGGTCATAGGCTACGTTACGTCTATACTCAAGACAACTCGAGAATTGCTAGGCTCCTAAAAGTGATACACCCGTATCACCAATGGATTATTTTCCTTCCAAAACCAGATAGGCTAAAGCGACCGTGTGATGCTAGGACGGAAAGCAAGGTGAATAACAACCGTTGCACCTTGGTGACACCCTAAAAGGGTGCCTTTAGTAGAGCGAGCAGTCAAACCTACCTTCGCTAATTAAAATAATATATTTAGCTTACAAGAATGTCATGATATGACCCCTGTATTTGAACCAAGAGTTCACCGATCCCATTTCCTCGCCACACCTAACCTAAAACATATAGTTCAGGACCTCTTTGTTTCCCGTTTCAAGTTTTTATTTTTTAAACACATTTTGGGTTAACCAGTGGTTCATCCGAAAGTCTTACAAATTCCTTCCCCCTAGTGTCATATTTTACAATCCTGGTTCAAGTTATAATCAATTAGCTAGTCAGGGATTTTTTTTCTCATTTACCATTCTTATTTTTATTTGAGCAGCTGGATAAACAAGCACAACCTTTTGTTCTTGCTTATACTATGGGGAACAGTCGACATAGACCTAACCTCATCGGTGAGACTGGATTCAGCAACAGTAGCAATAGAAGATCGAGATTTTCTTTTGAACACTATGATTTTCTAAGCCAGTTACCACATTCTGTTGTTCTACACATTCTCTCTTTGCTGCCACTAAGAGATTGTGTTGTAACAAGTGGTCTTTCTAAGAGATGGAGATATGTTTGGACCCATACGTCCAAGCTGAATATTGATGAGAATGTTTTCTATACAAAAATGGACAGAAACAGTCCTTGTTCTATGTGTGAGGAGCTACCACCTCGCAGTGAATTTCGTCACTGTACAAGACACTCCCTTGAGGGAAGAAGACAGCAGTTCGTACAGTTTGTGGATCGAACACTCCAGCTTCGTTCTGGCGATACGATAGACTATTTTCGGCTGTCTTTCAACCATAACAGTTATTATGGATACACTTCAAGAATTGACCTTTCGATTAGAAGGATACTGATGAGTAATGTCAGAGTGCTTGAGCTTAGTTTTTCCCAGCAATTAAAATTTCCACTCAATGACCTCAGATCAAATGAGTCAGGACCTTTTGAGCTGCCTAATGGACCCTATGAATCCAAATCATTAAAGATCCTGACATTGAACTTCTGCAACTTTAAATTAGCCAATTTTAAAGTGTTTCACTCACTTCGAAGAATACATTTAAAGCAAGTTTTGTTGCTAGAAGGCTCCATTGGAGATCTAGTCTCAAAATGTCCACTTTTGGAAGACTTTCACCTTTACTTGTGTAACATTCACAGGAGATATTTTCAATATGAAGGAGATTTACAGCTGAAGAATTTGATCATAAGAAGATGCACAATGAACACACAGTTTGATATCATTGGCAAATTTTCTGCTCCAAGATTACTTTCTCTAGTTATAGAAGAAGACAAGTTTAGGTGTTTCACTGTTAAAAAGGTTTCACTCATAGACTATGTTGGTCTCTTTATTGAGCCAGAATTTATACTAGATCGAGGTGATCATCTCCGTGCCTTTTTACATGACGTAAAGCATGTCAAAAGCCTAGCATTGTCTAGCTGGTGTGTTCAGGTATGTTCTGATTTACATATTTGTACCTATATCAAAAATGATGTTTCTCAGGTATTTGTCTCACAGCTTTTTTCTTACTGACATGTCTGAAGATTCTGCCAAGGCAAACAGATAATATTGTCGGGAACTTGCAGATTATAAAGAGTTTGTGTATTTCATTTTTCAATCTTAAACATTTAAGATTGTACTTGGTGTTGACAAAGCAAGAATTACCAGGAATATCCTGCTTGTTAAGCAGTTGTCCTTACTTGGAGACACTATCTTTAGAAGTCGACTTGATCAATCAACAAAATTGGGTATGTATCATCATCCCATCGATTCTAACTTTAATCTTTCATAATTCTTAGATGCATTGTTACTTATCCAGGTTTTCGAGAGTCCACTCAGCCTGAGCTTTGATGAAGAACAGTTTTGGAAATCTCAATCACTTCATTTTTATTGTCTGGAGACAGTATACATAGATGGGTTTGTTGGAGAAACATTCGACATTCCGTTAGTGGAGTTTTTACTTGAAAACTCAAGGGTCCTAGAATGTATGACTATCAATTGGAACAGTAACAAGAGAAGAATGAGCAGCGAGGAATACTCTCATTTCATAGAAACAACTACCAATAAAGTGCTACACATGCGAAGGGCCTCTTCACAAGCTCGAGTAGAATTTATCTGAATCCTGGGTGTGTTTTCAAATTCCATAATATTTACATCTGTTTAGATTGTGTGCCTATGACAGTAACATACTGCATATCACTGTCATATCCTAAAATGATCTGTTTACAACATTAGCGATGTTTTGTTCTTGATTCTGATCAACCATTATAATTTTATGAGGCTATAAATCTTCATGATATTTATCAAACCTAGTTTGGGAAAAATTCTATATATGGAGATACTTTAGAGGTGGGTATCATTTTCTGTTGATGTGTGGTTTAAATATTTCATGTTTTAAGGTCCGATATCCCAGATGCTGGAAGTTATATATTATATCCTAGGGTTGGCGTTCGAGTTGGGTTTAGCAAACCCCCACCTGATTTTTGGCGCTCGAACTGGTTTCATGTTTTAAGGTTCCTTTCCATGCAGTGAAAGATCAAAAGGACCTAGATAAATCAAATTATTATGATTTACATTTCCTAATGGATTAGACATTCCAGAAAAAAAAAATGATAATCTTAATTAATTGCAAAAGCATAAACCCTAAATCCCAACAAAAAACCAAATTCCTTGTATTTAAATCAAACAAAACATGAAAATATTACAAGAAAGAGCTCACTTACCAGTGATTCTTGAATTCTGCAAAACGAAGGGGGTTTATGATTTTTGTTTTTGAGTACAGGGAGTTTCAAAATTTGGGAATTAATTAGGAACTATTAAGAAAATAGTGGAGATGGGCCTGGGCCCAATTCTCTGAAGCATAATGATTTGAGAAATACTAGTTGTTAAACCCGTGCTACGCACCGGGATTTATGTTAACACCTATTTATAATGCAGTGCTATTGATCAAAGGTACTATGATTTGAGAAATACTAGTTGTTAAACCCGTGCTACGCACCGGGATTTATGTTAACACCTATTTATAATGCAGTGCTATTGATCAAAGGTACTGTGATTTGTGTTTACATAGTATTTGTACAAATTACGGAGTTGTTTCCCTATTTGTAGCTAGAAAGCAGATTATCAGACCAACTCTAAATTTTGAAACCTTCGAGCCTGATGGTCCGTGTACACGACAAATTCCTTCGGAAGTTATGCCTCCAGTGCTTCAAACACCAATGCATACAATGCTTGTCTTTGTCGGAAGAAGACAAGCTCTTCCTTGCCTCGTTTAGCTTCTCACTGAAAAATGCAATCGGCTTTCGCGCGTCAGGCGCTCATCCCTTGCTTGTTGGGTTGGTGTGACCGCTGGATAGGACCTGCTTTAGGAATAGAACAGGAATGTGGTGTTCTTCTTAATGCACCTTTCAACATCGTATATTTCCTCTATATTGACCTGTTTTACAAAAGCTTTTGACCATTAACGCGATGCCTCAAAAAGTGCTTACCGCTGAAAGAGTCAATTAGTCCGATACGCTCGCTACACAATAAAATCAATAAATAAGTAAGGGTGATTGTCCTTTCCGGCTTTACCTTCGATTTCTCGCAGGAGTCGCTGCGGGCATCCGGGATCGGTGATCCCAGTGAATAAAGATGATAGACGTGCAGGTTAAATTGAGCAGATCGCCTTTGAAATCGATGTTTTCCATAGTGATCTGAGGGGTTTGTTCCCCTTCGGACATGCTACATCGGATCGTCTCTTCCTTTCTTTCTTTTTCGAGCGCATCAGGCAGGCAGGTGCTGGGGGCTCGCGTCTGATTAGCTAGTTGGTGAGGCAATGGCTTACCAAGGCGATGATCAGTAGCTGGTCCGAGAGGATGATCAGCCACACTGGGACTGAGACACGGCCCAGACTCCTACGGGAGGCAGCAGTGGGGAATTGCCCTTTTCGTTTCGCGTTGCACTAGAAACTTATTCTTTATTTGTACGAAATTCTACGAAAATATTCAATAAGAAAGTATTTATCTTTTCGATGCAAATTTGTACACGACATGGGAGAAACCTCTCTTTATCTTTATAATATAATTGAATTTTTTTTATACATACATTTATTTTCTTCACAATTCCTTGATTTCAAGGAGACTCTAATTTATATTAATATATTATGTAAATGTAAAAAAAAAAAAAAGAACAAAGAGAGAAAAAGAATTGGAAGGGAAATTTTGTGTTATATATGGTGATCTTTATGGGATCCGAATAGGCGCATGCAGGCTGGGCTGAGGCCTCTGCTGTGGGGGATATGAGTACGCACTACGAAATCCGTATCTATGGTGAGCTTTATTTAAGCTATGGGCTATCAATCCATTCAAGGGGGGCCTATTAGGTAGGGCATTCCTGCGAGTGCCTAGTCGGGGAAGCACACCCATACAGTGACGGTACGGATCTGTTTGGACATAGAATCGAGTCCTTGTGAATGGGCAGAGCCAGGTGCTCTTATTTTACGACGGTAGGGACGATTGCTTCCATTACTGACCAGAAACACACCAAATTCTCCTTTAGGTGCTTCAACTGCGGTATAGGTAGAAGGAGCTGGTACGGAAAAACCGACTTCCCCTTCATCTAGCGTTTTTCTTTCTTTTGATCTTTTTGGGCGCTTGGTTGGTCTTTTTCTTCTCCTTGTATTCAGACTAGGAGCAAGTGTACAAATCTTTGTATATTCAGATGAGTCGAAAGCTAAAGTTATTTCAATCCAGCCTAATTTAAAACTTCTTGAGAATTTTTTTTTGATAAAAGGCAGAAATCTTATAAGGATAACACAATCTTACATATTTTTTTTTTTTTTTGGATAAAAGGTAGAATTTATATTATAAACGGCAAAACTTACACTCCTGAATGATGTACAAAGTACTGTCAGGTTGAAATCTCCCTATAAAGACATGGCTCTATTTGTAGATCATAGTTTAACTAACCCCATATGCCCGCCTACATCAAGCCCACATACATATAGTTGAACAAATAAATAACAAAGTCTATACAAAGGGGTAAAAAAAAAATAGATCAGAAACAGAGTTGTCCCTAGTCTTGGTCTATTCCAGTTGCATCATCTTTGTTACTGCTGAATTGCGTTGTTGTTGCATGCAGCCTTTACTGATTCTACATGCTTGTGACATGGTTTCTATCACTGTCATGTAATCACTGCTTTAGTTACTATGTCTGATAATTCAACTGCACCCATCGTTTGCTACTGATTCCTGCTAGGGCACTACACCCTTCCTGTCATTAAATTCTGTCATATCTTTCTTGTCAATATTCAACAATAGCCGTGCAGTCTCCTTGATCCAATGCACTTCCTTTTGTACATCAACTTGGTCTTTTTTTTTTTTGATAAAGCAGTAGTTTTATTATCAACTCTGATCTATTACAACCTGATCAGCGTACAAATTGTACCGTCGGGTTTTAACTGCACATAGAAACAGACTACCACTGGAACAAAGTAATACATAAGACAGACCTCAAGACAACTGCGATGGTGCAGTATCTTACAACCAGTTTCAGAGCACAGTGAGACATCAGACCTGCGCAACCTTTCAGCATAAAAGAACTAACATCAATGTTGCTCTTATGAACCCCATGTCGCACCTGACTTTGATTTAGCTTCAGCCTTTACAATCCAGCTTAGTGAAGTTCAACGGTGACTTGCCAGTCCAGCAGCAGCTGCATAACATTACTGCTACGTTTCAACTCTGTCCCTCCCATTGCAACCTCCAGCCAATCCCATATTGAGAGCTTAATGATTTTAACCAATGAATTGACATTAGTCACCACCCCTTTGAATATCCTCTCGTTTCTAGCTCTCCAAGTACACCAGATGACCGCATGAGGGAGTATCAACCATACAGCCTGCGCCAACCTTGTACCAGTCAACTTGGGCCAGTTCCCAAGTAAACCTTTCATGTCATCCTGGGTAAAAACATTATCCATGTACTGAATATGCCCTGTTAGTCTCTGCCAAACTGATCTGGTGATTGGACAGCGAGAGAAGAGATGGATAATTGTTTCATTCTCCCCATTACAGAGAGCACACCTCTCATCCACCATGATTCCCTTAGATATCAAATTGTCGACAGTCAGTATTCTTCCACACAAAACAGACCAAAGAAAGAATTTTACATTAGTAGGGACAGGTGGGTCCCAAGCTAATTTATGGGGGAATGGGCCAATATTTGCTTGGTACTCACAGTGATCAATCAAAGCCATATTATAGAAGGACTTGACAGAAAAATTTCCTGAACTTTGCCAATCCCACCTCCACTCGTCATTCCCGGCTTCCAAAGTTACATTTCCAAGGAAGGCCATAATAGCTTCAATCTCTTGGATTTCTCCACCTCTTGGCCTCCGTCTTCGGATATGCAAATCCCAAGTACCATCATGGAAATGATCCGCCACCATGCTTTCTTTAAGTCTCGCTTGTCTATACAAAAGGGGAAATTGTGAGGCGAAGGTTGTATCTCCACACCATTTATCGAGCCAAAATCTAATACTCTTCCCATCCACAATCTTAAAAGATAACCCTTCTTTGAACTTCGGGAGTGAAGACAAGATGCCCCTCCAAAGGCTCCATCCATAGGGAGACGTCACCACACTCGGCAAACCATCAACTTGGTCTTCTCTGAAAATAATATTATTTCGCGAGGTATCATTATTCCTCCACATTGCTCATTTGTAAGATTCATGGATTGTGTGATCATCCAAGGAGGCAAAATCTTCATGTCCAACATTAGTTTTGGCCTCCTCTTCTTTCCTGGAACACCAGATGAGCAACTTTAACCTGCCAAAAATCAGAATGTAAGATATATGGAAGAAAATAAAGAATCTGATTTTTAATTTTCTCATTATAGAGCTAAATCCATATCATATCACTATCCATATGCAGAACATGGTTAAAATTACCAATAATTAACAACTCTAACCAATGTACAGGCATAGCAAAATATACCAGCTCTCAAGTTTTTAAACTGCTACTTTCACATCGATCTTTCTCATTATCAATTTTTAAGTTGATCCAAAACTCGTGTACGCAAAATTCAGATTTCTCATGTAATTGGTGATGCCCAAGATTAATATTCATAATAAATGAACAAAAATGGCTTTCCTATAAACATGGTTTCCTGTATTGAAATCGTAACTCAAATAAAATTGAAGAAGATTGGAGAGATGAATAAGCGAGATTAATAAACATTAGCAGTTTCAACATATAAATATTGATTGGAGAACGTAATAGTAATAAAAATATTTGAGTTCTATTCTAAACTGAGTTTGAAATCTAAAGGAGTCTAATTTCATTGCAGATATCGCAGCTAGGTTTGGGATGGATATTTAGTGATGGGATGGAAATATTGGCCCGAGACATCATTTAATTTATACGAAACATTCAGTGACTACCACTTTTTCCTGGTTCTTATCGATCTTTCTTGAAGGTTTCATGGCACACTTTTGCTTAAAATGACTTGACATACCTCAACATCTGACACTATCCGCAGTTGTCTCTACTCATTGATAGCAATTTTTTCCATTGTAAATATGTGAACATATCCTAAACTTTTAATACCTACATGCATAAGAAGGGAAATCAAGAGAGATCAGCTCATCCATAGGTTGAAACCTTCTGATTCCGAAAAAAGCCAAGCACCTATTGAGAGAAGGTTGACAGTTGAAAAAATATGCAACAATCAACTCTAACTTGAGTAATTAATATTAAATCTGTGTACCTGCCTTGGCTGCACCTATTGAGAGAAGGTTGACAGTTGAAAAAATATGCAACAATCAACTCTAACTTGAGTAATTAATATTAAATCTGTGTACCTGCCTTGGCTGCACCTATTGAGAGAAGGTTGACAGTTGAAAAAATATGCAACAATCAACTCTAACTTGAGTAATTAATATTAAATCTGTGTACCTGCCTTGGCTTCACAATGCAACGTCATTGTTAAGAAAATATTGGAGAAGATCACCTAATGCCAATGATCTACAACTGTTCATACAAAGGAAATAATTAAAAATATAATTCCTTGCAACTCTAATTTAAATTTGTCCAGTGCAGTAATACCATATCTAGATTGTTGCATATCAAGCAACAATAACCTATACAAACCTAAATTCTAAGACCTCAAAGTCTCAAATCCTTTGACCATGAAGCTTCCAATCAAAGGCCCTAAGTCAATCTGAACCGAATATTGGTTGATGGTGCTAAGCAATCGAATTGATTTAATAAGACTGAAAACAAAATTAAGTCCACTGAATTAGATTTTGTCAAGCTAAGAATAACTAAATGCATCATAACCACATATATGTCCATGGTCAATAGGTCTGTTAAGCAACCAAATCGGCAGCTAATCAACCTAAAGTTTTAGTTATACAAAGGGACCATTATGTTTACAACTTCAGTATTGTCCGGCCAATACAAAGAGTGTCATCGGATAGTGGTCCATGGGTTTGTTCAACAACCCAAATGCTTTGCTAAACAACCAAACTTTAAGTAGTACAAATAACTATGATGCGGATTCCACTATCATATATGATAAACCAAAGACAAAGAGTAGGAATGGATTAGTGGATGGGAATTTTGTTACCAGAATTGAATTCATCTAGGGATGCATGAGTATGGATTAGTTTCTTAAAGATTTCAATATCTTATAGCATTCAATGTCATCTACATTTGCAAATAAATCATCCCACTGACACCTAAAAGAATGCATGAAAGCCAGTGAAAATATCAAAGACAGTAGTAATTTTCTAAACAGAAAAGAAAGCACAAACAAATAAAGAAACAACAATTTTTTTATAAACAATACCTATGGTCCAGGTGGATTAGTTATCTTATAAAAGGTAGGAAGGAGACACAAATAAAATACCAAATGTTTCAAATATGCAAAGATTCAGTACTCACCCCGCCATGCATCAAGTTTTGTTTGCTGCTAAAAAAATTGCAGGTACCTTGTGAATAAAAAAATCAAGCACTTGGCGGTATAAAATATCAAGACCTACATCTGAATTAGGGATGCTTCGTAGCTCACGTTGATTATTGCTAGTTGGATCAGAATACAAATAGCAATTATTATACACGTATGACATACATGCAACATATTAATCACTTCTAGAGTGCACATCACATTTTTCAGTATATGTAAGTAGCACTCACTACTTTCATCACATGACTATTTTTAGGTTTACTTGATTCCAATGGAGTAACATAGTCAAAACCATAAGAGGTAGTCATAAACCTCTTATGGTTTCTACTTAAAATATTTAGAAACCAATGTTTTTATTTGCTATCCACAAACAAAAGAATATCTCTAATAATTATTCAATTAATTAGATGGACAATACTTGCATAAAACCACTAATTAAAATCGGATCAGGGCTAATCTATTCGAATTTACTCATCAGCTAATCTATTCGAATTTACATGCATAATTGGTAGAAGAAAGAGAAATAAGGAAATTAGATGCATAAATTTGAATAAAACTTACAGGTGATCCCACTGCTAGCATACTGATAAGGCAGATTTTTGGGGAATGAAAAATCATTACAAAGAAATAAACTCAACAATAAGCCGTTCAGAGCTACCAATCTATTAAGAATCACGACGTCAAATAATCATGGGATTACAATCTGAACAGGTTATTAATATCAACTCTCTCTCTCTTTCTCTCTCTCTCTCTCTCATGTCTAATTCATAGTCGTGTTGGGACTTTGTGGTGACTATTAGTAAAAATCTGAATATAAATTTACGGAAACTGGATCATAGGTGAGAAAACATAAAGCTGGTAATTAAAGAAGAAGACTCACAATCAATCTTACTACTATTAAATTTCAATTGAAATACTAAAAGGTTGTCCCACAATGAAATCGCAATAATTTGCAATACCACATGTCTAAAATAGTTTGGATCATATTCATCATTTTTAATAGGCAACTCACATTAAACATCCCAGAGTAAAACCTGTTTACAACAATATGTTAATGCAACTTGCAAAATAAGAATGTGTGGCAGGTTGGAATGTTTTTTCTTATACAATAAATTTAAATTTGGTGTTGCCAATAATAAATTTAACATTTTAAAGCAAACATTGTAGGATAGTGATCTCCATTAAAACTTAATAGGTATGGCAGTACCCAAAGGTTGTTTCTAAACTTATGCATATACCTGATCTCCTTGTTCTCCCACAACGATGAATATAGGCTTCGACATCGCACTAAATATATTAATAGAAAACAAATAAACTACAAACTAAAATACCCCAAGCAAATTTCATTTGACAGAAAAAGTTGCATCAAATACCTGAATGATCTAAATAACTTCATTGCTATCCAACCCACGTGCAGCGAAATTTGTGGCAACCAATGTCATGAACTTGCCATCTGAATCCTTGTAGGAGATGACATCAAATACCTCAATTAGTTCTAGTACCCTAGTATGTAGATTACAAAATTACGAAAAAACAATAGGAAAAATATGGAGAAAAAAATTACAAAATAGTTCATTTACTTGATCGGCTAGTTATGATTTCTTCTAAGAACAACAACTTAATATATAATGTATATACCCACTACCGAGTTCTTCTACTCGGAGTGCCAAACACCGACTCCACACTCATTTCACCCGACTTCATATCTAAACCACACTTCACTCATCTTACTTAAATCCTAATCCCGCTAACTCGGTAAACAAAACACCGACTTAACGCTTATTTTATCCAACTTTGTATAAGACTACATTCCCTTCACTTCTGTTCAAATCACAACCTCATAAAACATCCGAGCACATCCGACTTGGGGTTAACCTGCTTTGAACACCGAGTGCAACATATTCAAACTCCAAATCATATGGCAGTTACGAATCTATCTCATTGAATCCCGAAATATCCGCATTATTAATGATTCGAACGTTGATCCACAACCTAAGCCACCTATAAAAGGAACTACGTTTGGCTTGATTCTGGATAAATGTATTAACCTATTTCTAGATTAATGCATCAACGGGGTCAGGTCGCTTGGGAGACTTGACCAAATGGGAATGTTTGAGATCGGGGTGGCTGCACCTCGTTGAGATCGAGATTGCCTACGTACTCTAGCTCGGGGGAATTGAACTTAGAGATCAAGCCATCATAGTTCTGTTTATATAGAAGATAGAAGGGCGTGGATCATGGATCTTGCAGATTATCCGCCATCATAATGAGGATTAATTGTGTAACGAATGAGGAGCGTCTCTGTGAATTAATTGTGTAACTGACGAAGATATTCTGTGCATTGAATGGGAGCACGTGTGTGTGAGCAGGACGCTGCTGGTCTGGAGGTCGAGTCGTTGTGGTCGAGCTGTTGGGAGATCGTAGTCGTAGCGACCTGATGGATGGATGACTGTGCCACGTGGCTGCTTTTGATTGGCTGGAGTATGTAGTACCCCTACATAAGCCCCCTCTTTTTAGGTCGGCTGTGGAAGGCGGGCTGAAAAGACTTAATGCACCGTTCGATGTTGATTTGAGGTTAACTTTTTGAATTTGTACACGTGGCAGTCATGCAGCGCTGTCTGGGGTAATCATGGCGCTCTTACGGGGAAGTGGAGGAGTTTCCTCGAGCAGTTAGATGTGCAGTTATGGCAACTGACGCACGTATTGCTTGAGTAGATATCTGTCGTACACGTGGATTGATCCAATGGTGGATGCGAACCGTTTTTGTGAGTGGAGAATAACTGCAATGCATATGGATTCCTTTGTTGATCTCTGCCGTTCATCTGTTTTGAATCGATGGCTGTAATTTATCGTGCTGTGGTATTTAAACTGTAGTTCCTTTTCGAAGGGGTTTACCTATCTTTGCTTTCATTCGAATTGCTGCCGCTTTGCTCATGCGATCTGAAGAATTTTGAGAGCTCGTGAGGTTTGTTTATTTTCTTTATTTTCTTTGATCTTCTGTTTTCCTTTCTTTCATCTTTTGTTGTATTCTGTATTGTCGGAGAGAAATGTCTGACGCTAGTGATTCCCAAAATGACCACTTGAGTGATGGTGAGGAGTATGAATCTGAGAGTACCCATTCTGACACTCCGTCTCCTGTTCGGGGTGAGGATTTAGATAGCCCCCAGAGTAGTGGTTCACATGGGCCAGACTCGTCTGATGATGAAATGGTTGAAGGAGATGATGGTGCAATGTGTAGGATTGTGAATATGAAGTATGTAAATAGGCATTTCACAATTAGGAAGGTGTATGAACTTAGGTCGATTAGGAATTTGGAGATTAGGTTTCTCGGGGAGCGCTTACTTTCACTTGACTATAGGCCTAATAATCCTTTTTCTACTGTATTCACCTTGACCCAATTCCGTGCTGGACTGAGGTTGCCTTTGTCTGAGTTGGTGGTCGACCTGTTGAATGCTATTGGTCGAGCCCCCTGCCAGATGAATGGTAATTTCTGGAGGAATGTGAGGGTAATTGATGACCTCAACAAGCTGCATAAGTGGAACATTTCTGCTGGTGATGTATTGAACCACTTCAGCTTCAAACGATCTTCAAAGGCTGAATTGTCGGGCTATAATATGCAAGTTAGGCCAGACCGTTTGCCTTTGATTTATCCAGTAAGTAGCGAGCAATGGTGGAAAGACCCCATGCTGGTTACTGGGTCGATTGTTGAAGGTGATATCCAGTTGCGCCATGTGATTAGGAATGACGCTCGTAAGTTCGTATTAGTTGTAGGGCTGTTGATTCATTTTCCTGTTCCAGAGCTTGACTATTTTGTATTTTTGTTGCAGCGATTAGGGACGATCATTTGAGGAAAAACGACCTGCGGTCAGCGCTTAACAGTTTTGGTAATTTGAGTGACGAACGGAAGATCTCGCTCTTACCTCATCTAAGGCAGCAGCCTCATGGTCCATAGCCTCAGCTCCGTCACCCTCCTGCAAACCGACTCCATCAGCCTGCACACCAGCCTCAGCCACATCATCGTCACCCTCAAGCTCACTAGCCAGGCTCGCGACTGTCTCCCTCTCCACTTGTTGGTCTGATTCGAACTGGGCTTGGGCTTCAGCATTGACTTGCTCATTATCGGCCAAGGGATCAAAGTCGGGGATGACTTCCTTAAGCTTCAGCTCACGACAAATTCCTCGTCGCTGCCAATAATAAGCCATCTTCTGCCAACCAGTTATGCTCTCCACCGACCTGGCATTGTCAGCCTCATACCTTTCATTCGTGGCTTTGAGCTCGGTATCCAGTTCAACATTCCTCTTGTTCACCTCCAAAACTTCATTGTTTAGAGCCCTCACCTTCTTCACCTCCTTGTCTAGCTGATCGCGCAGCTTCTTCACCTCGGTGCGCTTGGCAGCAAGTGCCTCTTTAGCCTTCCTTGCCTCCCGCTCCTTCTCATTGGCTCTCTCGAGCAGAGCCATCCACTTGCAGTGGATTACGTTCATCTGAAACAAAGAATCACTCGAGATTAGTCAATGCAGACATTGGAGGAAAAATAAAAAAAAAAAACAAAAAAAAACAAGTAGAATTTACCTTATACATGGACGAGCTCAGATCTCTCAAGTCCTCCATAATCGAACGCTCACACACCCGAGCGCCATCAGCGTCCAAAGCCATGTGTTCCATCAGCGTGATACACATGTCTTCATTCTCCCAAGCAGCATCACTGAATTTCACATACGTATCCTTGTAAGGAAAAACAGGAGCAAAGTGGCCATCAACAGGTCCAGTCGGAGAAACATCATCATCTCGCTGGACCGCCTTGCCTTTCTGCTGCTTCTCCTGCTGAACTCGGGCTCGCTGAGCCTCCCTCTCCTTCCCAGCTCTCTCAGCATCATTCAGGATTGTTATGCCAGGAGCAGCGACGGTTACACCAGCCGACTTGGAGCTTTTCCTCTTCTTCGAGGACTCAAGCTCGATCTCTCCCCTACCGAATTGGCTACCAGGTGGACCAGGAATAGGTTTCGGGGACATAGATGGACCAGTAATCGGCAGAGCGGCTCGGACAACTATAGGTTGATCCCCGGGTCGAGGAACAGCAAGTGAGGCAACTGCCACAGCAGTAGGTAATTCCTTCTTTTTTCTGACTCTCTTCACCTTCGAGACGGCTGGCTCGACACGAGCACCACCAGCAACTCTTTTTGGGCGTGGATCCTTAAACAGATGTGCAAGATGAGGTAGGATCTCACGCTTGCGCTCCCAGGGCTCCTCTGCAAACTCGATAATGTTGCCCGGAAGGAGGCGCCCGTCAATCTTCTGGTTATAATCCCGAGTATAATCTACAGTACCTAACAAAAACAAGTCATAAACAAGGGAGGAACACGGAAACAAAGCAGATGCAGATTGTAAAGCAAACGACCTAAGTACCTATGCGGGGAATGCGCAAGTGATTCAGATAAGCACTTGGCTTGATGAACGAGCCCCTAATCCTATAGCAGGCCGACTTCTTCCAATTATCATTGGAAGTCGGTGCATTGTAGAGATCATGAGGACCATGTTCAGCCCTCCTATTGAGCGAAAAAGAGAAGTCACCGGACCGACCTTCCACACAGGTGAAATATGCTACGACATCAGCCTTGCATATGTCGTAGCCGAGCTTGTTCAGCTCCTCAAATATCAGCATAACTCGCCAGAAGCTGCTGTTCATCATAATAGGGGCTTTATCGTAGTGATTGAGGACATCACAGACAAACTTCGAGAAGGGAAGTCGCATCCCAGCCCGCAGTTGGCCTTCACAGATCAGAGTCGAGGTATCATCCCCACCTAGATCGAACAGCCTACTATCTACCCTATACATCTCGAGATCTCGGATCCTAATGTCATAAGCTTCTCTAACCTTAGGAAATGCTTTCCGAGCTCTCTCGACATCTATCTCATGTCGACTATAAATCTCCTCATCATCATGTCGGCTAGTACTCGCCTCACCAACACCAGTATTCTCACTAATTCGCTCGTTACCACTACTCATCTTCAACAAACTAAATGAAGAAAAGATGCAGACTAACAATGGTGGAAAAAAGAAGACGAAGCAGAAAAACAAAGGAAAAAGCGATAAACGGAAACAAAAAAGCAAACGCAAGCAACAGAAATAAGACCAAGCAACGAATTCCGGCAATTTGAACGGAAAAACAACAACAACTTCAAGGAGAATCAGGCAAAAACTGTAAAAAGAGAGACAGAAAATGAAGAAGAAGAAGAGAGAGTACCTTCGAAATAACTTAGCAGCAGCAGCTTTAAAACCTTTGCCAAAAACCCTTGGTTTCTTCCAGCAGTTACAGGCAATGTGTTTTATAAAAACATGTGCACAATCTCAGCCGTACATCTTCTCAACAAGCAACGGTCAGATGCTAATCTTGAAATCTAACCGTTCAACCATTCAATCTCCCACCAAACCACGATCGATCTTTCAAATTCAAAATCAGCAAACACCATCCACGTGTACAGACAAAGCGCGTATCTCAAGGACCAATCATGCCCTAAACCTCGAAACTACAAGCAAGCAATCAAACCAGTACGCAATAGAATCTTTGCCTCTTGGTGTTCCATAAAGCATATCTTCACAGCCGACTTAATTTTCATTTACCCTAAAGGCAATAACCTGCCTTTATCCCAAATGAAAAGGGGCTATGTATATACCCACTACCGAGTTCTTCTACTCGGAGTGCCAAACACCGACTCCACACTCATTTCACCCGACTTCATATCTAAACCACACTTCACTCATCTTACTTAAATCCTAATCCCGCTAACTCGGTAAACAAAACACCGACTTAACGCTTATTTTATCCGACTTTGTATAAGACTACATTCCCTTCACTTCTGTTCAAATCACAACCTCATAAAACATCCGAGCACATCCGACTTGGGGCTAACCTGCTTTGAACACCGAGTGCAACATATTCAAACTCCAAATCATATGGCAGTTACGAATCTATCTCATTGAATCCCGAAATATCCGCACTATTAATGATTCGAACGTTGATCCACAACCTAAGCCACCTATAAAATGAACTACGTTTGGCTTGATTCTGGATCGCCCCTTCCAGATACGTAGGCAGCTATCAACGCTCAGATAGTTCAGCCACTTTCAATCACTCAAAACCTTCCTCTCTCCGATCATCTTCTCCAACTTTCCGGCATAAAATTTATACTACATTTACATATAACTTCATAGGGTTTTTAGAATTAGAAGAAATCAGGATTTAGAAGAAGAAGAAGAAAGATTTATGGTTTTAGAATTATTAGGTGAGTTTAGAATTCTTAAAGTGATTAAGGTTTTTCTAAATAATTGGGCTTTATAGTGGGCTTTATCTTGGGCTTCTTTTTATTCTCAAGTTATTGTAAACACGCCACGTGGCACTTGTTAGGCTCCATTATTATATAGTATATAGATTTACAGCTGGGGTTTTTTTTTTTTCTAATATCAGCCACCAAAACTTGAAATATAACCCAATTTTTCTCTAACCATCTGTGGACACCAAACATTTAGGAGAAACATTAATCACTATTTCCGGTTGAATCTTCATTGGGAAATCTCTACCATGGTGGTGAATCGTGCTTTTTAAATCGATGGATAGTGGTGTTGTAAGAGTCCGACTTTGTTCCACACAGCAAGATTCGTGTGGAACATAACCTCAAACCTCATTGGTCCAAATTTATATGATGACACGTCATTTTTAATTAAATAAAATAAAATCAAAATAATAGATATTTTACCAAAAATAAAATTTAGTAAAAGAAAAAGTTCCACTCCTTTTTTACGTTTTAAGTCTTTTCTTCCTTCGTCTCTTCTTCTTACTGTTCACTTTTCGTCTTCCTTGGTTTCTTCTTCTCATTGTTCACTTTAATCCGTACTATTTTTATTCGAAAAAGGTGAGTTTCTTTCTCTCATATATATATATATTCTTATAATTGTAGATGGATGACCAAGGCCTTGATTCCCAAAATCAATTTTCAATTGAAGATAATAATGGTTTGGAGGCTTCTCAAAATATGGATATGGATTGTGGTGATGATGTTTTATGTGAATTAGGGGAGAAAAACAATGATAGAGTTGGTGAAGGGGAAGAAATGGTAGACAACTTAGAGCCAAAAATTGGAATGGAATTTAACACTATTGAAGAGGCATATAATTATTATAACAATTATGCGAGAATGGTTGGATTCAGCGTCAGAAAGCAAAGAACGAATAGAAGTACAGTCGATCGAAGTAAGATATTGAGATACACATTATGTTGTTCATGTGAAGGTTCTTACACTAAGGTGCACACTCCTATTAAAAAAAAGGAAGAGAGGCGATTTGGGTGCAATGCTCAGTTTGATGTTAACCTTAATAAGAATGGGAACTATGAGGTGGTCAAGTTCATTGGGGATCATACTCACGAGCTTCTCCCACTTTCCAGTGCACATTTGTTAAGGTCACAAAGAAGTGTTAAACCATCACAAGCTGGAGTTGTCCAAAAAATTGACGGGAATACAACGATCAAAGATACACACATACTTTTGTGAAGAAGCTGGAAGCTGAACATGTTGGTTTTACAAAAAAAGATTGTAGCAACTTGATACAAAGAACACGCGTAGAAATTCTTAAAAAAGGTGATGCACGATGTCTACTTGAATATTTCGAAGGTAAGAAAAAAGAAAATAGACACTTTTTCTACTCTTTTCGAACTAATGATGAAGATGAAATAAGTGGGGTATTCTTTTGTGATGCAACATCAAGGCGTGATTACGGGTTGTTTGGTGATACAATGTGCTTTGATACAACATTCAAAACAAACAACTATAATATGTTTGGTGCACCATTTGTCGGAGTTAACAATCATGGGCAGACAACACTCTTTGGATGTGGTTTAGTTGAAAGAGAAAATACTGATGCATTTGTTTGGTTATTCACTACTTTCTTAGAAGCCATGGGAGGGAAGAAGCCAATAACAATTTTTAGTGATCAAACATTGGCGATTGCAAAGGCAATTAGTATTGTTTTTCCAGAATCTGATCATAGGTTATGTCTTTGGGACATTTATCAAAATGCGCTAAAGAACATAGGTACAGTGTTTTCTAAGTTCAAATCATTTTCGGCTAAGTTCAAGGATTGCATACATGAGGGGGAAACAATTGAAGAATTTGAGGAGACATGGCTTGTGTTACTCAAAGAATTCAAACTAGAGGATAAGTTGCGTGAACAGTGGGCTCAAGTTTATGCTCGCGCTCACTTTTGTGCCAGAATAACCACAACACAAAGGAGTGAAAGTATCAACAAATATTTAAAAATGTTTTTTAATAGCAACATTATCCTTCGAGAGTTTGCAAAGCTATATGATGGATGCTCGACGTGAGAAAGAAAGAGAAGAAGACAAGACAATAAGGACAACTGCACCTTCATTGTTGTCGGATTGGTTGGTTGAGCGCGAAGCATCAAAAGTATATACAAGAAAGCAATTTAACATTTTTCAAGATCAATACAAGAAAACTTTAGATCTTAGATTGCAGGTACTTAAAGTTGATGGAGATGTTAGTAGTTTTGTGGTTGAGAAATTGGGAAGTCGGCGGAGGGATCGTACACTTACTTATAATCAATCAAAGCAATCTGTGAAATGTACATGTCGGATGTTTGAGTTCCAAAGAATTTTGTGCTGTCATGCTTTAAAATTGTTTCGGGATATGAATTTCAACAGCTTGCCATCTTGTTATTATTTGAAAAGATGGACAAAGAATATTGTAGATGAAGTTGTTTTTGACTCTTATGGGGAAGCAATTCGCCGTGACATGGATCCATTCGCCACGACTCGTTACAGTGAGTTGTCATATGTTTCACAAAGACGAAGGAAGAAAAGACTTAAAACGTAAGAAGAGAGTGGAACTTTTTCTTTTACTAAATTTTATTTTTGGTAAGATATCTATTATTTTGATTTTGTTTTATTTAATTAAAAATGACGTGTCAATTTGGACCAATGAGGTTTGAGGTTATGTTCCACACGAATCTTGCTGTGTGGAACAAAGTCGGACTCGTGTTGTAATGGATGGAATTATTATAGATGGTGGGATTTTGAGGAACCACAAATGGTGAATTTATTGCAAAAAATTTCCGATTTCATGGTGATGGAACTAACAACTCTGCATAATCCAAAGCTTTTCTAGATGGTATCAACCTATGCAAGGAGCTGGGAATCACTCATATTTGGATACTGACAGTCTCACTTTTGGTATCCATGGTACACAAAAGAGTTAGCAGTGCCTTGAAGGGTTGGACATACAGATTTTTCATACCTACGGGGAAGGGAACCAAGTTGCTGACTACATATCTCAGTTACGTCTAAAATTCCAAGCTGATGGTGTAGCCAACATTCACACAGACATGGAACTATATCAAATACTGGCAGGTTAAATTTACCATATATACTTAAGGTTAAACAAGCATAGCTAACATCTGCATGTTCGAGTTTCCCATCCACACATAAGACATCGCATACACCTAATTGCAAAGTTTGGAACCTGGACTACCACACCTTGTTCCTCCAAGCATCATCATCACATCTGAATTCAGCAACATTGGGTCACTCTCTACGAACTTCTTGGATCCCAATCCAGAAACAGCACTCAACAACCTTCAAGCCAAACCCACAAAAAGGAAGTTAATCACATCCGAACACTTTAGCCTCTTGTAAATAAACCCTAGTGTGTTTCATTTTATTGTTATTTGTTTCAGGTTAATTTTGAAAGAACTTACCTCATCTGACATGTCTACTAAGTTAATTGATCCACCACTGCATTGGAGGGCCCACTTACTTCATTCACACTGTTTGGAAAGCTCGGTTACTCCATATCTTCCATAGGATGAGCAAAGGAACTAAAGTTGTACAAAACTATTCCATAGTGCCCAACCTTCCAATGTGTATGCCAAATTGAGGTCATAGTGCTGATATTGTAGAATCTAGACCAGATGATACCAAACAGGCCAGTAAAGTAGGACCAGATTGGCAGTACACAACTAAGGGAGGGGGAAGAATATGGTTTTGTGGGGATATGCCCAGTTCGCTAGCTACTGAGTCGAAAGTAAGCTAAGGCTGAATCTTATCCTAGGTTTGTAGATTCCACGTATTGAGTTTCAAAATAAAAGATCTTATTTTGAGGATGATGTGGATGTGTTGAATGGCACTAGGTTTGTAGTCTTCATCAAATCTCCTGGAACACCTTTCTTTCCATATCTCCCATAGGATGAGCAAAGGAACTAAAGTTGTACAAAACTATTCCATAGTGCCCAACCTTCCAATGCTATGCCAAATTGAGGTCATAGTGCTGATATTGTTGAATCTAGACCAGATGATACCAAGCAACCATTAAAGTAGGACCAGATAGGATTGGCCAGGTCACTATGGCAGAAAAGGTGTAAAATGGATTTCACTGCTGATGAGGAGCAACAACTGCATTGGGAAACAATAAGAGTGTGGCATTTTCTGATAGCTTCATCTGTAGGGATGGCACCATAAAGTAACTTCCATATAAACATAAAAACCTTAGTAGGGATAAAGTGCATCCATACCTTTCTATTAATAGAGACTGGGGTGCCTTGTTGCTGGTGGTGAGTGATGTATGATTTGATAGAAACCCTGAAGGAGTTAGAGGCCAAATCCTTCTGTCAGCAGATGATGTTAAATGAAGGAGGTTTTATTGCTCTTGCAGACTGCACTCTAATTTTGAAGGGATAAGGGGATGGTTGACTTAAAGAGCAGCAACTTCTTGCAAAGTGAGAAAGAGACACTCATTAGGGACATAATTAGGGGCTAGGAATCCCTTACTAGTCCAATTTTCATGAGAGAAACTGAGGTTTTCAGGCCCAAACTCCCATGTATACATTTCCACAATTTCTTCAATGCAATGTCAGGTGTCCCTCCATGATTTTGAGGTTGCAACCAATAGCTTAATGCTTTTAATAGTCTTATTCTAGATATATTTTGACCTCATGAAGCAAGCCCAAAGAGAGTTGGATGTAAGCAAATTCCAAGTGGATTTCATTCTGAAAGCCTTGAGGAATAAGTTGGAGAGGCCAGACACCAAACCCCCCTTTTCTAGTTTAGGCTTTGAAATGGTAGCCCAAGAGACCCAACTCCTCTTCTTTTTCCCATTGGACTGCCCCCATAGAAAAGTAACAAACTTGCTTTCCAGGTTCCTAACCATTCTTTTAGACACTAAATAATTAGAGAACAATATAGGAATACTATAAAGCATATGAGAGAGAAGAATGAACTTACTACCTTGAGATAAAAGCTTGTTTTTCCAACCATCAATCCTTCTTCTAACTTTGGTGACTAGGTTTTCAAAATAAGAGGCCTTGGTCCTGCAATAAAAAATAGGAACACCCAGATATTCCGTGGGAGCTAATTTGAAATTAAACCCAGTGGCATTGGAAATAACCTGCCTGCAATCTAAGGTGGCTTTAGGAGACAACAGGAAAGAACTCTTAGATGTATTCACTCTTTGCCAGCAATAAACCTCTAGGAACTTCATACACCCTTCTAATGAACTTTTCCTCCCATTAAGAAAGATAATAGTATCATATGTATAAAGAAGATGAGAAATTGGCTGGCAAAGTCTTGGTGTTGAGAAGTAGCAAATTTCTCCAATTTGAAAAGATCTAGTTAGACCCCTACTTAGCACCTCTGCAACAATGATAAAGATGAAGGGAGATAAGGGATCCCCTGCCTTAGCTAGCCCTCAGGTGGACATGAAGTTATACCTCTATATAGCATCCTTGGAACATGACTGAGAATTGACATGAGTTGACATAAGATAGCAGGAGAGAGATGAAGCTGTCAGAGGAGCCAAATCTGATGAGAACCTACTCTAGATAGGGCCATTCCACCCTATCAAAGCTTTTTCCATGTCTAGTTTGAGAGCCACATTACCCCCCCCCCCCATAATTTTGTGATCAATGTAATGCATCATCTCTTGATCTAGGCTGACATTTTCAGTGATAATCTGCCTTTTACAAAAACCCCTTGCTCCAAAGATATAATGCTAGGGAGAATATTTGCCAGGCTTCTAGCTAGTGACAGGCTTTGATAAGATCTTGTATGAGACATTACATAAAATGATAAGTTGTATTGCAATTTGCAATACTTGGTTGGTAACAAGGGCGAGGAACTTGTGGAGGAAGACTATAGAATGTAAGGTTGGGAATATATTTTACATGGTTGTGAATAGCGCTTTACAAAAAAAAATGATGGTCATGAACAACAAAGAGTCTGGCTATTAATAGCAACAGTCTGCTTGGTTGGTGAGTGTGAAAGTAACAGATAAGGTTGGAAATGGGTGAAAAGTTTACCCGAACTCTGAATCATCTGAAACCTCAATATGTGTTTTTGGGTATGAAAAGACATCCGGAGTGGGAAAATAACCAACATGTTCAAATTTATGCCAATAGACCCATTCAGGTTTGACTTTATATTAATAAAGAGATTTATGAACGTACCAACAGATTACACACCCCATCGTCCACCTCTATTATGAAATGGCCTTAACTAAGCCATCTATTATAAAACTATTTTATATCTATAAATCTTTTCGACTTCTCTCTCTTTTCGTACCGATGCTCGAGGATGATTATAGCATAACCTACTAGTCCCTCTAACTAACTCGAGTATCGTTAAATAGAGAATATGTCTAATTCTTTTTCAAATAGGGGAGGGGGCATCTTAACCAGTTCAAAGAGGGGTGAAAGTCTAAAAATCTCTTTTGTATATGATATCAAATTTCAAATTCCATAAAAGCTATGAGGATGCACATCTTATAAACACAACTGATTTAATTACAAAAACTAAAAACTAAAATAAAAAATAAGAAAAAGTTAGTTCTGTAGTTGGGACTTGGGATAATATATTTGAGAAATAAGTAAAAGAAAATTAAATAAATCTACGGGAAAATATGTTTTTCACAAGTTGTCGGTAAACAAGCACAACTATTATGTTGTGAAAACTTATGTAAATGCAAAAGTATACCATGAAAAAAAATACCAGCTGTCATAAATAAATAAAATAAAATAAAAATGTGTTATGTATTTGTTTTTGTTTTAAACTTGTAAAATCCATAACTTTTGGTTGGGAAGTCCAAATATAATTTATACGGCTAGAAGAATCACGATGATAAGATCCCAAATATCTACTAAATTCAAAGTTCATAATTTTAAAATGTCATAACTTTATACTGAGAAACTGGTTTTCAATAAAATATCATAAATTTTATATGACTGAAATCAATTTTAAATTTCATATGACTGAAATCGTTTTTTCAAGGTCTTTCTAATGAGATTACATTTATCACTAACTTAAAGAATAAAATAAAATAAAAAAGATGTGTCTTCCATATATGGTATATAATTTCCTTTAGAAGTACAACAATATCCTCTACATTACTTACTATTATCTCTATATTTAACTGTTAAAACTAAAATCTACAAAACCTGGCATAAATCATATTCAGATTCTTAGCAAGTAATAAATAACAAGCATTTATAAAAATATGTGTTTAGATCTTTGGGTTAAATTATCGAAATTGACAACAACATTTGAAACAAAAATTCAATCATGACAATTTATTTTAAATATGAAAATAACGTTTGTTATTGTATCAATTCGTGATAACCAAGTTTAACTCTAATGCCCGAGTCCAGTGACCCATATGATGTAGTAACAAATATGCTAATCTCGATTATTTTAATAAACAAAAAAGTTATAACATTAAAAATAAAAATCCTACAAACCTACAAACCATAGCTTTCTTCTTCCAACTCCAATTTCTTTGCAATATAAAAGTCACAAGTTTCTATCTTTTTGTACAATTTTTTTGTCAGGCTTATATTCTTCTTCTCCAAAGTTTCGTTCCTGCATTCCAAGTCTGTATTCCTGCTCTTTAGCATTATATTTTCTTCTCTAATGCCGAGGGTGTTATTGGTGGGTAAATTCAAGGAAAATAATTAGAATGGTTTGTTGGGAAATTAAAATGGTTAGGGATTTGAAAAACCTTTTGTCTTGGTTGAAATCCTTTAATTGTGATCGAGACCCATTCTCTCTCGTTAAGCATGCCCATTTATGGTTCAAACAACTAATGCCACGTGCTTGTTGTTTATTGTAGCAAAATATAACATTTTAATCTAGAGGATAACCTAATTATTTATGGACGATAACATCTATCTCACTAATATTAGCAGTAACAAGTCATCCTCATGATCCAAAAAAATGTGTTATGGTGGGTCACTCTTCTATGTGTCACATCAATTATAACTTGTGAAAAACAATGATAATAGATTAATATACAGATAAAAGCATAAAGTTAAGCATAAAGTTGGAATAATACCTTTAAAGCAATAGAGAAAACATACGGAGAAGGTAAAATAGAGATGAGTGGGATGTAGTCGTAGAATAATAGGGTTTTGAATGAGAAGAAAAGCTATTTTGGTTCTTGTTCGTGAATAAAAAATTGAAAAAGAAAAAAGATAAACCCTGTTTTAGATAGACTGAGCCATTATGTGTGTAAGTTTGTGAATCTGATAAATATTTTAGACTGTCGGATAAAAAGGATTTTGTGGCTATCAGGTTGTGTAGAGATTGAGTCAAAAATATTTAAATCCTCGAAACGCCTCTCTATACACAAAAGCGTAAAGTTGAAACACAAATAAGCTAAAAGACAAAAAAAAAAAAAAAAAAAAAAAAAAAATTGTGTGCCTGTTTGAGAAGATTTTCTTGAAGTTTGCTTATATGGGAAAAAAAACACCATAAATCTTTGTTTATTTGAGAAATTACACAAAAAATATTATCCTCCGCTATTCTAAAAGAAGTTGTTTTCATTAAACTAAATGAGATGAAATTTAGAAACATTAAAAAAATAGTGGATTTGGCCCAAAACTTATTGGTCCAACTTGACCGTTTTATAAACTCAACTATCTCTGTTTACCGTAATAAATTCTTTTCCTTTGAGAAAGAAGAGTAGCAGCTACCACCAACAAAGGTTTGTTAGAGCATCTCTAATGCACGGTCTAAATTTAGCATGCCACATAGGTGACACATGAGCATTTATAGCATATTCTAAAATTTTGCAACCTTCTAAATTTAGAACTTTTATTTTAAGACTAATGCACATAAATTTTGCAACCTTCTATTGATGTAAAAAGAATAAAACAAATGGGGAGGAAAAAGACTATTGATGTATTTTTCAAATTATATAATAAAGAAATCATTTATTAGAGATAGAAGGTTGCATATTTTGTTCCAAAATAAACCATGCTTATAGCAGATGCATTTATAGCATGACTTATAGCATGTGCATTAGGGACAAAATTATAGGAAAAGCTATTTTTAGACCGTGCATTAGAGATGCTCTTAGGTGCTCAAGAACAAAAATGAAAGAAACAAGTATTTTTCTTTTTATTACATTAAAAAAACACAGAAAACTAATTCATAGCTGCATCTAAAGTTATATAGGATCAGTGATTTACTAGATTATTTTATGGGTAAGTTCAATATAATTATTTTATTTAACTTGTTTCATTTTTACTATTACACATTACATTACATAATTTATTTTTCATTTGTATTTAATTAATAAAAGATGAAGATGGTATGTAAAAAAGATTTAACCAAATTTTTATGGTATTATAGTGTGTGCAGTCTTGTTCAGCTTCTACTTTGTTATCTGTTGCTCCGATTCTGCTTCTGAACAAACTCATAGCATGGAAAGACAAGACGAGCACCAAACAACAAACTCGCACCACCAAAAACTTCTCGAGTTGGAAGGCATGTTTTGAAAACATAATTATATTGATTAACAATTAGGCTTCCTAGTGTGTATTTCTCTTGTAAAAGTGTAAAAAGAATTATATTGATTAACAATTAGTGCTAAAGTCTGGTTTGATTAACCATATTATGATGATGTTTAGTTTCTCAATCTCTTAATTTCTTGAGTAGTGCGAGTTTTTTAAGCAGATCTTTAGTTACAATTTTCGATAAATTGATTAATCAGGTTAACTTTTAATTTTATTGATCATCAAAGAGAGTGGGGTGAGAGAAACTCTGCAAGTTGTATAATCAAAACAAATCTTTTGTAAAGATTATGACAAATGAAATCACAAAATTATTGTTCATCCCCTTTAATTTCAGAAATATCCCTTTTAATTTCAGAAAAATCTGATAAAATCGTGAAAATCCAGATGATTGGAGGAGGATAATTTTGTGAATATGAGCAACAGCCCACAGGCCATCTCAATGTACTCATGTAAGAAACACAACACTAGTTTTAAATTTAAGATAGAGCACTCCCTCATTTGTTTTAACCTTTACCTGATACAATATGAGGAACCCGTGTCACGAATTGGGGTATGAGAAAGAACTTTATTAAACAACCAAAATTACTTATGTTTGATTAATTTATGTTTTGATTATTTTTTGTGTTTTGATTTTAATTTGAGAGGTTTGTGCTTAGTAGGAGAGTGGATAAAAAGTGTAGAGATTTTTTGTTTAGTGGAAAATGGAGAAGAAATATAAAGAAAAACATAAAATTAGTTATAGAGCTATTAAAGTAACCAATAATATTTATATTTTTATATTAAAAAATAAAAAAATTTGTGAGAACTTAGAGATCATTTAGGATGCCATCTAAGAGAAAGAATGTGGGACCGCATGGATCTAGCTATTATATAGATTATCTGTTTTTAACCTACTAGTATTTTTTTTACTTTTTCTTTGAATATTTTAGAGGATATTTGTAAATCTTTTTTTAGAATATTATATATTTATTTTTTCTAATTCGGAAGAAATCTTTGTAAATCTTTTACCTGATATTTTGTAAATCTTTTAGTAATCATATTTATTTTCTTTACTAAATATGTTTTATAGCAGTTGCATTAACAAAGGCTTGTTAAGAGCTTAAGAACAAAATGGAAGAAACAAGTAGTGTTTTTTTTAAGCTGAACTCCACTCCATGAAAATATGATACACAAACGGGATCACTCACGATGGCATACAAATTACATTATCATTATGACATTATTACGGGACCACTCACGACGGCATAAGTATACCTACGCGTTTGTTAGGGGGCAATAAATACAGAGATTCCTATATATCCACTTAATTAACATATACACTGCATTTAGTATATTTTTTTTATCACTTTCCTGATATAAAGATAGGCGTTTAAAAATGTAATTCACATCAAAGTCAAGCATTTAAAAATGTAATGCCCATCAAGGTCAAGCATTTACAAATGTAATCCACATCGAGGGCACAAAATTACAACCAATTCAGCATAGTGAAGTCTGTCCATTCGGTAAATATTTTTTCATCTACTCTAGTTTCTTTCACAATTTGATTCTCTCCTCACCATTCTCATTTCAGGATCTCATTCATCGCTCTCTTCTCACTTCGGTTTACTAAATTTAACCAACAAATACATAGCATTTGTAGCTTTTCTTCTTTCCAGCCATCTGATGATATTACTATGGACACAATCTGATTTTAGCATCTGTATGTCCTTTATTGCTTGAAACTTCAACAAACGTATTCTGCTTAAACTTGAGCAAAAATATCGCAGCTAAGGCCTAATGATTCCTCAACAAACATACATATGTTAAGCATTTTTCCAATGATAATTTTTTTTCCGTTAATCGAAAAAAACAATATCTAGCCATATCCTCATTTTCGAATTCCTGCTTTGGATTTTTGCATGGTGGTGAACATATAATGGAGGTTTTATTTGCCAGACAGTTTTGTCCCTTCGTCTTCAAGTTCCATCACCTTCTTATATATCATGGCTGACGATCTCCTTCTACATAGATATGTAAGAGGCTAAGAGTGAAATAAATTAAAATCCTATCGATCAATTTCAAAACAGAATTCAGTACACACACACTGACACACATAAAGCACGCTTCACTTTAAGTGGGTAATAAAGTGACACTTCAAGGCCCGCATCAATTAAGTGGCACTTGTGCCCACCTCAACTAACTGTTGGGTTAAGTGGCACTACATTGCCCGTTTCAACTCAACCTTTGGTTTAAGTGGCTCTTTAAGGCACGACCAACTTAAGCGTTTGTCTAATACTCGCCTCAAAATGGTGAACCATTAGAAACTGGAGTTTTTTTCATCAAATGGTTCGTCAACTTGGGTAGCAAATTTGTTGATGTGGCCCATCAAATTTGGTGAACCACTAGAGATGCCCTTAACCTAAATATTTTATTTTAACGAAGGTATTTATCTCCTTTGGTGGCGTTTAGACTGCTCGCCTTACTAAAGACACCCTTTTGGGGGTGTCACCGAGGTGCAATGGTTGTTCTTCACATCGTTTTCCCTCTAGCCTCACATGGTCGCTTTAGTTCATTTGGTTTGTTTTTTGGAAAAAATGAATTATACAGTGTCTTTTGGGAATAAAATGATTTATTGATTATACGGGTGCATCCTTTTAGGAGCCCAGTAATCCTGGGTGGTCTTTAGGATACACGTGACATGGCCTACGATCTACGTCACGTTATAGCAGGTTCGGGGCGCAGTGCCCATTTTAGACTGAGCTATATCAACGCATTTTATTATTGTCTACGATATTCTGGAAGTTTTGTGGTCGATTTTCGTCGTATTATAAGGCAATACAATTCAGTTTCCTCGACCAACTATAAGTTGTCTAATCATATAAAAGATACATTTGGGCTAATAAAAAACATAGACTCTCTAGGGTTTAAAGTATTTTGGGAAACGATTTTTATGATCTTCATAATACTTACAACAAAGATATATCTTTTGAATCTTATCTCTTTTTTCATCTTTATTTTTGTTATGATTGATTAATTCTGCATTCAATAATACTTGAATTGTATGGTAATATATATCCATTGATACATAGTAAGTAGCAGTCGAATAATTCAATACAATTAGCAATTAAAGACATGGTTCAAAATTTTGTTGATATCTGTAGATATCCCATGAATTTTGTCTAATTTTTGAAAATCCGATCGAAAATATAGCGTGGATCTTGCCCCAAACGTATAATACCCCACTTCGACCCGGGTTTCGGATATTTCGAGGATATCCGATATAAACAATGGATTTTGCAGATCTTGAGTGCAAAATCACATCAAATATTTTTTCCTTTTAAATCAGATTTTTTTTTCCATTCTTTACGATCATCTTTTTATTCTTTTAGATCAGATTTTCTATCCATTGTTGTATATTTTCTTCTATTCCTTTATATATACAAACTTATCATCTTTTTTTTTGGAGGATTATGATTTCGTTTAATTGAAACGAGAATATGATTTATGTGAATGTAACGAAACACAAGGAAGACCCCGTATCAATTAGAGATGAAATTGAAACCAAAGAACTTTTCTTTTTGAATAATGGAAGAGTTAATGGATGATTAGTTTTGGGTTTTTTATAGATAACTTTTAAAGAAGCCGAGTTTCTTTGATATTGATGAAGGTGTTCTGAAGATGATGATGAAGAAAAGAGTTTTGTTGTGATTACGAGAGAAGATGTTTTTCCCCACTTTCACCTCTTCGTTTTATCAGAATATTCGAATATTCATGAAATTTTATAATTTTTCACGGATTTAAGATTAGTCAAACCATCTCAATCCGACAAATTGGGTCGATATTTCGTGACATTATTTGATTTTTATTAAGTTGAATATTCCCTCTTATTCGGGGATTTTGAAATGTGGTTAAGGATACATTAACATACTTAAAACACAGTGAAACAAAGAATTAGTGGATATCCTTTATATATAAATAATTAATTAATTATTGAATATGTGTAATTCCTCGATGGTTTTGTTAATAATCAAATCGGGGTGTATTTCATTTATAAAAGTTCTGATTTTTGTGGATATCGTTCTAGTGTATGTATAAGCCAAATAAGAACTAAACAAAAACAATCTATGGGTTTGATTAAATACTTTTAACCTATATCAGACTGATAGGAAGTAAGAAAATATAGCGATTCAACCTATATACACCACCAATACTATCTCCACTTACCACCTGCGGTTGTCTGACAGTGTAAGGTTCTAACTGGCAGCAACCTGCTATAAATGTTATGTTTTTTAGGGATAAATTTAGTAAATAGTTTTGAGAACAGAGCAATGAAAGAAATCCTGAAATGAGAGTGGTGAAGAGTGTATCAGATTGCAAAAAAAACTAAAGAAGGTGAAAAAAATGCTTAACTTAATGGGCGAACAACACTAAGATAAATTGGTTGCAATCGTGCATCCTTGATGTGGCATTACATTTGTAAATAGTTGTCCTTGATGGGCATTACGTTTGTAAATACTTATTTTCATATTAGGAAAGTGATAAAGGATATACTAAAAGCATTGTATATTTTTAATGGATAGATAGGCATCTCTTTGATAATTATCCCGTTAAAAACGCATTTTGAAAACTTCAAGGAAAAAAAATCTTTCAATTTTTAAGCTGAACTCCACTCCATGAAAATAAAATACACAAACGGGATCACTCGTGATGGCATACAAACTACATTATCATTATGACATTATTACGGGACCACTCGCGACGTCATAAGTATATACCTATGCATTTTTAACGGAACAATAAATACAAAGATTCTTATGTATCCACTTAATTAACAGATACACTGCATTTACTTTATTTTTTTATCACTTTCCTGATATAAAAATAGGAATTTAAAAATGTAATTCACATCAAAGCCGATCATTTAAAAATGTAATGCCCATCAAGGCCAAGCATTTACAAATGTAATCCACATCGAGGCCACAGAATTACAACTAATTCAGCATAGTGATGTTCGTCCATTCGCTAAATATTTTTTCACCTACTCTAGTTTTTTTCACAATTTGATTCTCTCCTCACCATTCTCTCATTTCAAGATCTCATTCATCGCTCTCTTCTCACTTCTGTTTATTAAATTTAACCAACAAATACATAGCAATGGTAGCTGTTCTTCTTTCCAGCCATCTGATGTAGTTAAAAGGTATTTAATCAAACCCCTAAATTGTTTGTTTAGTTCTTCTTTTTGGCTGATACATATACTAAAACAAAAAAATATCCACAAAAATCAAAACTTTTATATATGAAGCAAACCCCAATTTAATTTGATTGTTAACAAACCCATCAAGACGATAAGCATATCTAATATTCTCCCCTTTTCTGTAATCTATGGCTTGCATCGAATCAATTCTTGGCTTAATTGTGTTTTATGTATATAGATGTATCTTTAACTACTAATCACAGTGGATTATTCGACTACTACTTTGTCATGTAATCAATGGATACAAATTACCAAACAAGTATTGTTGAATACAGAATCAAATAATCATAACAAAAATAAAGATGAAAAGAAAAAAAAACAAGATTTAAAAAATATTTCTCCGCTATTAAGTATTATGAAGATTACAAGAATCTTTAATTTCCCTCGCAATACTCTCCAAACACTTGAAAGTCTCTAAACAAATTATGTTTTGGATTAGCTCAAAATATATCTTTTATAGGTTCAGACACCAAATATATAGGTCATAGGCTATGTTACGTCTATACTCAAAACAACTCGAGAATTGCTAGGCTCCTAAAAGTGATACACCCGTATCACCAATGGATTATTTTCCTTCCAAAAGACACTAAATATTCTAACTAAAATCGAATCATATCATCATGTTTTGATTTATTCCAGGTTTTCAAAAAACAAACCAGATAGGCTAAAGCGACTGTGTGATGCTAGGAGAGAAAGCAAGGTGAATAACAACCGTTGCACCTTGGTGACCACCCTAAAAGGGTGCCTTTAGTAGGGTGAGCAGTCAAAACTACCTTCGCTAAAATAATATATTTAGCTTACGAGAATGTCATGATATGACCCCTGTATTTGAACCAAGAGTTCACCGATCCCATTCCTCACCACACCTACCCTAAAACATATAGTTCAGGACCTCTTTGTTTCCAGTTTCAAGTTTTTATTTTTTAAACACATTTTGGGTTAACCAGTGTCAGATTTTACAATCCTGGTTCAAGTTATAATCAATTAGCTAGTCAGGGATTTTTTTTTCTCATTTACCATTCTTATTTTTATTTGAGCAGCTGGATACTATGGGGAACAGTCGAAATAGACCTAACCTCATCGGTGAGACTGGATTAAGCAACAGTAGCAATAGAAGATCGAGATTTTCTTTTGAACACTATGATTTTCTAAGCCAGTTACCACATTCTGTTGTTTTACACATTCTCTCTTTGCTGCCACTAAGAGATTGTGTTGTAACAAGTGGTCTTTCTACGAGATGGAGATATGTTTGGACCCATACGTCCAAGCTGAATATTGATGAGAATGTTTTCTACACAAAAATGGATAGAAACAGTCCTTGTTCTATTTGTGACGAGCTACCACCTCGCAGTGAATTTCGTCACTGTACAAGACACTACCTTGAGGGAATAAGACAGCAGTTCGTACAGTTTGTGGATCGAACACTCCAGCTTCGTTCTGGCGATACGATAGACTATTTTCGGCTGTCTTTCAACCATAACAGTTATTATGGATACACTTCAAGAATTGACCTTTCGATTAGAAGGATACTGATGAGTAATGTCAGAGTGCTTGAGCTTAGTTTTTCCCAGCAATTAAAATTTCCACTCAATGACCTCAGATCAAATGAGTCAGGACCTTTTGAGCTGCCTAATGGACCCTATGAATCCAAATCATTAAAGATCCTGACATTGAACTTCTGCAACTTTAAATTAGCCAATTTTAAAGTGTTTCACTCACTTCGAAGAATACATTTAAAGCAAGTTTTGTTGCTAGAAGGCTCCATTGGAGATCTAGTCTCAAAATGTCCACTTTTGGAAGACTTTCACCTTTACTTGTGTAACATTCACAGGAGATATTTTCAATATGAAGGAGATTTACAGCTGAAGAATTTGATCATAAGAAGATGCACAATGAACACACAGTTTGATATCATTGGCAAATTTTCTGCACCAAGATTACTTTCTCTAGTTATAGATGAAGACAAGTTTAGGTGTTTCACTGTTAAAAAGGTTTCACTCATAAACTATGTTGGTCTCTTTATTGAGCCAGAATTTATACTAGATCGAGGTGATCATCTCCGTGCCTTTTTACATGACGTAAAGCATGTCAAAAGCCTAGCATTGTCTAGCTGGTGTGTTCAGGTATGTTCTGATTTACATATTTGTACCTATATCAAAAATGATGTTTCTCAGGTATTTGTCTCACAGCTTTTTTCTTACTGACATGTCTGAAGATTCTGCCAAGGCAAACAGATAATATTGTCGGGAACTTGCAGATTATAAAGAGTTTGTGTATTTCATTTTTCAATCTTAAACATTTAAGATTGTACTTGGTGTTGACAAAGCAAGAATTACCAGGAATATCCTGCTTGTTAAGCAGTTGTCCTTACTTGGAGACACTATCTTTAGAAGTCGACTTGATCAATCAACAAAATTGGGTATGTATCATCATCCCATCGATTCTAACTTTAATCTTTCATAATTCTTAGATGCATTGTTACTTATCCAGGTTTTCGAGAGTCCACTCAGCCTGAGCTTTGATGAAGAACAGTTTTGGAAATCTCAATCACTTCATTTTTATTGTCTGGAGACAGTATACATAGATGGGTTTGTTGGAGAAACATTCGACATTCCGTTAGTGGAGTTTTTACTTGAAAACTCAAGGGTCCTAGAATGTATGACTATCAATTGGAACAGTAACAAGAGAAGAATGAGCAGCGAGGAATACTCTCATTTCATAGAAACAACTACCAATAAAGTGCTACACATGCGAAGGGCCTCTTCACAAGCTCGAGTAGAATTTATCTGAATCCTGGGTGTGTTTTCAAATTCCATAATATTTACATCTGTTTAGATTGTGTGCCTATGACAGTAACATACTGCATATCACTGTCATATCCTAAAATGATCTGTTTACAACATTAGTGATGTTTTGTTCTTGATTCTGAACAACCATTATAATTTTATGAGGCCATAAATCTTCATGATATTTATCAAAACCTAGTTTTGTTTTGAGGTTCCCTTACATGCAGTGAAAGATCAAAAGAACCTAGATAAATCAAATTATTATGATTTACATTTCCTATTGGATTAGACATTCAAAAAAAAAAAAAAAAAAAAAATGATAATCTTAATTAATTGCAAAAGCATAAACCCTAAATCTCAACAAAAAACCAAATTCCTTGTATTTAAATCAAACAAAACATGAAATATTACGAAAAAGAGCTCACTTACCAGTGATTCTTGAATTCTGCAAAACGATTTGGGAGTTCCATGATTTTTATTTTTATTTTTTTTTCTCGAATATAGGGAGTTCCAGAATTTGGGAATTATTTACCTATCTTAAAATTTTGGAACTGGGCCTGGGCTCAATTCTCTTAAACATAATATGGGTAATATTTACAATTTTACATATCTTTCCTGTCTTTTTTTTTTCCTGGCTGTTTACCAACTAGTTCTGTTTCACAACTATTGTCCAAGATTTGATAAAATGAGATTTATAGGATGTACAAAACAATAAAATTGGCAAAAAATGAGTTAAAAATAGCTTTTAGAGATAGATTTACGTTAATCACTGTATCGTCTGGTACGCGATATGATACACAGTACGTCAGATACATGTACTTTTAATACTCATAGTGTATCGTCCGATATATGTACTTTTGATATAACTAAGCGATACGTATCTTAAAAATACTTTTTTCCACCTCTTGTTGGAATTGATTTAAATCACATAAATCAGTATGTATTAAACCTAATGGCTCAGTACTTCTCTCAACCGAATGAAAAGGTTGTTTTGCAAACTTTACTTCCACACAAGTCTCACGTTTATGTATGTTTATCTATGTCAAATTTAAGAATTAATCCTAAATTTGCTAGTTTTTTTATTTTTCTGCAATTAACATGACCTAATCTATGATGCCATGCATAAATGTGGTGACTCAAGAAAGTAAGAAGAATTAATCTTATTAATAGAATCAGAGTACATAATTGTCTTGTTGGTATCAACAACAGTTACATTTGCCTTAAAGATGCCATCAACTAGATACCCCTTGCCTACATACACCCCCCACCAAAGTCAGCACAAACTTATCTGACTCAAAGACCATTTTGAACCCTTTCTTGCTAGGGACAGAACAAGAGATTAACTTCTTCCTGATGTCAGGTACATGGAGAACTTCATTGAGAGTCACTTTGTTTCTTGAAGTGAATTTCAGAAACACTTTTCCATAGCCTTCGACCATTGAAACTGCAGAATTGCCCATAAAAAGCTTTTTTTCATGCTCCAACTTCTGATAGGTAGAGAAGAGGCTCTTGTCAGTACAGATATGTCGGGTAGCCCCAGTGTCTATCCACCATTCCTTGGTATTAGATACCAAGTTCACTTCATAAACCACCGTAGAGAGGTGCACAGGTTGTCAATCTCCCTGGATATGTTACCCATGTTCACCTCAGGACCTTTGTCATCTTTACGGTGCCTGCAATATTTGGCCAAATGACCTTTCTTACAGCAAACGAAATAGCTTCCCTTGAACTTTTTTTGACCTTTTTCCTTTGGTGCATTGTTGGATTGATTCTCCTTCCTCTTCTTAGAAGTCTTAGTTTGCTCTGAGATCTCCACCACATATATCTTAGCCTCAAAAGTACTTCGGGTTTCAGTACTCTGTTGTCCTCTTCAATCTTCAGTCACGCTATCAGATCATCCAGACTCATTTTCTTGTGCATATGTTTCAAATAATGCTTGCAAATCTTTCCAAGAAGGATGTAGCTTTCCTATGATTGCTGCCACTTGGAAAGTCTCACCAATTAGATGGCCCTCAACGTGGACTTTATGTAATATGATCTGGAGTTCTTGGATTTGATCAGAAATAGACTTGGAAAAATCATTTTGTAGTCCATAAGTTTATCGACCACAAATTTCTTGAGACCAGAACCCCCAGTCTTATATTTCTTTTCTAGAGCCTCCCACAGTAAGTTGCAGTAACAATAGGTTTATAAACCTTGTACAGCACTTCGTCAAGCAAATTCAGAACATAATTGCGACAAAAAAAATCAGAATGCTTCCAAGCGTCAATAGCCTGGAAAGCTTCCTTATCTTTTTCAGGAGTCTGGCCAAGTTTGGGCTTAAGAGTATCTTTAGATAAAAATCTTGCCAATCCGAGGGTGTTCAGATAAAACAACATCTTGCTTTGCCGTGTTTTGAAATCCACACCCTTGAATTTCTCTGGCTTATCTTGAGGAATGATAATCTTAGTCAGATCAGGCACTTCAGTAGTCTTCACATATGAAGAACCGTTCGTCATTCTTATTTATTTCACACAAAACCAACTTTAATATTGTCTTAAGTCTGCTGGGATTATATTGTATAAACTCAGGAATATAACACAAAGAATTACAGAAGTATAGATTATAATAACACGGGTAGAATACAAATAATTTATTATTAAAGGAATTCACAAAATAGTAACACTTACTACACAAATTGATGATTAAGGATTTGAATAGAGGCTTGCCGAGGCAATATCCTTAAGACAATATTACGTTCCTGGTATGGTGCAAACAGATACTGGACGAATAGTCTTCCAAGATACAACTGATGTACACTCTGCTAAACTGCACTGTAATAGCAAAGTACTGGCGAACAAACAAGCTAGAAGAACACTTCGAATTTATATGGAGAGAGAGAACCAGACTTAGTCTGAATGAATTGTGTACTTATACTGGCCAAAATAACACTCAATTTATAGGTTACGTCGTGCCTGTTCATAACAGACACACACCTATTGAAAAACGTCTTTTCTAAATAGACACATCTTTTGCAGACTTAATGAAACGGGTCAGACCCATTGGACGAACTGTTTTAAAATGAACAGACACATTTGTTAGTGTAAAGGTTTTAATATGATCCAGTGAACTCATTCACAGTTTAGTTAAATAAAAGATAGGCGAAAAAGATAAGTTATCTTATCAACCACCACATAGCCCAAGCCCGACCAGAGCCTGCTGGTCGGACGGCGGCGGCACGCACACGTATGTGTGGTGGACAATTTTAAAATACATTCAAAGCAATAGAGAAACACATAAAGAGAAGGGAAGATAGAGAAGAGCGAGATGTAGTCATAATAAAAGGATTTTGAATGAGAAAAAAAAAACTATTTTAGTTTTTGTTCGTGAATAAAAAAATTTAAAAGAAAAATAAACTCAGTTTTGGATAGACTGAACCGTTACATGTGTAATTTTGTGAATCTGATAGATTATTTTTTATCGTTAAAAAAAAAGATGTTGTGGTTATCGGATTGTGTAGAGATTGAGTAAAAATTACTTCAGTCCCCGAATTTTCTCCTTATAAACAAAAGCACAAAAACGTAAAGTTGGGGGAAAAAAAAACCCAGCTAAAAGACATACAAAAATGTAAAACAAAACTTTTTGCCTGCCTGAGAAGATTTCCCTTAAGTTTGCTTATATGAAAAGAAACGAGTAATTCTATGGGGACAACCCAATGAGACAGACTAAGAAACCAGCCTGATATGGATGTTGATGTGGCTAGTCCACATCAACAAAAAAATTTGCCTTCTTCGTCTCTATGTTCGGCCCTCTTTCATTTATTTTTCTTCTCTGTGTAAGTAAATGAAAAATTGAAAAAAAAAACTCTCTCAAAAATCTCAACTTTGTATTCCTCTTGCTCATCAAATTCTTTCTTCCCCAAAATTTCTAAGGTTCTTCTTTCTCTCGATTAGGTATGGGCGTATGTGTTTTTTTTAGTTCTTTGTTTCTCTCTTCGTAATTAAATTTTGGTTCTTTCCTTCTTTTCATTCATTTTATCTCAAATTATAATTAGATTTTATTGTTGTTATTGAGAATTTGGAAAATTCAAAAAAGATTTTAACTTTGAATATAAGCTGGTGTTTTTTTTCTTCTTCAGAAGTGATTTGGGCATGGCTAGCTATGAAGCCAAAGACCCTTAAGGAAAGGAGCGCGAAACTGGGGCTGGAAGACGGGCAGTAGCAGGAGTGCCTAAAGCTTGAATGTTAAGATTTTTGTTTCTGTATGGCTAGTTGGAATTTCTGCAATATAGACAAAAGTATGCTTATATGTAAAAGGGGGATGGGACTTTACATAAAACTGTAACATAGAGGGTATGTCCTCTAGGGTTTCAATTTGATGATGCAGTTTCTAACTTTCTTTACTGCAGGCTGATTAGACTTTTGTAAACTGTTTGTGTTTTAATATAATTCTACCCTTTATCAAAATAAATAAATAAGAGAGCGCGGACAAGTGTTATGTTGGACAAAGCAAAGAAGAGAACCCCTTCAAGTGATAGGAGAGAGAAGAGAGCGAGATTGAGATTCCAAAGAGAAGATAATAGAGAGTAGACGAGCAACTGGGGTTTAGCCGTTTAGGGAGAGAAGTGTTCGTGAATTTTTTTTTTTTTTTTTATTTTTTTTTTTTACTTTTTTCATACCTAGAATATTAGAAAAAGAAGTGTGGGACGAGAAGACAAAGTAGACAAATTTTTTTGCTGACGTGGACTAGCCATGTCAACATCCACATCAGGCTGGTTTCTTAGTCTGTCTCACCATAAAGGCATAAATAAACCTTTGCTTATTAGAGAAATTACAAAAAAAAATTATCCTCCACTTTTCTACAAGTTGTTTTCACTTTAGAAACTTAGAAACTATTGCCTGTTGCACTATTGAATAGTGGATCTGGGCCAAAAGTCCAAAACTTATTGGTTTTGGGTCCAACTTGGTCGTTTATAAACTCAACTATCTCTGTTTACCTTAATAAATCTTGAGAAAGAAGAGTAGCAACTAGGGGTGGCAATCGGGTCGGGTCGTGTCAGGTTCGTGTCGGGTTTTAACGGGTTGATGTGTTTTTTTTCTAAACCCGAATCCGACTTGTTAACCTGTTTAGTCTTTTTTTCCTAAACCCGAACCTGACCCGCTAATTAAATAGGTCGGGTTCGGGTTAACCTATTTAAACCCGTTTCAGATTTATTAACTATTTCTTTATATCGCCACTACTGTTATTTATAATTGATATTCATGATAATCGATATTTAATATAAATTAATCAACTTAATTTCATCAAAAATTAAAACTATTAGTAAAATACAAAATTCAAAAAAAAAATCTTGAAAAACAAGGGCACAGTAAAACAAACAATTACCATAAAGAGCATAAAGATGAAAAACGTTAACATTAAAACCAATTATAAACATGATCAAAACATCGACCTGAGTTCTAAAAATAAAAAAACACTAATCTGGTTTCAATTGATTAATTAAAACATCATATTCCTTAAACCCCAAATAAATCAATTGAAAAACAAGAAAAATATTTACACAATCTCTAACTTCGATATAGAAAAATAAGAACCACCAGCAAACAAGTTTTTATTAATCAATTCATTACTACTATATATTTCTCCATAGTTAAAGAAGAAGAAAGAAAATGATTGTTGAGAAGAGATGAAAAAGAGAGGTGTTTTCAAAAACTGGAAATAAAAAATATTAATTTTAAACGGGTTTCGGGTTGACCCGACCTGTTAGTGGTCAAACCCGAACCTGACCTGTTTATAAACGGGTCTAACAGGTTCGGGTCAAATTGACCCGAAAACCCGATAAGACTAAACCCAAACCTGTTTATCTCGGGTCGGGTTTGTGTTGGGTTAACGGGTTGCGGGTCATTTTGCCACCCCTAGTAGCAGCTGCCACCAACAAAGGCTAGTTTAGGAGCTCAAAAACAAAGATGGAAAAAACAAGTGTTTTTCTTTTTATTCCATTAAATAAACACAGAAAACTAATTCATAAATGGATGTAAAGTTATATAGAATCAGTGATTTACCAGATTATTATATGGGTAAGTTCAATTGAACTTTGTTTTTTTTATTTTTATTATTACATTTTACAGAATCTTTTTCATTTGTGTTTTGTTAATAAATGATGGTGATTGTATGTATAGAGATTTAACCAAATTTATATTGTATTACAGTGTGGTTAGTGGTGTTTCTCATCTCCTACTTTGTTTTATGTTGCTACAAATTGGCTCATGAACAACATACTCGAAGCATGGAAAAACATGACAGAACACCAAACAACACACTCATACCATACAAGCATTGAAATACCAAAACATTCTCGAGATAGAAGACCCGTTTTGAAAACAGAATTGCCTAGATCTCAAACTTTCTCTGATGTAAAAATATTTAACCAAATTTATATGTTCATTTTTGTTTAGATTGTGCACAAATTCTAATTGGTACAACGTTAGGAGTGAAATATAATATTGCATATAATTGTTGCTGAAATTCTTATGTTTCGAGGCTTCTTAGTGTGTATTTCTCTTGTAAAAGTGTAAAACAATTATATGATTTATATAAGTTTTTGAATCTAGCTTTCTACATTTGTATCGAATCACCAGTTTCATCTTATCAACAAAAATATTGATCTTTGATTGTTTAACAATGTGTTCAAGTCTGGTTTGATTGACCATGGTATGATGATGTTTAGTTTCTCAAGCTCTTAATTTTGTGAGTAGTGGGAGTTTTTTTTTATGCAGGTTTATGATAAATTGATTAATCAGGTTGATTTTATTTTATTTATCAGGGAAGAGAGTGGGGTGAGAGAAACTCTGCAAGTTGTATAATCAGCCACACTGTTTTAGGATGCAGTTGTGAAAGACCTCGACGGGAACTATTATTCATAGACACTACCTAGTAATTCAATATCTGTTTCTTCCTAGTCTTGCAATTTGGCTTGAAGATACATCCTCATTTCTTTGATGATGTATTCTGTCAGCTACCACCTGCCATGACTATTGCAGTATGGAATAGTGGGACTCGGCCTAATTATCTGAAACATATTGGACCAAATACTGTCACTCCAATTTCTTGGTTTTGGGTCCAACTTGTCCCCTTATAAACTCAACCCACCCTGCTGCTTGCCCAAAGTAGAGCAGCTGCAGCTGCGCCAAGGTTTGTTTAGAGCTCAAGAACAAGATGGAAGAAACATGTATTTTTCTTTTCATTCCGTTACATAAACATAGAAAAATAATTCATGGATGTATCCAAAATGATATAGGATCAACGATTTACCAGATTATTATATGGGTAAGTTCAATCTCATTATCTAACCTTGTTTTCATTTTATTTAATGTATTACATATTTTTCTTTTTTTCATTTGTGTTTTGTTAATAGATGATGATGATAGTATGGAAGAAGATTTAATCAAATTTATATTGTATTACAGGGAATTGGTTCACTTGTAGGCTCAACGGCAAACAAGAACTAAAACAAATAGATAAACTATTTCTAGCGCAATTGAAGAGAGACCAATGGTAATGCTTCAGGTCATGAGCTGGGAGCCCATGGTCATACTTCAGGAATCAAGAGTTCCCATTACAAAGAAGTTTCTATGGAGGGATCTCTTATTTTTTTGTAATCTTTTGCAAAAGATGCCTCTGGCACCATGTATTCTAGAATGTAAGTTCATTTCATTAATATAAACTGGTAGGGGTCTGCCTCAACCCCAGCTTAGCTTGCTCTTTTGCAAAAAAAAAAAAAAAAAAAAAAAAAGCTTTTCAGGTTTTGTTTTTATTTTTATTTTTTCCTTGAAAGATTAAAATTTTCTTCTTTTCAACTTTGGTTGCCCCAACCCCTTGAAGACATGGTACAAGACTACAAGTTTTCCCTTGTTTTGTAGAAGTTGGCATATTTTTTAATTAAGTTGGTATCTTCTGATGGCTTCTTTGGTCCGATTTGGATTGTTAGATGACACAAGTGCATGGAATACAAACCATCCTTCCTTTTAGTTTACATTTCAACAAGTAGACAAGTAGTTGATGTAAAGTTGTCTAGAAGCAACAATCAAACACAACTTTGAAATAGTTAATATGACATATGGTTTAATGGTTAATAATTTACATTTCCATAAGTAGTTGATATAAACTTGTCTAGAAGCAACAACTAAACACGTATGGTTTATTGGTTTATGAGTGCACCTACTGCCCTAAAACCAACTGAATATACCACTAGAGATATTGACTAGCTAGCTATATGTTAAAGAAATTTAATGACCTGCATATGCATGTTCTTGTGATGGAACCATGACTTTTCAAAACCAACATCATGTGGGATAATGCATGCCATGTCCCAACTCACAAAAGGTTCTTATATAAAGGGTACACATAACTCTATGGATGCACAAATATTTCATACAGAGCTATATAATATAGGAGCCTCTTTAGCTTGCTATATTGTTCTTAGTATGATGATGATGCAGATAACCTTCTTCCCTCTAGTTTCCACATTTCTCATATTCTTGTTCATGGTAGTGAAAGTCTGTCGTAGATCGAAAACCTCTAAGTTGCCTCCAGGGCCATGGAAGCTACCAATCATAGGTCACTTGCACCATTTTGTAGGGCTACCACATCAGTCACTTAGGAATCTAGCACTAAAATATGGTCCTCTTATGTACTTACAACTTGGTGAAGTTCCCATGATTATTGTTTCTTCACCAAGTATGGCGAAAGAGGTAATGAAGACACATGACACTGTTTTTGCAGATAGACCTAAACTTGTTGCTGCAAAGATCGGGTCGTATAACTATACCGATATTGTGTTTGCTCCCTTTGGTAAGTATTGGAGAGAACTGAGAAAGATATGCTTCCAGGAACTTTTTAGTCCAAAGAAGGTGCAAGCTATGTGGTCAATAAGGAATGAGGAGGTTTCAAATCTCATTGAAAAAATATCTTCGATGGCTGGTTCCACTGTCAATATTACAGAGATGATTAACTTATTAACAAATGACATAACTTCCAGGGCAGCCTTCGGTAAGAAATGCAAAGACAAGGAAGTGTTCTTATCATTGATGGAGGAATCAATGAGATTGGCAGGAGGTTTCGACTTTGCTGATTTGTATCCCTCACTTAAATTTCTTCATGGGATTAGTAATACCCAGTCACAGTTGGAGAAAGTTCATCATAAGCTCGATATGATTCTTGAAGACATCATCAATGAACATAGACAGAATAGGCTGAAAAGCGAGACTGAAAAGGCCTTGGAACATGAAGAGGATGTAGTTGATGTATTCCTACGGCTTCAAGAAGAAAACAATCTTGCATTACCAATGGAAAACGACAACATTAAAGCCGTAATTCAAGTAAGCCTTTTTTTACATATAATAAAATTTAGTTTCTAATATATTGAAGTATAGAACAATAGTTTAAACTTTTAACTTTTTTCTTGTGAAGGATATTTTTGTTGCGGGAAGTGACACTTCATCTGCAACGGTTGTATGGGCATTGTCCGAACTGATGAAACAACCGAAGATGATGGAGAAGGCACAAACTGAGGTTCGATCTGTCTTTAATGGAAAAGATAATGTTAGCCAGTCAGATATCAATGATCTGAAATACTTGAGGTTAGTTATCAAAGAAACCCTAAGGCTACATCCAGCTACTGGATTAGTACCACCAAGAGTAAGTAGAGAAGACTGCGAGATTGATGGATATGCAATACCCAAGGGAACCAAAGTCATTGTAAATGCTTGGGCAATAGGAAGAGATCCAGAATCTTGGATTAATGCCGAGACATTTGAACCAGAAAGATTTGAAGATGTTTGTATTGATTACAAGGGATTTCACTTTGAATACATTCCATTTGGTGCCGGTAGGAGGATCTGTCCCGGCATGACGTTTGGTGTAGCTAATATTGAGCTTCCACTAGCTAAATTGCTATACCACTTTGATTGGAACCTTCCTAATGGAGAGGAACTTGACATGACTGAAAGCTTTGGTGGAGTTGTTGGTCGAAAAGTGAACTTGAAATTGGTTCCTACTATTTACAGTCCTTGAGCAGTTGAAATTTGAGATCAAAGTTTTGATTATTATTTTTCCCAATTTTTTGATATATGTTTAAAGCAACACTTAATTAATAATATAAGCAATGTACTTTGGTGAATTGTACGATTTAGACAACGAACTTCAAAAGCTTTTAATTTAGGCAATGTAATTATTTATTTCATCCAATTTTGGCCTTCCAAATAATTCCATCCATTTTTCTTAACAAACCGTTAAGTCATGCTGATGTGAAATTTTTTGACCACGTGTCAAGTGGGTCCATGCTGACGTGGAACTTTTTACATAAAAAATATTATTATTATTATTATTAATTTTTTTTTTAGAAAATTTAAATTTTTTTTTAGAAAATTTTTATCAAAATTCATAAAATAACCGTTACCTTCCATTGATAGAACAATATTTTTTGAAACCGAAAATATTGTGTAAGAAAAAAAAAATTAACTATTAGTATAATTAGACTAAATTTATAATTTTTATTAAAAAGTCACATGTCATCATAGACCCCACTTGACATGTGGACAAAAATGTCCATGTTAGTTGACTCGGTGAGCGGTACATAGGTTATCTTAATATATATTTTTTTGTTTGATTGGCAAACGAGGTTGAGATACCCTACCCCTTTAAATTACGTGTGAAAACTTATATCAACAATAAGCTGTTGACTTGTTTCGTACCCACAACCACTCCACTTTGTGAGAGAGGTGCTACCATTGAGCCACAGGCTCATTTGTATGTTATCTTAATATGACTACACTAATTAACAATAAGTATATTCATGAAAGGGGAAAGATAACTTAGCTTGCATAAGAAGTGGGATATAGTACGAGCCTACTTTGAACTTGGTCCTAAGTGGTGATCTGCAGTTTTGAAAGTGATGATGGCTTACCAAAAGAGTGTTCTCCATTACCACATCCAAGTGCAATGCACTCAGAATATCATCCAAAATGCATCTACCGACTTTATCTTAGGGACGACAATGTAGGCAGCATGAGCACTGCGACGACATCCATGTGCACTACGACAGTTTAATCCAATCAATCATTAGATTAGTTGTTCACATAGCAGTGTTTCATAATTGGTTATTCAACATGAAAAAATCAAGACCTTTGGTTCCCCTTTGGCTAAACAGTAAAACCTTTATGTAAAAGTTTTATGAGATTCTTGTGTATATTTCTTTATGTTTTGCTTCCGAATTTATTTGAAAAATGACAAATCCTCAGCAATATCTTTGTGCCAAGTTTTATATTAATGCGCTGGGCATTTCTTTAATGGCATGTACACTGAATATGGCATAAGATTCACACTAGCATAATTTCAATATAATGACCACCATTGCATAATTTCAATATAGTTGTAGAAAATACGACCTATCTCACACAACACAGTTTGAACTTTGAACTGTCAGAGTCTTTATATTTATATTTGACAACAGCTAGCTGCTGATTTTGCGAGAAAACAGACCAATATTGTGCGACCAGAACTAGGTGGGTACTGGGTAACACAATGCATTAAATCCCTTACTATTATCTAATTGTGACTGATAACAGGAATGACTGACTTGTTGGTAGAAAGACATCTATAGTCAAAACTGTCCAATAATATTGACATTGATCTACTGAATAGACTAATCTATAGTCAAAACTGTCCAATAATATTGACATTGATCTACTGAATAGACTAATCTAGGTGAGATTCTCACACGATAGGGACATTTAACAGTATATACTTCTACAAAATTTTGAATTACATTAACAACTAGATGCATCGACATTAGAGTCCTTCAAAGACGAGTAACTGCATTTGTGGCTAGAGGAAAATGTTATAAATGTAAATATGTAATTCATGAAGTCAAGATCAAGATGTTAAACCTTTTTTAAATTAGAACAATTTATTGTGACTAATCTGATAGCGATAGAGCACCAACTAACCAGTAACCACACTTATTTTTCTGTCGACCATGGAAGTGCCACCAGCCATTTGTTTCATTTTAAATCAAACCACATATTACTTGCAGAGTTGCAGGTTCTTTCCTTAACATCTAAAAATTGGCCTTCTGATCCAACCAGGAACAAGGGTTTGGTACTAAATACATTGAACATACTAAGGGGCTGGATGTTGGAAGATGAGTTGAGTTGAGTGCAGTACCACAGTCCAAGCTTCCAAGGCATGGCTTATGGCATCTTAACTGACATAGTATAGCAATATTCTGCATGCCAAAGTGACTGTAATTTCCTCTTAAAAGGTTTTACTGTTTAGCCAAAGGGGAACCAAATTCCATAAAGATCATTGGAGTATAGATTGGATTAAACTGTCGTCGCTTTCTACATACCTGACCTCCTTTAAAATAAAATTAAAATCCCTCTCATAAAAACACTAGAAGTCTAGATTTTGGTTATCAATCAAAATTCTCCAAATGAATGTTCTAATTACAATTTTTTTAATAATTGTTTGATCGAGGAAGATTATCAACTTTGGTCCTGACATAGTTCAATGACAATGAGGTTAACTGCTTGGCTAAATTTTACCAATGCAGAAAGTAGTACAAAGAGCAATTTAGACTAAAAGTCAGAGTAGTTAGACAGATCTGTAGTCTAATTATAACATTTTTTTAATAAAAACTTACTTATATAAAAACAATATAAACATTGTGCCATGCACGGAAAAGTAACGATAAGTTCATGAAAAGAATAACACGGAATTTGTATTTCTGTAAAGTAACATTGACGGAATTTGTTCTTCGTGGCTTTTGCGAGCTGTTTTGGTGTTTATCACGTTATTTGTAATGCTTAAATGGCGAACCTGACAGTACTGCTGTTCTTCGTGGTTTTGGCGACGTGGTTGATGTTTATCTTGTTATTTGTAATGCCTAAATAGCGAACCTGACGGTGTACATCTTGTACATGCTGATCGGGATTAATTTTGCCATATTAATCAAACAAACATTGACGGAAGATGAGGTTCCGTCTTAAACAAACCCCTCGAGCGTTTTGTCGGGCATTTGGATGCTCTCTCAAATGACAATGTAGCTTCCATTGCCCATTGAAACTTTGACTGCCATCTCCATTGGGTAAGCTTTTTTTTGTTGGAAGGCATTTGCTGCTACCACCCTTCTCAAATGCCCTCCCATTGGGATTGCTCTTATATGAAATCAGCCACACTATGAATGGTGCTGTTTGTCTGTTGGTGTTCTGTAAACAGTAAACCTAGCTAAAAAAAATACACATTTTATAATTATAAACGCGCACCCCCCTATGTAAACCTAAAAAAAAAATATTGGTTTAATAATAGAAATGATATTGGACATCATAATAGAAATTATAAAAAATATTGGTTCAATAATTGAAATTACAAAAAAATATCGGTTCAATAATAGAAATGATACTGGACACAAAATGATGCACATTTTTTCTTGGTACCAAGAGCAAAAAATTTAATCTGTTGTGATTTTTATGTGTCGGTTTGTGGGATTGATAAAAATTTACCACGTGTCTATAAAATTACCAAGATAATTTGTTCAAATCCCAATAAAATTAACAACATCCATACGTGACAGTTTTTATTTGTCCCACAAATCTCACAAGAAATAAAACATCAAAATAGACTAAATTCTTCGGTTCCAAGAATGTGCATTTATATATGTTTCATTATATTATCTATCTAGTGGATCCACAACCGTTTACACTTCATTAGGCATTATTTATTTACTCCACCCCACCCAAGTTTACACTTGCAGGTGTCAGTTGGGCTCAACTGATAAAATCCTTGGGTGATGATACCAGAGCTTTGGGGTTTGAATTCCGCCAACATTACCGAGTTACTAATCTTATTAAAAATAGGCTTACCACAACATTAAAAAGTTACATTTATACAAATATCAAGTATAGGTTCTGATAAGATACAGGGGTGTGTGTACCTTAGGTAAAATACCCGACAGGTGTCATCGGTGGCTGTATAAGAAGCTAAACTGAGAACACCTGAACGATAGCCAGCCAGGTCTGGACTATAGGGTAGGGCCCAACCCGGTCTCAAGGAATTCACATACGCTTTGTGGATCTTGACCCACTGGATGGTCCACGGTCGGTAGGTGGATCCCCGGTTACTGTATAAGAAGTTGAACCGTGGGCTCCCATACATCAGCCAGGCCCGCCTCAATTAAGTAGGCCAGGTCCGACCCATTGAATTCCATCAGCGACGAAGGCTCATCCAAAGGCTTATCATAGAAGTCCAAAGGACCTGGCCAGGGAGTATGCAATGCAGATTGGGCCTTCGGTCTGAGGAGTCTATCCCAAGTCTTTGTTTTCAAACTTGGTCAAACCCAAGTCCCAACTAACTGGATAAGTCCAGCAAGATTCCAGGCCAACAGAACCATTGTTCTAGCCCGCTGGAGAAGATAAAAGAAGACCCAAGTTGAACCAGAGCCTATCAGAGAATGCCACGTGGCAGTCGTCCTGGTCAAGGGGGATTCAAACCGAGGGATAACCGCCAAGCAGCATGTGTGCTATCTCAACGGGAGCATCTTCATAGTTTGAACTGCCCGAGTTCATGGAGTCGAAACCGGAGGAGAGGTTGAGCCAGTCTCCTCCGGTCCACTATAATTGCAGGAGTTCTCAACCTCCTGAACTACGAGTCTTTCACTAAGCAACCTCCATTACTGCTTTGTGGAAGCAAAGACTTGATTCCATGTTCATCATCTTGGATACGTAGGCAGCCTGATCTCATTAGGTCTAGTCTCATTGTATACCCCCATCCATCTCAGTCTGTACAAGGCTTTCATTGTAACCTTACGATTAATCAATACAAATCTCGAGTTTGTGGATCAAATTTTTGCACCCACAAGGGGCATCTCCGATGGTCGGGCTGGGTGCTGGGATTTTTTAGGTGGGTGTCATGCCCCAAATTTTAAGATGATAAAATTCCACACTATGTGTTTATTTCGTCATCTCAAGATTGAGGACGCGATGAGGAACGATTCAAGAATCCAGACTGGAATAAAATTTTCAAAGCTACAACTCACAAATGATACTAGAAGCATTAAACTTATATACATAAGCAACCAGTCCAACTTACATCCATAAAGTCACGGTGGATACCTCAACACCTTAATATAATACATCTAGTATGAACTCCAAATACAATACAAACCAAGATTAACATAGATATATGCTAGATATCCAACTACTACCTCAAAACTAGATTTATCTTTTCAACGTCTCTGTTCCTCTATATTTTTCTTGTTCCTACCACATTACTAATCACAGCAAATATTATATTTGTTTCTTGAAAACTTAGATATGTAAACAAACGTCTCTGTTCCTCTATCTTTTTCTTGTTCCTACCACATTACTAATCATAGCAAATAGCCAAATACTATCTTTGCTTCTAGAAAACTTAGATATTTAAACAAACGAGTTGTTTTAATTAAAAACCTAGAACCAATAAATATTTAAACAAACGAGTTGTCTTTTACAACTTATAACTTAGGACTTAGAACCATTTTTATTTTCTTTTATAAAAACCTAAAATCAATAAATATTTCTAATTGGTAAGCAAATAGGGCACAATCAAACAATAATTGTATGACTTTAATAAATATATCAAATTAAATCACTTAGTATAGATTACAAAAAGAGAAAAGAGATTTATTCCCACAAAAAAATGTGATTTATTTAATTTTTTATTCTTTAAAATTTTGATTGGGTTTGTTGTAATGGATGTTTGATCAAAAACTAATTATTTAAAGGGTATAGTTTTTTTTTATTTTTTGATAAATTGAAAGGGTATAGTTGGAAAATTCATATTAGGTTTTTGACGATTTTTTATTAGTTTGATTTTTGAGGAGTTCATTGGGTGGTAATAAGATTTCCCTAAGAAAGAGACACACTTGCTCACTGTTTTAGTCCACTGCAAAACATGGTATCAAGCCCAAGTGCCCAACCACAATAAAATGTTCATCTATTTGCTATAGCAAAAGATACAGCCCACTGTTTAGTCAAGTCTAAAGTATACTTTAAAAATGGCCCAATTAAAGTTCTAGAATTTTTTGTAGTAGTGTTGCTACAAATTTCAAGCTTACAGTTGATACTATACTAGGGAAGACACCACCTACATGGAGAGTGGAAGAACTACTACAGGACATCAGAGGAAAGCTTTCATAAGTTAGGGAATTCAACATTGAGCACATTTTTAGACAAGCAAATTTAATCAAGTTGCAGACTGCCTTGCTAACTTGGGCTCAAACATGGAGGGATCTCTTATTTTTTGTAATCTTTTGCAAAAAGATATTATGCAACTATTGTACAAAGATGCCTCTGGCACCATGTATTCTAGAATGTAAGTTCATTTCATTAATATAAACTGGTAGGGGTCTGCCTCAACCCCAGCTTAGCTTGCTCTTTTGCAAAAAAAAAAAAAAAAAAAAAAAAAGCTTTTCAGGTTTTGTTTTTATTTTTATTTTTTCCTTGAAAGATTAAAATTTTCTTCTTTTCAACTTTGGTTGCCCCAACCCCTTGAAGACATGGTACAAGACTACAAGTTTTCCCTTGTTTTGTAGAAGTTGGCATATTTTTTAATTAAGTTGGTATCTTCTGATGGCTTCTTTGGTCCGATTTGGATTGTTAGATGACACAAGTGCATGGAATACAAACCATCCTTCCTTTTAGTTTACATTTCAACAAGTAGACAAGTAGTTGATGTAAAGTTGTCTAGAAGCAACAATCAAACACAACTTTGAAATAGTTAATATGACATATGGTTTAATGGTTAATAATTTACATTTCCATAAGTAGTTGATATAAACTTGTCTAGAAGCAACAACTAAACACGTATGGTTTATTGGTTTATGAGTGCACCTACTGCCCTAAAACCAACTGAATATACCACTAGAGATATTGACTAGCTAGCTATATGTTAAAGAAATTTAATGACCTGCATATGCATGTTCTTGTGATGGAACCATGACTTTTCAAAACCAACATCATGTGGGATAATGCATGCCATGTCCCAACTCACAAAAGGTTCTTATATAAAGGGTACACATAACTCTATGGATGCACAAATATTTCATACAGAGCTATATAATATAGGAGCCTCTTTAGCTTGCTATATTGTTCTTAGTATGATGATGATGCAGATAACCTTCTTCCCTCTAGTTTCCACATTTCTCATATTCTTGTTCATGGTAGTGAAAGTCTGTCGTAGATCGAAAACCTCTAAGTTGCCTCCAGGGCCATGGAAGCTACCAATCATAGGTCACTTGCACCATTTTGTAGGGCTACCACATCAGTCACTTAGGAATCTAGCACTAAAATATGGTCCTCTTATGTACTTACAACTTGGTGAAGTTCCCATGATTATTGTTTCTTCACCAAGTATGGCGAAAGAGGTAATGAAGACACATGACACTGTTTTTGCAGATAGACCTAAACTTGTTGCTGCAAAGATCGGGTCGTATAACTATACCGATATTGTGTTTGCTCCCTTTGGTAAGTATTGGAGAGAACTGAGAAAGATATGCTTCCAGGAACTTTTTAGTCCAAAGAAGGTGCAAGCTATGTGGTCAATAAGGAATGAGGAGGTTTCAAATCTCATTGAAAAAATATCTTCGATGGCTGGTTCCACTGTCAATATTACAGAGATGATTAACTTATTAACAAATGACATAACTTCCAGGGCAGCCTTCGGTAAGAAATGCAAAGACAAGGAAGTGTTCTTATCATTGATGGAGGAATCAATGAGATTGGCAGGAGGTTTCGACTTTGCTGATTTGTATCCCTCACTTAAATTTCTTCATGGGATCAGTAATACACAGTCACAGTTGGAGAAAGTTCATCATAAGCTCGATATGATTCTTGAAGACATCATCAATGAACATAGACAGAATAGGCTGAAAAGCGAGACTGAAAAGGCCTTGGAACATGAAGAGGATGTAGTTGATGTATTTCTACGGCTTCAAGAAGAAAACAATCTTGCATTACCAATGGAAAACGACAACATTAAAGCCGTAATTCAAGTAAGCCTTTTTTTACATATAATAAAATTTAGTTTCTAATATATTGAAGTATAGAACAATAGTTTAAACTTTTAACTTTTTTCTTGTGAAGGATATTTTTGTTGCGGGAAGTGACACTTCATCTGCAACGGTTGTATGGGCATTGTCCGAACTGATGAAGCAACCGAAGATGATGGAGAAGGCACAAACTGAGGTTCGATCTGTCTTTAATGAAAAAGATAATGTTAGCCAGTCAGATATCAATGATCTGAAATACTTGAGGTTAGTTATCAAAGAAACCCTAAGGCTACATCCAGCTACTGGATTAGTACCACCAAGAGTAAGTAGAGAAGACTGCGAGATTGATGGATATGCAATACCCAAGGGAACCAAAGTCATTGTAAATGCTTGGGCAATAGGAAGAGATCCAGAATCTTGGACTAATGCCGAGACATTTGAACCAGAAAGATTTGAAGATGTTTGTATTGATTACAAGGGATTTCACTTTGAATACATTCCATTTGGTGCCGGTAGGAGGATCTGTCCCGGCATGACGTTTGGTGTAGCTAATATTGAGCTTCCACTAGCTAAATTGCTATACCACTTTGATTGGAACCTTCCTAATGGAGAGGAACTTGACATGACTGAAAGCTTTGGTGGAGTTGTTGGTCGAAAAGTGAACTTGAAATTGGTTCCTACTATTTACAGTCCTTAAGCAGTTGAAATTTGAGATCAAAGTTTTGATTATTATTTTTCCCAATTTTTTGATATATGTTTAAAGCAACACTTAATTAATAATATAAGCAATGTACTTTGGTGAATTTTTACGATTTAGACAACGAACTTCATAAGCTTTTAATTTAGGCAATGTAATTTTTTATTTCATCCAATTTCGGCCTTCTAAATAATTCCATCCATTTTTCTTAACAAACCGTTAAGTCATGCTGATGTGAAATTTTTTAACCACGTGTCAAGTGGGTCCATGCTGACATGGAACTTTTTACATAGGTTATCTTAATATATATTTTTTTGTTTGATTGGCAAACGAGGTTGAGATACCCTATCCCTTTAAATTACGTGTGAAAACTTATATTAACAATAAACTGTTGACTTGTTTCGTACCCTCAACCACTCCACTTTGTAAGAGGGGTGCTACCATTGAGCCACAGGCTCATTTGTATGTTATCTTAATATGACTACACTAATTAACAATAAGTATATTCATGAAAGGGGAAAGATAACTTAGCTTGCATAAGAAGTGGGATATAGTACGAGCCTACTTTGAACTTGGTCCTAAGTGGTCATCTGCAGTTTTGAAAGTGATGATGGCTTACCAAAAGAGTGTTCTCCATTACGACATCCAAGTGCAATGCACTCAGAATATCATCCAAAATGCATCTACCGACTTTATCTTAGGGACGACAATGCAGGCAGCATGAGCACTGCGACGACATCCATGTGCACTACGACAGTTTAATCCAATTCAATCATTAGATTAGTTGTTCACATAGCAGTGTTTCATAATTGGTTATTCAACATGAAAAAATCAAGATAACACACAAGTTTAGGTCCTTAATGTTCCACAAGATAGACTCTGTATTGCTAAGAAGATTCTCGATCTTTACCTCTTTTTCTAGTCATCCCATGCATGGAGATCAAGGTTGAAAGTTAGATCTTTCTTATCAAAATACATGGAAGAAAAAACACAAGTCACTATTTTCTTTCAAAATGTAGGTCCTTAAATTTACCTATAAAAGAAATTTTTCTAGGACTGAATTTTATTTTCTTTTGAATTGTCGTCGCTTTCTACATACCTGACCTCCTTTAAAATAAAATTAAAATCCCTCTAATAAAAACACTAGAAGTCTAGATTTTGCTTATCAATCAAAATTCTCCAAATGAATGTTCTAATTATAATTTTTTTAATAATTGTTTGATTGAGGAAGATTATCAACTTTGGTCCTGACATAGTTCAATGACAATGAGGTTAATTGTCTCATTGTCAAGATTGAAGAACCATCAGATTCAAGTTAATGTTATAATAATTTAGGCAACTTCACTACAAGATTATTAGCATCTAATTCTGGACTTTAATATTTTATATTATTTTTAAATGATGTAACATTCTAGATAGACATCTTATGATAATATATATTATTGTAAAGACGCTCATGATATGATATAACTGCATGGGCTACTAATAATTTGATTGATCACCCCTACACACTTGAATGATACATCTGCGTGGGCATCAGCCACCAGCCCACCATTTTTTTACCCTTTCTTAGAGCAATCCCAAATTCCCAATGGGAGGGCACTAAATTGCCCTCCACATCAGCGCCACATGTGATAAAACTTTCAAAGTGCCATTCCTTGAAGGGGGAGTTTAACTGCCTGGCTAAATTTTACCAATGCAGAAAGAGCAATTTAGACTAAAAGTCAGAGTAGTAAGACAGATCTGTAGTCTAATTATAACATTTTTTTAATAAAAACTTATATAAAAACAATATAAACCTCGTGCCATGCACGGAAAAGTAACGATAAGTTCATGAAAAGAATAACACGGAATTTGTATTTCTGTAAAGTAACATTGACGGAAGATGAGGTTCCGTCTTAAACAAACCCCTCGAGCGTTTTGTCGGGCATTTGGATGCTCTCTCAAATGACAGTGTAGCTTCCATTGCCTGTTGAAACTTTGACTGCCATCTCTATTGGGTAAGCTTTTTTTTGTTGGAGGGCATTTGCTGCTACTACCCTTCTTAAATGCCCTCCCATTGGGATTGCTCTTATATGAAATCAGCCACACTATGAATGGTGTTGTTTGTCTGTTGGTGTTCTGTAAACAGTAAACCTAGCTAAAAAAAATACACATTTTATAATTATAAACGCGCACCCCCTATGTAAACCTACAAAAAAAATATTGGTTTAATAATAGAAATGATATTGGACATCATAATAGAAATTATAAAAAATATTGGTTCAATAATAGAAATTACAAAAAATATCGGTTCAATAATAGAAATGATACTGGACACAAAATGATGCACATTTTTTCTTGGTACCAAGAGCAAAAAATTTAATCTGTTGTGATTTTTATGTGTGGGTTTATGGGATTGATAAAAATTTACCACGTGTCTATAAAATTACCAAGATAATTTGTTCAAATCCCAATAAAATTAACAACATCCATACGTGACAGTTTTTATTTGTCCCACAAATCTCACAAGAAATAAAACATCAAAATAGACTAAATTCTTCGGTTCCAAGAATGTGCATTTATATATGTTTCATTATATTATCTATCTAGTGGATCCACACCCGTTTACACTTCATTAGGCATTATTTATTTACTCCACCCCACCCAAGTTTACACTTGCAGGTGTCAGTTGGGCTCAACTGATTAAATCCTTGGGTGATGATACCAGAGCTTTGGGGTTTGAATTCCGCCAACATTACCGAGTTACTAATCTTATTAAAAATAGGCTTACCACAACATTAAAAAGTTACATTTATACAAATATCAAGTATAGGTTCTGATAAGATACAGAGGTGTGTGTACCTTAGGTAAAATACCCGACAGGTGTCATCGGTGGCTGTATAAGAAGCTAAACTGAGAGCCCCTGAACGATATCCAGCCAGGTCTGGACTATCGGGTAGGGCCCAACCCGGTCTCAAGGAATTCACATACGCTTTGTGGATCTTGACCCACTGGATGGTCCATGGTCGGTAGGTGGATCCCCGGTTACTGTATAAGAAGTTGAACTGTGGGCTCCCATACATCAGCCAGGCCCGCCCCAATTAAGTAGGCCAGGTCCGGCCCATTGAAGTCCATCAGCGACGAAGGCTCATCCAAAGGCTTATCATAGAAGTCCAAAGGACCTGGCCAGGGAGTATGCAATGCAGATTGGGCCTCCGGTCTGAGGAGTCTATCCCAAGTCTTTGTTTTCAAACTTGGTCAAACCCAAGTCCCAACTAACTGGATAAGTCCAACAAGATTTCAGGCCAACAGAACCACTGTTCTAGCCCGCTGGAGAAGATAAAAGAAGACCCAAGTTGAACCAGAGCCTATCAGAGAATGCCACGTGGCAGTCGTCCTGGTCAAGGGGGATTCAAACCGAGGGATAACCGCCAAGCAGCATGTGTGCTATCTCAACGGGAGCATCTTCATAGTTTGAACTGCCCGAGTTCATGGAGTCGAAACCGGAGGAGAGGTTGAGCCAGTCTCCTCCGGTCCACTATAAATGCAGGAGTTCTCAACCTCCTGAACTACGAGTCTTTCACTAAGCAACCTCCATTACTGCTTTGTGGAAGCAAAGACTTGATTCCATGTTCATCATCTTGGATACGTAGGCAGCTTGATCTCATTAGGTCTAGTCTCATTATATACCCCCATCCATCTCAGTCTGTACAAGGCTTTCATTGTAACCTTACGATTAATCAATACGAATCTCGAGTTTGTGGATCAAAGTTTTGCACCCACAAAGGACATCTCCGATGGTCGGGCTGGGTGCTGGGATTTTGAGGTGGGTGTCATGCCCCAAATTTTAAGATGATAAAATTCCACACTATGTGTTTATTTCGTCATCTCAAGATTGAGGACGCGATGAGGAACGATTCAAAAATCCAGACTGGAAAAAAAATTTCAAAGCTACAAGTCACAAATTACTCACTTTGACAACGAACTTTGAAGTTGGTTGCAAAACTGACAACCAACTACAAATTTGACAATGAACTTCGAGTCAACTTTCTTGACTAACATTGAAAAAGTCTCTGGTAGTTTTCTCCGTTGAACTGTGTGACGTGGAAGAATATGTATGACGTGGCTTGCCTTTTAATGACACGTAAGTAAATAATAAAAACAAAAAAAACAATAACGGTTAAGTCCATGCGTGCTTTGCACGTGAGAAAAAGCATTAACGATTAACCCTTGTTTAAACATCATCTTCTTCCTTTGTCTATTTATACCAGTGAAGCCCTAGAAATCTAATTAAAGCTCTTCTTACCCTTTCTTCCCCAAATTTCATGAAAACCATGTCTTCAAGCTCCACTAAGTCTTATACCAATGCATACGCCAACTGCAAATGTGGAATTCCTGCTCCAATTAGAGTTTCAGGTACGAAAGCCAACAAAAATCGAAAATTCATCAACTGTGTGAGGGGAGAATGTAATTACTTTGTGTGGGTTGATAATCTTGTGCTAAAAACTCAATTGGAGACGAAGAAGAGAGAAGAATACTTCATTAATCGAATTGAAGAGATGGAAAACAGAAATCGCATTTTGGAAAATAGGAATGCAAAATTAGAGAAATCAGAGTTTGCTCTTGAAATTTTTTTTGAAGATTACAATATGATCAAAGAAATGAAGACGCAAATAGCAAGGAAGAATTGGATGTTAGTGTTGGCTGTAATTGTTGTTGTTGTTTTTATTTTATTTTATATCTTTGAATAAAATGATGAATCCAGTGTATTTTTTGTAGCAGTTCTGAACTTAAAAAAAAAATCTACACAATATCAACATGACCAAAGGAATGAACAGATAAAACATGACCAAAAGATTTTCATTAAGCTGAAAATACTACATAGTCTGCAGTACATCTCAAGGACACCAAAGTTTCCATTACAATACTACATAGTCTGCAGTACATCAATGAACAAACTCCCAACAAAAAACAATTTACACAAACTACATAAACAGACTACATAAAGAAACTCCCGACAAAACAACTTATCCATCCATGACAATACATCTCAAGGACCAAAATACACAGTACATAGTCTGCAGTACATCAATCTATAACAATCCCTCCTTTGTTGAATGCAGTAGCATTTTTTCTCTTTACACCCAGAGTTTTGGTAGCATTTGTTTTTTCAGTAGATGCTGCTGCAACCTTTTTTCCTTTCCTTGGACTCCTCCTAGGTGGTGCATTATGAAGATCAACCAAAGCATTAACAACCATCTTCCTCAAAGAAAACCTCGTTCTAGGAGATACAACTTGAGACTGAGCTGGCTTCCTAGGTGATCTCCTAACTGGAGGAGGTGGTGGTGTACTTGGAATAGTTTGTGGAGTTGAACCTGGAGTAGTTGATGCTGAAGTTTGTGAGGGTCCATGATCACTCACATAATCTGGTGGAATATATTTGCCTCTTTTTGTTTAATTTAGACCAATAACATTAAATTAACCTAATTCACAAAACCCCCAAATTTAAAAACCCTAATTTTTGAAAATCCCCAAATTAAAAAACCCTAATCTTTTAAAAATGCCCAAATTAAAAAACCCCAATTTTTGAAAATCCCAAAATTGTAGAAATAAATCAATTTCAAAGCTTTTAAACAAACAAACTACAAATATTATATGATTGCAAACAAACAAAGATAAAACCCTAGTTTATTGAAAACCTAGATTAGAAAACTTACAAACTTTCTTCAAAATGTCATACGACCCCACCATGTTCTTCACTATTTCGACAAGAATTGAAGCTTTAACAGTAGAAACATACCCTATTTGGACCACTTTGTTGGTAGGAAGAGAAGAGATTTTGAGTGGAGTTGACGGAAAGGGACCACAGTGAAAGTGATTTTTGTAAAGAAAGAGATTTTTGTCTGAAAGAAAGATTAAATTACTTTTGATTTTATTAAATTAGTTTTGATTGTTGTCTGAAAGAGATTTTATTGTAATCAACTTTTTAATTAATCACGTGCTTACCATGAGCTTCTTATCGTGCCAACGTGGCAATAGTTAGTGACACCGTGTAGCAGTCAACGCCACGTGTTCAAATATTTTACACGTCAGTAAGTGCGCCGATGAAATTTACCGGATTCCGTTCCCAATGTTAGTTAAGAAAGCTAACTCAAACTTCATTGTTAACTTTCTAGTTGGTTGTCAGTTTTGCAACCAACTTCAAAGTTCGTTGTCAAAGTGAGTAATTTGGTCATTAAACTTATATACATAAGCAACCAGTCCAACTTACATCCACAAAGTCACGGTGGATACCTCAACACCTTAATATAATACATCTAGTATGAACTCCAAATACAATACAAACCAAGATTAACATAGATATATGCTAGATATCCAACTACTACCTCACAACTATACACCAAACGTCCAACTAAAGATCTTCTCACGAACTCTAAAGATGCTAGAACCGCTACTCTTGATAATGATCCCGCTCCTGCTCCCCGCCTACGCTCCATAAGGATATGTACCCAAGAATGCACAAAATACAAACTTGGGTCAGATTATGCTGGTATGAGTGATTCTAGCACAACAAGACAAGCCATAAACAACTACAACTAGGATATAATTATTTTAACTTCGCATACCTTGGTTTCCATTTAGCTTATGGTAGGCTAGTAGGGGTGGCAATCAGGTCGGGTCAGGTCAGGTTCAGGTCAGGTCAGTCGGGTTTTCAGGTCTCGACACCCAAACCTGAACCTGACCCGATGAAGGTATTTTTCTCAAAAAATGAAACCTGATCGAACCTGACCTGTCGGGTTATCAGGTCAGGTTCAGGTCGACCTGAAAACCTGAATACATATTTTATATTTGGAATATTCTCAATTTCTCATGATCATTTCAAGTTTCACCATGTCAAAATTTGAATCCATCTACCTTATTAAACATACAAACCAAAAGGGGGTTCCCCAAATCATATGCTCGATTCTTAACAAGTAGGTTGAAGGTTATTTCCTAAACCAGGAGCTAGATTCTAAATATGGCGATTTGATCACAAATGTCAAAAAACAAACATTACTTACTGTAATAGTTCTAAACAAGTAACTTAAATAAATAATTACTATTTTTGCAAGAAATTAACATAAATACGAAAACAACATAATGAGATAAAACAAGAAACAGAGCATTTGAGCTTCGATTAGTATTAAAAAAAAAAAAAACAAGAAACAAACCTGTTTATTGTAAATGTTGAACATAATCGTTAAGATATACCAAAGACCAATTAGAACACCAAGCTCTAATGTTTTGATCAAAGTGGTAGTAGTTGAAGGTTTCTCAACCTCTTCTTCGTTAGTGTCATGAGAAGCCAAAGTTGCTTTAACATTAAACTTCTCCATTCTTCTTGGATCATTAACAATACAAGGAACATAACACCACCAAGAACTGAATTGTAAAGAGGAAGACAAACCAGATGACACGCCATTAAAGGAATTCAAATCGATTGAACTTTAAAAAGAAGAAAGATTTAGATGATTGAATCGAAGGTTTAAATTAGGGTTTCTTGATTTGAGAAATGGAATAGAAGGAGAGAGAGCAAATGTGCTCTTCATTTTTTATTTTATTTTTAGAGAAGAGTGATTCGAGATTTGTTTTAAGGTTTTTTTTTTTTCTTTTTTTTTTTTTTTTTCTTTTTTCCCGGTCAGGTTTCAGGTCGACCCGACGGGTCTGCAAGAAAAACCCGAACCTGACCTGATTGTATATCAGGTCAATCGGGTCGACCTGATCAGCCTAAAAATCTAAGATATTCAAACCCAAACCTGACCCATATCAGGTCAGGTTCAGGTCGGGTTTCGGGTCGCCAGGTCCAATTGCCACCCCTATAGGCTAGCCCTTCATACGCGTTAGTGGGCCTACCATCCTGCAATACCTTGTACGTGATAATTATGAACATCATTATACATATAATACGCTAGAAATCTAAGCAAGTTACAAAGAAAATAATTTCTAATAAAGCTAAGCAAATCATCACAATCAAGCCAAAGTTAATACCCTAGCCACACTCCACAATAGCCATATACTACACACTATCTATGGCTAACACAAATATCCATGTGCCTCGTCGGATAACTCGCAACCACTTTCGATAACCAGAATCCATCATCGGGATATCAACTAAGATTCTGCCGCCTTGAAAAGGCTAAGCTTATCCGGAGCGCGCTAAAAATATTTACCACTCGTCTATTCATGAAAACGAGAAGGTACTAACCCCGAGCATAAGGGGTAACGGGCTAATAATTCACCTTGGGACACACACACCAAGGGTTTTCAAAACAATTTTTCTTTTTCTCATTTCAAAATTCAGTACACTCATGGTACTATAGCCCACTTAATATTTTCGGAGTTGTGGCGTGCTAGGATATCCGAGTCAAGCTACTGACTTGCGCAACAAAGCAAACACACACAAAATAAGCTTAACAATTCATGATCAAGATTATAAATCGGATTAAAAGATAACCAAGACATAACCGATTCACTACTATATCACAATAATATCGCAGTGTATTCCACGAATACTGCAGAAAACTGTCAGACATAGCACTACATAAAGCACAGGGTAAACACTAGATTTAGCTCTCAACTCAAACATCAAAGCTGAAGATAAAAGAGTCTATTTTACAAGGCTTTTGAAATCAACCAAAACGATTCTGTATTGAGTCTGTTACGAACATTATCGTAAAGGGTGTTCAGGGACGTCCTGAGTCTGCTTGTCAGACTTGCGTCACATTTTATACCCATTTAACAGCAGAAACAGAGAGAAGTATAAACAACAATGTTCTGGACAAAAGAACCTACTTTCATCTCCAATTGGAATAATGTAAAAATAATTATTAGTTAAGTTGTTATAGTCAAAATGCCGCAGCAGCGCAGAAGTTCCAGGAATCAAGAATTTACTGACTATTTACCAAATAAAAACAGGGGTTGATGTCATGTACCCATGAACAACAATTCCTACTTAATCTAACAGGTTCAACACTCAAAACAATGAATAATTAAACCACAGTAAGAAAATCACTCACCTTTGGTTAGAGTTAACTCCTTTCCTAATCCAAAAGAAAGCAAGATGATGACTTCAATTTCACCGAAGAAGCAAGCTTGAATCACCAACAAGAACCCACCAATTTCGTTTTAAAAATCACTCCAACAATGCTTCCATCATGACAAATACATTTCCATCAAACAAAACCCAACATCATTTCGAATTTCAGTTGGTTTCACTCCACCATTTTTCTTTCTTCTATTTTTTTCTTCTCCTTAATCAACAAAACCAGTTTTGAGAAAAGAAGATGCAAGGATATTTTTCTATGTTCTGAAGTCAAACAAAAGTACGTCCACCCATTTTCAACACTTGTCTTATTAAACCATAATACAATGACACCTAACACTTCCATGCAAAATTATAGCTTTTTAGCTAGATGTCTCTCTTATAGTCTCATATTCTAATAAGTCCAATTCCAAATCATGTCTTTCCCATATAAAATCAATCCTTTTCTCACCGACTTTTGTATATATAAATATATAAGAAATACATAAAAATAGAGTCTCTACAGTGGGTTAGCAGCTAACAATGCAGCAGCTGCAAAAGTGGAGAAACATGATGGAGCTTGTAGGGATAACCAATATAGTTTCATCCCTTTTGCATTTGACACATTTAGATTGCTAGGCTCATAAGCAGTTGAGCTCCTCATGAGAGTGCAAAAGGTAACGGATAACAACGTGATGACTGTGGGTTCGAACGAATATGTATTTAGGAGAATCGGGTTTGCTATTCAGAAAGGACTTGCCGCGCAGTTTCTAGCGCGTTTGTCCTCTAGTTTTGTGTAATTCCTCAAATTTTTATCAATAAAATATTTAATTATTTAAAAAGTAGATGCACTGAAGATAGAAAAATAATGCTTAAAAATATAGTTGAAAATACCAAATTTTTTTTCGAATATCCAATTTCTGAAAAAACATAAACATCCCAAATTTTGACAAAAAATAAAAATAAAACCATATATCGAGATTCAATGGATATTCACAAATATTCATCAAAGCTTTAAAATACCAAACCAAACCAAATATGGGTTTTACAAAGTAAAACATTTTGTGGGCAACTATAATTCTCTTAGATCTGTCTAAGCCCAGCCAATCTGGCCTGGGTCCACTAAAGTAATATTAAGTCCAGCCCATATATTAACCTATATATATTACAAATTTTTAGGTTTGCTATGCCCTGTTTGCTAAAAAAAAGATTGGAAAATTCTTGTTATTTCCTAGATGGTTTTAACCTAGGAGAGTAAGCCTTCCTAGGAAGGAAATTACATGTGTCAAGATAAGCACATACATCTCCATAGTATTTAGGTTAGGTGGCAAAGAGTTGGATTACTCATCATCCACATGTGTAGAACTCTGGGAGCATCCACATAATCATCCCCACCCCATATATTAACCTACTATTTACTATTGATTTCTAGATTTGCTTTGCTTTGCTCTGCTCTGTTAGCTAAGAAAGATATGGAAAATTCTACATCATCTTCTCCACAGAAGAAGAGACAAAGAAGAAGTAGGTTACCCAAGAAAAAAGGACAAAGAAGTAGTACCACTGCATGGAAAGATTTAGATAAAGATATTCTTATAACCATCTTTCAGAAATTGAATCTCAATGATTTGATTGTTGGAGCACCATTATGTTGTACTTCTTGGTATACTGTATCAAAGGATCCTTCACTGTGGAAAGAACTTAACCTTAATCTCTTTGATTCACATAAGGGAAAACCTATTGTTCTAAGTCAACTTCTTGAACTTGTTATTGCTAGGAGTCAAGGGTCTTTGACTTCTATTGTGTTTCCTTCTGATGTTGCTTCTGTTGATGATCTTCTTCTTGTTGCTCAAAGGTATAAACTTATAATCTTCTCTCGATCTCTTTATTTGTTTTAGGGTTTTATTGGTTACTGTAAATATTTATTTTTTTAGGTTAAATTGTTGGATTAATTATGTTTTAGGGTTTTAATGGTTACTGTAAATATTTATTTTTTTGGGTTAAATTGCTGGATTACAAAAGCTTGATTTCGATTAATAATTATAGAAAAAAATTAGGGGTAGTGCTAAATTTATAAGATAATACATTATATAAAAAAAAAATGTTGGAATTAATACATTAATGCGCATATGATTGATTATTATGCAATCTTAGAATACCTTAGTATAAGTTTTTATTTTTTTTCTTGCAATTGATGTTGATTTGGATTTCATCTCTATCTTTTTGTGACACGGTGAGATGATTTTGTGTTGTGTTCTTGTATTGGAAGAAGAAATTATTTATATGATACTGCTTTTGAGTACATCTTTCTGCGAAACATGCTACAAAGTAGAACTATCATCTTCATGTTAATCACGTGGAAGGGAAGGTAAACACTGAACACACAAGCACTACTGAGTAAGTGGATCGCCTCTTTTCCTTCTGGGATTAATGCACTATCTCAAACTTACCCTGTGCCTTGAATTCTATTAGTTTAGACAAAATTTGATCTTCTTTTTTTTTTTTTTTTGGATCATTATCGATGCATTTATGCTTTACCATTCCTTACTTGGTATACTTGGTTAATCTATCGAGTAAGGCCAGAATCAAATAAAAAAATAAGTACATTATACTTGCTTCCTTAGTCACTAATTTTGGGGACATAAAGTACAGTTTGAGGTTTATCCTTGTTCATTGTTAAAGTCGTCCACCCACATGCTGAGATACATTAGTTCCCTTTAGACAAGGTGAGAGAATCGGGAAAATTTGTTTGTTGTAGAATATAGCGGTACCTCAGTACCTCACACATCCAGTGAGCAACTCTATATATTCGGTTGAAGGTGTGTCTGATTCTGATTCTGAAAATTTGATTAATCCATTTCTGCTCACATCTTGAGACTATTTCTGATGTCCTGGTCGTCTACTCATTTGGTTCTGGATGCCAAATGGGCACTGGAGTTCAGTATCCTGTATCTCACATATATATTATGGAGAAGATGCAATCATAACAGGATGTGTCAAAGTGATTTCCTTGTACATCTGATTTAGCTACATTTCTGGATTCCATTTTAAAGTTCTGTGCACTGCCTAGAGGAGTATAAAGTGGTTAAGTTGGTTATGTCTATTATAACTTTGATGACGCTTGTTCTAATGTTGCCATGATGTTAGTCATTAGAACAATTAGGTGAGCCCAACTAACTACATAATACCAAGACTGGTGTAGAATTCCTTCGAATTTGGTGTCAAAACTAATAAGACGGTCTGTCTTGATGGCTTGGGATGCTTTTGTTTCAATGTGTTTTATTTAAGAGTGACACTTGTTCCATGCTTTAGTTCAATGTTGCTGGTTTTTTAATATGTCCTCTCTGTTCCATTTGGTGCATAATCGGTTCACTTGTTCTGAAATGGGGCCATGTATTTGAATTTGCAAACTTGGGTCTCTTAATATTTCCTCGGTTTCAACTGCTATTTTTTCAGGTGCCCTAGACTCAAGAACTTTAATTTTAGAATTTCTGAACAGAAAGTACTGGAAGGAAAGATGACAATTGGCATGTCAATTAGCAAACTGAAAGAACTTGAAGGCATGGAAGTCAATGAAAGTTTCATTTCTGATGATTTCACCCTCAAACGAATAAGTCAATGCTGTCCCAATTTCCAGAAACTCAAAGTCTATAATTCACTTGCGAAAAACACAGCTTTACTCATTGCAACATTATTGCCAAAACTTAAAACCTTGGACTTATCTTCAACTAGAGTACACAGAGAAGACTTGTTAGATATTCTCAAAGGTTGTGTTGAGCTTGAAAACCTTGATGTCAGTGGATGTGGAACGATATGGGAACAGGATGAATTACTAACAGTCTATTGTAAGCGCTTGAAGGAGTTCAAATGGGATGAGCTAAATGATTCTTGTTCAGATTGTGAAGAAGAATATATGAATGAATATGGTGGTGAAGATCCTGATATGGAGAACTATGAATATAGGTGGCCATGTAAGCATGATGGTTTTCACAATTACATTGAGGGAACTTTGGATCTACCTAGTTTAAATTCCAATGAATTACCCCCAGGCAGCAATCAGGATTGGGATGATCCATCGTTTGATGATGTTACTGCTTATGGTGATTATGATTACGATGATTGTGATGGTAACCCTTATGAATGTGATTGTGGTTATGGACATGGGTCCAACACTACTCGTGTTATTAACAACTACGATTATAGTATGTTGTGAGTTTTAGTATGTTGTGAGTTTTGTTTTCTGTACCATGGAGTACTCGACCCCAGTTCTTCTTCTCTTTGGTAGAGTTATTAATGTTAAAATAGCTATGCCCAAAAAAACTCTTCAGACAATTAATGTAATATTATTTTGGTTTTTGGAGTAGATTTTGTTCAAAAGGATGTTAGTTTTTGACTTTTTTTTTTTTTTTTTTTTTTTTTTTTTTGGTTGGCAAGCGAGGTTGAGGGGACCCCTACCCCTTTTAAATTACGTGTCGAAACTTATATCAACAATCTGCTGTTAACGTGTTTCGAACCCACAACCTCTCCACTTTGTGAGAGGGGTGCTACCATTGAGCCACAGGCTCATTCGCTAGTTTTTGACCTTTTGGCTTTCTATAGGTTGATTAGTGTCTTATCTCGAGGTTAAGAATTTAGCAATTGATCAACATCCATTTTATTTGTCAGGTATATTATTCTCCTTCCCTGCAAAAGTGTTTAGTAGGTTTTTATTCATATATAGGTTATATATTATAATTTTATGAATGTTTTGTTGCATCGCAAGGCACAATTAGATGTTAGGCACTTTGATCCAAAGTAAATAGGAATTATGATGTTTTGGTTTGTTAGAGATGATGTACTGAATTGGTTTATAGGATCTGGGTGTTATCAATGAAAGGAAAGGGTCTAGATTTCTAATCCAATTGAAAATATATTAAGGATTTAGAATTTGGTATTGAAATACGATTTTCAATTTGATTAGGTTTGATATTTCTATTAGAAATTTATTTTGTACATCCTAAAGGTTATAAATATAAAGTCTTAGGGATTGGTTTAGTATCCTCTATCCTAAATAGTTGTTTCTCTCATTGAGAGAGTTGTGAGGAGAGGATCATTCTTAATTTGTCTATGGTCTCCTAGTGAGAGTTGTGAGGATTTTGGTGAAAAGAGATTTATTTGGTGAGAGAGATTTGGGAGATTTTCTCCATTGGTTAGATACTTTGTATCTTAGATGGTTTGTTAATAAGAAGCTCTCATTTTTGGTTGGTGGACGTAGGTAATCGCCGAACCACGTTAAATTTGTGTCTTTCTTTACGTTTGTTTGTTGGTAAGTAGGTTTAATTGCTTTACTACTTACGTTGGTTTGTTTGTATCACTTTCATACACATTAGTTTGTTAGATACTTCCGTTGTTTGTTGGGAGGTACCTTGTGCCTCAACAACGTCTTGTTGTTCGACCAAGACTGGAGTGATGAATTATCATTCAAGGAAGACTAGGTTCAATTTGTCTGAGTAAACCTTTCACAACCTCAAATATTTTAGGATGCATGTGGGCCTTTGGCTTAGCGCTAATGCATCCCTCTCTCACCGAGGAGATCTAGGTCATGGGACGATAGAAACTCCTCAACAATTATTGTTGACAGAGTTACTTCACGTAATTAAAAAGAGTAAGGGTCCCTCCAAAGTTCAACCTCGCTTATTAATTAATAAAAAAATATTTTAGGAATCAGAATCTTAAATGTTGCAAAAATAGCTCAAGCTTCTTGGATTCGTACTGAAAAAAAAAATTCTGTTCAAGAACTTCTTGGATCAGCTCTAAACTTGAAGAACCAACATAGTTTGCACACGACCTGCTTTGGCCAAGGAGGAAGTGAATGTGTTCAGAGACGCTGAAGGATATTCAGTCTTTTATTTCTTGTTGGGTTGATACTATTTATTGCTTATATTATGGAACATGTTGGCGGCAATATATTATCTGATTTGGAAGTTCTACCATACGTACCAGGATGAATGTAGCACATTTGAACAGACTATAAGCTCAAGTTTAATCAAAATTTTGAAATGGCACTGGAGTTGATAAATATCATGTTCCCAAATTTTGTGTACATAGTTTGTGTTCAGTTTTTCGGTATATTCCTTAGGATAGTCTATATTGGAATGGCCATAACTTTCTGCTCCATGATCAGAATGTTGGTCTGTCTTCTGAGTTTGAAAGAAGACTCTCCCATCTTTCCAGTGGTATATGGCACGTTCTCTGGAGATCAGTATTTTGCTGGGAAATTGCATCTGATGTTCTGACATGAAAAAGTGCCGCTGGAGATTTCTGACAGATTATGAAATTGCCTCTGGACAGCAGTTCTGACAGACTTTTTGCCTCGGGACATTCTGACCAATTTGTTATTAAAAGTGTTTATGGGCCCAATTTGGGCCCATGGCGCGGTAAGCCTAAAAACCCTTTTATGGCTACTATATAAAGCTTAGAGAGTGTAGAAAACCTTAAGAGTTGAGTTGTGTGACTTAGAAAACCTTAAGAGTTGAGTTGTGTGACTTCCAAATTCATCAAGAGAGAAAAAGAAAGAGATTGAGGTGAGAGAAAAGAAGAAGAACTTGTTCTTGAGAGATTTAAAAGAATCACTTGCGAGAACTTGTTCTTTTCTACTTCATAGTGAAACCATCTTTATCTTGCCTGTGGACGTAGGCTTACGTCGAACCACGTATATCTTGTGTTGTGGATGTTTGATTTCGTTATCTTGATTACTTTCTAGTTATTTGTGATTGTCTACTTGATTGATATTCTAGTTACTTCAAGGTATTGTATTTGATAAAGGTTACACCTTTATTGGTGTAGATCACGTTGTGAACAAATCGCTTCCGCATTATTGGCGTTATTCCCAACAGTTTGAAAATGTAAAAATATTAAAAAAGAAGTCGGTTATTGCCAAGCTAATATTTTCTAGTGTCAAGGCGGTGAGACTTATTTTCCTTCAAATATATTATTACAGATTTCACAATCTAATAAAATTTTCTTTGTACAGATTTGTTTTAATAAATAAAATTATTGAATTACCATGTGTCTATAAAATTAGTTGAGTAATTTGTTCAAATCCCATTAGGGTTCACCACACGCATTCGTGGTAGTGGTTTCTTTGTCCCACACCAAAAAATCACAACAAATTAAATTCTTCGATAAAAAATGCATCTTGGCAGTAGCAGATATTAGCTTGGCAATGCAGATGCCAACTGAGCTTAGTTTGTAATACCACTGGGCGATGATAGCACAGGTCTAGGGTTCGAACCCAGGCAATGCATCTTTAAGTTATTGATCTCATTAAAACAGGCTTACTAAAAAAAATAAAAATGACATGGATAGCAATGTTATGACTGAAGGCTCAAATGAATATGATTTGATAAAGGATTGGTTTTGCTATTCAAAGGACTTGTAGCGCGCTTGTCTTCCAATTTTGTGTAAATCTTTGAGTTGATTAATTAAATATATGATTATATTAAAAAAAAAAATAATAGCTTGGTAATAGCCGACTCCTTTAAAAAGAAAATAAAAACCTCAACCATGAAAAAAAAAATAGTTATACACTTGACTGTATATGGTTCCAGAAATTCAAATTCCTCAAATTCAAATTCTATGCGGAATGAGGGAGATACCCAGAAGGAGAAAGATTGAATTCTGATGAAAATAAATCACTCGACGGATATGTAACACCAGTTATGGAAATTGGTTTCATTTTTTTAATTAGTTATACACCACTAGTCTAATTTGTAATTTTTACTGGTTTATACAACTCCAATGATAACCGGCTAACACACTAGTAGTATAGATGAAAGAAAAGACATAAAATTCCTTTGCGTTCTTGCATAAATTATGCATGCTTAAAAAATACAAATTGATAAATACAGATAAATACAAGGGAAATTTCTCAAAAAACCACCACATTTAGGTGCTTCTTCCCAAATAGCCACTCATGAGAGGTAATCTTCCCAAATAGCCACCTTACCCCACTTTCCTACTTTTTGTTTACAATTATACCCTTCTGTACAACTGTTCCTCTTGTCTCCATCAAATCAACTTTTTGGTTGAAAAGAATAGAATCTTTTATTGCATTTAAGGTTTAGACAAGGACATTAAATCAAACTTAACCGTTGGATTGAAAACAATAGATCCCTACCGTTGGATTTTCTAATGAATGTACTACACATACAACCACCATGTCATCTTCATCTCTTCTTCTACTTTTTCGATTTTTCTCTGAACCTTAACATAGTTTGTTCTCCCTTTGTTCTTCACCTTCTTCTACATTATTCTTCTCCCCAACCTTAAACACACAAACATTGTACTTCTTCACACCCAAAATGCCACAAAAGAAAAAGGCAAAATCGAAAGCTTTAATTGCAAATGAAGTCCAGATGAACAGTAAATTAGGTAAGTAAGCTTTAAATGTTCTTAAATTTGCAGATTTTAATGTTTAGACAATAAAGTAGGTGTTGTTGTTTGGCTTTGAATGCAGTAGGTGTTGTTGATTTGTGTAAGCATTTTAACACACGTTTTGTTCTGTTTTATGACAAGAATGTGGCGAAGGTGTTGACGATTTAAAGATGGTATCTCATGAAAAGATAGAATCTTTATAAAGATACCATCTTTATGAACCCTAACCTTCATAAAGATGGAATCTTTGATAAAGATTGTGTATTTATGAAATCCCAACCTCATAAAAGTTGTATCTTCACCAAACTCACATCCTCATAATTTAGAGACAAACTAACATAAATGGTGCTGTGATTTTGATTGTGGTTCATTATCAGTTTACTGGTGCACATCTGGGGTCAATGTCACTCTGTTTTAAAAGTAAACTATAACTTATATTCAATTAGAGGCTAAATAAAAGTATACTAACCGACTTGTTAGTTACTTTTAGCCGATATGTTTAGTTTGCATGAAATTGTGGTTTCAGGTAGCACTATCAATGTTGTGTTTCGCTATGGTGGTCAGGTTGAGACTAATGCAGATGGATTGTTATCATACAAGAATGGTGACACAAAAATAACAGTTTGGGAGTTGAAGGCACCATATGAAGAGTTTATGGAGATGGTTGAAGGTATGACTCATACACAAAGACACAAATTTTTAATTCAAACTGTCGTCAATGACAGTCCACGCAGCATCCCTGCTCAATATGACTATGATCAATTGATGTTGGGGATTGTTGCTGCCAAGAACTTATATGTCATGTCTGTTTGGATAGTGGGAGATTTGAAATCAATGAATGGGGAATCAAGCTCCAAAACACAGAAAAAGGTGAAAGGAAAGGAGAAAGTAATTGAGGAAGAAAAAGGTAAAGAAAAAACTGGATTGAAAAAAAACCTTTTCCCAGAACCTACCCCTCCAACAGATTAGGGTAATCAACCTGATTATTCAGATTTTTCCACACCTGTAAAGCAAGGTTGTATTTCTTCCCAATATCTCCTAGACCCTGCATCAGCACAGAAGAGCCATGTTATCTTCTCAAAGGGGTATGGGAATGAACAACAACCTCTTGTATTGGATACCCCACCTGGGACTTATCCCCAAGCTGTTATAACAACTCCCCCTCCTGCTCTTTCTAGAGTTTCATCTAGAAGTGAATCTCCATTGGTGGCTAATGTTGTGCAAATTGGAGCTGATAATAAAGTTGGGTACAGTTCTCATAAAATATCCTCTAATACTGGGGATATATCCTCTAAATCGCCCAACCCATCCGCTAACGCTTGTGCTGCAGCGGCAATTCTTTCTGAGATTTGTAATAATGATGAATTTTGGAAAGGATTCTCAGAGGAAATTGAAGAATATAATGCACTGCAACAAACACAACTACAAGATCAAGCTCAAGGGGCAGGTGAAGAGCAACCACAAGATGAAGGTAAAGATTGTTCGATAGCCAACGACGATAGCGATGCAACTTATACAGAATCTCTACTGGATGTGCATGATTCACCAATCATTTGGACCACAGAGGATGAATTGGAAGATCAGATGTATGATGATTCTCCGCCTATGTTTGGTTCACAACATTCAGATAGCCAGGAAGAAGGCCCTACACCCATGTCAAGGTTTTATGGTGTAGAAGAAAACCCCTTAGATGTAGCAGGTACGTCTACACATTTAGCCAATGTTAGATGCAACTTAGAGGATAGATATAGACATGCATCTAACGACAACAATGCTTCGCAACATGAGAGCAATATACCAAGTCATGGACAAGTTCCAGAACATTTTCCAAGCCATGACAATGCTCAACATGAGGAGGGTAATTTCGCAAGTCAAACAAATGATCCACAACAACAAGACAATGTTCAAAATCAGACAAATGCTCCACAGCAGCAGAACAATCGGGATGAAGATAGTGTACGACGTCAAATGCATTACCCATCTCAGAACAATCGAGATGAAGATGATGAAATCAAACAAGAACTACATAATATATACGCAAATCTTTGTCGGATCAATAGAGGTTGTGCTCCACACACTGAACCTTTACACAATAAGTACTTGTTCCCTAAGATTGGGCAGATATATTTGTCGGGATGATTTTATGAGAGACATGAAATCTTATGCAATCGATGAGGAGTTTGACCTGAATAAGTATAAAACTGAGATGAAAAGGGTGTATTGGAAATGTAAAGTTCCAACTTGCCCGTGGTATGTTCGTGCTACACCTAATTTGAATGGTACTTGGCAAATAAGATGCATTGCTGAGCGTCATACATGTGGGAAGTTCAGACTTGGATAAAAAAATCGTCAAGCTGATAGTGATTGGGTTGCATCTAAAATTGCGAGAAAATTACGGGATAATAAAGATCTTACATCCAAACAACTAAAAAGCCAAATTGAGGAGGAATATCTTACCCAGATTTCGTACAAAGTTGCTTGGAGAGCTAAAGAAAAGGCATTGGCCAAGGTATTGTTCTATTTAAAATTGCACCTTCCTATCTTATCCTCTAGTTCATTCATATATCTCGGTTAATTCCTTTTATCATCTCCTCTAAATCGTAGTATGTATGTTCTTAGAATACGTTTATTGTATCCTTTCAATATGCAGTTTATAGCGGCTAATTAGTCATGTTTATCCTCCAATTGTAGTTAAGGGGAAGCTTCAGTGAGTCATATCAACAACTTGAAACATACTGTAATGAACTTAAGTTGGCCGATCCAGATTCTCAGACTGATATTATCACAGGCCCTGGTGATGAATTCCAATGTATGTTCTGGTCATATGGTATAACTGTGAGAGCTTACAGAAGCACATTAAGATCGGTAATCATTATAGATGGAACATTTCTGAAATGGAGATATCCTGGAGTTGTACTATCAGCAATTGGAACTGAAGGAAATAATCATGTGTTCCCTATTGCTTTTGCCCTTGTGCAAAAAGAAAACAATGAGTATTGGGAATGGTTTCTTGAAAAACTTAGGGACCATGTGGTTGGGACTGACCACGAGTTTGTGCTTCTTTCAGATAGGCACAAAAGTATTATTCAAGCTGTACCAAAGATTTTGCCCAAGGCTTGTCATATGTATTATGCCCAACACATGTCCCTTAAATATGGGAATGCAAAAGTAAGGTGGTTGCTTAAAGAGGCTGCCAAGACACTCAATCAAAATGAGTTCTGGGGTTTGATGCTGCAAATATGGGCCATATCTCCAAAGGCATACCACAGCCTAATGGCAATTGGACCACTAAATAAGTGGGCTAGTGCGTTTCAGGAGAAACCCAGGTCGGTATCTATGCATTTCAATATCCTCTACTAGTAGTCATTGTACCGGCTAATTATAGTTGTCATATCGGTTAATGGTATATGTGTCTCCTCTTCTTAAGCAGATATGGAATTATTTACACTAATCATGTGGAGTCGTGGAATAGAATGATTATACCAGAAAGAATGCTTCCTGCTACAAATCTGGTCGAAGGAATTCATGCCAACATCATGAGGCATCACAGAGATTATCGTGTTGATGGTGAGAAATTCAAGACACCTGTAACTAAGTGGTGCTACGAACAAATTTTGCATAATGCTTGGAGAGGTAGAACCTTCACTCGTGAGAAGACATCTCCAACTATTTGGACAGTTTATGGTGAGAGCAGGACATGTGTGGTGGACTTGAATGCAAGAGAATGTACATGCAAATGGTGGCAAACTATGGGAATACCCTGTGAGCACGCAATGTCTGTCATTAGAGAATGTCAAATGGATCCATACACATTTTGTGGTGTGTACTACAGAAGGGAGACATATATGGAGAGCTACAAAGAAAATTGGAGACCCACAAGAGGAAAGGATGAATGGCCAAAGGATAGAGTAGGCAGAAAGATTCTTCCACCACTACCATGTGTTATGCCTGGACGTCCAAAGAAAAAGAGAAGGAGAGGCAAACGTGAAGGTATCCCAATACAGGAGAGAAAATGCTCAAGGTGTAGGGGTAGAGGACACAACAAATCAACATGTATTGAAGTTGTACCAGACTTTGACTATTTTTTCCAACCTTTACCTGATGGACCACCTGATTCCTATTAAGTGTTGGGTGTTTTTTTATCTAAGTTATGCCTTTGGAAGGTGTACCAGATTTTGACCATTTTGTTCTATGTTTGCCTTTTATATGGCACATTTTGTAAGTTGTCATTTTGTGAATGCTTACATATGTAACCGCTAGTTGAAAGATTAATATCCTCTAACTAGTAAAACTTTACCATCTAATTTATACTAACTTTTTGTATTAAAGAAAAAAAATTTGGAAGTTGTACCAGACTTTGACCATTTTGTTCTATGTTGGTTGCCTTTTATTTTGTATGTTTCTTTTTTTATCTTCCAGATATTACATCTGTATGCTCTAATTGTGATGATTAGTATCTCTAAATAGTCATTCTGTATCCTCTAATGTATACTAAATATTGGACGAACAGAACATGTAATATAATAATACTTTCATAATTTGCATAAGGGAAGGAAAAGGAAAAGGGTTTGTACATCCATCCAAGACAAGAAAAAAAAAAACACTTCAGCAAACATAAAAAAAAAAAGAAAACACTTCAGCAAACATAAAAAAAAGAAAACACTTCAGCAAACATAAAAAAAACTTTCACTCATCATCATCGTAATCTTCTTCTTCTTCTTCTTCATTTTCACCAGAAAAGTTGCTCTCCACCTCATCTTCCTCTGCGATGTCCTTATCCTTTGCAGCAACACATTCTTGGGAAGAAGGCATCGCTGTCATCAGGGTACTCAACAAGAGGATTGGGCTGGACATAATCTGAGGTATTCAAGGAATCAGATCCTTCATCATCTTTCTTCTCTTCACTTGCTCCTTCATCATCCTCTTCTTCTTCTTCATCATCTTCTTCTAAATCACTGAAACTTCCAAGAAAAGGGTCTGATATTTTGAGAAGCTTCAGAAGGCATTCATCTTCATTAATGAGTAGAGAAACAGAAAAGGAAGCCATAGTTTTGAAAAAAAAAGCTCTCAAGAATGGTTTGTTTGAGTTGTAACCTCACCATGGATTTATACTAGTAACATTTAATAAAGTGGGAGGATCAAGACGCGAATTCCAAGCATTTGACTAATTTTTTCACCATCCAACTAATATTCTTTATGACCATTTAAGAACATCCCTCAAAAGTACCAAAATACATTGAACTGAAAGTAAATATTGACGGGACATTAAACTTATCTAGTTTTACAAAAGTTTGGTCACCTTTACACTGTAGGCACCCCCTTACTTGGTGGCTTCAATCCACATTGAACAAGGTCCATAGCAATACGCTTCCTCATAAGAGCAGACCTTATCTTGAAATCAAGTTCCCTACCCCCGACTATACAATCAATGTAACCAAGCAAAAAAACACCACAGCTGTGACCATCATCTTGTTCTGGGCAATTCACAAACTCCCTTTCCCATGCAAATTCCAAGTCAAAATCTGGAATGTTAGGGTCAACAACAAAGGCCACATAAGGCAACATTTTCTCCAACCCTATCTGTTGTCTTGATGGTCTCTTCAAGCCCAAAGAGTCATATATTCTCACCTTCTTTTCCTTAAAGCTGAAACTCAAAAGTACCCAGTGGTTATCATTGACCTGCATTATTAACAAATATCATAGGTTTTAGCATATATTACCTTTGTTGTTAGAGGATGTGGTTAAAGTAAATTAGAGGGTACAAAGTCAATACACTTACTTGTAAAGGAATAAGTATAGCCTTTGCATGGTAAGGGGAAACTTGGTTCTCCATATGACCAGTAGGGCTCATAATGTTTATGGCACCTGTCTTAATTTTGAATGCACCACTCCTAACTCTGTTTGCTGGTGATAGTGCAGCAAAAGTTGGATCCCTCATATGCCTATTGTATGTATATTGAACATCACCATAAACCATGCCATGACACAACCAAAGAAATATATTTGTATCACCAAATAACTCATAGTGTAAACTCTAATTAACATAACTGTATCCTCTACTTAAAGGTTCAAGTATAAGAACTTTAAAAAAAAAAAAAAAATACTTACAGCAAAATATATTGTTGGAACAATAGAATACTGATTATGTGGGTTGATATGCCTCCTCATCATTCCATACCAACGAATGATCAAGCTAACATAGGCTTCAATGATATCTCCATGCACCCAATTAGTGTTCCATAAGCTGTAAAACTGTTTGATATGGACTTCCAGTCCATATCCATAAACCCTCATCACTTTATGTTCAAAATTTGGCTCCTTCGCCAACCACCAGTAATAGTTCAAAACATCTGTCTCATTATGAGTTGTAGTTCTGTCTAGAAATGACATGCCCATGGTAATCATCAGCTGAGCATCAACTTCTTTCCCCTCTTCCTTCCCCTGATTCTTTTTCTCAATCTTTTCTGGCTGTTGTTAAAGTCATCAATAGCTTGCTTATCCACTTCTTCATCTTCTTCTAAATCACCAGTGAAAACTATATCATCTTCATGGTGTTCAACATTACCCATCTCACCAGCTGATGCACCATCTATTTCCACTAAATATTCTTCAGGAATATTCTTAGGAGCTGGAATGTCATCATGAAAGCTATAATCTTCTTCTTCTTGCTCATCCTCCTTAGCATCTACCTCTTGAATTTTAGCACGCAACTCTTTCACATCTTGCACATCAGTAGTCTCAGACTTGAGGATGGCCAACTCCTGCACATGTTCCATGGTAGTATCAAGAATATCTGATTGGGCCAATATTGCCATTGCATCAGCAACAATAACTTCTTGTGTTGTATTACCTTCCACTGCAACCTTTCCTTCAGTTTCATTTTGTCCTTCTCCTTCAACCTTTTCTTCTCCTTCAACATTTCCTTCATTATTAGCTTCTACTGCAGTCTTTCCTCCACTTTCATTTTTTCCTTCTCCTTCAACTTTTCCTTCTCCTTCAACTTTTCCTTCATTATTACCTTTTCCTTCAACTTCTCCTTCAATTTTTCCTTCTCCTTCAACTTTTTCTCCATCATTATTTCCTTCTCCTTCAACTGCTCCATCATCCTTTTTTTCTATCTCAGCCCCCCCTTGTATACGTTTTCCTTTCTTTTGAACCTGTATATCCTCATCTTCATCACTATCTGGCCTTGGAATAAATCTTCTTTTTTTAGTTTCTTCTTTGGCATTTTTCCTTTCAGCAATTCTTGCATCTTTGGCTTTTATATTTTTCCTCCATGACCTGTCAAGACCTGCTACTTTGCTTTTCCTGAGGATATAAGACAAATATTAGATGGTATAAAGTTAACAATTAGCTGCTAATAATTAGGCATTTAGAGGATATAACGGAAATTCATACCTAAGAGGTTGTTTTCTGGTAGGAGGTGGGATGGTCTTATGTTTCTTTGGTGGAGGTGGAGGTGGAGTAACTTGTTGCTTCTCCTGTTCTCTAATTTGACTTGTGCTCCTTGTGGCCCTCATCCCACCTAAAGAGAGTTGTATAGTTTGAGACCTCTCTGGAGTTGTTGCAATTGGTGAACTTAACTTCTCACTGGCAATTTTCTTGCCTTTTCTATCTGCACTAGGACTTGAAATGGTCTTTGCATTGGTTTTAGATGGAGTAGGCTTTCTCTTGGTTGGAGTGGAAATGCTTTGACTCCTTGTATTAACACCACTCTTGGAGACTGCTTTGGTGGTGGTGGTAGTTGTGTTGCCCTTCTTCAGAACTGACTTGGGTGCCAAAGTTGTTTTGGTTTTGGGTGTAGCAGTTGTTTTAGGGTTAGTCTTGGGGGCAGGTACAGTTCTTTTAGACTTGGCTACAGCTGTTTCACTCTTCTTAATTTCATTTCTCTTACTGGGGGTACTTGGTTCCTTCCTCTTTTTGGTGGGGGTACTTCGTTCATTCCTCTTTGTGGTGACCCCACTTGGTTCCTTTTTCTTTTTGGTGGGGGTGCTTGATTCTTTCCTCTTTTTGGTGGGGGTAGTGTCCTTCTTCTGTTTCCTTCCTTTAGGAATGTTTCTCATCTGGGTTGAAGATGAAGACCCCCCTTTCAGTGCCTCGGGTTTCAATATCTTGCTTACACCAGAAACAACACCTTCCTCAATGTCTTTTACCACTCCCTTCAGAATTCCTTCCAGTGAACCCACACCTATATCATTTTCTTGCTTGTCAAGTTCTTGTTGCCACTACAACACCATTATATACATGCTAATATTAACAAATAATATTTCAGAGTCTAGAGGATAATAATTGTCAATTTAGCCGATAAGATAGACATAACTTGAGGATGGATATATATTGTTATATGTAATGTAGGAATTTACTATCTACAAGATAGATTAGGCATAATGTATGGGATATAAAACCTAATTAGAGAGTAGTATACATACCTTTTCTGCTTCAACAACAAGTGCTTCACCAGATTCTTGAAAAGTAAGGAAAGGGGGAGCAACTTCGATTGCTTTTCCGCGAGGAGGGTTAAGCTTCTTATCAATGGTTTCTCTACATGTTGTTTTTCCTGGAAGATTCTTCCAACTAAGAATCCTAGGGAATGGTGGTACATCAGCTTCCCTTCTAGGACCTAGACATGGGATGTGGCTGTATGCCCAGATAATAAATGCAAACACACACCTAGGTAGATTGTAACTCAGTTTTTGGGCTGCTTCATTTGTTGCTGTTGTTTCTAGAGTATTTTCTAACAGATTGAACACAACAGTTCCCCAAGGAAATTCATCAAATTTCTGAAGATTTGATGCAAGGTCGACATACCTAAGATCAATGGTCATATATGTTACAAGACTATTACAGTATACATAAGCCATGTTAACATTATATAACATAACATATTTACCCTAAACCATGTGCATATACTAAATTTTGAGGATACATGATTAAAGTTTAGAGGATAACATGCTGATGTGTAGCCGATAACAGGACACAAATATGAAGCCTAAATATTACTATTTAGCATATAAAAATAAAGATCACAATGTTGCCAGATAACATTGTGTGAATTTTAGAAGATAACATGAACATATTTAGCAGATAATATAACCATATTTGAAGATAAATGTGTGAATTTTAGACATACCTGACATCAATGGTATTAGATGCATCTGGTAGTAGGCATGTTAATAGAAGCAACAAACGATTCAAACGATGCACATCATCACCAGAATTATGATCATTTCGTGCTACTTCAATTGCATCTTTCATGTTCTTTTCCTTAATGCTTTTCCTCTTACCAAAATATTTCTCCCTAAATGGACTTGGAACTTCTGATTCCATGAAAATGAACTCATGTGGTACACGACCAATTTTCAATCCTAAATTTAAAGTCACATCAATTGGTTTGAACTGCATTTCCTTTCCCCCAATCTTGTACTTCAATTTACCAACTCTAGCTTTCACAATTTGTGTAACAACAGATGTATTAATCATGTGCAATTTATCTGTTTGAACATCTAAGAAATACCTAAAGCATGAAGAACTAAAATTTTCCTTCTCCAATAGAGGTAATTTACTCCCAAAATGATCACCTACCTTCTTCATTGAGCATCTTACCGTTACACTGAATTTACGGCCATATTTCTTTTTCATCTTTTCTACTCCACTTGATTCTGGAATTTCATCATCTTGCTCTTCAATTTTGTCTACTTCTTCTTCAATTTGTTGTTGTTCCTCTTCAATTCGCTGTTCTCCTTCTTCAATTTGTTGTTCTCCCACTTCAATTTGTTGTTCGCCCACTTCGATTTGTTGTTCTCCAACTTCAGTTTGTCGTTCTTCGCCTGCAATTTGTTGTTCTTCTTCTACATGTTTCTCTTCTTCTTCTTCGTCTTTCTTTCCAAATTCTGCTTCTTTCTCTTCAGTTTCTTCTACTTGCTCTTCAATTTTTTCTTCAATTGCTCCTTCTAACTTCTCATTAACAGACATCTCGTTGTGTTGTTCACAATTTGTTTCTAGGGTTTTGGAGGTAGTGGATTCAAGAACCATTTTTTAGGAATTTAGAGTTCTAGAACTACAAGAAAATAATTAAAAGGGTAGAATTTGAACAAGAAATGGTAACTGTGTTAATGGAGGCGGTTGGAAAAGAAGAAAAATGGTTTTTGGTAAGTTAGGGTTCTTGTTTGGAAGTGATTATCTTCTCAAAAATTTCCCGCCCAAATTACCCTCCAAACGGCTATAAACACGTGTCATCTTTTCGTTGTATGCACAAATCCATGTTTAATCTCAGCCTTACACGTCATTTAGTTGGAAACAACTGTTAAGGGTAGTTTTGTAAATACATCTGAATAAACGGTTGTGATTTAATCTCTCATTTCTAGCAAAATCAATGGTTGTAATTTCTATATAGGTTATTGTGAAGGGGTCACATCAGTTTGTACTTGGTCAAATCAAAGCAAAAAGGTTTGTCATAAGTACAAAGGGTAGTTTAGGTAAGAAAAAAATCTGAAAAGTATAAAGTGGTGGGGTAAGGTGGTTGTTTGGGAAGATTACCTCTCATGAGTGGCTATTTGGGAAGAAGCACCTAAATGTGGTGGTTTTTTGAGAAATTTCCCTAAATACAATTGATCAAGAACAAATGCTCTTCACCAAAAAAAAGAGAAAGATCATATAATACTATACTAGTCGACCGACGTTAGGAGGTCGTCTTTTAAGCATCGAGTGGGACTGAAACTCATGTCTGTCCCTGACTTTTTTTGATTTATTTTTGTCTGTCCGATTTATTTTTAATTTTTAAATTTTTTTTTTCAATGCTTTTTAATTTTCTGTGTCCGTCTTTTTCTGTGTTTTTTTTAAATCTCTTTTTTTCTTTTCTCTTCCTCTCTTCCCTAACGTCGGTCTCCACCGTATCACGGTTCTATATTATATATAGTTTAATGTTTATGTACTGTCAGTTTTTTGGTTGAAAAAGCAGGTGTTAAAAATGCTTGTATTCAAATTCTTTCTTGAAGCCACGAAAATCACTAGAATCTATGAAAATTCATTGCAGATCTAGTTTTTTGGAATCAAATAATATTTCATATTACTATAATATATAGTTTTTGGGAATCAAATAAATTCATATATTGCAGATCTAGTTTTTGGGAATCAAATAATATTTCATATTACTAATAGATTTACTTTCAATTTTGTATGAGCTAGTTTTTGTATATATATACATCATTAATCAGCTATTTCTAATTACTTCTTATTTCAAACAAATTCTAGCCAGCTTCCCCCTTATTACTTCATTTTACAGAAACTATGGTTGCCAGTAGTAAGTCCTTTGCTATATGCATTCTAGCAGTCATGGCCTTCGCATTCCTTATCGAGGAAATGAATGCAAAGGAAATTAACTATCCACCTATTCGTGGTAACCCTACATGTGATCCCCAACATCAAGATTGTACACCAAACCCTGCAAACCCATACACTCCAGGGTGCGAAAAAATTCACCGTTGCAGGGGTCCTCCTCGTCCTCCTTCAATGTAATGGGATGGAGTAAGCAATTCATGGCGTGGAAACAACAAACAGTATTCATTGTTCTAAATATGCAATGTTAATTTCAAAAAAATCAAATAAATACCTTATATTTTTTATAATAAGTTGTTGTCCTTATGAAAGACTATCAAGAAAAAAAAAAAAAGGTATTTTAGAGATGTTTATTATTATCATTTTTTTTCTATTTTACTTGTGTAAAACTATATGTGATTCATGACTCATTTACACACTTTGAGCAATAGGCATCCAAGGTAATGCACAATTTCCCCCAACTTTCACTTGAATTTGTGACACTTACGCAATTTACCTAGGGCCTCGGTCATATTTTTGAGATTATACGAGCATCCCCAGTGGCGTATCCAGGATTTTTGGTGAGGGTGCGCACTAAATCTTAGCAATTCTTGTATCGAATATTAAAAAACGGATGTGTATGATTTTTACCCTCCAAAAATTCGATCAATTAAAAATTCATGCACAACTTCCACCAAAAACAAAAATGACAACATCCAAGAACTTATGTTTTACAAAATATTTCTCATAGCAACACATAACTTATATTTTACAAAATATTTCTCATAGCAACACAGACTTCAAACGCAAATGCGCAATCAACTATTAAACAAAGTTGTGAATATATGCATATTAAAATTGAAGAATCAGGACTCAGGAGTGGGAGCTTAAACCGATTAATGGATATTACTTAATAGCTCTTTGCAGATAATTAATAAAATTAAAAATTAAAAATAAGAAGTCAAATTCAAGACTTGAAGAGATTTTTACATAAGAGAATTTTTTGTGAATTAAGTTCTTGGAAATTATTATTTTCATTCTCCATGACCTAGAATTTATAGGATCTTGCATATTTGGGAAGAGTTTAATTAAAATGGGGAAGTTAAACAAATAATGAAATAATATCTATATTACATATATTTAATGATATTTATTCAAAAACAGAATAGATCTTCTTAGTAGCTAAAAATTAGGATATAAATTATTTATTAACCAAGTCTGATATATTTTTTGTTCCTAAAAATAAAATTGTGATTTTGTGAGCGATATATATAGTAGAAGTTTTCCAAAATTTCAGGGTACGCACTTGCACCCTCACACCCCCTGGCTTCCTGCATCCCTAACGCACCAACCATTATGCAAAAAAAATCATCCGAATCGTCTCTAACGCAACAAGCTATTATAACTTAAGCGTGTGAAATGTGCCAGACATGTTAAAAGCATTGAAAAATGGTTCTGTGTGACGTATTTTCATAATTATTTCAATTCACGTTGTTTCATAATGAATATTATCGACCGACGTTAGGAGGTCCTTTTAGAGTCGGGTGGAACTCAAACTCGTGTCTGTCCCCTTTTTTCCCTTTTTAATTTTTGTTTGTCCGTCTTTTTTCTTTTTTCTTTTTTGAAATCTCTCTTCTTTTCACGGTTCTATATTACTATACGCATAATCATTTTGCGTCCTACTAAAACATTGGGCAGAACCATTATGCGTGTTGTGTATACTTATACCATTTTTGCAAAATGTGCATTAGGGATAGGTTTTTGGTTTGCAAACCTGACAACTTTATGAATCGCTCTCTTAATTTTATTTAATTAAGACTTTAAGATAAATAAAAAATTTATAAAGAAAAAAAAATTATAAAAAAGGGATATTTTCATCTTTTCTTTTTTCTATCACGTACACCTCATGAATCCACAGTAGTAATCCTTTAAACTCGTGCATGTTCTTCTTGCAGGAGTATCTTCAATCCATCCTTTAAAGGGTACAAAATCATTAAATTTATGGAAAAAGGTCCAAAACTCATGTTCATACTACAAGAAAAACCAATAACGTCGACAGACTTGGTCTGTAGCTAAAGTGAAGTCCAATAGTCCGTCGAGGAAACCCATTTATCTTATAGTATCAATCCATAAATTTGACATTTCCATGCCAAGTGAGTTGTTCCTCCGGTTTTGCATGTAATCTAGGACTCTAGGTTACTTGTAGTACCCAATAAGGGTTTAGTTCCCACATCTTTTACGAGCTTCTCGAAATTTTTTAGGTGGACTTGGCTTTATTTTTCGAAAAATTTGCAAACTTAAGGGTGCTTGGGTGGGAGTAATTTCCAGATTGGTGCCATTTAATGGCTACATTTAAAGTATATTATAACAATTGAGTACTCTGACATTTAGTGATTTAGAGTTTATTGCCATTGACTTGCATTAGAATCTACAAAAATTCATTGTGTATCATATTTTTGGAATCATTTGAGATTCAAAAACTAAAATATTCATTACTCTGATAGATTTATTTTGGATTTTGTATGTTCCAGTTTTCTATATATATAGCCTATCACTTCAAACAAAAATCTAGCCAGTTACTTTTACATTATTACAATATTTTAGGGAAATTATGCTTGCGAGCAAGTCCTTGGCTATATGCATTCTAACTGTCATGGCTTTCGCGCTCCTTATCCAGGAGATGAAAGCAGAGGACATCCAATATCCACCAATTCATCATGGTAACCCTCCATGTGATCCCCATTATCAAGATTGTACACCACAACCTGGAAACCCATACAATCGGGGGTGCGAAAAATTTAACCGTTGCAGGGGTCCTCCTCTTCCTCCTTCAATGTAATTGGATGGAATAGGCAGTGAAATGCATGGAAAATAAATATTTATTGTTATATATATTAGCTAGTTAATTTCAGAAAAAAAAAAAAATGAATAATGACAATAGATGTCATATGACATGCGCTAATTTACCAATTTATTCTCAATGATATGACGGCATATATTTTGCCATTGTTATGATCAATTTCTCTTTATAATTCCTGGAAGGAGGTGATTAATAGTAGTCCTGAGATACCAACCCTGCATCGAACTTTTCTACCTACGTTCCAAGCACTTTGAGGATCCAAGGAGGATCCTTACTATATATAAACTGCCAATCAACCAATAATTGTGAATTATGTTTATGCCAAGGCATACAAAGACAGATAATGATCAATCAAACATCACTGAAGCGGTAGACCTATAACAGTAATGCAAAATTGGTAACATGTCAACCCTGAGTTCTAACATTTGGTGCATTAACTTGGGTAAGATGGACCTCCTGCGGAAGAACATGGTATTTGATATCAAGCTTCTCAAATATCTTCTTCAACTCAAAGACAAGTTCAGATCTCCTTCCATTTTTTTCGCCATAATTCTGATGGTTCATAGTGTGCAGTACACAGACACACATATGCATTTTGTCAACATTTTCAATCTCTTTCACAATCACCGAGTGTTTAGGATTCCAGTACTTCGGTTTGCTCTCTATATATCTGCGCTTTCAAACAGTTATTATCTGATCAGATTATATAGTCCAGTGACCCAGTCTGCCATATCCACATCAATATGATTTATATAAAGTGAAATCAAAGTGATTAGTTACTTACACTTGGATGTTCTTCTTAAGAGCATTAACGTTGTCCATAGATGTCGAGATGTCTATGGTGAAATCAACGGCATCACCCATGTCTGGGCTTCTGTAAAAATTGCTTATTGGTTTTGTGCTCAGAGTGGAGTTGGGATAAAATATTTTCTCATTGTCGTATCGAAGGAACACTGTTGTCAATATATTCATCTCTTCCACTATCATCTGCGCACAGTTGGAAAACCAGAAATCGATTATTGTGTGAATAAGAATTAATAAATCCTAGGTGCATGGATATATGATCTGGGAAACTTTTCTTCAATAACAAAGAAACTTAACCATAACCACTTTTAAATGTCAGTTGTAAGAGCAAGAGCACGCACCTGAACCCCATCAATGACACACCGATCACCAACATCAAAAGGATGCATGACGAAAACAAAGATGATAGATTCAAAAACAGTCTTGCAAGTGTTCTGGAACATGAATCCCATGACTACAAACTGGGATGTGACAACAACGAGGATTTTGGATGGGTCTAGCCCCATAACTAATAGGAAAACAACAATGTCAATAACAATTACAATTGCACTTGCTAATTTGTGCAGTTGCTGCACTGCTGTCTTGGTGTCATTTAAGGAATGAGCCAGAGATTTTCGTTCGAGATAGGCTCGTACCTGGAAAAAAAAAAGTGTTTCAGTTAATTTATCAACTTAGACTACACACAGACAATCCACGAATTCATGTACGGTAGGTGGAACCAGGAACAGAGCGACTAATACGCGAGTAATCATGTCAGGCAATGCATACATATACATCTGCAGTTTCACGATGAATGATGAAGAACTCAAGAAAGGTTTCATATGAAATGCTTAATCATGCACCGCAAAGAGTTTACAGATTGAAATGGACTAGAGCTAATACAGTATCTAAAGTTTGAACTAACGGAAAATCAGCTATTGTTATCTTAACAGCTCTGTCATATAAGAGATATAATTGGCGTCTATTGTTATTTTAGCTGCCACTATGTATGCTTACCACCCAATTCCTAAAAGCAGACTTTCTTATCTGTCCAGTTTCAAGTGCTCCTTCAAATAATGGGAAAATGGTGTGAACTTCTTCCCTTCTCAAGAACCTCATCAAATCCTCCTCTTCAATATACCTACAATAACGATATATTGCTCAAAAGAAGTTAGTTTATAGCCTAATTCGATCTTTCTAGTGTGGCAGCTCAATAACAGTATCAGATAGTTAATACATTTGATGCAAGGACAGATGGTTATAAATTTAAGATTTGTGGACCATTTACGTGCATTAATGTTCATGAGTACAAGTCAAGCGAGATATTGAAACGCACTTGGAACTTGGCTTGTTGTGCGCAGCGGAAACAAGTGCACAAATATGATGATCGAACTAGTGTATGAAAGTAAAACGAAAACGACAAAATAAACAAACAACCACACAAGACACAAGATATACGTGGTTCGGCAATATGCCTACGTCCACGGGGAGAAAGGATGATGCTTTTCTTTTCCAAGACAATTGTACAAGCCCTCACGAAGAAACCGAAGTCTTCTTCCTCACAAAAGTTCTTAAACTCTCTAATGGCTTCTCACAATCTCTCTACTAGAAAACATAATTAGGTTTTTCCACTTCTATTTGGCTTTATAGCATAGCCTTACAATAGCCACGAATTGGGCTCAAAACAGGCCCATATTGAACAACATCAGATGAGGACGTACGTACGTCGAAATCACGTACGTACGTTGAGCCACGGACAAGTTTCCTGACGTACGGGACGTACGTACGCCCTAACTACGTACGTACGTTCCTTCCCCCAAAGTTATCTGTCGAGTTGAACGTACGAACGCCCTAACTGCGTACGTACGTTCCTGAACAAAAAACTCCCTCCATCACTGATTTGCACATAAAACCCAACAGGCTGAAAACGAATGGAACTGTATGTGTAACAAGAACAGGATATGGTGGTTTGCCGAATGATGACTAAGATGTTAAGGACAGCACCGATGATATGAAGCTAGTATTGTCTAGGGAGCAACGTCTTTAATATGTTCAAGGTGACAAAAAAGATTCAATGAGATCCTGCAAAGCAATACAAGGGAAGGAGGAACAGTTGTGGTACAGCTGTTGAAATCTAATGACATGACTCCTATCAGCTGAAAGTTGAGTAAGGAATACTGTTTATCCTTCAGCATCAGACATATCTACAGGGAAGCAATAAGTTGCAGACTGGTGGATATATATATAAGCTATAGGTTATAAGACCTGCGGTAAGACATATACCCTATTAGGCACACCGTATCAGTGTGGCCAGTCAATAGTGTTAGGAATGACAACAATGGAAGAAACATGATGTCGAATTTGGTGGAAAAGGGGGGAGGGGGCGCACTTCATTTTCAAACAGAATTAACACATCTGGCATGAAAAACAAGCAAGACACCTTTGTTAAAGTACTTACTTGGCACCCTGCTTAGCAACATTCTTGAAGGTTCTCTGTGCACATGCTCTAGCTTCCCACTCACTCGTAATTTCTGACACTGCCTTTCCAAAATCATCTACTGTTTTGGAGATGCTCGATAAACCTGACGACATAACATAATTCACCAACCTTTTAACACTCCAAGCCGAAGCAGTGCTCTCCATACTCAGTTTCCTCAGCTTTTCCATATCAATCTTCCTCGATCCAGTTCTCTTCATAGATGATTTCTTTCGATACCTGAATCTGGCTGGCATGGACTTTGAATGTGCCATATTGCGATTATGTCTCTGCATAAGTGTCTCCCCATCGAGAGGTGGACCTGACAATGATTCCAAGATATAATGGTGAAACACACTCTCTTTCATTCGATCAAAAAATGTTGCAACATGGAACGATGAAGCTAGTATTTTCACTAAGGCAATTTTAATCAACCAAATGGTTGCACCAATGAGGATTCCAATAAGAGCTTTGAAGACAGTTTTGAGGATTTTATGGTGTTTTTGAACTTCCTCTTGGCTAAACATCATTGACCAAGCTAATAGAACTAAACATAGCCAAACACAATTCTGAAAACTTTTTCTGAGTCCGTAAACAAAGTAAAGAACTTTCTCACGCAGCATAAAGTTCCGTTCGATTAAGAACACAAGCACACGAACTACCCAACCAGAAACTAAGCGTCCACAGATAATTCCCATAACCATTAAACACCATTTCCAAATCTCAATGCCATATTTTTTACGGTCTTTGAATGTTTTCACAGTTAGACTGCATATCAAAGCAGTTATAATAATTAAAAACGACACCCATTCGATTAAAAGTCTCAATTTAACCTTTCTCTTCTTGTTTCTTTTCATTCTTTTCCCTTCACCTTCCCCTTCATATTCTTCTTCCAGTTCATCCTCGTCATCTTCTTCGTCATCAGTTGATACTGATGTGTAATGTTCCTGCAGGAATGTAGGTTCATGTGAATCTTCAGCTTTGGAAGGGTAAGGGTAATTAGTTTCAATAAATCGAGACTTAGGTTTGGAGAAGTTAAGGCGACGAAGGGTTTTGGTTTTTGATTGTAGTGAATGTTTTTCTTCACTCACTGGAACAAATGAATCATTGTTAGAATCTGTTTCAGGTTCTGGTTTCAGGCTAGGTTGATCCATGAGAAGCACAACTTCCTTTTCTGGGTTCTGCATCTCAAAGTTTTGATCAAAGAAACAATGCAAGAAGATGCTAGCTAGCTACCTAAGCATATATTGTTGTAAATATATAACATGATGAAACACAATTGTAGATAACAATGAGTTCAAATTCTTCCTGACCACTTAATATGCTTACAACATAATTGCAACTATTGAGAAACCAAAAAGCTGTTCAGTCCAAAGTGAAGGCACTTCTATGATAATGTACCACATGAGCACTAATAGCATTACAACAATGAATGTGTCTTTGCATGTTAAGGATGTTGGTGTGTTTGATAGATCTAGAAAAGAATCTCAAAAAAAAGTTAAAAGAAAAAGTTTCAAACTATCCATCATTCAAAATGTTACTTTTTCGTATCATTGAAAATGTTATTTGGAATCATTCAAGCATGCTTGAAATCGCATCGTAAAAGTATGTTATGCCCCCATTTGATTAGTAGTGGATTTTTTGAACCTCAACACGTCAACTTAACGTCACACAAGCCTCCGGTTGCTCCACCCGAGCACACTTAACTTCAGAGATTTTTTGAATTTCCGAAGCCAAATACTTTTAAAAAGCTTCTGTGTCAATACTGTTGTGCAACGGAAGCTTTAACCCAAGGATTAGTTGTAATACCGATAATCTAGATAATAGCAAATAACAGAGAAAGTAATCGAAAAAAATACAATCACACACAATAACACCAATATTAACGTGGTTCGGCAAAACCCGCCTATTCCACCCGGCAACCGATCAAGAAGATTTTATTAATCAGAGAAAAGAAACAACCTAATTACAAATCTATAATTCCTCGTCTCTTTCTCTCACACACTAGAACCTGAGAAACCCTATTATGAAAACTCTCATAAACTTGTCTCTCGCTATCTAGTAATGCTTTCACCTTTTGTTCACTCTCTCTTCTTCTTACCACCCCTTTACAATAGCCAACTAGTTGAGTATATATAATACCCAAGAGTTCTTAATCCATACAAGGATTCTAATTGAATAACAATACCAACTACCAATTAGAATACCAAGTACTTATGGGAGTAGAATTCCTACATACATTGTTTCTAGAAACAAACATAAGGTATGATCCTATAGACCTCACTTAATATAAGCTACGATCCTGCGCATTGTGAGCCAATACACAACAAATACACTGTAGATAAATTCTTATATTCAATCGACTTTAGGAGGTCCATTATATTTCGGGTGAAAATAAAAACTTTTTTTTTATGTGAAGGGGAAGAAGAGATGGTAGCTAGTTTCTCTAATTAAATAATTAAATAGAGTATAGATTCCTCAAATTTATTGATACAGGTGTATCCTAAGTGATCCTCGAAATTGGTGTCTTGAGGATAGACATTTGCCACCCTACGACTTGGTCCTCTCGAAGCGACGCCGCTGGGGTCCAAGGCGCAACGCCTTATTGGGGTCGAACTGGAAAGTTATAAAGACCTATATCCTTATTCCGGGTGAATAGTATGATTCGAAGTTGTCCAAAAGTCTAAGAGAGGCAGCTAGGGCTTACTTGGATAGAGAGTATTGTGAGGCAGAGATTCTTGTAATCTTCATAATATTCAATAAAGAACATAATTTCTCCGAGATCTTGTGTTCTATTCGTCTTATTTACTGATATAGTTTAATTCCACGTTCAATAGTTTATTTGCTTAGTAATTTGTATCATTTATTAATAATTTTTTTTTTGTTTTATAACAATAAGATAATTCTAGTAGCTAATTGCACCTTTAAATAATAAAATTATAATTGAGAAAGACTGAAAGAGAAGAGAGTTGCACATATGGAGAAGAGAAGAAGAGTGGAGAAGAAGAAGCGATGTTGGGAAGATTTAGACTCAGATGTTCTGTTGATCATATATCAGAAACTGAGTATTAAAGATTTACTATTTGGAGCACCTTTATGTTGTTCTTCTTGGTACACTATATCAAAAGAACCTTCACTTTGGAGAGAAGTTGATCTTCTTCATGAATTTAATGATGTTAATGAGTTTAATTCCAGACAACTCACTGAGCTGGTTGTGGCTCGGAGTCAAGGTTGTATTACTTCCATCAAGTTTCCTCTTACTGCTTCTATTGATGATCTCCTTCTTGTTGCCCTAAGGTAATTTAAACTTGTTTTCTTGATTTTTTTTTTTTTTTTGGAAGTTAATTTCATCATATATGAGCTTGTTAAATAATTGATTCTCCCCTAGTCTGCTACATGGATGTGGGGCATAGAAACCCCCACATCGCCAGCTGAGACGACTTTTTAAAGTATGTAGGATTGGATATGTTAGGATCCCAGTGAAGTATTTGATCTCCCACACCTTGATAATTGGGGGTTTTTAGGAGTATATGGATGATTGCTCAAGCAGTATTCAGAATTGATGCCACCCCATGTCGAGGGTTTGGTCTCTAGTAGGGGAAAATTAAAGGAAAGTGGATTTTGAGTCCCCTGTGCTGGTTGTTCAATAAGCTATTTATCGTGGATTCTCAACCTTATAACTTGAGAATTGACGTTACCCCATGTCCCCATGTCGAGGGTTTTGGTCTCTAGTAGTTAAAAAAAACCGTGGATTTTTGGTCCCCTGTGCTGGTGGTTTGTGCTGGGGGTTCAATCAGCCGTTTTGTTACATAGGGGGTTTTAGTTGACAATTGACATGCCCCCTGTGCTGGTATTTCAATTAGCTGTGTGGTTACATTCTTTGTTATTGTGTTCTATACAAAATCTCAAAAAAGTTCTAATACATGGTTGTGTCACCAAAACCTGCAATACAGCTGTTTCGTGTTTGGTTAAAATTCATTGAGTATTTGAGTTCAAAGAGAATCGGTAGCAACCTCGTACTTATTATATCACATTAGCTCTGCACCTTTGAGTCCAATCCAGATTGCATCCATTTTTGTGTGCTCGTGGACTTGCTTGAAGAACCCCCATTAATGTATGCCTCTTTTCATTCTTATAGAGTCCCCATATCCTCACCTGCTAAGATCAACTGGGACTAAGGTGTTGATGAGTAGTGTGTCCTCAGTCCAGCTCCCCTTACATCTGCAATTTTTATAATGTTCCTTGGGTTGTATCTTGCATGGAAACCTAATCTCGTATAGTGTACAATACTACAATATTCCAATGTAAATATGAACCATGTCCCTCAGCAGCTACAATTGGAGTGCTCCTGACGTAGTATGATGACGTTTTAAATATCTGTCGATATGTGATCCAAAATTTGTTGTAATTGATGCTTTATCTATGCATCAGTCTGTTTATTTGAGATAAGATGTTGGGAAATTTCCTCAACATCTCTAACTCAAAAACATTTTAAATGAATGGATGTGTCAACTAATTGCTTCTTATCTTTCGCCTTTTCAGGTGTCCTGGAATAAAGTATTTCAATCTTAGGCTTCCTTCAGTAAAGCTGTTGAAAAAGGAGTCCATTTATTTGGCAATTACGAAACTAATTGAACTTGAGAGCATGGATGTTGGTGATTGTTTTTTCTCAGATGGATGTGTGCTCAACTTGATCAATCAATGCTGCCCTAAATTCTCCAAATTGAAAGTCTATGGTATCTCTTGGAACACCATGTATCTAGTAGTTACACATATGCCTAAAATCAATGGCTTGGACCTTGTCCAAAACTGGATGTTGAATGAGACATAGTAATGAGCTTGAACACCTTGATTATAACTGGATGTTGAATGAGTCGCATACTGCTGAAAGAACACTGATACGTTAGTGAAAGGTATAGTATGACTATGTCTTATTTTTATGCCAGTAAGCATAGACTTTCTCGTTTGATTGTACAGAATGTTGTTATCATATTTCACTGTTTCGTCTATAGACACATTTGTTACCAAAGCTGTTTCTACCGGTTTGAAAATTACTTGGCACTCAATTTAACAATAATATATATCAGAACTCAAAGAGAACTAATCAACCAGTGAGTAGTGACAGTCAACACGTCCAGAATTAAGAAAGAGGCTGAAGTGACCTTGCGAAATACAGAAGTTAAACCAAATTTCAGTTCTTCATAGCCAATTCAACCTTCTCTATGAGTAAAAGTTGATATTTTTGTTCCAGTCAACCGTTCGTTGCTTCGTACAGGCCTCTTATCGATATTATTCTTGCTGTTTGTTTTTAGAATTAAATAAGAAACTTGGAAATGTAGAAAACAGGTTTGAGTGATTAAATTGGTTTCTACCCTGAGAAATGCGAGATCCAATGATGAAGTATATGCTTAACAGTCTTAGCTCAATTCGAAGTTTCAAATTAAACCACCATGTTAACTGACGTTGAGCTTTGTAAACAATATGGAGATTTCATTTATCCCACCCTGTGAGTTGTCCGAAGATGCAATTCTCCTTCAATGGGAAAAGTGAAGATGGTTTTGTAGGTCACTCGTTTTTTTTTCCCATGCATATCTGAGATCTAGCCTGCAATCCAAGAATCAAGTTAGAAACTGGTGGCTACTTTCAAATTGTCCCAAAAGAATTGGGCGATCAAGCCTGAAAAGTGAAGATGGTGTTTGACTTCTGCTGGAGTGGGCATCTCTGGCCATGATGATAGGGATCGAGCTTGTTTTGTTGGGCTAATTAATATGACAAATCATTTGTCCAGTTGAACTGAGTAGAGCTGTTATCAGACTGATTACACCCTTGTCAGACCCTGTGAAGTGATATACTGCCTAGTGTAATAATGAGACTGTGTAGAGTTCTAATTTGACCTACGAAAAAAATTATATTGTCCCATAAGAATTGCTTAATCTATCCTCTGTTTTATCTGAATCTTTTAATTAATCCTCTGTCTATCTGAATTATGTAAAATAAGTTCTAATCTGACATAGGTTAAAATTTGAGATTTTTGGTGTTAGGTCACTCAATCTATCCTCTATCTGAAATTCTGAATCTTTGGATCCCCGACATATGTGATAATAAATAACTCTTTTGACATGATACAGACTCAATTAACACGACGACTCAATCATGGGAATGGGTCAGAATTTTGTTTTACATAGTTTTGTGGATATTTGACACATAATTTTTCTTCAACATTCCCATAAGTGGCGCTACACACAAGGGGTCGCATGTTTATGTACGTACCTATGGTCGGACAATAGTGTCAGTGTGTTTCGAGCAACATGGGATTGAATTAAGTGCCGTAATTTCGATTTTACATAGTTTCTATAGATAGTTGACTTAAATTTATTTTCTAGTTTGCGCTACACACAAAGGGGCCGAGTTATAGTAGTAGTAGTTCTTTAGAACCAGTGATTACAAGAAAATAAATGAACTAACTATAATCATTATCAGAAAAATGCTGGAAAAAACGAAACTAGAAATCAAAGATATCTAAGTCGATTTCTGGAACCAGATGTATTTGATCTTCTTCCTTACTTCATTCTTGTTCCAATTCTAGTTCTGGCATTGCTTGTGCCCAGGTACCCAATTTGGGCATTTAGGACTGAAGTAACTTGAAACAAATCTAGAATTCAGAAGCTCAATAAAAGGCTCAAATTTAACACATCTTGGTGTTTTGTACTGATTAATCGATGACCCACGGTTTATTGCATAGTCCATGAGCTCATCGAAGGTGCCTGGTTCAACGATTTTTATCTCCAATGGCCCTATAGACTTATCCGAAACTCGGCCTTGGCGATACACACTGTTGAGTGACTCTTCAATTGTCAGACAACACTTTTCAAAGACTGAAGGTGGGATTGGGGTGGTACCATTGAAACGAAGCTCCCAAAATAGAACATAATGGCCAGGGATTGTCAAGAAGTCTGCGTAACTTGTGTATTCAACTAGAGTTGCATTAAATGGTACAATATGTTTCACAGCATTCTCCACTGCGTTTTGGAGTTCAGCTTCATCCGTCTTATCAGAGTCAATACTCAAACCGACGTTTTTTCGACATACAAAATGGAATTGGGGTGCCTTATTCTTGAATCCACTAACTCGTAACACATCACCCACTCGGTACCGATAAAGTCCTGCATAGTTAGACAGAAAAACTTAGAATTACATAAAACCAAAATGTTCATTTTTTATAAGTTGATCCCAATGTTAAATTTTTATGCAACATGAATCAATTAATTCTTACCAGCATAAGTGGTGACAATAAGCTCATACTCCTGACCGAGCTTAACATCAACAAGATTGACTAGTTCTTGTTCCTCCTCATTCAATGATTTGGGCACAGAGCTTGAATTGGTGGAACCATTGGTTTTATGAATTGGCAAGAACTCAAAATATGCCATGGTAGGAATGATGGCGTAAGAAACTTCACTAGGCTTACACAAGGGCTTCAGATTTACTCCAAAGTACCACTCGGAAGTCCCGTATCCAATACATACCAGTGGAAGTCCATTGCTGTAGTAATCAAGGTTGGAGATGTACTGCGACATGGACCCCGTAACAATGACATCGATGTACTTTGTATTTGGCCATAACCTTGTTATGATTCCTTGCCATGAATTTTTACTGCATTCTACCTCAATGAAATCAGCAAGCTTCGGATTAAGTTTTATTATCTTCAAAACAGCCTCTCTAACTGAAGGGTCAGTAATTTTAGGTTCAATGGTTCCATTTCGGATGTCATTACAGAGAAGGGACCAATGTTCTTCAAGAAATCGAATTGTTCGAATGAATCCAGAAGCGAATACAGATCCAACACGGATAACTTCTTTGTTTCGAAAAAGACCACATAACAATTGAGAATACATGCTTTGGTAAGAATCTGGACAAAGGATGGTCTCATCTGGCTAGTGTAATCGGTGTAAGGATCATAAGATCTGTTCTTAAAATATGAACTTTTGTAGTAACAGGTTAACACCGGTCGAGCAACTAGACCTCCAGGAGTTTTTGCTTCGGATTTTATAAACAAGAAGTACATTCCTTTACCTTTCTCCAAATCAGGAACATATTGGTTCATCACTGGCATTATAAGGCTGTATAGCATTGTTCTTCGCTCGAGCTCTCCTTCAATTGCCGGCGTTAGTTTCCTTTCTCCACCTGATGTTCCAGAGCTACAAACCAAATTCAAAACAACCCCTCAGCATGATAATCTAAAATATTAACATAACATGTCCGGTCTAACCTCGGATGTCAGACCTGACATTACTACAGTTATATAACAACAACAAAAGTAAATGTACACTAAAAACTAGTATATGTCAGCTTACTCATCACCTAGTCAAGAACTCAGAAATAGGTTTTCCACATATAATTGGAGACATATCTCCATTCGCGATTCGAGTAATATCTGGTTGCAAATCTTCATAAGTAATGACAGGCATAATTTTCTTGAATGTTTCACGGTCAGTTCGGCCATTTAGCACATATCGTGCGAAGTATTCGACATGTGCATTTTGAGTAAGGATTTCAGCTAATACCCTCTTTTGCACCTCATCAGCATTACTCGTAACATCTTCAATGAATTTAAGTAAATTTTTGTACTTATCAGTTAGAGCATTTTCTTCAACATAATCCATTGGTGCGGCCACAGTTAAGGTTATATAAGAAACAGAGATAAAAGCTGAAGAAGAAAGGATATTGAGGTATGTATATGTATAACTGTATGTTTCGAAACACCAATGTAGTATATGTCAACTCTGAAAAAACCCTAGATGGGATTATAAACAAAGAAGTATTGTTCGTATCAATCATTTGGTTGACGAATGTCTAAGAGAACTATTTTGTTTATATACACGACTGTACTGGCGGTACTGCTAGCTGATATAAAAGTTTTAATGACCTCAAAAATCTTGATGACCATATGTGCAGAAAGATTAAACGTGATGATGGAATTATATTAATTTTCAATATTCCTATACGTAGACTCTTAAAGCACGATTGTGAAATCTTGGGCAGTTCTTTGCAAGGTAGACAAGATGGAGACTCGTGAAGATGGGATTATATTAATTTTGCATTTACGTATACCTAGACTCTTAAAGAGCGATTATGTAACCTTGGCAGTTATTTGCAAGGTAGACAAGATAGCGACTACGAATGATGATTAGAGATGGTGATCATAGTGTTCAATTAAGTGAATGCCATGATGATATTGGTTCATCCACCTCGTTAATGTCATGAAGACACACTTCTTCCCGTCAGAACTCAGAAGTCAATACTACCTTATCATTATAATACCTTAGAAATATTTTCTTGCCGTTGTATTTATCTGAACCTAATTTGTTTCGTTTTTTTGGTATCATTTTCTAGTTTAGTTCACTACAAAAATACTGTAAATTCGCCATGGACTAGAATGGTGGCAAAACATGATTAGACACTGTCTAAATCCGTGACAAGACCGTCGGGTTTCAGGGTAGCTAAATTGGTTGCCACAGTTCGGTCCGTGGCAGCCATACTATTTTAGCCACGGTCCGGACCACCCGTGAGTTTAGCTATTGATCTTATCGGTGGAAAATTTCAAATTTGCTACTGCTCTCAAGTCTCAACCGTGGGAAATATTTAATTTGTTAAAATAAAAAACTAAATTAGCTACTCTATTGGTAGTGGGAATTTGGTGGATTTTGTAAAAAAAATATATATTAAAAATCAGCAATTGCTATTTGAAGAATATTTTTCTGATAAAAGGTATAATTTTATTAATAACCTCTTATTAGCAATTGATTTAACAATAATTAGTTAGCAAGGAGATTGTATGTAGGTGAGGTAAACAAATACAAATGCACATCAAAGTTGTCACAAACTTTTAAATAGGGATTTTTAGACTTAACCCCCCCCCCCCCCTCTCCCCCCTTTTTATGGTCATGATTTAAGTAAACCCCCCCATTTGTCCAAGTTTGGACTTTACTCCCTCTCCACTTGTTTCTGTCAAATTTAACGTCAATTTTGTTTGTAACTTCCCAAAATGTCCTCGATTGCTGCTTTATACTTAACCCCCTATTCCCCTAAAAATATGAGAGCGGGGTATTTTAGGAAGAAAAAATAAAAATAAACGTTAAAGTAGACAGAGAGGGGTAAAGTCCAAACTTAAACAAATAGAGGAATTTAGGAGTTTACTCAAAACGTGACCAAAAAGGGGGGGGGGGGGGGCTTTAAATAATTGGAAACCTAAACTTGTATCTGAGATACCCCACTTACAAAGTTTCATTTTGAGATACCCCAAAATAAAATATTCTTAGCATTAATAAAGACAATGTCATTCCAGTTAGTTTTAGTTACAAAACACTATCACAGCGACGAAAACAACACCATTACTATCATTTCAACAAATAAATTGACAAACAAAATCTATTACCTCCAACATCCTAATCAAATTGGTTGGATAGTTTAATTGTAATTAAGTTGAAAATTAATAATAAAGATTGGTCCCATTTGATTGGCAACCCATGGCCTGCAGGCTGGGGATGTCTTTTCAGAGACTTTAGTTGTCAGGTGAAAGGGGTGCTTGTTGGTGGTCTTGGTTCTGAAACAAACAATGTTGCAGAGATGATGGCAATTATTAATAGAGTTGAAAGAGCTATTGAATGTGGATGGTTGCATCTTTGAGAGCATTAGAAACAGATGGAATGCAGTTAAGAATAAATTTATTCGGTTAAACTTCAGCATCATTTGGAGGGAGTCAAACTTTCGGGGCTGACTGTTGTGCCAAGCAAGGAGGGAAAATGAGTAAAGGCTATTGTTTTCTGTTAAAGAAGAATGGTGTGTTCTATGAACCACTCTTCCAGTGCTATTTTTTTTTTCTTTTTTATTCTTCTTCCTTTGTAACCTTTTTTATATTTGCTTTAATATTAATCACCTTTAAGCAAAAAAAAAAAAAAAAAGGTATATACTTAATTTGCAATTGCTTTCTCTCAAGTCTAAGTCTAGGCCGGGGCTCAGAACAATGGACAGTATTGCAATATCCTCTGCATGCCTTGCATGTTTATGGTCTCTTTGGTATCTCTTTCGCTCATTGAAAGCCAGAAAAGGAAAAAATGGTTCATTAGGTCTACCCCCTGGTCCAATGGGTCTCCCTCGATCTACTTGGTCACCTTCACATGTTGGGTGATCATCCTCACCGTAACCTGCAAAAAATGGCCGAAAAATATGGGCCAATTATGTTCCTAAAACTCGGTGTTGTCCCTACTGTGGTAGTCTCATCCCCTGAATGGGCTGAGTTGTTTCTTAAGATTCACGACATAAATTTTGCCAGTCGTCCACAAATGCAAGCATTGAAGTTCATGTCTTATGGACAAAAGAATTTGGCCTTTGCACAATATGGTCCATATTGGCGAAATATTCGCAAATTATGCACCATAGAATTGCTTAGTAGTTCAAAAGTTGAATCATTTAGGCCGATGAGGCGAGAGGTGTTATCGAATTTTATCAAGTCCATAGTGCATACTGGAAAGTTGGGTGGCCCTATTAATGTAAGTGCAATGGTAGAATCACTCATCCAAGACATGACTTGTCGAATGATATTTGGATCGAAAAATGATAGATTTGATTTCAAAGCAGCCCTTCAAGAGGGATTGAAGTTGGTGGGCGTTTTCAATTTAGCTGATTATATACCATATATTGGAGCACTTGATCTTCAGGTAATAAGTCCTCAATTCCAACTTCTTAATCACCACTAATATAGTAAGAGCATCTCCCACTTAACATTATATGACAGGTAGGCTTTATTTAGAAGTACTAATTTGAGAGCAATATAATCCCAACCGGAGGGCAGTTTGGTGCCCTCCACATAGGTGCCTCCACATAATCCCAACCGGAGGGCAGTTTGGTACCCTTGAAACCACATAAGTTGTGCCGGAACAATGTCAGTTTACATAATTAAATGAGTTTATAATATGAAACTCTAAGTTCCGGTATTTACAAATTATAAGACAATTGGTATTAGATGGACTGAAGGTTCTGGATTTGTAAGACGAAAACATTACTTTTTGTCATATTGCAGTTTATACCATTGGAGATGGTTTTTGATGGCTTACTAACACTACAAATATGTCATAAAAATTATATATTTAAGAAACATGACTTTTGCAAATATAATTTCTAATACTAACTATCTTCCAAATATATATCAATTACCTTCAAAACATACAAATCAATACAAACATTTACCATATTTACCAAATATATCTAGATTCTAAAAAAGTAAAATATTTTTTCTAAGTTGGTATACATAAATTTAACAAATCAATTGTTAGCCAAAAGATCCGGATCCAACCCGGATCCGATCAGTTAAGGTTTGGTACAGGTATGGTTTTTTACTTTTGGACCCGATAGGGTCTGGATCCGGGTCCGGATCTATTAGGTTTCTTAATGGTTCGGGTCTGGTATTTCTAATACCCGGTCCGAACCGGTCCATTGCCAGCCCTACTCTCTAGCTCTTAAAAACTCAGGTTATAATTGATCTTATTCCACATAATAAAGGTACACGATGTATCAAAGAATTCGTACTAGATTAGACTACAATTAAATCAATTTTGTTGGTTTATCGGTCTTTATTGACAAAATAAAAAAAAGGAATAAAATCAATTAAAAAACAAATGAATAAAGAAGAAGAATACATGTTTTGGTCTCTTAACATATGGTATTATGGTTTCTAACTTTTTTCATCATTCCGGCCAATCTAAACTACAAAATTAGGATTCTAATGATTTTCAATTTTTTTATTTTAATAATATAATTAATCTATAAATAATTATTAAGTTGGCTGCAATTCACATTCTTAGAATATGAACTTAGTCTATTCAGATCTTAGGTATTGTATGCAAGACGAAGACGAGAGAAAGAGAGAACTACACTTTGATAGTTGTTGTATATTAGAAGGTGGTTTTCGGGTGGCTCTTAGCATTTTGGAGATTTTGGGGTGTTCAAAATTGGATAGAAGTCTAGGTTGGTAGAGCTTAAGTTTTGGGATAGCTCTTAGTAAATAGGCGGGGTGGCGATATGATTTCCCAAAACCTAACAGATAAAAGCTTGATGATGGGCTGAAGAACTAAGAGGCCCCCATGGTTTGGTGGCCCTAGACACTTGCCTACCTCGCCTAGGCCCAAATACGGGCCTGCTCTATCATCAAAAGATGCAAAACGACACACTTTTCATCGAGTTGCATGTTGGTACTGTGTACTCAAATATATATGTATGAAATCATGGTTGACTTGAAGCTCCACCATTAAAAAAAACTTAATTGCTTTATTATTTTTTACTAGGGCCTAGGTCGTCGCATGAAGGCTATTAGCAAGGTATTGGATGGATACCTAGAGAAGATCATCGATGAACATGAACACGATGTTAAAAAACTGAAGGGTCAGCATAGGGACTTCATCGACGTAATGTTATCCTTAATGGAATCTAATAACAATACAAGGGAATTGCACATAGAACGCGATAATATCAAAGCAATAGTGTTGGACATATTTGCAACTGCAATGGACTCGTCAAGCATTGCAATTGTATGGGCCATTTCTGAACTTCTAAAGCATCCGCGTGTAATGAAACAAGTTCAGGAAGAATTAGAAAGGGTAGTTGGACTAGAACGAATGGTCGAGGTAACAGATCTGGATTTGTGCTATTTGAAACCGGTGGTCATGGAAAGCTTAAGGCTACATCCAGCCCCAATTTTGGTTCCTCATGAATCTATTGAAGACATAACACTTAATGGATTTTTTATACCAAAGAAGTCTACAGTGATTATAAATAGCTGGGCCATTGGAAGAGACCCTAATGCATGGTCTAGTAATAGTGAAGAATTCCACGCAGAGAGGTTCATTGGTACTGATATAGATATTCAAGGACATATTTTTCAGTATTTACCATTTGGTTCGGGTCGAAGAAAATGCCCTGGAATGCAATTAGGGATGATAGTGGTACAACTAGTACTTGCTCAAATGATTCATTGCTTCAACTTAGAGCTTCCAGATGGAATGTCACCTGATGATCTGGATATGACCGAGACATTTGGCATAATAATGCCCAAAACTAAGCATCTGATGGCAATCCCAACCTATCGCCTATGCATCAACTTACCCTTAGATGTATAAGGGTAAATTGGTAAGTATCTTAGGTTTGTACGTGTTTGTAATTTGTATATAAGGTAAGTTTTGCTTGTAACCTAGAATACTTTGAATAATAACACAATGTAGACTCTTTGATGAATTCTGTCTCCATATTTTTTTTATTATTTTTAAAAAAAAAAAAAATTTAAATGAGGTTTGGCCTGGACCTCTACCCGATCTTAATAAAAGTGGGTTATAACCCATGGTACATGACGCCCAATAGAGATACAAAAACAAGGTAGGAGCCCCAACAGGCCCTAGAAGGGGGATGGCTAACTGAGCGACAACCTAAGAAGGAAATTTGACTTTGGAGATCTCTTTCAATCAGCCTAGGAAGTTTGAGCGCGCACAAAGCAGTTTTCTCATCAATAGTTGTCTGTTTTTTTCTTGTTGTGCTTAGAGTAGTGTGCTTGAGAGAAAACCAAAGATGGCATCTTTGAATCAAGTGAATTCTGCAACCCAAGTGAAGGAAGAGATGACTGAAGGTGTTGATGACCTTGAGTTGGTGATGAAGAAGGTAACTACTGTGCTACAAGGGGTTCTTTGTGACTTGCATTTGGTGGAGATTCAAGATGAGATACGCAAGAAGATAGAATGCTCTACCTACAAGGGAAGGATTGCAGCAACAGTTCTGGTACCAAAGCTTGAGGTGAAGACTAAAGAGCCAACCTTGCTTATACCAAACCCAGAGCCAACCTTGATTGAACCCAAACAAAAGCCCATGGAATTTCAAATCCCTAAGGTGGAAGAGGTGAAGCAGGAGTCTGTTGATGAAGATGATTCTCAGTTTGGAGGATTATTTCAGGAAGGTGATGATCCACTCCCAGATCCAACAATAGAGGGTGATGATGAGGCTGAGGAAGGTATGATCTATTGCCATACTTGAAATGCATGTTAAAATCTGCAAAGAAACATCAAAACTTTTGAAAATTCCATTATTTGGATATAAAAATCTGATAGTAGAGAGGTAGAATTTTAACGTCCCTTTTGGATGTAGAGGAAGATGAAGAGCTTGAAGATGAATACATGAAGAGTTCCTCTGATCCTTCTAATTCTGATTCCGGTGAGCAAAAAGAGGACGAGGATATGTTTGGCTCTGAGATGTGTTCTGAGGAAGAGAATGAATACTATGATGAGCTGGCTAGAAAGTCCCTTACTGGAGAAATTGAAGAAGACACTGAGGAGGAAGAGGAGTATGAGCCCACTGACTCCAATGCAGATGAGGATTAGAGTAAGCAAGTAGAAATGAATGATAATTTGTCTAGCTGATGATTTTAATTTTATGTAAGTAAGATTAGATGAACTTAGCATGAAACTTGAGCTATGGATAAATGCATGAGACCAATTATGATTTAGTGTTGTGTGTGAAGTGTTAAGTATATGAATGCCACATGATATGATAAGAAAAGAAATGAATGACTCCATTGTATAAGGAAATAAAAGAATAAAACTGAGATAGGGGTGGAACTTCCCTGAGTTGAGTGTTGAGAGATGTTAGGAGAAAGCTAAGTCTGGAGTCTGATGTAAGGGATGTTTAGGTTATCTCCTGTGATCAGCTGCTTGAGAGTATTGTCTCTGTTGATGTTTGCAGCACCATCAGATTTGTATTTTTTACCAAGACTGGCCAAGTAGTCAGCAGCTGCATTACCTTCCTTGTTGGAGTGTTTGATGTGGACATTTTTTCCATTAATTAGGTCCCAAATTTGTCTCCACCAAACTCTGAGATGCCCAGGGATGTTTATTTCCTTGTTAAACCATTGGCACACTAGCATGGAGTCGGTGAGAACAAGGATGTCCTGAATACCAAGTTGCTTGGAAAGAGTCACGCCATCAACGAGAGCTCTAGTTTCAGCAAAGTTATTAGAGCCTTCACCATAATAGGAGAAAAAGTTCCCTATGTGGTGGCCTTGGTGGTTTCGATGATTCCCATACCTGAAGCCAAACCATCTTTAGATGCTCCATCAGTGTTAAGTGCAAATTGCCCCTCATGAGGTCTAGTCCAATAAACTAGGATAGGTGGTTTGCTGGGAGGGTTTTGAAAAATCAAACCTAGTTATTGAGCCACTTCTAGGAAATTGTCAAAAGACTTGGATTTGATATTGAATAGGGGTGCAAGTCTAAGACATTAGTATCTGATCCTGAGGACAATGTTCTTCTTTTGGTTAGGGCTAGGTGTATATCCCTCTTCCATTCTTCTTTTGCATCTCTCCTTCCATATTTCCGAGAGAACAGAGGTGGCAATGGATGTGTGAATGAAGTGTTCCAAGGGTTACCTTGAGAGAGCCAAAAAGATAGAATAGTGTAGGGGGTTCTGAATCTTGGCCACTGGAGGTTAGTGAGAGCCATAAAATGGTTCCAAACATAGGTAGCAATGTCACTATAGAAGAAGAGGTGAGTAATGGTTTCAGTATCAGGATTGTTGTAGCAGCTACACATAGAAATAATAGGGATATGACAAGCTCTTATCTCAGACTGAGCTTGTGCAAAAGTTTCAGGATAAAGAAGGAAATTTTAGTAGGGATGTAAGGTTTCCAGATTTTGGTGAAAAGAGGTTTAGGGGGTTGGTGGAGAGTATTAAGCTTAAGATAGGATTTGATAGAAAAGAGTCCTGAGGGGTCATGAGGCCACCTTTTAGTATCCACATCAGAGTTGGTCACAAACAAGTTATAAGCCTCTATTAGATTTTGCTGGGAATCACAAGGCAAATAAGGAAGGTTGAAGTGAAGAGAAGTAGCTTCACCAAAGGTGATGTTGACTTGGGCAAGGATGATGATAGGAGAAAGGCAGCCAACACCAGTCCAATTTTCATGACCCAAACTGAAATTAGCTAGTCCAAACTCCCAGGTGAAAAGAGAGATGAGTTCCTGAATGCAAGCCCAACTTTCTCTCCAGGTTTTAGAGGATTGATAAGCCCTCAAAAGTGTATATTTATCCCCCGAATAACACCTTGTTTGTCTAGCACTTAGCTTATATTATTGTGTTATATCTATTGATTAGTGCTTTCTTGTCTATTGTGTAGGTTTCATGAGCCGAAATGCGAATATTGTGTTAAAGCCCGCCAAAAGTCAAGAAAAGCAACCAAAAAGGTGTTATTTGCACAAAGGAAAGAGAAGTGATATTTGCACCCACAGATCTACTGAGGGCACCCCACGGTCAGTCTTGTTGACTTGACTTTATGTCATAGTGGGGCAGTCCGAATCTCAGCCCAAACTAGGTCCTATTGAAGCCCACAAGTCAGAATTTCTATTTTAGGCCTTATTTAAAGTCCAAACTTAAAAAGGCTCTACAAGGAGATCCAAAAGTCCAATTTGGGCCCATGAGCTATCAAACTGAAGGTCTTGGTCCAGGGTACAACTTAAGCCCAAAATAATTAGGTTTTTCTGAAGACCTAATACCTCTAGAAGACCAACAGCAGCAGCCACAAATTTGACATAATTTGGAAGTCTTTGCATGCAAGTATTATTCTTTGTATTTTCTATATAAGAGAAGTAGTAGCTAAGGTTTAGGTATCTTTGAATAGAGTGGAAAATGAATATTTGTGAGAGAAAAGTTCATCTTCTTCTTCTTTGTATCAATACCAATCCATATCTTTTTCATTATGATGTCTTGTGATTTATTTATTTTTTCCATGGTGTCATCATCAAGGATGAGTAGCTAAATCTCCTTAGGGGGATGGTTGAAGCACTCTAGATGATGCAAAAGCACCATGTTTGTTCTTATTGTTCATTGTGATTCAAAGTTCTTAATGCTTATTTACTTCTAATTCGCGATATGAGGTAAGTATGATTATTTGCATGTTATTGTTATCCATGTTGTTAAAATACTATTGTTAGGGTTTAGGGAGACCTAGCTTTAATGGTTGTATTTATATTGATTGAAGATGTGTAGTAAAATAGCTGAGAGGTGATTATTACATATCTGCAGTTAATATCTTTTATTGGAACCCTTTTGTAATTAAATCAAATAGTTGAGAGGTGATGGTTTAGTTATGAATTAATATGTTGAGTTAATTAAATTGAATAGCTGAGAGGTGACTGATACAAATTACTAGGCAAATATACTATTGAGTGCGGAATTAAACAATAGCAGTAAATAAGATGAACAAAACACAAGATCTCGAAGAAAACTATCTTCTTTACTGAATATTATGAAGATTACAAGAATCTCTTCCTCACAATACTCTCTAGACAAACTAAACCCTAGTTGTCTCAATATTTCTAAACACACTAAACCTTAGTGGTTTCTCTAAACAACTAAATATGTCGTTTCACTATGTTTTGGTTTATGCCAAAACATCAATCTAAACAAGCTAAGCACTAGTTTGTTTATGTATCTTGAAACAAGTAAGCACTACATGTTCCTCTCTATCTTTTGGTTTATGCCAAAACATATATTTATAGGCCTTGGACAACTTCTAGTTGGCCAAGAATTTCCTTTTTCTTGAAATTCCCTCCCTTATGGAACAACGAAACCTATTTAAGGTTTTCTTTTCCTTGTCCTACAATGAAAAAAACTACTAAGTTCCCAAGTAGGATACACCTGTATCAGTGACGGTTTGGTTAATAAGACATATTCAATAGCATGCATAAGAGAATCCCGTTTTAATTGAGTGGAATAGCTGAGAGGTGACTACTTGATTATTATAGGTATTGATGATTAATTGGAATAACTGAGAGGTGACTAATTAATTATCATAAATTGAACATGAAGGAACTACATGTTATGTTTGCATGATTTAGTTTGTGGATACTAACTCTTCCTCCTATGTCATCATAAGATATTCTTTGCATCTCTACCCTATTCTTAAGTTAGTTTATTTAATTATTGCCTGTAGGAAGTAGAATCAATTTCAATCTTAATTGTTGATTCCCTTGGTGTTCTTTAATTATTGTTTTCTATTGTGTTTGAGCTAAGACCTTCACCTTGGAGGTGGGTACGACCCTTGCTTGTTACTTGCCTACTTTGATAACCAATTTATACAGGCACAAGAAGGAACTTCAATAAAAATCTAATCTTTTGTTTAGAGAAGGTTTAAACCACTCTATCAAGGATCTGACAACAAGAAGGATAGTTTTTGGAGATATTTTTTTTTAGATGTATTTGAGTTTCATGAAAGTAGCCTAAAGGGAGTTAGAAGTAAGGATTTTCCAGGTGAGTTTCATTCTAAAAGCAGGGATAACATCTTCCAAAGGTTTAATGCCTAAGCCACCTTGGTTGATGGGTTTGGTGATGTTTTTCCAAGCTACCCACTTTCTTTTCTTTTTGCAATCCAGACTTCCCCAAAGGAAAGTGGAAAAGATAGAGTTTAAAGTTTCAATGACTTTTTTAGGGACAAAGTAGGCTGAGAAAAGGTACACAGGTATGGAGTGAAGCACATGTCTTAATAGGATCAGTTTACTTCCTTGAGAGACCATTTTCCCTTTCCAGCTTTCTATTTTCCTTCTGACCTTATTGAGAAGTTCTTCAAAATAAATAGGTTTAGATCTTCCCTGAAAGATTGGGACTCCCAAGTATTGGAAGGCTCCAATAATGAACTTGAATTTAATGAGCTTCTTAGTCATAAGGATGGAACCAAGGGTGGCATTTTCAGCTAAGGTGAAGGAACTCTTGTGAGGGTTGAATGTTTTGCCAGAGCAAATGCAATAATGATTGAGGAAGGCCATGTAGCCTTTGATGGAGGTTTTCCTTCTATTAAGAAAAATGAGGGTGTCATCAGCATAAAGGAGATGAGTGATGGGATTGCAGGCCCTAGGAGTGGAGTAGAAACCAATAAGGCCATTGTGATAAGCATTAGTCAACCCTCTACTAAGGACTTCAGAGGCAAGGATAAAAAGAGAAGGTGAAATAGGGTCTCCTTATCTAAGTCCTCTAGCACTGTGAAAATTTTCCTTGTAAATACCCTTAAATAAAACTGAGAAATGGCAGTTAGAGAGACAAGAAAAAAATTAGATTTATATGTGACCAAATAATGCTTGTTGACATATCTTAAGCAAGGGTTTTCTTTTTCCCTCCTTCTTCTTTTGACAGAAGAGCTAAACTTCAACAGTCTATCTCTAACGAAATCTCTTTAGAAAGGTGGCTCTTTAGAATTTGTCGTGTTCAGATCCTCGTGCTCATTTCTAATCTCTTTGTTGTATTAGAATGTGTTTCAGTTGTACTATTTTTAAGTTCCATACTCTTGTTCTTGTGGTTGTGCTTAAGTTAGACAACCCTTGTACATCATAGGGAAAAAAACACTTCTTGTTACACATGGAAATATACAACCAGTTTCTTTCCTAGTCAGAGTATACATTTCTAGACAACATGTTATATGCTCTTGATGGACTCCAGACAACCCACTCCTCGACGCCAACAGAAATAGTGGAAGCAAAAAGGAAAAGAAATATATAAAACACGTAATGGATGGTTCATGACAAATGCCAGATAAAAGTTTTGAACCACTTTTGAATACAATGTATCGCTGTACCACATTTTTCGCCAACTATTGGTGGAAATAAGTCAATAACCAAATATCATACCATTTGAAAACCTGTTACAGATTATTTATATGCTCGAAAAATATTACAGGACTGAAGATTTTAACTAGTCCTTGAAAGAGAATAATTCTCTAATAAAGAAAAACTACAAACCATTTGGTTTTTGGTGTGTTTGTTCAATGTTAACTTGACACGCAAATCTGGGCCATGTAACTACTACATTTAACCAAACACATTACATAGAGCTAATTACTTCTTCTCCTACACTGCCCCCAAAACAAACAGGGATCACACTAGGTAATTTCCATGGTTTCTTGATCAATAGCTTCCACTCCATTATTTTGATTCCGGATATGCTTTTACACTTGATTGCAATACTATTTGCAAATCAAAGAGAGTCAATAAGGTTTAGATAATAATCAATAATCAACTCAAAAGGGTCTGTTTGGAAAAAAATTTAAGAATTGGAATTGAGTTTAGATTTCGCAATAAAACGCCTAACACTAATTCACTAAACATACTGCAAACCAAATAAAAATCAAATTAAAGAAAAATCAAATTAAATAAAAATCAAACTAAACATACCAGGTGAGTGAAGACGCAAAGAAGAAGCAGATGAGAACAACGAGTGAAGAAGGAGAAGAACCAGGTGAGTGAAGATTTTGCATATGCAAGTAATCTGCTGTTTGTTAAGTTTTTGCATTTCTCCAAATAACACATGAGGTCTATCCGTCTATATATGAATGTGAATATACAATTGTGAAAACATTCATGATTATCTGTGAAAAACAAAACGGTGCTTTTGCTGCACCCATTTGGATGTTGTTGTTTACCTAAAAATTGGTTCACTTTCATTTTCAAAATTAAACTCTAATCAATGGCGTCACCATTGGCCATGTGTTACGTTACAATGAATGAATGTGTTAATACTTTTAGCTTTGCATCAACATCCTATGATTGTAGGCATATGTATATTTCATATACTTAACCATTGTTAACTAAGTCTAGTCTCATATAAGTATATAACATGTCGCAACACACAATCAGTAGTTGATGCAAAATATGGGAAATGAGATAATGAGTGGTGGCCTAAAAGAGTTAGAGAGGCACATCGAGGTAGTCTTGGCAGATTATGCTGCCTCATACCCAGTTCCTTGCCCAGCGGCTATTGACCTCCCAACCAACCTATTTGCCTGTCCTGTGCTCAGTCCAGCGGCACCCAACCCCACAGCCTCCTTGTCAGACGTGGTCGTGCCCAGTTCATTCCCTGGTCCAGCGGCATTGCCACCTCCAGTGTACTTGCCAGGTTCTTCTGGGCTCCCTCCAGCAGCTTGCCCAGTGACAATGGAACTGCCCGAAGGCCTGTCCGATTTTTCTGTGCCATCCACAGTCCCTTCCCGAACGAGATTGCACTTGACAGTGCACCTGTCTGTGCACCTGTGCGACTTTTTGGTGGTTTGTTCAGCAACTTGTCCAGCTGCACTGGCCCTTTCTACACGCCTATCATATTTTTCTGTGTACACACACGTACCTGGTCCAACAGCGTCCCACCGTACAGCCAACCTGTCAGATTTTTTTGTGGCCATTTCACCTTCCTGTCCAACGGAAATGGGACCAACAGGGACTGTGAGGCTGCTCCGGACTTGTACGTGTCTCACTTATATCTAACTTTGACCGTTGCCAATGTACACTCCCTTCTTCGAACTCACACCCATTATCAAAACCACCGTCACTTTCCAACTCACACCCATTATCAAAACCACCGTCACTTTCCACTTCCTTTTCTTCGTCACTCGACATCACAATCCTCCTTCCTACCCGAACGTTTTTACGTTTTTCTCGTTCTTCTTCACTTTCATTCTCACTCTCTTCTTCACTCCTCTTTCTTTTTTTTCGTTCCACTTACCTCCTTCATTCCCTCATCACTTCCACATCCATGTATATATGGGTACTTTTTCTTCTATCTTTTTTCCACTTCGTACAAGGTTTTAGATTTTTTTCCCAACGAGACGTTTCATCAACAATTTTATCATGCCTTCATATATCAAAGACACGGATATCACTCAACCTTCGAAAATAAAATCAAGGTCTTTTTAAGTATTTGGGTTTTCATCCGCGCTCCAAGTTCACTACCATTTCTTTCAATAATATTATTTTCCTACATTTGCCTACCGCATTTTTGTTTTCTCCGTTTTCCACTCATTTCTTTTACTTTTTCTTTTTTCTTCTTTACCCAATGGGTTTCACACTTTGGCTAAAGAGGGGGCGATGTGTTGACCCCTCTTAACGGGCTCAAGCCCAAGTCAATTACAAGTCAAAGTCCAAGACTACAATTAATAAGAGCCTAAGTCCAATTCAATTAGTAATAAGGCTTAGGCCCGTTACTACATTCAATATCAATCATGGGTTTTATCTATTTAAGTCCAGTATATTCAATAAGGTTAATACGGTAAATCTACATCTTTGTAGAGATTTTCTTAACCTAATCCAACAAGAAGTCTAAATATCTACAACTCATGTCTCTAAGATAATAGGACATGAGGTACATTATCTTGTCATTATATGGTCCAAATACATGGGACTACAAAACTACAATACATTAGGATCACTGGATCACATCTTAACCCTAATCGAACTCTACAATTGAACTACGTTATAAAAGGCTTGATTCCATCTCTCTTATGGATATGTAGGCAACTAAGAAGTAACTTAGTGCAACCATAATCAATCACCAAAACCCTATTCTTTCATCTTCATCTTCTCCAATTCCTTACATCATAACATTAGGGGTTTCTTCTTGATTCTATATCACATTGGTGTAAAATCCCGTTGAAACAAATCCAACCTTTCGAAACACGAATGTAGTATATATGTCAACTCTGAAAGAACCCTAGATGGAATTATAAATGAAGAAGTATTGTTCGTATCAATAATCTTTTAGCTTGTCTGTCTCACCATTAGATATACATTGACGGGGACTACTCATTATTGTTCGTATCTATTGTGTATGTATATACATATCGAGCTACATCGACTTCAAACTTATTTTCATCGAGCTCACCCGAGCTCAAGCCTATTTCCAACGACTTGGCCTGTCGTACATGCAGTACAAATCATAGTTTAACTTGGTCCAACTCGATGACTCATGAGCTCGTGTGGCGCTTATGTGGCAATTTCTATTATTGCCAACAATTACAAGATCAATACCAAATATATTCTCTTTATTATATGTTCATTATTTTCCGTTACAAAATCAATGTGATTTATATCACACATGTGTTCAATTGTAATTTCCTATCTATGTAAAAGGATCTATTTCATGTAAAATGAGACAAACTCTCTCTACCTCCTCTCATGTCTACTCATCTCATATCAATAAAATAATTAAAACTCATCTCTCCCGTGGACGTAGGCAACATTGTCGAACCACGTAAAATTCATGTGTCTACTTACTTATATTTTGCAATCTCCATCCCGAAATTATCTTTTTTATTTAATATATTTACATTGGCGCCGATTGTTTGTAATCGAACAAAAAGTTACGTTTTTTATCATCAACAAATCAATATACTTCGAATTTTGACTATTACTCAATTCTCATGTATGCCTTAACCATACAAATCATACATGATTTAACAAGCGACATATATGTTCATTTGACATAAAAATGTGTCGACTTGCATTTTATTTTACTGATTTTATCGTTTGCATACATTAATTTTAAATGTTTTATATATTGATTCATATGATTATGATTATTTCATATAAGATTGGGGGCTAACTTCAATCCCCCTCTCCCCCCAATACTAATTGTTTATTCAAGTTTCAAGAAATGTTAAGCTCGAGGATGATGAATTTGACTATTGATTTTCATCCCTTACCATATGAGCTCATTTTCCTAAATACTTCATATCGACCTTTTGTCTTTCATTCAAATTTTATCACAAAACCTTTACAAAGGAAATTTGTACAAGGGTTAGATTTTTCATATGCATAAAATCAAATCAACTAAAACCTTAATGGCACTATACATCTATCTCAGATCAATATTGTCATCACGACACGACATTCAGAAACGATTCAAAAGCAAATACTCACAGAAGCAAACACTTACAAAATTACGGTTTGGTTAAGATTTCAAATCCATATGAAACTTTTAACTCGAATTTCACATTCTTTTTTTCACAATGTCAATCATTCTCAAAACCTATTTTCTACTTCTTATCAACCTAACCAATTTCAGTAAACTTAATAAGAGGGGGTTATCTGTATTATATACATATCGAACTACATCGATTTCAAGCTTATTTTCATCGAGCTCACCTGAGCTCAAGCCTATTTCCAACGACTTGGCCCGTGTTGTAACGGTACTGACTATGGTTGATTTGGATACGGATATGATGTTGATGTGATCGATGAATGATGAGATGTTGTAGTTGACTCAATACTACTATAACAATTATCCTCCCAAAGATTTGATGTATAGCGGTAAAGAAGAGTATAAATTCACTCTAATAAATAAGAAACAGGGAAGCTACCAAGGAGATGTAACATTTTTTTGTAAAGAAATAATGATAACTAAATTAACTAATTCTAATCTTAGTACGATTACTAAAACGGAGTAAGATCAATAGGGAATAGGGGACATGTTCACCTCATGAATCCACCATAAAATTAATCTAGTTAATATATATGTTCTTAGCTACTCACCTCTCAGCTATTGTAGCTCCCCGACTCACCTCTCAGCTATTGCCGGGATAGATAACTATTTTATTTGAGAAGCATGAATGGAGTGGATGAAGCCCAAAGCGACAAGACGCTAAGTAATCAATAGTGTACACATATCATCTTCTAAGCAATCTAAGTTTATATTGAAACCCTATTATGTACTCACCTTTCGGGTATTGTAAGTATTAAGCATGTAGGCATGGTAGACATACAAAAACACTAAAAAGAATAAACTAACATAATACTTCTCTCTCGATACAATAATATGAAAGTATTGTTAGAACTATTTTGCATGAAAACGATTCAATGAAGAACAAGGATAAAAACTATAATTAAAATATCATGGTTTCATCAATGGAGGCTACTTATCTCCTAAGTGTTTAACCTTCCATTGATGAGGAACAAGTCATCATCAAATGGAAAAAAACATACCTTTATTGCTCTTAAACCTTAAAAACCTAATAAGAACAACTATTGCTTCAAGATACAAGAGGTTGAATATTATTCTTCACTATTGAGTTATATCTTATGTAAAACCCTAGTTTTCTAGAATATATATACTGTTCGGCCTTAACAGCATGTCTAAATACATTAAGTAGGCAATATGATAGAAGTAAGTCGGTGTAGGGTCCATGGCCGGGCTGCAAGTCGGCACCGACCTTAACTGGATTGGAGTTGGTCAACTCGCGGGGTGGCGAGTTGACCGTTAACTTTTTGTCTTTCGTCTTCGGTCGTGCACTCCGTGTTTGTTCCTTGATCATAGTGACTTTATCCTATCGGACTTTGGTTCGGTGGAAATACTTCTCTGAGCTTGATACAGTTGTGGCTTCTTTTTTTTCTTCAAAGTTCCTTCTTTTGGATTTAGGTTTCCTCTTTGGTATGGATGTACTTGAGAAGGTGGACTTGAGCTTTTATCAATTTTGATTCATAATCCATCAACTTAAGCCCAATACTTGATACTTTAAGCCTTGTTTAAAGTTAGTGAGAGTTAAGACTTGTGAAATATAATAAATCTGAAGATAAAACTAAAAGCGACATTAAAACACATAAGAGTAAACAAAGTGTTCTTCGGAAAGTATTAAGGAATAAGACTTTTGTGCTCTTACCAAATACCTCCAAACAACACCTTGCTTGTCCTCAAGCAAGAGAGTAAAAGATAAAGGAATAAGAGCATATCTATACTATAATCACTAAATAAACTACATGGTGTTTTTACTCTCAACACCAAGGCTTTAAACCACAAGGAATTCCCAGGTGGAGGAGTTATAGTCTCAGAGTCTCCTAGAGGTTTTCCCGAGAAGATACCCATAAACTTCATGCAAATGAGATGAAAACATGCTAGATGCAAAGGATCGACTTAATACCCTATACTATTAAAAACAATGTCAACCAATTTAATGACTAAATAGATAAGAACAAATAAGTAAGTCTTTCCGTATGTAGAAATATATAGCAAGTGAATGAGATAAAACATTAACGACATAATCACATCTTCAAGTATGCATGATGTACACAATCAACTACATCTGAAATAACTATCCGAAATTTGCTTTAACTTCAATCCTCAGATGGCATACACTAACAAAGAAAATCACTCAGAAGTGGTTTATATTTTACCTCATGCATATAGGGAAAAATATGAACAAACATCTCATATACGAAATGAAAATGAAGCACAAGAATGTATAGAATGAAACTAGTCTCATGAAAGGAATATGCTAGTCATTGAGATGTCGGGTATTTTACCGGCCTTAGAGCCTTCTCACTTACTCTCCACATCCTACCATATCAACCTTAAATCTACAAACACATTTATGGGTTGTAACTTGGCTTATGACATCTATCTATATAATATTACAAAGCGGTCCCATAAACACAGCCGTTAGATGTTATTGGGACAACCATAACCATTGGATGTAGATTAATTTATATAATCGATATAATAATAGCCCTTAGATGTTGAAAATTGATCTTAGCCTTTAGTTGTCTATTGAGACAATCGTAGACGTAGAATTTACATTATTTAAATGATTTTCATTTAATGTGCCAAATATAAGTTATATAACCTATAATGTAATAACTCCATAAATAAATTATTACATAATAATTTCATTATACTTTGCTTACGTTCTACACAATAACCGCCTTTTAGATATAGTATCTTTCATCTTCTCCTCATAAAATTAATAAATTCTTAATCATTTTTTTTAATTAATATATTTTTTAATATTTAAGAGAGAAACTATGAAAAACAGAGAATCTCTCATGATCTTTGTCTTTATTTCTCTTTCCTTCTTTTACAATGTCATAAATGAAAAGTTTGAAATTAGAAAATATCAAGAAAACCCATATTCTTCCGGGCATAATCACTCCCTTAATTGTCACCAAATAAATTCTCTATTCCACCAACAGAAAAACTATTGAGTAACCTATTGGCTAAATGGACTGTCACAAACTTCCACTTAAATTAAAAAAATAGACTGTTACACTTGCCACCAAGAAAATACTGGTGAGATGGAGAAATTTAATTAGAGTACCTAAAAAAATGAAACTGATGAAACCACAAGAATTTCGACCTCTATTTATCCTATTTGGATTCTTTTGATTATGTTATATTTTGTTACTTGCCTCTTTGTCAAATGTATGGTTTTGTTTTAGTAAAACACTTTCCATAATACCTTTATTATGCTTAATTTACATCATTTCATTAAGGTGAGTTATTTTTCTTTTTTGTTTTTTTCTTTGTAGATTTTCAGAAATAGATTCGTTGCTTATTCTGAAGAAGTATATGGCTGTTCTATCAAATTAATTTGGAGACTGTATAGTTTTTGGTTGGACAATAACCTTGAGTATATTGGTTGTTCCATTAATTTCTATATCAATTTTGTTGTTTTATTGATTGTTGATATCTTTTGTATATTCAACATGCACCTTAGTAATCTTTTTGCAGGAATGGTCACTGCTCACTCTCTTCCCTTAAACTATTATCATTAGCTATATTATCTTTAGATTCAATAGACATGGTCTATGCATATATAGTTATGCACCTTAGTAATCTTTTTGCAGGAATGGTCACATGTCACTCTCTTCCTTCAATCTATTATCAATTGCTATATTATCTTTCTCCTTTTTTTTAGTGAAAATACTGGTATATTATCTTTCTCCTCGATTTTTTTTCAACATATATTTTTACCTCTTTTATGAATAACAGGAGAAGAAAACGATGGTTGGATATGGCTAAAGTACAAATGAATACATGTATGATAAAATGTTCTATTGGTAGTGATGAAGCGTGGCCATTGTATTCGGCTTTTGTTAATTGTTACGCCTAATGTCTTTTCACATTTTCAACTTCTTACATTTGATTTGTATAAGATGTATCTTTTTACATAAAAAGTTGTACTTGATGCATAGATAAAAATGTTGTACAAAATTATACACTATCTATATTTTTTTTATCAGTTCCATTATCTAATGATCAAATTGAACAACTATGATGTCAAATGATCCAAACTTAAAAATGGTGTATGTAATCTTAAAAATAATATCGGCTATAGATTCAACTAAACATTTAAAGTAGCTTGACTTTGCAACTTCTTTAAACTTCAAGTGTTGCAACTGAAAAAACACTTGGTAAATTGTTGCACATGTATCCAAATATTCCTATACCTCTCACTACAAACACTTATGTAATAATTTTTCGAACAAATTTTTGCATTGTTCTATCAAAATTCTAAACCCCCAATAAAATAATTATTATTTTAAAATAATTTATTTCAATAATTTTTAAAAACAAAATTGAAATAATGTTTTAAACATAAAATGTCTATGAAAATAATTGCATATCCTATTACTACATAAAAAATTAGTATGACAACTATGGCTTCAAAAAAAAAAAAAAAAAATACTATTGGTTCACCTGCTTTTTTGTATGAAAAATAAAATACCATTTAATTGTATTCGTTTCAATAATTTTTGAAAACAAAGTTTTAAAATCAAAATTAAAATAATTGTGCCATAAGCACAGGTTATCACTAGTGGTTTAAATTGGAAGAGGCTTTTTAGAATTTTTTCGAAACTCAGAGGTTTTCTCGTTTTTCCTTGTAACTTTATAATAATCTAAACACTTGGAGAAATTTTGGATTCTTTCCCTTTTATTTTTCGAAGTACTTTTATTTTCTAAAGTACTTTTCTTTTGATATTTCAAAAATCCGCTTAAGCTCAAGTCCTTTGATCTTCCATTTTTCTTCTTAATATTTATTTTCTTTGTGGGAGATTGGACTTTTCTTGAATTCTTCAAACTTTTTGATTTTTCTTTGACATAGGCTTTCTTTATAGCTTGGAGATTTCTATAATTTTTTCCCCTTTTCCTTCATGTGGTCACTTAGCAAAAATCATCCCTAAGTTCTGGAAATATAGGTAAGGGACCTAGTATTTCTAAGTGAAAAAACTCCATAAGGAGTATTTGTAAGGATGATATATGGGCTAAATAAAATAGCAAAGGCTCAAAGGATTAACCTAATGGGAGAATAATATGATGGGTAGGCTAATGGTAAGGGGTTATCTATATGTCTTGTATCATCTCTAGGTTTTTGATATGGTGACCACGCCTTGAAATAAGCTACAAGACCTATGTTTATATTACACCCACTTGACGTCACATCAAGACTAGCAATAAAAAATATGAGACTAGAGAATGCAAGGAGGTCGAGTCTTTGACTCTAGATTTTATGTATATCGCTCAGGGTGGCGAGTTGACCGTTTACTTTCAGTCCTCCATCTTCGGTCGTCCGCTTCGTGTTGTTCCTGGATCATAGTGACTTTATCCCACTACAACAAAATTGCTCTGTTGCAACGAAATATTTTGCAACGTTTCCTATTCGTTGCACATACTTAGTATTTGCAACGTTTACATTCGTTGTAATTAATAAAATGGTGTTTAAGGTTATTTGTCTTTACCAATCATTTTTGCAACGTTTTGTGCGTTGCAAATACGAATATTTAATTTTAATGTAAAATTTTAAACAATTAAAATAAATAATTAAGCATTTGCAACGAATTATATCGTTGCGAGTATGAAATATTATTTGCAACGTTTAGTTCATAGTTGCAAAAGAATGTTTGGTAAAATATTTTTAATTAAAATACAAAAACATAGTTGCAACCATTAGTTTCGTTGCAATTGTTTGGCATTGGCAACGAGTTATTCTGTTGCTATTAGTGTTATATTGTTGCAACGATTTTAACGTTGCGACAAGTACATATACATTACCAACAAGTACATATACATTACCAACGTTTGTTGGCGTTGTAATAGTACAAGCGATAGCAACATTTTCGATAGAAGTTGCTAGAGATTGCACCTTAACAAAAAAATATATTTTCTTTTGTTGGGAATCGAACCTAAAACACCTTTAAGTAGTAGAACGGTAACACTTGACCATGGGAACAATTGGTATTTCATGTATTTATTCATCTACAAGTATTTTATTATCCATCTCCTATCTCATCTGATCAAACCAAGAACAAGAAGAGGGAACGATGAGTACAGTCTAAACTCAAGAAAAAGGAAAAGGCAATCAGCCATTTCTCTCTCTCTCTCTCTCTCTCTCTCTCTCTCCGACTTCCCTCTCTCAGTCTCACCTCTTTGATTTTCACAATTCATGGTGATTGAAAGGAATTTCTAGAGTAAAATCAGGTAAATGTTTTTTTTTTCTATTGATCTCTGAATTGGATTATTGTACTTGTGATAAATCTATATTTTTTCTAGTGATCTCTGATTTTCTCATAATTTTCTTGGTAGAAAATCTTCTAATTGAAGTTATGTAGTCGAAATTAGTTAGCAATGCTTGTAATGGTGGTTCTCTTCTTTGATTTTGTTTATGCATTTTGCTTTTATTTGATTTATCAAGTATAAAAATAATTGAATATTTTCATTCCTCTGTATTCACTAAAGTGTATTCAAGAAAGAATTTTGCTGGGTTTTCATTCCTCTGTATTCACTAACCAACCATAATTCACCTGATCAAGGATTGGAAATGGCCTACTATTAAACTCCGCCCAATTTTCTAGTAATTCAGTGTCAGAGTCCCAGATGTTAAGACCATCATGTACCTCTCCTTTGACTGCCACAAGCTCCTCCCAAATGCTTTTAGTAAACCTGCATTTCCAGCTAAATGTTTTGAGTCTGAACCATACTGTACAGTCAGATTCGTCTCACTAGTTAAGGAATTTCTCATGATCCGATAGAGTTGAAATTTTTACTGTATGTTCCTGAATATATTGTATTAATTGTATCAAAATTTCAGAATTATTTGATGAGCCATCTAAACGTTATACTGTTTTTATCGACCTTGCGTGTTCTAGAGGAAAACTGGCATGTGTACAAATTTGTCTCACTAGTTAAGGAATTTCTCATGGTCCGATAGAGTTGAAATTTTTACTGTAAGTTCCTGAATATATTGTATTCAAAATTTCAGAATTTTTTGATGAGCCATCTAAACGTTATACTGTTTTTATCGACCTTGTGTGTTCTAGAGGAAAACTGGCATGTGTAGTTTTTGTTGGATCTTATTAAATAATGGGTGCTTGAAGTGTAAAACAAATGAATAGTTGCGTATGTCTACTGATTTTTAATTGTTCCTTGTCTAATTTGCATGTCAGATATCAATTAATATGGATAAAAGTTGGATTAAATTGCATAGGTATCTACCTGAGTATAGAAAAGGCGTGGATGCATTTATTGCAATTGCTAGTGATCATGCAGATGGCTTGAATAGAATTTGTTGTCCATGTAAAAAGTGCAAAAATAGGGAGTACAAGCTCATCCAAAATGTGAAAGATGATTTGCTCGATTACGGTATTGACAAGTCTTACACACATTGGATACATCATGGTGAAGCTTTTGAGGTGTTAAGTGAGGAAGATGATGATGATGATGGCGGTAATAGTGGTGTTGGTTACAATGGGCTGCAAGATATGCTTGATGATTTACAAGCACCGACTCATATTGATGATCATGTGTCAAACATTTTGGATAGTGAGACGTCCCAGGGTCCCCATCCAAATGTGAGTGACGAAAGTCCAGAATTTGATAGACTCTTAAACGAAGCGCGCCAACCACTATATCCAGGTTGCGATATGTCAAAGTTGGAATTTCTGGTGAAGTTACTTCATGCCAAGACAATCAATCGTTGGAGTAACAAATCATACAATATGGTTCTCCAATTGATTAAAGCGGCATTACGAGCTAAAGGAGAGATACTTCCAAATTCCTACTATGAGGCTAAAACTTTGATGCGAAATTTAGATCTTGGTTATATCTCAATACATGCATGCAAAAATGATTGTGTGCTTTTTTGGAAGGAACATGAAAGTCGTGATATATGTCCAAAGTGTTTGGAACCAAGGTATAAAATACTTGAAGGTAAAGGCAAGAAAATACCTAACAAAGTCTTGCGATACTTTCCACTGAAACCAAGAGTTCAGAGATTGTTTATGTCAAGGATGACCGCGGAAGATATGCGATGGCACAAGGAGATCGTTGTAATTTATAGTTCTTATATATTGTAAGGAACCTTTTTGTACATCCAGCTGATGTTTAATATAGATATACCAGGTTTTGTTTTTTTCATCTAGCTGTTCCTGTTGTTTAGAGTTTTGCAATAGTATTTATTGCAGTAGACAGGTTACTTGAACAATTTGGTTGCTCCTTTGGTTCTTTTATTTTGCTTTCATAAAAAAACTGCCATCTTCTTACATAATGACTAATAATTATATAACTTCCAAATTTTTTAGGATTTGTTGGTTCAAGCAAATGATTATTTTTTGGTTATTTTCTATAATATTTTGTATCTCTATATGTTGTTGCAATGGCCTGTTTGAATAAAACTTCAAAAAAAAAAAAAAAAAAAAAAAAAAATACTAATAAAAACTTTTACCATTGGACTAACATATTAATTGTGATGTATATATTCTTGTTAATATTTTATTATACCAAATAGGAGAACCTAATGACCAATTCAATCCCATCTCGAGCCGAGCTTAAATTTAAGCCGAGTTTTTTTTTGTGCTCGGCACATTTGAAAAAAAAAAAAAAAAAAACCGACTGAGCTTGAGCCGAGAAAAAACAGTGTTTGGCCCAAGCTCATAATTAAGTTGATTAGACATGTCTAATAAATGAAATTATATTGATATTGTCTACACTACTTTAGAATAAGGTAGATACAGTGAATAGTGAAAAATAGCAATTAGGATATTGTGATTCGAGAAAGTGGTTTCATTCGACTGCAGCTCAACGAATCTATTATGTCCACGTAATAGTTAAATTTCCGTTTTCTCAATTGGAGAAAACCTTTTCATTCGACTGCGGCCTTCATGACACGTGTGCATATTCACATAGTATGATTTGGAGTTGCGCTAAATAGAGTGCGAACTTATTACCTTTGATATCGCCCCAGGATTACAGGCGAGAAAAAAAATATATTGAACCATGGAACCGAACCAGACAGTTCTTATAAAAGTCAAAACACGACAGTTTTACATCAATAATAATAGTACAGACCGGGTCAAAAGCCCAATAAATAAGCCCAAACCGTTAGAACCAAACCGAACTGTAACTACTGTTCAGATTGAAATCAGCTCTAAAACTTTACAGTGCGGTTTGCAGTTTCAATATCTTTAGAACTATGCTATACAGTTCGGTTTATGATTTCACCTAGAACCGCTCAGAATAAGACCATGCTCACACCTACCTAGGATTGTCCACGATACGGAAATAGATCAATATTTATGTTTAAGAATGAACTTATTGAAATTTTTTATTACTATTTTCAACTAGCAAATTATAGGATAATTCAAATAAAATATTTTTTAAGAAGGTTTAAATAATTCAAAAAACCAATTGAGTGTGATTCGATCGATTAATCTTAAAAGAATTAAATCACAATTTAGTGTGATGGAGATTAAATTTAGGTAATTATAAAAATTTAAAATAATAAAAAATTTGTGACAATAATATTATAATATAATTATATACCTATATAGTTGACCCAACAAAATAAATTTTGACTCTGTGTTGACCTTGTTAAGAAATAAGAAGGAAAATAAAACTTTATTTTGGCTAGGCGCCAAACACTAAATTTTTAAAATGAAAGCTCTAAAATTTTGCACTGGGCCAGCGCCAACACTAAATCTTCCCGGTCATTTTGCTAACCATTGGCCTTCCATCTTTCCTAGGGTTTTCTTTAATATAAAAAGCAAAATATAAGTGAAAGATATTAAAGAGCAGCCGTGCAGTGTGACGAAGGAAGAGCAACCGTTTACAGGTCTCTCTCTCTCTCTCTCTCTCTCTCTCCCTATATTTCTAAAGGGAAAACCTTTCTTTTTATACCTGTAACTCTAAACCTTTGTTCTCAGATCATCTTAATTTGTCTCGCTAAGGTGAATTAAGGGTTAGAACCAGAGAAGAACAAGGTAAAATTTTATAATTATTCTGAATTTCTTATATTGTTAAGTGGTTATGTATGTTAGATTCATGAATCCAATATGTTGGATTCCACAATTGAGTTGATTGGTTTTACTTCATGAATCCAATATGTTGGATTGTTCATTGAATCTACTTCTACTTCTTTGTATGAAAATTTTAATTTTTTTTAAGGTAGCTTATTTGGGTTTAATAATAAAAAAACTTACTTGGAACAAGAAAAGAGCTTGAAGCAAGTGTATTAACATATTCTTCATTATCAGAACCAAAAAGATCTCTTTCTTCTTCATCATCATCTTCTTCTACATCTTCATATTCACTTGGTTTCTGCACTTCCCCATCAGAACCAATTGTCTCTCTGCAAATTAGGGTTTTAAAATCGAGTAAAACATTGGGGTTTGTTTGTTTATTGATTTGTTTTGTAATTGAACTTGAAAGGAAAAGACATGAGAACACAATTGAGTTCATTTCAGTCCAGAGACAAACAGATGAACTAAAGGCTTGAAGAAAGCAAGAGTTAATTAACTACTAGTCACATTCCATCTTTGAGGTAATTATAATAATAATCATCAAGTTATTATGTGAAGAGTAGGAGTTTTAGTAGTAATGTTCACTACCTGTTTGATGTCGCTCAGAGCCTTAGTTTCGATCAACTACTTTTTCATTCAGTTTGTCTCTTTGGTGTGTGTAATTAGGTAATAATGGACATTATATCTCAGCTACAAGAACAAGCAAACACTATAGCATCACTTGCCTTCAATACCTTTGGTACATTGCAAAGAGATGCTCCTCCTGTCAGACTTTCTCCTAACAAATTAGATTTAGAGTTGCATTAGCATCAGATTCTCTTTGTAAATTGTTTAAGTGTTTATGGTCAGAAGATTCTCTTTGTAAATTGTTTAGAGTTGCATTAGTAGTAATGTTCACTACCTGTTTAAGGTTTTTATCTGCGTCTTTGTCTCTCTCAGATGCTGGTGGGATCTATAAATCACAGCAGTCTCTCTCTTTCAGCCATTTGTAATAGACATTGATTCAGTTCTGAATAAAATTTCTAGTCACTTAACAAAAAAAAAAAAAGAATGTCATTAAGTCTTTTTAATTATTTATTTGTGCATTTATAGGTATGGCACCAGGAGTTCGATCAAGATCCAGGTCAAGTGCACAATCAGAAACATCCCTTCAGGACTCGGGGGCAAGTGGTAAGGAAATCATTATTTTATTTCAAATAAATGTTGTTTTGTATTGTTAATTTATTATTAAATTCTGAACAGCTTCCAGCAGCTCAGTCAATCGAAGAAAAAGGGCAGTAAATGCGAAACTTGTTAAGGCTCTTGGGGATGGTATGGCAAAACCAAGGATAGTATTTGTTCCTGGTAAGGCAAGGCCGGTAGGGCCATGGAGTACAGAATTCATTAGAGAGGTTGGAATTGTATGTCGTAAACATGCCCCTCTTTCTTGCCATCGTTGGAAAGACATTAAGAAAACATATGGCAGTATATTCTATGGGGCCATTTTGGTAATTAAATCTTTCATCTAATTACTATGTCATTCATAGTTTCATATATAATTTAAATTTGTTTTGATTTTGATTGATTTGTTTGTGTTTCATAGGAAAAGTTTGAAGTTGATTTTGGTGATCCAAGTGTGGTAAAGAGTGTCGACAAGTATATGGGGCAAAGGTTGAAAGAATATCGTAGTAGGCTTCATGCATATTATAAGAACCTAGGGGATAATGTAGACAAGAAACAAAAACCTCCATCATGGATCACACAAAATGCTTGGGCTGAGATTTGTGTATGGTTCGAGTCCGAGAAATTTCAGGTAAAATAACATCATCATTTCTGGTAGTGTAGCTCTTCTTGAAGTAGAATAAAGTGTAATATAATGACTAAGATAAATTAGTTTTATGGCATTATCTTTTTGTGTGAATCTTTTGATTAAGTATATATTATTTGAAATGACAGAAGCTGAGCAAAACAAATATTGTCAGTAGGCAACAACTCCCAGTGAACCATCGTGGGGGTTCGAAAGCTTTTGTCATTTACCAAGAAGAGCAGGTAGTTTTGTTTAGTATTTATTTCAGTTTTCACTTCTTTTTCACTAACATCTACTCACTTCTAATTTCTGAAAATTGTTAAAGCGTGATGCGGAGAGTCAACAAGAGCTTGGGAGGATCGAATTGTATCATATAACTCATTGGAGTACTAGTAAAGGCTGGATCAATGCTCTTGCGCAAGAAAACTATGTAAGAAAAGTTTCTTTCGAATTAATGCTAGTGGTTGTGGATGTTTATTTATTTTTTATAAATGTGGGTTTCATTAAAAAAGAGAGGGAAATACAATTCTGATCAGCGTACCCTGTAAGAGTGTCGTCAGATAGGAAAAACAGAAAAAATACAACCAGATTAAGTACTTCAACCTTGCAGAAAATCTGCAGCTGCTTTGATCTGTGATTGCTTGAGTATTCACTATACCCTCCAAAACTGTGCGTTGATCTGTGATTGCTTGACTTTTACACTGTTATCTTAGTATGGTTACTTTGCTGTTTGTAAAAGAACCAATCTTGTTGATGGTCTAAATGTATTTTCAACTAAGTTTACAAGTTTTATTAGTTTAATATAACTTAATATTTGGTTTGGCTCAATACTCATGTGAACATTGATAACTTGTAGGACAAAATGTTGACACTAAGGGCTCAACCTCCTGAAGAGGGTTCTAGTGCAATGACCGAGGATGAGATATGTGACAAGGTGTTGGGGAAGAGATCCAACTACATCCGTGGTCTTGGGAATGGCCACATTCCTTCATCATCTTCTACTTCATATGCCTACAATCAACATGATGTGGAAGAGTATAGAAGGAGAGCAGAGACAGCTGAAAGACGTAATGAAGAGCTCATTGTCCAAGTGCAAGAACAGGGTAATCGACTTCACGAGCAAGGTAATCAACTTCAAGATTTGTTTGCTTGGAAAGACCAAATGATGGCTATGTTTGCTGGTCGTTCAATGATGTCACAAGTCAGCAGTGCATCTCCATGGTATGTGTTTATATTTTGATATTTTTGGTATATGTTTCCATTTTAATAGTATGAAATTGATCACTTGACAGTCTACCTAGTTAAAAGGTGAAAAAATGATCTGCATTGGAAATTTCGAATGCGCATATATCGTTTTGGTACACCACACTTTTATACATGGGGACAAGTAGTATGACCTGCTTACATGTGAACAACCATTTTCATAGTACTCACCTGCTTGCTGACCATCCCTTGACAAGGTGGTAGCCTTTTTTTCCAAATAGTTAAACTTAGTTCTAAGTCTTTGGAGTTGTATGGAAGTTTGATGCTAGAGATTGTTTTAGGCTATATATATATATATATATATATATATATATATATATATATATATATATATATAATTTTTTTTGTTAGAATTGTACTAAACGATTTGTGTTGTTACTATTGCAGAATTGCTGATGGTGGGAGCAAGAGGCTTGGGAGTAGAAATTATATAAAAGCGATGCATTTTGGTCCAAGAGGAGTGAATTTTAGGACTTATAGTTTATGACTCTTTCATGATGAAATAGTAGACATGGTTTTGCACATTTTGGTATTTTTGTATGAACCAAATGGATGGTTTATTTTTGTCTAAAACTTGTAGTACTTTTGTATGAATCAGAGATGGTTTAATTTTAATTTGAATAAATAACTCTTTTGTTATTTTTTGCAATATATTTTTTAGAACTATGGTGATCTGTTGTGAATTTGTAATATAACTATTCAAGGTTAGATTTGCAAAAAATAATTAATAGCGCAACATTTAAATTAGTTGTAAATATCATTTTCAATTTTTTACTTACCATGTTTTGCAACTAAAAATAACGTTGCTATTGAATAAACAAAAATAAAGTAACAATGTTCAACAAAATTATTTAGCAACGTTTATTCAGTTGCAAGTAGTGGACCAAAATATTGTTGACACTGCTTTTACAACACTAGTTAAACGTTGCTAATATTGTTGACACTGCAACGTTTTAATAACAGTTGCTAATAAAAATTTATTTGCAACGAATTCGAAGACGTTGCAAATAAATTTTGAATTGCAACGACTTTACTAACGTTGCCAATGAATTTTAAATTGCAACGTTTTCATTATAGTTGCCAATGAATTTTAAATTGCAACGTTTTCATTATAGTTGCAAATGGATTTGTAATTGCAACGTGTTTTCCGTTGCCATTGTTATTTTTAATAAAAAGAAATTAATTAATACAAAAAGTGGGTAAAATAGGTTTTGCAACGCAAAGTAATTAATAGCAACGATATCTTCTGTTGCCAATAATTAAACATGTTGCAACGCAATACTCGTTGCGAATAGGTATTAGTCACGCAACATTTTGCAACGCTGGAGCAACGTCTGATTTACGTTGCAATTGTCCTTATTGCAACGTTTTTCTTCGTATTTGCAACGTATAGACACGTTGCAAAAACCCTTTTCTGTAGTAGTGTCCTATGGGACTTTGATTCGGTGGAAATATTCCTCTGAGCTTGATACACTTGTGGTTTTATTTTTGGCTTCAAAGTCTTCTTTCTTTTGGATTTGGGCTTCCTCTTTGGTATGGAAGTAGGGGTGGCAATCAAACCTGGAGACCCGAAACCTGACCTGAACCCGACCTGATATGGGTCAGGTTTGGGTTTGGATTTTTGGATTTTTCGGTTAATCGGGTCGACCTGATTGACCTGATTTATAATCAGGTCAGGTTCAGGTTTTTATGGCAAACCCATCGGGTCAACCCGAAACCTGAAGAAAAAAAAACCTAATTAGATGAGATCATCTTCATCTCTCTCTCTACCTATTCATCTCTCTCATCTCTCTCTCTCAACCTATTCTTTGCGGCTCTCTCTCGGCTCTATCTCTCTCTCTCAGCCTATTCTTTGCTTCTTCACTCACCTGGTTCTTCTCCTTCTTCACTCGTTGTTCTCATCTGCTTCTTCTTTGCGTCTTCACTCACCTGGTATGTTTAGTTTGATTTTTATTTAATTTGATTTTTCTTTAATTTGATTTTTATTTGGTTTGCAGTATGTTTAGTGAATTAGAGTTAGGCGTTTTATTGCGAAATCTAAACTCAATTCCAATTCTTAAATTTTTTTCCAAACAGACCCTTTTGAGTTGATTATTGATTATTATCTAAACCTTATTGACTCTCTTTGATTTGCAAATAGTATTGCAATCAAGTGTAAAAGCATATCCGGAATCAAAATAATGGAGTGGAAGCTATTGATCAAGAAACCATGGAAATTACCTAGTGTGATCCCTGTTTGTTTTGGGGGCAGTGTAGGAGAAGAAGTAATTAGCTCTATGTAATGTGTTTGGTTAAATGTAGTAGTTACATGGCCCAGATTTGCGTGTCAAGTTAACATTGAACAAACACACCAAAAACCAAATGGTTTGTAGTTTTTCTTTATTAGAGAATTATTCTCTTTCAAGGACTAGTTAAAATCTTCAGTCCTGTAATATTTTTCGAGCATATAAATAATCTGTAACAGGTTTTCAAATGGTATGATATTTGGTTATTGACTTATTTCCACCAATAGTTGGCGAAAAATGTGGTACAGCGATACATTGTATTCAAAAGTGGTTCAAAACTTTTATCTGGCATTTGTCATGAACCATCCATTACGTGTTTTATATATTTCTTTTCCTTTTTGCTTCCACTATTTCTGTTGGCGTCGAGGAGTGGGTTGTCTGGAGTCCATCAAGAGCATATAACATGTTGTCTAGAAATGTATACTCTGACTAGGAAAGAAACTGGTTGTATATTTCCATGTGTAACAAGAAGTGTTTTTTTCCCTATGATGTACAAGGGTTGTCTAACTTAAGCACAACCACAAGAACAAGAGTATGGAACTTAAAAATAGTACAACTGAAACACATTCTAATACAACAAAGAGATTAGAAATGAGCACGAGGATCTGAACACGACAAATTCTAAAGAGCCACCTTTCTAAAGAGATTTTGTTAGAGATAGACTGTTGAAGTTTAGCTCTTCTGTCAAAAGAAGAAGGAGGGAAAAAGAAAACCCTTGCTTAAGATATGTCAATACCTAATTAGCTTATGTGCCACAAACCTGCATACCAAGAATGTTGCTAATGTACAGTTTTGAATGGATTAGAATTTTGCATCTAAGAATGTTGATGAATTGTATGTCTATACATTACCAAGTAGGCTAGAAACTGTGGCATGTAGTTTTGTGCAGTTACATTAGGGATTAAGATTGCAAGTTAGATTGCACTTTACACCTGTTGTTTATTTCAACACTTTTTATCTTTTAAAGGGATATTCTCTGATTCTGCCTTGCACTCATAGTTTATTCTTGTTTGATGAAGGTAAAAGGAAAATCAATTAGGCCTTGTGCAACATTTCCCCCAGCTGCACGAAGAATGGATACACTGAATGATTTACTTGCAGCGAGTGATCTTATTTCACTCCATTGTGCACTGTCAAATGAAACTGTCCAGATTATTAATGCAGAATGCTTGCAGCATATCAAACCCGAAAGAATACAGTTTTAGAATTTCAGCAATCACGAAGTTATGGTCGACTTAGGGCTGTACTTTGTTTAATTATTTGCAACAATATATTCATAGTGTTTTGTAACTTGTAAGACAGATAAGTTAAGGTTAATTTTGGATATTTTGGTGACCATTATTACATTATATGGTTAACGACGTTTTTAACAAATTTTTTATGCTTATTATTTTATTCTTAGTTTTTCAAGTACAATTGTATAAACCATATCAGGTTTTCAGGTCGACCTGAACCTGACCTGATAACCTGACAGGTCAGGTTCAGGTTTCACTTTTGAAGTTTAAACAAGCCATCAGGTCAGGTTCAGGTTTTGGGGTTCAGACCTGACAACCTGACTGACCTGACCCAAACCTGACCCGACCTGACCTGATTGCCAGCCCTATATGGAAGTCCTTGAGGAGGTGGGCTTGGAGCTTTTATCAACTTTTATTCATAATCCATCAATTTAAGCCAAATACTTTATACTTTAGGCCTTCTTTCAAGTAGTGAGAGTTAAGGCCCGTGAAATATAATAAACCTGAAAATAAGACTAAAAACGACATTAAAGCACATAGTTGTAAGGGTCATTTTGTCAATACACCCCCCTTTTTTTGTCACGTTTAGCCAATACACCCTATAAGTCTGGAAATTAGGTTTTCCCTCCCATTTAACAGATTGACCCAGTTAAAGGAAACAGTCAAACAATGTTGACTTGTCATACCCTTAAAGTGACCTAACTACCGGTGCGTGACCAAAACCTAATTAATCGAACTTAAGTGACTATTCCCTAAATAGTATATACATAAAGTGACTAAAACCTAAATACCTTATTTTTTTTCTCATTGATTTATCTTCTCTTTTTTTTTTTTTTTTTCTATTAACGAAAATCCAAATCATTACTTTATTGTTTACCAAAATCTTAAATTTAATATTTCATTTGATATTATGACGACGACAAACTTGTAAGAGAATAAAATAACTTAATATGGATGAAGACTCACTATTTTATCAAAAAACCAAAGTTTTTTATTCTTATGTTAAGTTCAAGAAAAATTTGTTTATACTTTAACTTAATGCTATTTGACCTAAAAAATAATAATAATAATGCTATTTGACCTAAAATTGAAGGATAAATTAATTAATTGAATATTTTCGAGTTTTATTTGAACATTTAATTTACTTTGATGTTTGAATATCGAATTAAGAATATAAATAAAATTTATTGAAAGAAAGAATTGAAAGAAAGTGAAATAATTAGCTGGCTCTTATCACATTGGGTTTCTTTAATTAGTAACAATTTTCGGATGGGGTAAACTTAATTTTTTGGATAGCTCTTTTTAAAGTTCCAGGTGTCATTATGATTTTCCTATAGTTATGAAATAACACCAACCTCTTAAAATTGAAAGCTTTCGCTCAAATGTCTAAGAGAACTGTTTTGCTTATATACACGACTGTACTGCTAGCTGATATAAAAGTTTTAATGACCTCAAAAATCTTGAAGACCATATGTGCAAAAAAGATTAAACGTGATGATGAGATTATATTAATTTTGCATATACCTATACGTAGACTCTTAAAGCGTGATTGTAAAATCTTGGCAGTTCTTTGCAGGGTAGAAAAGATGGAGACTTGTGATGATGGGATCATATTAATTCTGCATATACCTATACGTAGACTCTTAAAACGCGATTGTAAAATCTTAGCAGCTCTTTGCAGGGTAGACAAGATGGAGACTCGTGATGATAGGATTATATTAATTTTGTATTTACATATACGTAAACTCTTAAAAATGGAGACTCGTGATGATGGGATTATATTAATTTTGCATTTACGTATATGTTTACTCTTAAAGAGCGATTCTGTCATCATGGCAGTTGTTTGCAGGGTAGACAAGATAGCGACTAAGAGTGATGATTAGAGATGGTGATCATAGTGTTCAGTTAGTAGTGAATGTCAGGATGATATTGGTTCATCCACCTCATTAATGTCATGAAGAAACACTTCCCGTCAGAACTCAGAAGTCAAATACTACCTTATCATTATAATGTCATGAACCTAATTTGTTTCGTTTTTTTGGTTTTTTTTCGGTATCATTTTCTAGTTTAGTTCACTACAAGAACACTGTAAATTCGCCATGAACCAGAACGGTAACAAAACATAATTAGCTACTGTCCAAATCCGTGACAAGACCGTGGGGTTTCAAGGGGTAGCTAAATTGTTTGCCACGGATCTCATCCATGGAAAATTTCAAATTTGCTACTGCTCTCAACTGTGGGAAATCTTTAATTTGTTAAAATAAAAAAACTAAATTAGCTACTCTATATTGGCCCTGGGAAATCTGGTGGATTTTGAAGAAAAAAATATATATATATTAAAAATCAGCAATTGCTATTTGAAGAATATTTTTGGTATAAGTTTATTAATAACCTTTTATTAGGAACTGATTTAACAATAATTAGTTAGCTAGGAGATTGAATGTAGGTGAGGTAAACAAATCCAAATCCACATCAAAGTTGTCACGAACTTTTAAATAATGGAAAACCTAAAGTTGTATTTGAGATGCCCAATTACAAAGTTTCATTTGAGATACCCAAAAATAAAATGTCCTAGCATTAAAGACAATGTCATTCCAGTTAGTTACTATCATTTCAACAACTAAATTGACAAACTCTATTACCCCCAACATCCTAATCAAGTTGGTTGGATAGTTTAGTTGTAATTAAGTTGAAAATCAATAAAAAAAGATTGGTCCCATTTGATTTTCTATATAGTCATATAGATGTACATGTATATACTTAATTTGCAATTGCTTTCTCTCAAGTCTAGGGGCTCAGAACAATGGACAGTATTGCAATATCCTCTGCATGCCTTGCATGTTTATGGTCTCTTTGGTATCTCTTTCGCTCATTGAAAGCCAGAAAAGGAAAAAATGGTTCATTAGGTCTACCCCCTGGTCCAATGGGTCTCCCTCTACTTGGTCACCTTCACATGTTGGGTGATCATCCTCACCGTAACCTGCAAAAAATGGCCGAAAAATATGGGCCAATTATGTTCCTAAAACTCGGTGTTGTCCCTACTGTGGTAGTCTCATCCCCTGAATGGGCTGAGTTGTTTCTTAAGATTCACGACACAAATTTTGCCAGTCGTCCACAAATGCAAGCATTGAAGTTCATGTCTTATGGACAAAAGAATTTGGCCTTTGCACAATATGGTCCATATTGGCGAAATATTCGCAAATTATGCACCATAGAATTGCTTAGTAGTTCAAAAGTTGAATCATTTAGGCCGATGAGGCGAGAGGTGTTATCGAATTTTATCAAGTCCATAGTGCATACTGGAAAGTTGGGTGGCCCTATTAATGTAAGTGCAATGGTAGAATCACTCATCCAAGAAATGACTTATCGAATGATATTTGGATCGAAAAATGATAGATTTGATTTCAAAGCAGCCCTTCAAGAGGGATTGAAGTTGGTGGGCGTTTTCAATTTAGCTGATTATATACCATATATTGGAGCACTTGATCTTCAGGTAATAAGGCTTCAATTCCAACTTCTTAATCACTACTATTATAGTAAGAGCATCTACCACTTAATTAACAAGATGCAAGACCACACACTTTTCATCGAGTTGCATGTTGTACTGTGTACTTGAATATATATGTATGAAATCATGGTTGACTTGAAGCTCCACCATTAAAAAAAACTTAATTGCTTTATTATTTTTTACCAGGGCCTAGGTCGTCGCATGAAGGCTATTAGCAAGGTATTGGATGGATACTTAGAGAAGATCATCGATGAACATGAACACGATGCTAAAAAACTGAAGGGTCAGCATAGGGACTTCATCGACGTAATGTTATCCTTAATGAAATCTAATAACAATACAAGGGAATTGCACATAGAACGCGATAATATCAAAGCAATCGTGTTGGACATATTTGCAACTGCAATGGACTCGTCAAGCATTGCAATTGTATGGGCCATTTCTGAACTTCTAAAGCATCCGCGTGTAATGAAACTAGTTCAAGAAGAATTAGAAAGAGTAGTTGGACTAGAACGAATGGTCGAGGAAACAGATCTGGATAAGTTGTGCTACTTGAAACTGGTGGTCATGGAAAGCTTAAGGCTACATCCAGCCCCAATTTTGGTTCCTCATGAATCTATTGAAGACATAACACTTAATGGATTTTTTATACCAAAGAAGTCTACAGTGATTATAAATAACTGGGCCATTGGAAGAGACCCTAATGCATGGTCTAGTAATAGTGAAGAATTCCACCCAGAGAGGTTCATTGGTACTGATATTGATATTCAAGGACATAATTTTCAGTATTTACCATTTGGTTCGGGTCGAAGAAAATGCCCTGGAATGAATCTAGGGATGACAGTGGTACAACTAGTACTTGCTCAAATGATTCATTGCTTCAACTTAGAGCTTCCGGATGGAATGTCACCTAATAATCTGGATATGACTGAGACATTTGGCATAACAATGCCCAAAACTAAGCATCTGATGGCAATCCCAATCTATCGCCTATGCATCAACTTACCCTTAGATGTATAAGCTAGGGTAAATTGGTAAGTGTCTTAGGTTTGTACGTGTTTGTATGTAAGGTAAGTTTTGCTTGCATGTAACCTAGAATACTTTGAATAATAACACAATGTAGCCTCCTTGATGAATTCTGTCTCTATGCTTTCATTATATGAGTTAAATAATGCTTGCTGCCATGCTCAAACATGCAACAAGCCAGACCCCTGTATTTGCATATGCAAGTAATCTGTTGTTTGTTAAGTTTTTGCATTTCTCCAAATAACACATGAGGTGTATTCGTCTATATATATATATGAATGTGATTATACAATCTGTGAACTGGTCTAAATATAGAAAACCAAAAGGATGTTTTTGCTGCACCCATTTGGATGTTGTTGTTTACCTATAAATTGGTTCACTTTCGTTTTCAAAACTAGTTATTTAACCCATACAATGCACGGTTGTTAGTTTACATGTTATAATTTAATTTTAATTTTTCTACAAAAAAATTAATTTTAATTTTTGCTATTGAAATCAATTGAAAGTGGAATTTTAATTTGCAGTACGACTTTTATATATTTGGGAGTGATCAATAATTATATGAACTTATATTTTATTTATATGTATATTTGTTTTCAAGTTCTTCCATAAATTTATTATTGTCTTGATTTTATGTGAGTCATAAGAATTTTTTTTAATATTATTATATTTGTGGGATTTTTCTTTTTGGGTATAATGTTGTCGTTAACTGATGTATTGTGTCGAGGATTACAATGTGGACTATATGAATTTAATAGTGGTTAGATCAATTGTTTTTCAGTGTTGTGTTGAATATCATCGCTTTAAATCAATTTTATGTTAAATATCATTTTTTTTTCTTTTTCAAAGGTTTTACTTTTAAGATTAAATCCATCTCAATTTGGTTATTCATTTTTGGTGTAGTCATTGAAGAAGCGATATGAAATAATAATAATAATTTTAAAAAAAAAAAATCACACTTGTATTTTTGAAATAATAATAAAATTACTCCATCATTTTATAATATTTTTTAAGGATTTATTATTTGGATTTTTTTACCCATACAAATTTTTTAACAATTTAAATAATATAAATTGAAGCGTAAAATATATCTCCGAACTTACAATCGAGATTGCTATAACCATATTTTCTTAGGTTATATAGTTGTTGACGTTATATTTGAATTTTTTTATGTTGTATAATTTTTCTTATTATTTTTTACAATAAATTTAATTTCAACTTTGGACTAAATGTCAATATATTGGATATGATGTTCAATCGATCGAATTGGTTTCAAATTATTTACACATATTGATTTAAGTTAATTATGTGATTTTGTAGAAAATACGTTTAATTTTAGTTAACTCTTGGTGTTCACAAATTAGTGCTTATGAAGTTATAAATAAATTAGTGTTTATCTTATTATGTTAACTTTAATATTTAGTTTAGAGTTAATTATTAAAATATGCTTACTAATTAAGCATCATGTAAAAGTTCTAAAATAACCTTTAAATTTAAAGTTTTAATCAAATTCTCTTCAATTAGAGCATCAATTTATCTCTAATTTTGAGAGAGAATATTTTCTTAAGGGCATGCCCAACTTTAATAGAGAGTATAGATTCAACTCTAATCAATGGCGGCACCATTGGGCATGTGTTACGTTACAATGAATGTGTTGATACTTTTAGCTTTGCATCAGCATCCTATGATTGTAGGCATATGTATATTTCATATACTTAACCATTGTTAACCAAGTCTAGTCTCATATAACATGTCGCAACACGCAATCAGACCCTCATTCCCCCATACAAAATGGGGCCACAAACCAACACCCATGAGTTGGGCATAGTTCCACACTGCCAAGGAATGGTTGTGGTTGTGGTATTTAGAGCTTATCCATACAACTAATGTGAAGGCATTTTGGAGAATACCTAGATGGCTGGACTCTTATCCAAGACCCTCTACCGTTGGATTTCCATGGTGACTAAAGGGGGACAATATCGATATTAGCGAGCGATATGGTGTTCGACACTCTCGAGTTGAGCGAGGATGAAATCCCGGCCGGGACGTTACACACATAAACCTATACCTTTTTCTTAAGGGTCAACATATGAGAAATTTTGCTTATGGGCAGGTAATTATATAGTAAAGATTCCTCCTGTTTACTAGAAAAAGCCATTTCATGACCGTTAAAAACTGTCATAAAACATCAAATATGACGGTTTTTGAGTTTTCACAAAACCGTCAATTTTTGTACTGTCAAGAAATGTTGAAAAAACTGTTAAGAAATTTTAATTACTCTTGACGGTTATAATAATAAATGTCAACTGTTAAAGAAAAAAAACAATTATTTTAGTGATAAAAACTGTCATTATTTTGTTTTAAATAAATATCAGTTTATATTAAACCGTCATATAATAATTTAAAACCGTCATAAAATGACATAAAACAATATATAATGTTATAAGTCTAACAGGATGTAGGAATTTGGAACCTACCAAGAAAAAACTTCCTTAAACTCAATGCCTCAATATAGACATTAAATTTACATGTGCATACGAAAGAATAGGCATTGGATACATTTTGAGGACTACGCATGGTATTCTTTCAGGTGCAGGAAATTCCTCCCATTCATTAGGTTCAACAGGTGAATCAAAATCAAGAGGAGTGTGGGAAGCCGTTCTATAGACACTTGTCATAAATGTGTCACATCTTGAAATTGATAACGAAAGAGTAGCAGATTACCTCAACGGGGTTGGTGGAAATCTATCTTGGCGCTCGACCAGTTTTTCAGACAATTTTATTTTGTTTGTTTAGTAGTTTATTGTTATTAAGGTGAACTTCGCATGTAGAAAAGGGAACTATACGTGGCTTACTTACTCGCACAGGCGCACAACATACCATAATTAACTCATTGGTTCCTACTTACTATTCTGATCCACCAGGCTTTCTGTTAAAGCAAGTGGGAGAAGATATTATCCTATGTAATATTGCTAAATCTTAATTTTTATATTTATCCTGATGATTATTAAAAAAATAAAAAAAAACATTTGTATTGTTTCATTCATTTTAATTTTGCTCAAAAGACACATCATTCTCATAAGTCTCTCTTCTAAAGTGCATAATTCACAAGAATTGAGGCATAATTTTTATACAATATAAACTAAAACATTATTAAAAAAACAACATAATCCCAAGAATTATTAGCACAGTTTTTTTATAGATAATCAATAAAAATGTTACAACATTTTTAAAAATTTTTGTAATAGATATTTTTCTATATTATATAAAACTATCCAAATTAAATAAACTAGTAGCATAATTTACAAGGCATATTTCTCAATCATTGATAATAAAAAATATTAACATGATTTAACCTTTTTTTTATTTAATTAAATAATACAACATCCATAGAGAAATTAAAATTCTCTCCCCAAAATTATACAAATTAATAAAATAAGTCACAAGAAGTTAAGAATTTCATTTAAATTTTACACACTCCAAAATATAAATTGATACCTCAATTCACAAGAATAATAGTATGGTTTTACACTATCCAAAACTACATAAATTTATTACATAAATACAAGGATTGCAATTCAATTGGTTTATCTATATTAATATTTTTCTCATCATCTAATTATTGAAAACTCATCGTTTTTGTAAGTTATATAACAAATCAAGTATTATTGTTCTTCAAGTTTAGATCTTAAATTAATTTTATAATATTTATAATGGGTCTCAAACTTCAATAATATGCAACAAAATGCTCTTCAAAATATTGCCTTTCTATAAGAGTATACAATCTCTTTCGATCTTAAGAATTACAGTTTAATAATTGATGTTTTTAATTAAAAGAATTGCGATTTGTCATTTTCAATATATGAACATATATTATTAATACTTGATACAATTCATAAATAAACTTCACATATTAATTATTTCATAACATTTTTCTTTCACTTAATAACATTTCATTTTATTATCTTGATAAAGTACCTACAAGCTTGAAACAACAGAGGTGAGAGATATCCTTAATTACATGTGAAGTACACTAAGACCCCAACCTATACTAAATCAGCAACTACCAAACAAAATAATTGAATACAAACATAATAACACAAAACAATTTATCAAAAATTATTTTAATATAAGTAAAAAAAAATTTAAAAAATCAACTCCAACAAATATATATCATAATAATATCCGTGTAACACACGGATCAAATAACTTGTATTAAATTAGGAGAGAACATGTAGGAAGGAATAACCTTTAGCATTGAGCATACAAGGATCTATATGTGTGTGGCCCGTCCGATAATGCCGAGTGTCTATAAATCATTTAGGTCAAAAAATTTAATCTGTTGTGATTTAGTCGGTTGTGATTTGTGGATCAATGAAAAATTGCCATATCCATGTCTTTATATAATTATTAAAAAATGTATTTAAATCCCACTGGGGTTAACGACACCCATACGTGGCAGTGTTTTATTTGTTCCACACTCACAACAAACTAAAATCATACATGACAGTTTGTGATTGGGACCCTCATACCCACATACAAAAATGGGCCACAACAAAAATTCTTTGTCCGCACTTTCCTTGTTCTGTAGTCCCTACATTATTTGCCGTAGTTTCTGTTGTTAAGAATTAGAAAACTCAACCTGAGTAGCGTAGCAAATATTATATTCCAATATGTTTATTTGCAAAGATAAAAGATATATTAATATTAATTTTTAGTTAGTTGCTTGGTAGTAGTATGCAGAAGTTGATTGCTTTCTGTATGAGCCCTTTTGATGGTATTGGTAATGTATTACCTGTTCCCGGTCTTTGAAGGTCACAGGTTTAAGTCTTAGATTTTAGACATACTCGGCGTTAGAAGATGGCTCTATATATTTTTAATTATTTTATATTATGGGCCTTATATTTATAGTGTTTTGTTAAATTTAGCATTGAAGATGGCCAAGTCAAACAAACATAAACTTAGTGTTTTGGGCTTAGCTTGTCCTAGGTGGCACATCTAATTTTGTGTTTGCATTGGAGATGCTCTTATGTAATAAGAAATTAAAAAGAATAGAAAACAATAGAAATATAGATAGAGAGAGCAAGCTAAGAACTTTAGGGGGGGGGGGGGGGCAAGGTTTTAATATGCAAGGTAGAGAGATTAAGATCTAGGGAGAGAAAATGGAGGTTTGAGAGCAATCTTGTAACCACTATTCTTTTGATTGTAAATTTTTTTTTGGAGCACCCGTGGAGTAGACATAGTCAAACCATGTATATTTTGTTGTTATTGTTTTTTTTTTCTTCTTTCACTATTGTTTATTGTTTGATAATTTTCGAATTCATTGACAACGGATCTAATATTACAAAAAGAGTATTTTTTACAGGTTGTTGGGATTTAATTAATCTTTGCATATAATTCAACACCAGCAATAATAGACAAACGACAAAGTCTTTATAGGGTTAACAAATATATTTATCCAAGTCGTACCCATTGCAAGTTGCAAGCAAGTAATATTTTATGTGCTCATTACCACCAAATTCTTGAGTGTTGTGTTGTGCACTTTTCTCACAACAAAGACATCTGAGCAACTTCTTAGGAAAAAAATGTGTTAATAAATTACAATGCACATCACATCAACTAAAGTATTTTCTTTCTTCTTCATTTACAAAATCCAATACTTTTAGTAGCAAAGAAAGAATTGAAATGGATGGAGAGCAGGAAGAGCTTAAGTTGATTGGGTTCTGGGGAACACTTAAGGAAACATTCAAAATTATATTTACATGGAAAAAGATTTTTACACAAATCACTCTTTCTTTAATTCTTCCATTAACTATAGTCTATTTAGCTTACCCTCAACTTAGTAATTATGTTTCAAGAAAAGTTGATCAAGATAGTAAACAATGGACTACCTATGGTTTACTTACACTTTTAGATGTTGTGATTCTTATTATCCTTTTTATCCTTTCAACTGCTGCAATTGTTTATACAATTGCTTGTATCTACATATCAAAGCAATTCACTTTCAAGACAGTTCTAAGTGTAGTTCCAAAGGTTTGGAAAAGGATTATGGTTACATTTGTAGTACAGTTTCTACTTATGTTGGCTTATACCATTGTTGCTCTAGTAATCTTTGTTCCACTACTTATTGTGATGAATGGTAATCCTGCAGTAAGTATTTTGATCATTATTTTAGCAATTATATACATAATTGGCTTGGTTTACATCAATGTGATATCGAGTTTAGCAAATGTGGTATCAGTTTTAGAAGATTTGAAAGGTTGTGGTGCTATGAAAAAGAGTAAGGTTTTGTTGAAGGGTAAGATGTTTACTGCAAGTGCCCTTTTTGTTTTAATTTACCTACCTTTGACTTTAGTTCAGATTGGATTTGATGTTGTTTTTGATCTTGGGAGTTTTGGAATTGGAAGTAAAGTTGGTATTGGAGCTATATGTTTCTTATTAGCATTGGTGCTCATTCTACTTGGTTTGGTTATACAAACAATTCTCTACTTTGTATGCAAAGCTTATCATAATGAGACTATTGACAAATCTTACCTTGCTAATCGCTTGGAGGTTTTCATGCCTGCTTATGTTCCATTGGCAGAGAGAAATGTTCAACTAGAGCAATCCAATGTTTGATTTGGATACATGTACATATTGCAAATGATTCAATATATTACCTTATTTATGTTCACAATTATTGTGATTTGTGTTTCTTAATTCATGAATGTTTGATATATACTGTATACTGGTACTTCTTTTACTTGTAACTTAAATAGCTTCATACCAATTCGCACCGATATCTTCCTTTTTTCACCTTGTTGAAACAGTTTCTTATTCGTTGCAACTATGCCATGGTTTTTCCTCTGTCAATTGCGCACTTAATCTAAGCAGGAACCGTAAGCAATGAGTTTCATAGGTTGAAATTGTAGGGGAATTGGTATACATAATACTATATGGTGGTTAAGGGACCAAATTCGTCAACCTAAACCTTTTCTTGTCTTTCTTTGTGAAACTAACGCGAATATGGATAAGTCAAGGTTTTTGTTTCACCGTCACTTCCCTGACTGGGATTCTTTTGTCGTCTTCTAATGGACTGAGCGGAAAACTATGGTTATTATGGAACAAATTGTGGAAGCTAGGTTGATGTTCTAGTTGCCTTGGAGTGGATCATACATATCAAAGTAAAGGATGATAATTAAGAAGTGTATTGGATTGGTATTTGTCTTCAGTGTATGGGAGTCCTAATAAGTCGTAACGGAACCAAATGGCTTCGACAGTGGCAGATGCTTGAAACAAATCAACCGCCAACTTCTATATATATATATACACCTTTTCTTTTTTCAAGTGAGGTTGAGAGGACCCCTATCCCTTTTTAAAATTACGTGAAGGAATTTTTTTATCAAATCAACTGCTAAGGAGCTACCATGTTCATTCGCAAGAATAGGATTCGTTTTCCCATTCGACAAGGGATTTTTAGACTTAACCCCCCATATATTGTCCACGTTTTGAGTTAACACCCACATTTATCTAATTTTTGACTTAGCACCCTTCGGTTTCCCTTCTGTCTATTCTGCCGTCTTTTAATTATTGTTTTGACCCAAGTACCCCCTTGATATATCTAATTTGATATAACCCCCCTTGAAGAAGACTGGTGGTGGTAATTTTTTTTTTTAACCAAGTTATAGGGTTAGGCAGACCCTCACCTGTATTAGAATCTAGTAAAAATAGTGCCATTTTTGTCATCTGTTACAATCAGATCCATCTCCTTACTCATAGGAGTTACAAAATAAAACTCTCCTAGTACAACTTCTAGCCCTGCTAAGTAATCAGCAACTCTATTAGACTCTCTATACACATGTTTGTACAAAACTAATTCCATCTCCTTTTGGTAGTGCTGTATCTCACTCACCAAATTTTTGCAGTACCAAGGTGGCACAATTTTTCCTTGCAGGATATGAATAGCTTGTAATGAATCTGCTGCAACCAAAATCTTCTTTTGTTGAATCAGTTTACAACCTTTCAGCCCCACTAGAATCCCCTTCAGTTCTTGTACAATCACTGAAGCAACCTTACTTGCACCCATGTATGCCAGTAGAACATCTCCCTGACTATCTCTGATTACTCCCCCAAATCCATTCCTGGTATCTGATACAGACCCATTAGAGTTAAGTTTAACAAAACCTTCTGCCGGTTTAAACCAAGTGCAGAAAATTGGTTTCTTCCTAGTAAACTTAGCAACAATTCCCAGCTTTTGTGATAACAACCTTGCTGCCAAAGAGTCTTTTGTTGTTGCCAACACTTCCTGGAGATACAGCTTCACTTCCCCTTTTATTTTGTCTCTTACTACACCCCAAGGCATGCTCTCATTGCGAAATCTTCTGAAATTACGCTCCTGCCAGATGTAGTAAATAGCAGCACAAGTAAACACCTTAAACACTTCTGCATTTAAGTCGTTGCTGCTGCATAGCTCAAACAATTTAAGCCATTCCCAGTTAACTGTGTTGGTTCCAATATCAAGTCCCATCTCAGCCTTAATGGACTTCCATATTGCACTTGTGTAAGGGCAAGAAAAGAAGAGGTGTTTCGAGTTCTCCCTTTCTTTCTCACAGAAGCAACATTTTGAAGTGCACATGACATGTCTCTGAACAAGTCTGTCCTGTGTAGCCAGATTTCCAGAGAACAACAACCATGCAATAAAAGAGTGTCTTGGTACCACCCACATTCCCCAAACTAAGTTATACCACTTTACTTTCTCTCTAGCAACTCTCAAAGTTGTGTATGCAGAATGTGTAGAGAAATTTCCATGAGAAGTAGGCTTCCAGATGATCCTATCAGTCTCTAGGAACCTGTCAATCTCTGTATTGAGAATCTTCTTTTTCAGGTCGCATTGCGGAAGGCTATGCACCCGTTGGCCCCAACTTCCATACTCAATCAACTCTGAAACATAAATATCTTCAGGTAACTGTAACTTTATTCTGGCTTCTACATTATTCCATAGAATACCTCCTTCACACCATGGGTCGAACCAAAGTGACGTAGAGACACCATCTGAGATAGCATATTTAATAAACTGTAGAGTTGTATCTCTCATATTCAGTACATTCCTCCATACCCAAGAACATTCAGCTGGCACCTTCATGTCCCAGAAGTGCTTTTCCTTGATATGATGAGTCCAAACCCAGGTTGTCCATAAACTGCATTCTTTAGATGCAATTTTATAAACTAACCCACAGTAGGCTGACTGGTTCCAAATATTCAAGTCCATAATGTTCAAGCCACCTTCCTGCTTAGTTCTAGCTAGAACTTCTCTGCTTGCATGATGAATTTTCTTTTCCATCATTGGCCCAGACCAGATGAATCGAATGCATATTTTACTCACCTGCTCCAATACAGTAGTTGGTAAAATAAAAGTCCTTGCCCAGTAGATATGAAAAGTCTGTAGGACAGAATTTACCAACTCCAATCTTCCTGCATATGACAGATATCTATTCTTCCAGTTCTGGATCCGCTTCATAATCTTTTCTACAAGAGGATAACAATCCTTAATACTTAATCTAGTTGCTGTAAGAGGCAACCCCAGATAAGTAATTGGAGGTTTTACTAGTTTTACCCCCAAGTAGTTTGCAAAACTCAAACTGTCTTGGTCTGCCATACCTCCCACTAATAGTGATGTTTTCTGGCTATTCAGCTTCAACCCAGTAGCTTTTGAGAACTTCTGCAAGGTTGCTTTAACTGCTTGAACAGACTGTTCTTCACCTTTAAGGAAAACCATTAAATCATCAGCAAAACACAAGTTTATCACCTTCGTTTTCTTGCATTTTGGATGGTACTTTATCAAACCAAGTGTCGCTTGTTGTTTGAAAAACCCCGAGAGTATCTCCATGATAAAGACAAACAGATAAGGGGAAATAGGATGTCCCTGGCGTAGACCCTTCTTTCCTCTGAAGTACCCACATGGAGTGCCATTGATAAGAACTGAGTATGCAGCTGAAGAGTAACACATTTTCATCCACCTCAGAAACAAAATAGGGAATCCCATTTTTGCTAACATCAGCTCTAATGCAGCCCAGTTGACTGAGTCATATGCTTTGCTAATATCAACTTTCAGGGAGCACCTAGGTGATATGTGCTTTCTTCCGTACTTTCTCAGGAGTTCGTGAGAGAGTAGAATATTATCCTGAATTGCCCTCCCTGGAATAAATGCAGCTTGGTTTGCATCAATAAGTTTGGTGGTAATTAAACAAACATAGAAGAAAAATAAAACAAACCACCACCACCATCACTTAATTATAGAAAAATGGTAAAATGAGGTGGAGGTGGCGGAGGAGGATCTTTCTCTTTCTTCTGCAAGATCTCACGTCGCCGCCTTAAAAGGTTACTGAAGATCCAACTGCAGCAGCCACTACTTGATAATAATGGAAATTCTAATGATTATGGGTGTGATTCGATCGTTTTGGTCAATCAGAACTTCTTGAATGTGAAAAAAGTGTTATTATTAAATGTGTATGCTAGACCTGTATTCTCTCAATCCTCTAACATCCTTGGTAATCTTTGTTTTCCCCCTTCAATTGCAAATTGAATTGTTATTTTTAATAGAGAGAAAGAAGAATTAACAAAGAATTGAGATTATTGTTATATTTATTTAGATTTATAAGTTAGTTGTAGGGGTTTAACCAATTGTTGAATTAGGGGTATAATGGAGAAAATAATTTTACCTAGATGGAAAATGGTGGGGGTTCTAACGGAAGGGGGTATAGGCCAACAAATTTTAACTTTAAGTGGTTATCGCCAAAGTTGGATATAATTTGGGGGTTTTGACCAAATTTTAACTTTAAGGGGTTATCTCAAATTTGATTGAGATAACAGAAAGAAAAAGGAGATCTTATTGCCACCTAAGAAACTCGTCAAAAACCCAAATATAAAAAATTCTTCAAAAACCCATTGATAAAATATCATTTATATCCTTCTAATTAATATTTTGTTTTTGATAAAAACCCAACATAATTTTTCAAAAACCCTAATTAAAATATGAACAAGACTAATGTATGTAACTAACTAACTACCGATAGTCCCCAAGGATTTGAATTCTCCGTTGTGAAACTCTAATTTTTTTATGGAGATAAAAAAAAAAAAAAAAAAAAAAAAAAAGACTATCGCGCTCCTCAGGAGAGTGCAGAAGGTAATAGATAGCAACGTGATGAGTGCGGGTTCGAACGAATATGTATTTAGGAGAATCGGGTTTGTTATCCAGAAAAGACTTGTCGCGCAGTTTGTAACGCGTTTGTCCTCTACTTTTGTGTAATTTTTTGAGCTTATCAATAAAATAGTCTTTATTAAAAAAAAAAAAAAAATGGGTGGTACTCTCTCGTTGCCTCCTACCTAATCTCCACAAATGTTACCCTCATCAAACAATCTCGTCTTTTAGATTCTCTCCTTTGTAATTATTTTTTTTGTTCATATTTTAATTGTGTACTCTCTCCACAAATTTTTTTTTGATATATCTCAGTGTTATTTGATAGTTATTTTCCATAATTCAGTTAGTTGTTTTTTTTATTTAATTTGATTTTATGGAGAGAAGATGTAGAAAAGTTAATAATTTTGGGTTTTTGACAAAAATACGTGGATGTGAAGGATATTTTAGTAACAAAATAATTGTCTTATTGGGTTTTTCAAAGCAATTTGAATTGATTGAGTTTTTGACAAATTAGTTGGGTGGCAACAAGATCTCCCAATAAAAGCTGTGACGGAGAAACAACTAAAAGTGATGAGAGAGAGAAAAAAAAATATTATATTCTTCTCTTTCTTCTTTCGCCCCTCTTTTGCCCTTTTGGTTTTGGCTCTTCACTGTCAATATTTTTTATTTTTTTTGTCATGATTTTCAATTTTCAATATGCATCAAGAAAACCCCTCTCCACATGCTCTTACTCCCACACAGAAATCCCCAAATAAAAAACCTTCATGTATCACCAACTTATTTGGAATTTATATAATTCATACAATCAAAAATCAATGTGAATATAGGATGTGTATTGATCATCATTTTGGTCTTTCATGGTATGTTTCACGGACATCGAGTAAGATGTGAGGCAAAAATTTCTTAATCTTAATAACTGATGTGATACGTACTTGAATTATGAATGTGAAGAAAGGCCATTTTGAAAGGCCTATTTAATCCAGACACGTACAGGCACTGTGCGCATGCACGTTCACATAATTATATATAATTAATTTTTAGATTAAATAACTTTGAGAAGTGTTGGAAGTTTTAATATTTAGAATTTTATTTTAAGAATTTTTTTTAATAAATAGTAGAAAACTAGAAATAAACACATAAATTAAAAATAAAAATAAAATTTATTCATCTCTAACCTCTGATCAAAAGATTATATTTTTATTGATTTTCCTTCTTGTGCCCGTATAAATTGGATATCAAAGTAGACAAGTAACAAGCAAGGGTCGTACCCACCTCAAAGGGGGAGATCTTAACTCAAACACAATAGAAAACAATAGTTAAGAAACACCAAGGGAATCAACAAACAAGTTTTGAGATTGATTCTAACTTCCTACATGCAATAATTAAATAAACCCTAACTTAAGAATATGGTAGAGATGTAAAGCAGATATATGATGACAAAGGGGGAAAAATTGGTATCCACAAACTAAATAATGCAAACATAACATGTTGTTCCTTCATGTTCAATCTATAATAATTAATTATTCACCTCTCGGTTATTCCAACTAATCATTAATACCTACAATAATCAAGTAGTCACCTCTCAGCTATTCCACTCAATTAAAACGGGATTCTCTTATGCATGTTATTGAATATATCTTATTAATCAAACTGTCACCTCTCAGTTATTCAATTTAATTAACTCAACATATTATTCATAACTAAATCATCACCTCCAGCTATTTGACTCGTATCATTCAGGAAAGAGGACCACCTCTTGGGCTCGTGCTTAATGTGTCTAAGACAGAGTTGTTTTGGCCTTCTGTTGATCCTGACTACTCCTATCCAAATATCTTTCCGGTTGGTATATCATATCCTCAGCGAGAGGTTAAGTTGTTTGGAGGGGCTGTAAGTATTGATGCATCCTTTATTGTGGGTAATGTTCGTCAACGAGTGGATAAGACACTTCAGTTTATAGATTTATTACCACAGCTAAAGGATTCGCAATGTGAGTTGACACTTTTACGTTCTTGTATGGGATTATCTAAACTCACCTTTGCTCTCCGTACTTGCCCCCCTGATTATGTTCAGGAAACAGCCGAATGGTTTGACCACAAGCTTCGTGCAACCCTTCAGAATATTGTGGTTCTGATGGACGTGGTTTTGGCGATGTACAGTGGCGTATGGCAACCCTCCCATTACGTATAGGTGGACTTGGTATCTATTGTGCTACTGATGTTATGAAGTTTGCTTTCGTAGCTTCACGTACGCAAACCAAGGATCTCCAAGACCACATTCTTCGAGGCTGTGAGACTGCACCTATGGGTAATGTTTTCAATACTACCATTGCTAGTTTACATCTTTCTATACCTGATTTTGATCTCAGTAATCTTGCTCCAACTGCTACCGTCCCCTTTAGACCCCAATATGTCTTGGCGTAAGCATACTACAACAAGATTAATTCTGGTCTTGAGAGGGAATTTGAGTTGTCATCTAGCTAGACAAAAAGCCGTGATTGGATGTGTGCAGTCAGAACGTGCCAAAGATTTTCTCCTTGCTATCCCGATGGAAGGGCTTGGACAACGCATGACACATGTAGAATATCATGTCATTCTTCATTATCGATTGATGATCCCTCTATATTCAGATGGTGAGCTTTGTCCAGTGTGCAAGAAGAGCAGACTTGATGCTTTCGGGGACCATGCGGCCCATTGTAAGCATTACCCCAGCTCCAAGTACATGCATGACCACGTTAGAGATATCTTGTGTGATGTGTTCTGGCGGGCTGGATTACAAGTTAAGAAGGAGACTCCTGTTAACTTTCTTACTGATCCTAAGGAAGGAAGATCGACATTACGTCCTGCTGATATTCTGGTCTATATCTGGTCTAAAGGTAAACATGCGCAGTTTGTAGCGCGCGTTTGTCCTCTACTTTTGTGTAATTCGTTGAGCTTATCAATAAAATTTTGAATTTTAAATAAAAAAAAAACTCAAAATAGATTTATAAAAATAAAAACCATTTTTAACAAAAAAATCCGACCCATGTCCAGCCCTATGTGTAACTACCCTAACACACTTGCTCCTCTTATGCTTTCAAAAAGACAGAATTTTCGGACCTTTGACGAAGGAGCCCTTAATAATCGACCGACTTTAGGAGGTCCATTAACCACCAAAATTCGTGTCGGTCGATATTTTTTTTCTTCTTCTAAAGCGGTAACTTCTTCAAGTATTTATATTCAATAAAACTGCTCTCTTATTCAGTTCAAGAAACTCAAAACATGGATTCTGATGAGAGCAAGAACATAGAGATGAAGAAGAATAAGAAGCAGAAGATGATAATGGTGAACACTACTTGTAACAAAAAATATAGAACTTGGGAAGATTTGAATAAAGATGTACTATTAACAATATATCAGAAACTAACTTTAAAAGATTTGATAGTTGGAGCACCATTATGTTGTAGTTCTTGGTATAAAGTATCAAAGGATCCATCTCTTTGGAAAAATCTTGATCTTAAAAGTTCTTTTGAGTATTATCCTATGTTGTCAAGGGTTATTGAATTCTATTGAATTTCCTTCTTATGATACTACTGTTGATGATCTTCTCTATGTTGCAGAAAGGTAATTTTTATTTTTTATTGAATTTTATTTTTTTCTTAAATTAGTTAAATTTTATTTAGTTCTGCATGAATTTATCAAAGAATTTCGTAGGGTTTGGAATTCGCGTAGATGTGAACTAATTAGACCACTAATCAGTTAGCCAAGTACACTGAGTTTAAACTGTAATGTCACATGTTTAAGAAAAATGCTAGCAACATTGCGGCATAATCACCATTGAAGGTAATTGCCTCATCGGAAACTGCAACTTAAAATTGAAGGTGATGACTGTAAATTAGACTCCAACCATAGAAACAAAATTGATCAACCTCAAGAAAAATAGTCAACTACGAACATTCTTGGAGTTGCCCATCCTGCTACAATAACCAAGGCGAATAGAAGATAAATATAGAACCGTGATACAGTGGAGACCGACGTTAGGGGAAGAGAGGAAGAGAAAAGAAAGAAGAAAAAAAAAAAGGATTTAAAAAAAAAACACAAAAAAACGAACACAAAAAATTAAAAAGCATTGAAAAAAAAAAAATTAAATTGAAAATAAATCGGACAGACAAAAATAAATAAAAAAAAGTCGGGACAGACATGAGTTTCAGTCCCACTCGACGCTTAAAAGACCTCCTAACGTCGGTCGATAAGTTAAATATTATGGTAGGCTAGTGGCTTCTGCCAAGATTGTTTTGTCGCTCAAGAGATGTTTGCTGCCCTTCCATTTACAAATTCTGCAGCGTCTTTGTTTTCGATTTCAATCTCTAAGTTTTTGAACCCTTGCACTCTCCTTGATAAGCACTCTGTAGTCCCTGCATTATTTGACATATAGTTTCTGTTGCTAAGGAAACTCAATCTGAGAGTTGTATAGAAGGTATAAATTTCTAATACTGTAATACATATATTATCCACATTGAGTAATCGTGGTATCCCGAAGGTGATGGCTTTGTCAATGGGTGAATTTGTGATGGTGCTGGTAGTGGATATGAAACCTGTTTGCCAATGATATGTTTTGAAAATGATTGAGTGGAAAATTCCGCTTAGTACATACCTGATTGATTGGGATTGTAGAGCCCTGAGGCCTACCCTTGCAAAATTATGTTACATTACTAAATTCAGTTAGTAAATAGCTTACTTTTTCTCGTATTAGTATGTTGCATTTTCTCTGTTATTCTTTTTTCTGCTATATATTTAGTTTGGCAACTGCACATATATACTTTTGCATGAATTGTTAGAGATTGAAGTCTTTAGTTTCTAGATTTATTGAATTTTATCTTAACATATTCAGTTGCCCCAAACTGAAGCACTTCCAGATATTTATGCCTGACAAGAAAGTTCTTAAAAAGAAGGACGCATTTCACATGGCAATAAGCAAGCTAAATGAACTTGAAAGCATGGACGTGACGGATGCCTTTATCAGGGATGAAATTACACTTCAAAAAATTAGCGAATGTTGTCCCAAATTGATCAAATTAAAATTCACGAGCAATCTGTCAGAGAAAGCAGCTACTCTCATATCCACATCATTGCCCAAACTTAAAGTTTTAGAACTACCCTGGATTACAAACAGAGAAGCTTTGTTAGTTATTCTTAAAGATTGTAAGGAGCTTGAATACCTTGATGTTACTGAATGTGATATTGTCTTAGATGGTGATGTTGAAATACACCAAATTGCTCGACGCTTAAAGGAATTCAAGTGGAAGGATAAATATGTGGATCCTGACTCTTATGAATACTGGTTTGATGGTGATTGTGGCTTAACTGCTTCTTCTTCTGATGATTCTGACGATGAGAGAAAAAGGCGTGCTGCTTGCGGTGGGGACCCATATGGTTATGATCCTTTTGGCTTCTATTAGCTGTGGTTGTTTTGCAAAAATTGAGTCTGGTCCAAACTGTTTTTTGTTGAAGACATGGTTGTTTTTATTTTGGTTTTCTAGGAGTTGATTTTTAATGTCCTGTTCAGTTGATTTTTATTTTGCATTTCTGACAGTGAACATGGTTCTCTCAGTCTATAAGTCTATTCATTTAGCCACATTCTTCCGGATTTGGGTTTCATGGATTTTAATTATATGTGATGTTTGCTTGTATTATTAGTCATGGCTTTGGATTATTGCAAGAGTCCCGTGTAATCTGTTTTATTTGTTTGAAAGGTCACACCCGTGACCTTTCAATTAGAGCAACTGATTCTTTCAATTAATCTGTTTTCAAAAGTTTTAGTGACCTTGAAAATCTTAATGTTCATATGTGCAGAAAGATTAAACGTGATGATGGGATTATATTAATTTTGCGTATACGTATATGTAGACTCTTAAAGAGCAATTGTATAATATTGGCAGTGTTTTGCAGGGAGACAAGATAGTAACTGCGAAGTATTCAATTAGTAATGAATGCCTTGATGATATTGGTTCATCCACCTCTTTTAATGTCTTGATGAAGACGGACTTGCTGCCCGTCAGAAGTCAGTATGTACCTCGTACCTTATCATTATTAAGTTAGAAATATGTTCCTGTCATTGTGTTTCCTGCAGGTAGACTCTTAAAGAGCAATTGTATCTTTTTTATAGTTGAGTGATTGATTTAACAATTAGAAGTGCAAAAAATAGCACCTACGATATTGTACGTAGGTGTGGTAAACAATGACAAACGCACATACAACCCTTCCTTTGAACAGAACATAGCTATTTATAGCGATGTAGGAAAGAGTCTTGAACATACAAAAGAAATAAAAACGAGTTATGGATTGTTTATCGTTTGAGAATGTCAAGGAAAGTGAGATCTAGGAAGAAGATGAAGAGGTATCTTCTTATTGACAGTAATACCAAAACCTTCACCCATGTCTAGTTCTTCACCCTTTGGCATTTCCCAGTCAAACCAGTATAAGAGGTTGGCAAGAACAACTTCAACACCTGTGATGCCAAAGACGACTGCTGGGCAAGTCCTTTTTCCTGAGCCAAAAGGGATATATTTGAAGTCTCGGCCGATGAAATCAAGAGGACTGTCAATAAACCTATCTGGATTGAACTCCTCTGGCTTCTCCCAGAATTCGGGGTCCCTGTGAATTGACCATATATTGACGAGGGCCTTTGTTTTAGCAGGAACATGATATCCTTTCAGATTAGTAGCAACAGAGGTCTGCATTGGAAGCAATGCAACTGATGGATGTAACCTTAAACTCTCCTTAACAACTGCTTTTAAGTAATCCATTCGCTGAATGTCCTCTTCATCGACCTTGTTTTTCTTCCCCACCACTCTTCTCACCTCCTCCTGTGCTTTCTGCATCATGCCTGGGTTATCGAGAAGTTCAGCCAGAGCCCATTCTATGGTCGTGGATGTTGTTTCAGTCCCCGCAACAAAATTATCCTGCAAGTAAATTATATATTAGAAAGAAGAAAAAAAACAGTTGGAATGTAAAAATTTAGAGAGGAGAGAGAGAGAGGGAGACCAATATTAAGGCTTTGATATTGTCTCGAGTAAAGTTTACTATGCTGTTCTTCATTTGAACTTGCAGGAGAATATCTACATAATCTTTTTCATAATTAGGATCATTATGTTTATTCTGACGGAGATGTTCGTCCATGATTTGATCAAAGAAGTCACCTAGTTCCTTTGAAAGCTTATTTATCCTCCGAATAAAGCCAGTGAGATGATCCATCCATCCTAACCAAGGATACAAGTCAGCAAAACAGAAGGCCACGAGCATCTTCATGACCTTACCTGCAAGTACACCAAAGTTGAGGTTTCCATTAGGCCCTCCATGCTTCCTTCCAAGAGCACATCTACAATATATGTCGTTCGTGAGGTTGATCATTAACTCCTTTATATCAACTGTTGCTCCGACAGAAGATGCACTGGAAATTTTCTCGATTGTAAGAGCAATTTCTTCTTCTCTTACCCATTTGTAAGATTGCACCTTCTTGTGACTAAAGAATTCCATCATGGATATCTTTCGTACTTGTTTCCAGTACTCTCCATAAGGCGTAAAAGCTAAATCAACGCATCCATGAAGCAACATCTTAGTGGCAGTCGTCACTGGCCTATCTCCAAAAGCAATCTCATGATTAAGTTTGATTTCTCTGATCATCTCAGAAGACGAGACCACAAGAGTAGGAACATAGCCTAGATGCAATAACATGAATGGCCCATGTTTCTGAGACAGTTCATGGAAAGACTTGTGAAGAAGGAGACCAAGCTGATGGAGGTTTCCGATAATAGGAAGAGTTGGTGGAGAAGGTGGCAGATTTAGTTTTTCTCTCTTAGAACCATTAATCAACCTGAGGATCATGAAAATAGAAAAGACGGAAACAAGACAACAAAACACAATGGTATGAACATCGAACGGTGTTTCTTGGAAATTTTCCAAGGCTAACCACCCCATCGGAAGTGTTAGTAAAGCCATTTTTTATGGCGAGTTGAGATTCAGATCGATACTATCAGAACTGATATGTATCTTATACAGTAGTAGAACCAAAACTAGAACATGGGAACTTACTATTTCTGGACAATAAGTTATGGACAGAGACACATGAAACACTCATAGTTAATGTTCTGATTATTGGATGAACCATCCACCACCCATATTCATTTATGTACACCGCCATAGTATAATACGACTGACTGATGATCATTTAAACATTTATAGACACAATACATAACTGATCATGTCAGAGAAATTTGTACTCACTAAGTGTAATCAAAGCCAGGTTTTTTTCTTGATAATATTATTATTGAAATCGCGCCAACTGTGATCTAAGAGCATATTGTAACACGTCCCTAACGCGCCTTTTAAATATACAACACCTGTCAGAGCTGTTCATTTGTTTTTCAATAATAGGAGATCAAGGTAGGGTGCCACTCGAAAATAACATAGGTAAATAGCTAGCCAAACAAGTTGATTCCCAATAGCACTTCTTTTAACTTTTCGCTTACAATTTACAGTCAATCCCAAACTGCATCATATTCCAAGTTTCCAACCGACTGTCGAGAAAGGAGTCAAATACTGTATTCGTTTGGAGAAAATTTGTGTTTCGTCACCATTTTTTTTTGCGTAAATTTGCCTAACGTCATCACTTTATTTTTTTATTTGCATTTAGTCATCATTCCGTCTGTTATCACACAACAAAGACTTAGGTTTTTTTTTCCTCTCTCTTCTCTTCGTTGTTGTTATTCTTCGTTTCGTTGTTCTTTGATTTCTTAATTTATTGAAGCTCGATATCAGTCAACGTATATTTGAATCAGTCAACTAACGATTGACTTGGTCAAGTAACATAGTTGAGATGGAATGATGACTAAACGTAAATAAAAAATAAAGTGGTGACGCTGTACAAATATACCCCCAAAAAGTGGTGATATGTGTCCAAAGGGTCTATTTGAGTTACGTGGGAAAGTAATTTACCGGTAAATGATTAGAAAGAAACTATATTGATCATTAAAATCATTAAAAAATAGTGTAAATATGTTTTTAATGGAAGTACATCAATATTGAGCTCCAATATGTCCCGACATTTTAATTTATCATTTCGTTTTAAAATTTTGCGTATATTTTATATAATCAAATATAGGAAATATAAAGTACTGAAGTTTGTATGTGTACGTCTTGCAAGTAGATGTAGCCTACATTTAATTGTGGGCTCGGGTTTGGGCTAAACGAGCTTATTTGTCAGGTTTTGAGCTAAGTATCAAGTCGGTCTTAGGAGGAATGTCCAAACCCTATATATGAAATTCAGTCTCGGGTCGGTCTCGGGTTCATATTGGGTCCGTCTCGGGTACCAAATGAGTTTTTTTGTCGGATTTTTGATCACGTTCGGGTTATCGGTCTAGATGGACAGCCCTAGATGTAGATTGTTTAATTCCTATTCAGTTCTCTGCAACTCCTTCCTATCTGCTTACAAGCCTACAACCTCGGCTCTTTCGGCCAAAATTGCACCCCTATTAAGTATCTGAACCACAAAACTTATTACCTCGAGATACACGCTAATAAATAGATAAAGGGCTCTTAATCTACCCACCTCAAATATAACAAATGCCACGCGTCAACAACCCACCACATCCACCCAAATTTCTAAAATAAATCTCCATTTCTTCAAACTTATCTAAAAAAACCAGAAAAAAATAAATAAAAAAAACAAATCCCGAAAATATTATCTTCTGATCTTCTCTTTCTTTTCTTACTCTCTACGCAACCCTTTCTCTCTCTAAAAAAAACCATTAAAAAAAAAAAAAATTCCAAGAAATGGGAGGTGGAGGAGCCATGAGAGCAGCAACAAAGGTAGCAAGTTTTGGAATAAATGCAGGTTTAAGAAATGCCCAAGAACAATCTATAATAAGAAATGCATCAAGATCTGTTGTGGTTGGAAATTTTAGCACTAATTCTTCTACTTTGGGTAGTGATGTTGCCGCGACAACAGCTACAAAAACTAGTACTAGTATATCACCAATTGATGATTGGGATTTTGCTGAGGATGATGATTATGGAATGGGTTTATTGGATTCTATGAATCCTAAACCTAGACTTGTTTTTGGTGGTGTACCTAGTTATGATGAAGCTAAAGAAGCTACTAATGATCTTAAAGAGGCTGTTGAAAGGTTAAAAGTTTTTTTTATTATTATTATTATTATTATTTTTTTTTTAATTTGTTGAAATTTTATGATTTATTTAGTGGGGGTAGGGTTAAATTTGATTGCGCAATTAAACTAATCATTTTGTGGTATAAGATTGTTGATTTTGTTTACTAAGATGGGATTTGACTGAGTAATTAAAGAAATATCTATTAGATTTGATTTGATTGAATGAACAATATGAGCTCCTTATCGCGCTATGTTATTGTTTATATGATAACTTTGACCTAGCTTTTTTGTTTATTTTATGCTATCGTAAACTATTATAATGGATTTTGATAAAGTGGAAGTAAAAATAAGTTTTGAGTGTTAAACGTCACTTGCATTTGTGATTTTGTTCAACGGACACAAACACCTACGTATATGAGTTGACGTTTAGAAGCAATTTTGTGGCCCAATTGAAGAAGCACGCCGACACAGGTTGACTAGTGGTATGAGTGAAAATCTATCTAGTTACAGGTAAGAAGCTTAGAATTGATAATGAGTTACAAACAGTACTTAATTCTTACTGTAGCTGTAATGATTCCTTCTGTAGCACAAGATTGTTTTAAAGAACCTCTCAGGGAACAAGTTAACAGTAAGTCTTTTGTGCAAAGGAGACTCAGTTCTCATGTTTTGTACTTGACAAACGTAAATATGAAGACTTCAGTTGTTCCGCTTAGAGAAAAATTTGTGACGAGTAAGATTTGAAATTTTAGTACACAAAAATGAGTGGGAGATATTAGTTTGTGAACTTTTAGTGCTGCTTGCTTGCATAATTACATCATTGATGCATATACTGTACTTTTTGAACTGAAGTTCTCTGCTGATAAAGCCTCCGAACGGTCAAATGTACAAATTTATCGTCTTAATATGAATGTTAATTTACATGTGGTCCTGCCTTCTATCTACTTTCCTTTAGTTTAAATATTATTTATTTCTATTGGTTAACGAGTTAATATCGATGATTTCTGTACCTTACTGACTGGCTCTCCTATGTTTTGCATGAAATGCTATTTGCTAGTTTGTCGAAGTCCGGGCATTCAGAAATCAAATCTCATATTACCAGTGAGAGTGCTGTGGTCTCATCCTCTGTGGCCAAACCAATTTTTCATGCATTTTCCTTGCTGAAAGAAAGTCCTGAAGCTCAGGTTTTGACTTGACCTCTTTTGGATAACCCTTAATGTTACTGCCTTTAGTAAGCTATCAGTTTTCTTATTTTTTTAGCACACACTGTCATCTACATATGATATATGATGAACATATCCCTGCAGGCGATCTTAAGATATGTGTTAATGTGTTTTTTTCAATAAAAAGGGGATTCTGATCATTTTCTGTTTGAAATAGCTTCAAATATGGTTTATGGAAAATGAAAAGGTTATGGAATTCTTTGTCACTTGCCTCGGACAAAAAAGGATTTTGATCATTTTCTTGTGGATGCAGAGCGCTGTTGCTTCACTTGCCTCGGACAAAAATGTCTGGGATGCTGTTATGCAAAATGAAAAGGTTATGGAATTCTTCTCTATGCTGCAAAATAGTAAGCATGCATTCATTTGAGATCATCTTTGATTCTTTCTTGTGTTGCACCACTTAATTTAAAGGTCAAAATTTGATATGTATCTGTTTGCGAACAGCAGCTCCATCTGAAGTTGATGCTGGCAGTAATCAACCCTTTGTAGATGATCTTAAATCCAGAGAGTGCAGCACTGAAGACGCTGAAAATGAGAAGTTTTTGGAATATATCAATATGAAGCAAAATTGTAAGAACATTTATCGAAAATCACTTTTCTCTCGTACAGTGTAGTTTAAAGGTCACATTGTGATACCTGTCTTTGCGAACAGGTTCTCCGTACGAAGATCATGCTGGAATGGAGGGAGTTTATGCTGAAAACTCTGGGAATGAGTTCATGGAATTAATAGATAAAGTGAAGGCTACACTGAAGGATATGATAAGCAGCTTATCTGGATTCTTCCAAAATATCTTTGGCTCAACAGAGAATAGAATCTCCGTGGATGGTTATGGAAATGCCATAGTAAAAACTAGTATAGGAGCTTCGTTCATGGCATTGGCTGTCTTAACAATTATGGTGGCAGTGCTGAAGCGTAGCAGCAACTAGCCAACTAGCAACTAGAAAAATAACTAGTCGACATAAAAAACATGATTTCCTTATGTTAGCCTCTGTAATAAGTTTTTATGTTTAATCTTTGGACAAAGGTGATTGTCATGTTGACTCGTGTTCCTCACTTTAGAGTATGCCTGTTTTGGAGTGCAATTTCCTTAGATCATATAAAATGTGAATTTGTACTACTGTTATCATTTTTTGGATACTGTTTCCCTTTACATTTTTAGACATCATTATCAATGACTTCTGCATATATATTCATCCAATTTTTTTTTGTATTGAATATTTCAGAGGACCATCATGCATTCCCTAATTTTCAATGTTTGGTTGCACAATTACATTAGGTTGAACTATTTGGTTCTCAGACAATAAAATACAGCTTACTCCGAGAGTTCATGAAGATATACTAGGTAATCAGTCGCAGTGAACTGGTGTCGAGTCTAACAAGTGTTCCGAGAGTTCATGAAGATATACTAGGTAATCAGTCGCAGTGAACTGGTGTTGATTCTAACAAGTGTTCCTTATGAAGGTCTTTGAACTGAGTTACAAGTGTTCCTTATGAAGGTCTTTGAACTGAGTTACGGGGCAGCTAGTGCAAATCTGCATAAAGCTTTGCATTTTTTTTTTTAAGATTTAGATAACCTTTATAGAATTATAGTTGACTAAGAACAACCATCACCTATCATTATATACTTCTAAGTTTTAACTTGTGAGGATTTGAATTTATTTTGTCTTGGAGATTAGTCTAAACCTTAGGGAGATACTACTAAACCTTTCTGTAATTGTCAACATCATTCAGTGCACATCCAATAAAACAAGCATTATACATTTAATTGAATGCCTTCACTGTCAATTGAAGATTACGGCATATTCTTTATGAGATCTAAAAAACATTGTAAGCATTGACCCCTATGATACACTTTCATGTCAAATCTAGAGAATGATATTCTACAAATTTGTCCTCATTCGTCATAAATGGAACATGGTTGGTAATTTTGAACGAGTTACTTGATCGATTTGCATCTACACTGATATCAGTTGAGGTACAGAATATCACTCTTTGATATCTGCATCTTCCCATTATTGCCCCCTCTTGTTGTCTTCTGGCTTGCATCTGGTTCCCCTCGCTGAAATGGAATCCAATATTCAATTCAGAGCGTCAAAACAAATATAAGCTAAACTCACAGTAATGCATTAAACAAATTAATAATCTTTGAGATTTTATAATATTGGTGGAACAGCTTGTCATACAACCTGTGGCACTTGGCAAGTGTTCTTTAAATCAAATCAGGCAGAATGGCTTAATGGTGATGAATGAATGTCTCTAAATCAGAAAATCATTTCACTGACAGTGATACAATAGGTGGAAATGAATTTGCAATATTGCCAGATTAAAGAAATCGTTTGGTACGTTGGACAATTGCAAGAACAATAAAGAATTTATGCTATTACTGTTCTCTAACAATGCTCAAACATCACCTATTGTGAGGTTTCAGACAGATCATTATTAACTATAGTCCAATCATGCCATCTGATATAAAAGCCATAGACAAAATGGGAATGACCTTTACTTAGAACAAACACAATGCTTTGTGAAGGAATAGCATTATTGCAAGCGAACAAGACTAACAATAATGGTAATAATGAAACTAATTATTCATCGATTGTTACCTTCCTCAGGACAAATGCTAGATAAAGATAAGCTACCTCCCATTCTTCCTTCGACAGTGTACCTACAAGTGGAAGGCGTCATTTAATGGCCGAAGAAGCATAAGGGATGAAAATTCATTTTGATCATACAAGATAACAAAACTGAATTTGTCACTACAAAGATTGTAAGGAAGATTATGAAATCATCATATAACTGCCATACAATACGACAAACTCAAATAAGCACCTTCAAGAACATAAACCATGCCAAACTACATGCATAGCGAAATTGGGAAGGGTTAAGAATCCTACTCTGGTCCTGGTTTCCATCACCCAAAGCCCCAAGTCTCCGCATGAGCTCAGCATATTCTGGTTTTTTCAGGTACTCTTCTACAAACGCATGGGCATTCTTTACAAAAACAAGGTCCAAACCATACTGCATATATTTAATACCATAAAAATTTGTTAAGCATCTACACAAAAATGCCAATCCATTTGTTGATAATGCAGAAGCCAAAAAAAAAATAGTTCCATGGCAGTGCTAGCATACATTCCAGTTAAACACTCAGTAAGGTGTTATTAGAGTTTCTGTGAAATATCACCTTCTCAGAATTAAATATGCAAGAATCAATGAATGAAAATCCTCATTTTTTCTCTGGCATGACCTTATTTATTTTTCTAATATAGAACGGCAGAAACCTAGTAGGGGGAGGGTTCAGTGGAGAACAACATGGTTGCTTCGTTGGCCATCTCTATCAACATCTTCAAATTGCGACCAACCCTTTTGCCGAAGCATTCACTTTTGAAGGAAGGTGAGAGGATATGCATGCAGGAAAACATCATAAATGTAGGTTCTTGAGACAACTCTTTTGGGGAAGCAGAAAGCACCTTGGTGGATTTAAATGTGAATGACATCTATGAGTTCTCCAACATGTCGGTCCACTTTGTCAAGTGAAGCTAGTGTGTGTCGGTTGTGTAGTTGTTATTTGAAAGAAATTGCCTACAGACTTCAATGTTTATTTTGTGGAGAAAAGTTGGTCCAGGTAAGTTACACGGCTTTGGACTTTATTCAGTGATTTTGGATAGTGTTTCTGATGGGTTAGTTAGGAGCAAACACACACTACCCTATTCTTGATGTCTTACAATTTTTTCATTTAACAAGTTAGTAAGGTACTGCCAAACAATATCCACTCATCTCCACCTCTTCTTCATTGAAAAAAAAAACGAGTAATTAAATCCTCAGAACTAAGTCTTAGAAACAGATACAGAATGGAGTCATACCTCTTCTGCCAATGATTTGAAAACATGAAAAGGAACAACCCATTCAGGACAATCAACTGCATCCTGCAACACGAGCAATAGCACTTTAGACAAATCAACGCTTCCAATGCAAGGTTTCTACATTAAAAACTTCAACTTGGAGGAAAAGGTTTCAAAGCCTACACGCACAACCAATCAGTCTTTGGAATCTTTAAGTTGCAACTTCTAAGGCTATCTTCGTAAATAAATAAACAAATAAGAAAGTTTGACCGAGTCCTTTGTAAATATCCTTACCAAATTCATGTCAGGAGTTGGAATTTTTCATAGTTCTAGAGGACAGCTTGGACTCACAGATAGATCAAGTTTCCAATTTTGTGAAATCGAACATTTTGAAAGCTAGTGAACATCAGGAAGTTGCACCTTTTTGTTTCAAACAGAGCCCAAAACTCTGTACTTAAGTTTTTAAGCTAGACCAATTTCTCTTACCTTTAATTTCGTGTCTATAGCAAAAAGATAATTGCATAAATCATTCAATTTCTAACAACAATTTTGACTAAATTGATTTAGTACACAAAGGTGAAAAAGATGAAGAAACAATAAATGCAAAAATAAAAATAAAAAATAAAATAAAATAAAAAGGAAAAAAAAGTGTACCACCATCTTATAATTTTCTTATTTGGAATGCTAAATTATCATTTATTACACTCGTATTAATATTATTTAATTTTTTCCCTCGGGTTCCAGCTCCATGAATTTGCAAGACAAGGAACATATAACATTAATAAGAGAAACTGTCAATAGAAATAGAGATGAGATAGATAAATAATTTTCACGGCAATACCTCCAAATGAAACTTGTACTTTATTCCAAACGGGCTAGAAGATTTAAATTTCTGAATGCACAATAACATTAAATCAATCATTAGTACATGCAATATTTATAGATATACAGATAATAGCAAAAGATAAGATGACCTCAACCTTATGAGCGTGCTCGTCATCGAAACGAATCCAATATACATTGTTCCCAAATACTAGTCCTTCAGCTGCATATGATAGATGGCATGACAGTTAATGACTACAGGAAAGGGTCTTCTACACATTAAAAGAAGTCAAACACTATGCCAACCAAAACAAACTAAATCAGACTTAAAAACCAGTGAAATAAGGTGATTTGCTGAGAAGGGTTTTGTCCCCAGTGTGACCATAATACTCTTGGCGGGAGTACTGCATGACACTACAGTTTCGCAGACAATTCTTGACACTAGCGAGCAATGTGTTTTAAATACAATGACAGCAAACCCAGGGACAGAAGTTGGCTTGAATATGATAAGGCCTCCACAACTTTGCTTGATTCTAATTCGAAATGGTTTTATTCAAAAGGATATAAAGGAAAAAAAACATCTACAAAACCCCATGAGAGTTTATCCATTTCCCTTTTTCTTTAACAAAACAGAATACACGTAATCACACAGATTACAGATATTGCTTGCAATCTTACATAGGCATATCTGGCGCTGTTTTTGTAACATGAAATGCAAATGGTTTGGAGATTTATTATTCTCTTAAAGGAGCTTTTAATTTTTTTGTAAAAGCATCATATACCACCGCTACTTAAAAAAACCATTGTGGTCAGAATAACCCACTTCCCTCTAAGGTTAATATTTGACCTATACATACTTTGAATGACAGGTCAAAATTAGTGTAAAAAAATAAAAGATCTTGGCCCACCCATACGACTTTGTAGCTAACTTCGACTTAAAGAGCATATGCAATCATAGATTCACTTAAAACACGTAGAAAAGATAGAAGAAACTAAAATAAGAACCTTCTCTTAATTTCTTAATGATGACATTTGCATTCGGCATCGTTCCAATGAACGTCCCGCCTGGACGAAGTAAGGCTGATACGTTGGCTAAGGCTTGTCGTGCACGTGCTTCAGTAGACCATGAGTAATGCATGGCAAACTGCAAAGCATTGTGTACCAATTTATGAAATATAACTAAAGTATATTATCATAGTGAAATTATGGATACGAAAAGTTGTGAGGAATATGACTAGGGAAAATTTTATAATGGCACAACAGATACTACTCCATGTACACATATAGGTATCCGGTAAAAAAAACAGATAAATGGAAAAGGATAAAACAGATATAGAGAAATATTGTTCCGGTTTTCTTGCTCCCAGCAGGGATAGAAGTCATTTGCACAAGTATAAGATAAAGGGATTTTACCACAATGTAGAGACCATTCAGAATGGTGAAGTAAATCTAATCATCAGCATCATTAATTACAATCCGCAGTTACGTGAGTCGCAACTTAAATTATATGACTCAACATATGAGTCAGTAAAATTTTAATGACTTTGCAGTATGATGTGGAGAAAACAAAGTGAAGTTCAACTAGGTGTCCTACTACTACTATGTATTTCCTATATTTCTACCAAAATAGACGTGGGTATGTCATCCTTTCCTATATAATCACTTATTGCAGAAAGCTAATAGCCTAATACCCTGCTTCTTAATGTATTATAAGAACCTAAATATGAGTCAGCAAAATTTCACCTTATTTATGAAAATCCAACAATAGAAAACATGAATGGATTATCATCATTAATGCATAATCATACATCAGTCATATATTAGTAAGTAGCCATATACTAATCATGTCAGCATGCCGAAGACACGGGTGAGACCTAGTAGTCTTTTTTATTTATCAAAAGATTGGATGAGGGAGAAACTCGCCACTACAAAAAATGAATATTATTGTTCCTAAGTCCCAACCATAAAGTTTGTCATGTCAATAAAAGTGGTCACTTAAACTCTTCAGACACAGTTCCAAAAATGGAGTGGCTGGTTGCATACAATAATACACAAACATAGATTCACTTTATTAGAATCGAAGCAAAACGTAATGTGTCAATGCAAAGTGGCCCTGTCATTGTAGAGCAAAAGTTAGAAAGGATCAGTAAGATATGCTTGTTGCAAGGAAAATGTCACTCACCTGGCAGCTGCATATGTCAAATGGTGCATCATCTTCCAAAGCTTTATCTAATCCAACCTGAGGCCGAAACAAAAACAAAAATTATAGTTGAATTTACACAACCGAAAGTAGAAACTGTGGGTAAAGAACGTTGTTTGTACTATCGGATGACTTATAAGAAAATTTGTAAGCTAATAAATTGAGAGACCTTGGATTTGGCAACAGACTTCGGATTCCAGACATTCAGTGTAGTAGTATATGGAGTACCCAACAAAAAACCCTTGGCAACGACAGGAATGACCGCAAGAACTAATATAGTATGATGCAATGCATTGTAGGATGTGGGACTGTATATATGTACACACCCACTCACAAGTGACACGACTTAAACAGTTAAGCTACCATGTATAATACTTGACGTGAAGTACATGGGCTGTTGGGCCAGACATAATAGCCTGACCTAATATTATGTCAAATTTATAGCATCCAACTCAAAAGCAAGTGGAATGCTCCCAATATCTTATATTAAGATGTTAAGGTTTAATTGTCCAATGACTATACATCACAATAAATTTGAAGCAATCATGTAATGCAACAATGCTTGATAGTAGATAAAATTGTAGGGCGAGAAGGCGTGAAATTATTTGTTGGAGAGGGAGAGGAGAGTGTTGGGGTTTGGGTTGTAATTGAGAATTTATGAGATCTAAGTAAGAAGAAGCATGTTTGTTATTCACAACAAGAACAGGCGGATAGTTAATACATAACTAAAAGACAATAAATTTTCCAATATCGCAGTAACAACTACTGTTACCTCATAACAATCTCCACAGAGGAGACGAGCAGGGAAACTGAATTTCTTGCGCCGCTGATTTTGGTCTGCATCACCATTGTAGCGTGTCCGGCAGTCTTCTATCTGGATTATTATTGTTATAATGATTCAGTGACTATAAATGTATCTACTACCAAATAGAGCATAGCATGATGAAAGAAAGATGGATAGTATCTGCCAAGTAACAAAATTCCAGTACAGTCAATGTTCATTCTCGAGTGGCCTTTTTCGGTTGGAGTGCGGCTATAGTGTTCTTCTTACCATTGACAATCATAGGAATAGAAACTTTAGGAAGATAATGTCCAATTTTTGCCACCTTTCTGTGGCAGAGGAATAAGTTCACCATGTCCTGATTCCTTGTCCTTTCTCCTTTCTCTTGGAAGGTCTGGTGTCATTTTATACTTGTTTCCAATCTAGTTTGGGTGATTTCTAGTATTGTGAAGGACCTCTGGACATCATGGCATTCAAGTTTGTTCTCTCGTGAGGTGTTCACGTCTGAAGCATGATCCCCTTTGCACCAAAGTATTTGGTCGGAAAAGATTGAAAGGTATATTGAAGTGGTTTCTATAGAACTTGATTTAGTCATTAGTGCTATCAAGAGCCTCCTCTTTCAAAACTTGTCAATGGAAGGCGCTGCGAGATATTCCTTGACTTCTTTTTTTTTTTTTTTCGGTGGAAGGATATTTAGGAGCGGGTAGCTTAAAGACATCGGTTTGTAGGCCATCTGAGCATACGTTATTAATACAATTTACACTTTTCAAATTAAAGAAGACAAAAATATGGTTAATGTTTACGCTGGGACAGGAAAATAAGGTTTTATATATTTGAGAAAAATAATGAACACATCATTGAGTGTGTTCTTGTGGACAAGGGGTTACGCAGATTAAAGACGGAAAAGGAAAAGAGTTAAAATGGGTATATTCATATCTGCAAATAATAAATAGACTCCTCCATCCACAGACTATAAAGCCTTCAAAAACCACAGGAAAGGATAATAGATGAGAGTGTGACTACACAGGATTCTAGGACGCATTCTTTCCTGGGAATATTCCACAATTTGAACATCTCATTGAACATCTATTCGACCCAAATTAACAACCAATTATATTGGAACTTCTACGTCTTACCATTTCGTTTACATCCTATGGAGTTTCTATCATTATATTGCAAAGGAGTTTAGCTGACCCAGGTTGATTTCTTTATAGTCTGTTGACTATGTTCCTTTGCTGTTAGGGATTTTGACCACAATTTACAATTGATACAAGCAAAATAAGTCATCGTTGATAAAAAAAAACATGAAGCCAATGCCAACGGAAAGATATAATTACTCTTTTCTTCCTTTTCTCCCTAATATTATTTCAATATAATAAATCATTATCTATACTACACGACATATTCAGATATACAACCAAAGGTAAGAGCAAACACTTACCGAGCCTTCAGCTATATCAACTCCAACATAATATCCAACTCTTGCTTTGTCCCATTTAATCAAGTCACCCCCCTGAACAGATGAAAATGGGAAATTATTATCGGCCACAAAACCATATGTTACCTCAGGTTGCAATAGACATGAATAATAATGCAGTATTTGCTTCCATAATTAATGTCATGACTAGCATAGTAGCATCAAATACACTAATGTAACTAAATACTAAATGTCGAACTAACCATTTCATACTACTAAGACAAAGTTAGTCAGCAACTTTTAGGAAACAAAGGAAATTGGAGATGAATATGTTACAAACCTTTCCACATGCAAGGTCTAGAACAGCATCTCCTTTACGTGTATAAAGCTGAATCAAAACACTTTTAATCTGTTGAAAATGGAAAATTAGAACAGTAGTAATTGCAATGTTACACCAACTATGTCTTATACCTTGATTCTATATGAATAAAGCATGCGTATACTATATCTACAGCAGTAATTATATAAGACGAAAGGGCACATGATAAGTTCACTTGGCAACTCTGGTTCAAACTCCACAGTCCAGACAACACAAGTCTACAACAATTAGGTTTAATGGAATCACGACATTGCAGTGATTTTTTGGAGCCAGTAAAACAAGTTTCCTATTGAGAGTATGAGAGATTCACACTACAAAAAATAAATCATCAATTTACAGGAAAAATAAAGTGCCTCGCATATCAACATCAATCATCGATCCTGATGCTATGCATAGAAGGCCTGTAACAGATCCAGCTGCATGTCCTTTTGTGTTCTAAAAATAACAGATCAATGGACTTGAGCTTTGTTTGCGTACAATTTATCTTTTATTTACAAAAGACAACAAGTCACAACTAATGTTCTTGACTCATCATCATGTAGAGCAAAAATTGGACTAGTACTTTACGTGAAATTCATTGGCATTCTAACCCACTTCTTTACACTCCTTCGGAATACAATGTTTAATGTAATCGCCAAGAAATAATTTCACCAATTGTGATTTCGAAATGTTTTCTTAATTGAGCCTTTTAAAACTACTTCATTGTTGATATCTAGGTAGCATAGACACGAACACGGACGGAGACTCAGACACGGGTATATCCCAAAAGAGTAGGACACGGACACAACAAAGACCACGGAAAATATATCCACTAAGACAAGTGCCTTTCGAATTTAGACCTCAATCAGACCATTCATAGAACAATTTCGCAAGCCAGAACAACTCCCTTCCATTCAATCACATTAATAGCTTCATTTCTATTTAAATATATGGTCTGTCTAAAAACACATGACAACGTGTGTTGATAATAATGTTACTGACATCTTCCCTTACAGATGACCTCCAAAATCACAGGACAGAAGTCGAACTCTTTGGCGAGCCAGAACAAGTTCTCTTCCATTCAATAGCATTTAGTCTAATCATATTGCCATATGGTGTGTTCAAAAACCACTAAATTTTAACATCACTTAATGTCACTAACCTTTTCCCTTACAGATAACATTCAGTTTCGCAAATGAGCCTGTGATTCAATGGTAGCACCCCTCTCACAAAGTGTAGAGGTTGTGGGTTCAAAACACTTCAACAGATGATTTTAAGGAGTAGGGGCCCCTCAACCCCGCTTGCCAATCAACGTTCTTATGATTATTGGGCATAATGCTAATTACTAAATTATAATATGCTCATTACCAAAATAATTTCGGAACTTTTTTTTTTATAAAAAAAATGCAATTGTTTTTAAAATAAAAATAAATAAATAAAATAAAAGAAAAATACCCAATTGTTTAATTTCTTCAAATGTATAATGGGACTTGCTTCTCTTTCTTCTAAAGTTTGATTAGTCCTTGCACTATAATGATCAGCAACTTTTCTCGCTAAATTCCTTGTGCTTTCATCTTCAAGATATTGTTGAACACCTATTAATAAAAAAAAAAAATACCCAAAAGATTACAAATTTCATAGAAAATCACAAAAACCCAACATACCCAAAACCCAAAAACACCATTAAAAATCTGTAAATTTCAATGAAATTGAAAGTGGGTATTGATTAAAACTTACCAACTGGGTCTACTCTTTGCTTGGATTTAGGTGGAGATGGACCTCGATATGTTGATGATGAAGTTGGTTCATCATACCCTCTTTTCATTTTTCCAAGAAAAACACGAATTTGGTATTAAAAATGTCTGAAAATTGGTGGAAATTAGATACGTTTTAGGGTGAAGAAGAAAAAAAAAAAAACTTTACTGTAAAAAAAAATAAGAGCAAACAAATGTAAAAAAAAAGCTTTATAGTTTATAGACTCATACAAATATTAAATTGACAAGCCCACTGAATTATCTGGAGGCCCAAATTTGAGTACAGTGAAACTAGGGCTGGAAATGGATGCGGATTTATCAGAAACCCGAATTGACATCCGAATATGTCGAATTTAGATTTGAATATTTATCTAAAGTAAAATTCGGATTCGGATTCAGATTTGGATTTATAAAAAAATATTCATTCGGATTCGGGTTTTTACTGGATTTTCAAGATTTTACATAGAAAATTGTCGAGTTTTCAAGTAAAAAGTCAGATTCAGTTTAGTTTTTTAAACCCGATTCGGATTTGGGTTTGATATGTTGAAAAAATTGGTTCATCATACCCTCTTTTCATTCTTCCAAGAAATTGGTGGAAATTCGATAGTTTTGGGGGTGAAGAAGAAAATAAAAATAACAAAAAAAAAGCAAAAATATGAAAAAAAAAAAAAGATTTTATGAACTCATCGATTCGTTCGATACAACCCATATTCAGGAACACAAACTAACAATGCACACACTATAATACACTTAGGGCAGAAAATTGGGTAGGATATAACCGAATATCCGACCAACCGAAATCTGAATGGAACGGATAAGAGACTCAGATACGGTTACGATACGGATAAAATTTGGATACATCCAAATTGATACTATGATAAAAGTAATATACCATTTCTATAGTGCTAATATGGTCATTTGATAGTTCATATGATTAAGTGTAGTTATTGAAAACTTATATATATCATTAGTGATCTAGTGTACTTATTATTCTCTAATTTTAGAATTTTAGTTAAAAAAACGAATTACTGTATTTGAATTTGGATAATCAAATACGAATATTGTATGAATAATTTAGTCTAACTCGGATATACTAAAAAAAAATCAGGTATGAATATGGATATAAAATTTCAAGAATTATATAAAATTCTTGAGATTTGTGCAGATTTTTATTATGTGGGGAGAACATAAAGTTGTTAAACCAGACTTACTATGTGGGATTGCAAACCAATCCATACAATATTATGCAGATTTTAAATTCTGCAAACCAATCCATACAAATTATGCAATATTATGCAGATTTTAAATTCTGCAAACCAATCCATACAGATTTTAAATTCTGCAAACCAATCCATACAATATTATGCAAACCAATCCATACAAATTCTTGAGATTTGTGCAGATTTTTATTATGTGGGATTGCAAACCAATCCATTGCAGTTTTTAAATTGAAAATTGTTGTATACATACACCCTTGAAATCCATACCTAGTTGATCAGACAAGCTAGCACGAACACCAGAGTCGTAATATTCATCGTATATCCACCATGGACACCAGAGTCGTAATATTCATCGTATATCCACCATGGACCTTAGGATTCCATCACAGACAATGTGTCATCTAAGCCGAATTTTTACATCCATGCAGAACGTATGGAATAACAAATAAATAAACAACAATAGAAGTCTACTAATCTAATCTCTATATAAAGAATCAAATGATAAAGTAAAGAATATCTGAAATATCAAAAGACAACTGAATTATCTAAAGTCTGATAAATGAATAAGCAAATGTCATGAAGGGTACAACTAATAACTGAAAGAACTATTTAGACTAAGAGCAACTCTAACTACTCTCCAACTGCAAGTGTCATGAAGGGTACAACTAATAACTGAAAGAACTATTTAGACTAAGAGCAACTCTAACTACTCTCCAACTGCATCTCTAACTGCATCTCCATCTTTATCGAACTCTTCGTAATTAACCTCACATTTTTCCTATAGAAAGGCCAGGAAAAGGGAGGTTGATCAAATGACTGCAAGTTATAGAACTTGAGATTTGATCTTAATTCTCAAGAAAAAAAAAATCCGCACACCCAAGAGGTCAAATAAGTTTAAAGATAAAATAAATAATAGTCTAACATAACAAAATAATAATATAATCAAAATCTATAAATCTTCTAAAGTCTGAATCATCAATTCCAATCTCAAATCAAATCTATCAAAGTACAGTCCATCAATTGCGATCTAAAATCAAATCATCAAGTCTATCGAAATCCATGCAATTCATATGCCAAGTTGTGCAGTAGTACCGAGTCGTACGCATCACAACCATACACTAATTAATTTCAATCCATGCAATTCACATGGATTCGCTTGATTGTCGACATGCAGCAGGCCAGGTTGAACTTAAGTTGGCTTAAATTTTGCTTACGGCATGTGAAGTTGCATGTTGAAGTGTGCTGCATTAATTGAGATCATGATCTTGCTCTAGCAGAAGATTTTTATTTTTATTTTTATCAGATAATAAATATTTCCATTCATCCCAAGTAATCAATACAGAGTACATCGAGAAGTTGTACAAAGTTTAATGTCCATGGACAGATCCTACTGAAAAGCAAGAATAAGCAAACAGGCTCAGTCCACCAGTTCCATAAGTCCCCATGTAATGGAACCACAGATGACTGCTCAGCAATCTGACAGGCTCCACAATACCCTTTTCATCTGCTTCCTTAGCCATATGACATATCTTAACTTTCCAGACACAGTCCCCAACAAGCTTGTTCCTTGTCAGACAGCGGCAGATATCTAGGAAAAGATTACAACCAAGAAACATATAAATCTACGTATGGCTTTGTAAGAAGAGTAAATCAACATCACATGCTAATCTTCTCTTCATTTCTTTCTGTTGAAAATTATCACAAGATGGAAACAGATATGCAATGGATGGATTGGAGACAAAACAACTTGATTAATATCGGTGTCCTAATTTTTGCAACATTAGTAGTCGCAAAGGTCCTTTCTGTGCTTTTATTTCCTAGATCCAAGAACCGTCTTCCTCCAACTGTCAAGACATTGCCATTGGTTGGTGGATTAGTTAAATTCATGAAAGGACCTACTGATATGCTTCGTACGGAGTACCTGAAGCTTGGGAGTGTATTTACAATAAATCTGTTGCATAAGAAGATAACATTCCTTATTGGACCTGAGGTGTCTGCACATTTCTGCAGTGCACCCGAATCTGATCTTAGTCAGCAGGAGGTGTACCAGTTCAATGTAGCCATATTTGGCCCTGGTGTTGTCTTTGACGTTGATTACCCAACGCGTCTCCAACAGTTTCGGTTCTTTGCAGACGCTTTGAGTGTAAACAAGATGAAAGCTTATGTGGATATGATGATTATGGAAACAGAGGTAAGCATATATATATATATATATATATAGCCAGTAAACATATTACATCTGCTCTAGTATAATAAACCAGAATTTTCATTTTGTTTGGTTCTTACTGCCAGGAGCACTTTTCAAAATGGGGAGATGAGGGTGAGATAGACCTGAAAAAAGAAATGGAGCAGCTGATTACCAAGATAGCAAGTAGATGTCTCTTGGGTAAGGAGGTACGTGAGAAGTTATTCGATGATGTGTCTGCTCTCTTTCATGATCTTGATGACGGAATGCTCCCAATAAGTGTCCTATTTCCATACCTTCCTATACCGGCTCACCGTTGCAGAGACCGCGCTCGCAAGAAGCTCCACAAGATCTTTGGAAAGATTATATCTTCTCGCAAAGAGACGGACAAAAAAGAGAACGACATGCTTCAAAGCCTTATTGATGCAAAATACAAGGATGGGAGACCTACTACTGAATCCGAGATTAGTGGTATGCTAATTGCTGCCCTATTTGGTGGGCAGAACACAAGTTCCATTACTACAATCTGGAGTGGTGCCTATCTCCTCCGACATAGGCAGTACCTGTCGGTAGCGTTGGATGAGCAGAGAGGTTGATGAAAAAGCATGGGGACATGATAGATCGTGACATTTTGTCAGAAATGGATGTCTTGTACCGGTGTATTAAAGAGGCTCTGAGGCTTCACCCTCCTCTAGTTATGCTACTACGAAGCTCACACAGCGATTTCAGTGTTACAACTCTGGAGGGTAAGGAATATGATATCCCAAAGGGTCACATAGTTGCCACATCCCCAGCTGTAGCTAACCGACTACCACAGATTTATAAGAACCCAGATTCATATGACCCCGATTGCTTTGCAGCTGGAAGAGAAGAGGACAAGGCAGCAGGTTCATTCTCATACCTCTCATTTGGGGGTGGCAAGCATAAATGTCTTGGAGAGGCATTTGCATATTTGCAGATCAAAGTAATCTGGACGCATCTGCTGAGGAATTTCGACATGGAACTGATCTCGCAATTTCCAGAAAATGATGAGAATTACATAGTTGTCGGTGTGAAAGGAAAGGTGATGGTGCGGTACAAGCGATGTAAGCCCTCTGTAGACTACCTATGACATGTGTTGAGTTCGGGCCGGTCTTAGTATACTATTCTGACCCCCCTTCCCCTTTCCACAACATGTCAGAGTCTTTTATTTTATAGTGTATTGCTCATCTTCGTAAACTCATAAGCCTGCAAACATGTCCTATTTGTGATAATTTCCAACATGTCCTAATTGGATGTGAATATGTGATCAATAGCACAGTTTTATTAACTCTTGCAAATTTGGAGGGATCCATTGATCCGAAATAAGAAATTTAAACGAACAAGGGACAGTTTTAAAAGGGGTTTTTGAGGAACACAGATAGTGCTAATCTCACAATTTAATACTTGAACGAATCAAACAATAAACAGAAAGTAAATAACACACAGAAATTTTTAACGTGGTAAAACCCAATATGGGAAACGTCCACGGTTGTCCTTGCGACAACAAATAAAACCACTAGATGAAAAGAGATGTACAAACTTATCAACTACCTGCAATCACTGCGAGTTGACACTACTGGTTATCTCTAACACCTTGACTTCACCGGAGCACCTTGATGTACGCACAAGACACTCGACTTCTTGATGAACACACAAGAAGACTCGAAGCCGATCTATGTAACAAGCTTACACCAGAGTTCCTTGATGAACACAGAAGGATACTCGACTTCTTGATGAACACACAAGAAGACTCGAAGCTAAATCACTATTCAATAAGGAAGAAGAAGATGAGTTCAATCACCAAAACAACCTAAAACCAAAACCTAAACAAACTCCAAGACAAGGGATGAATTGGACGGCCAAAAGCACTAATTTGTTCTTTGGTAGAAAACCCTATATATAGTTAGGGTTTGAAACAAGAGAAAATGGGCCGAAATTGACAGATTTCATATTGGACGTACGTACGTCGAAACAGCGTACGTACGTCCTGAGACGTAAATAGTTCGCTGCCTACTTGGACGTACGAACGCCCTAACTGGGTACGTACGTCCTGACCAAAACAAGTTTGCTGCCTAACATGACATACGTACGCCCTAACTAGGTACGTACGTCCTAAACCCAAAAACAGACTTTTGATACACTTGACGCGAAGACAAAACTCGGGATGACGCGCATACAACGAGGTTTTCCTAACAATGAACTCAAAGCGGGATAACCATGGACATCCAATGTCACAAAATTAATGTCAAACAACCGAGTGCCGGTTTCAATCTCCCCCTTTGACATTGATTTTGTGACAAAAACCTATGACTCTAATAGCACTTATAAAACGTGTACAAACCCAAACCATGGCATTTATAAAACATGCCTACAAAAACACTCAAGGTAGAATACATACCGAGTCACCAACACATGATATCCAGCTTGAGTAAGACGCTTTAACCATCAGAGACCGAACGGAAGCAACAAGAAATTCTGAAACAATCAAAGAGCCAACGGAAGTTCCTCGAACAACTCCCCCATACTTCATGAGCTCCAAGGTTTAATACTCGAGCTTACCCAAAACTGTACATGCATTTTGTGATCATCATCACTTTCACTCCCCCATACATGTTCACTCCCCCATACATGTAGTATACCTGAAACATGACCCAAAAATACACTAACAAAGAAGAAGAAGGTGTTAGTATTAGAGTCATAAATCTCCCCCTTTTTGTCACAAATGAAGCAAGGTAACAAAAGAAAGAGAAAAGAAAAATACCAAACCATAACAAATAAGATTAAAGAAGAAAAGAAAGAGAACAATCATGTTAACAACAAAAAGGATATGCAACGGAAGCCATAAAATAAACACTTGTTAACACGATGTCAATACAAAGAATTCTCCCCTTAAACAAAAGCTCCACCTAAATGCAATGCATATGAGAAAGATGCACCTAGAACAAACAAACCAAATAAGGATATTTGAAACACACAAAGAACCATGCATACAAGGGTAGAAGAGAGTATATGCAAGATCAATTAAAACAAGATACTTAGTAAAGATGAATAAACTTGGTTTCATTAAACAAAGTACGCACCAATCAAAGATTAAGATATGAAACCAAACATCTACTAGAAATGCATCATACAAACATCCTTGGTGTGTGGGAAAGCTAAAGAAAACACAAAGAGAGTCATTTTCACACCTCACTCACAAACCATAAGAACACTCAAAACAACTAGTATTCACCATTAGTAGGATTTTACTTCACAAACGCCTAAACAGACACGGGGAAATGCACTTATAACCTGTTTTTTTTTTTTATTGTGCATAAATTAACATGTGAAACGGATTTTTACCTTCATCTTTTGCAACATGTGGTAGGGTGTAGCCTACATCTTTTCAAATTATTTCCCCTTTAAAAACAAACATAAAGTAGTGCAACATCATGGTAACGTGCAACACAAGAACTAACATCTCTTGAGTGCATCCGTCATTGCATGACCCTCACGGCCCCAGCGGGTATATATACCAAATGATTTTTCTCTCAAGAAGATCAAAAGGCTGGGGATTTTGTGAATTGTTGACCACTACCACACCGCCTGCATACTAATAATGAAGATAACATAAGAAGGCATGCATACGTATATTTCCAACTAATGATTATACTAGAAGTTCATCATGTTGAAAAGATGGAAAAAGATATGCAAACAAACTCTCAAAGTGTCACCTAGCCGTGCATAGTATAATCAAGCAAGGATATATGCATGAGACACAACTAGATGAACATTGGTCTAAAATCTAAATATGAGAGCACAAGCGTATGCTAAGTGTAATAAAATAGTTATATTCATGAGTACTAAGCATACAAGAATGATTGAAAGTAATAGACCAATCTAACCACATATACAAAGTATGTGTATCCCAAACACCCATAACAAAGTAAATTTTTATTTTTATTTTTATTTATTTTTTTTTTTTTTTTTATTTTATTGATAAGCTCAACGAATTACACAAAAGTAGAGGACAAACGTGCTACAAACTGCACGGCAAGTCCTTTCTGGATAGCAAACCCGATCCTCCTAAATACATATTCGTTCGAACCTGCAGTCATCACGTTGCTATCCATTATCTTCTGCACTCTCCTGAGGAGCTCAACTGCTTCTGAGCCTAGCAATCCAAATGTGTCAAATGCAAAGGGGATGAAACTATGTTTGTTAGCCCTACAAGCTCCGTCATGTTTCTCCACTTTTGCCGCTGCTGCATTGCTAGCTGCTAGCCCCACCTCAAAAATCCCAGCACTCAGCCCAACCATCGGAGACGCCCCTGTAACATCAACACACGCATGTTTACCTTCAGACCAGTTGTATACCAGAATATCAGCAGGACGTAATGTCGATCTTCCTTCCTTAGGATCAGTAAGAAAGTTAACAGGAGCCTCCTTCTTAACCTGTACGCCAACCCGCCAGAACACATCACACAAGATATCTCTAACGTGGTCATGCCTGTACTTGAAGCCGGGGTAATGCTTACAATGGGCCGCATGGTCCCCGAAAGCATCAAGTCTACTCTTCTTGCACACTGGACAAAGCTCACCATCTGAATATAGAGGGATCATCAATCGATAACGAAGAATGGCACGATATTCTACAGGCGTCATGCGTTGTCCAAGCCCTTCCATCGGGATAGCAAGGAGAAAATCTTTGGCATGTTCTGACTGCACACATCCAATCACGGCTTTTTGTCTAGCTGACAACTCAAATCTCCTCTCGATGCCAGAGCTAATCTTGTTGTAGTATGCTTCCGCCAAGACATGTTGGGGTCTGAAGGGGACGGTAGCAGTTGGAGCAAGATTACTGAGATCAAAATCACGTATAGAAAGATGTAAACTAGCAACGGCAGTATCGAAAACATTACCCATAGGTGTAGTCTCACAACTTCGAAGGATGTGGTCTTGGAGATTCTTGGTTTGCGTACGTGAAGCTACAAAAGCAAACTTCATAACATCACTAGCACAATAGATACCAAGTCCACCCATACGCAATGGGAGGGTTGCCATACGCCACTGTAAATCGCCAAAACCAGGTCCATCAGAAACCACAATATTCTGAAGGGCTGCACGAAGCTTGTGGTCAAACCATTCGGCTGTTTCCTGAACATAATCAGGGGGGCAAGTACGGAGAGCAAAGGTGAGCTTAGATATTCCCATACAAGAACGTAAAAGTGCCAGCTCACATTGCGGATCTTTTAGCTGTGGTAATAAATCCATAAGCTGAAGTGTTTTATCCACTCGTTGACGAACATTACCCACAATAAATGATGCATCAATACTTACAGCCCCTCCAAGCAACTTACCCCCTCGCTGAGGACATGATATACCAGACGGAAAGATATCTGGATAGGAGCAGTCAGGATTAGCAGAAGGCCAGAACAACTCTGTCTTAGACACATTAAGCACGAGCCCAAGAGATGGTCCTCTTTCCTGAATGATACGAATAGCTCTAGCCACATGTTCTGTACTACCAATCAGAGTACCATCATCTAAGTACCATGCCTGCAACACCAAGTGGCATTCTGACTGGATGCGGTGTATCAATGGATGCAAGACCAAAGCAAAGAGAAGAGGCCCCAAAGGGTCTCCCTGCTGTATCCCAGCTGCTGACCAAATATGAGTAGACCCTAGATACAATCGAGCAGGTTGACAATAGAGGTATTCGACCCATAGAGCAATAGATGGACAATGATTGCGTACCTCCCGTAGCATAGCAGACCGATCAACAAGGTTGAAGGCATTCTGAAAGTCCACAAGCAACATAGAAAGCGATGTGTCATCCTTGTTGGCATACACCAACCGATTAACAGCATGCAAAATTGCCTCTGCTCCACCAGGCACACCAACCCCAAACTGAAAATCCTCTAGGTATGGGACAATATCCTTAGAAACTCCTCTCATGGCAATCTTAGACACCAGGCGACGCCAAACCATACCCACAACTATTGGGCGAATGCCGTTACCTGGCTTTAGAAGTGGGGTGAGCGGTGCACTAGCTATGAAGCATCTTTTAAAGGAGCATGATATTCAACCCAAACAAACAAAGCATGCATAAACAGAAAGACAAAACACACCAAACAAATAGCCTATATGGTTAGAAAAATATGCAATTAAAATAACACAAGGCTAGAAAACAAACAAAACAAAAAAAATAAAAATACGAAAATGATATTCAATCTGACTTTAAGAAGTCAAAAAAGAACGTTCAAGTCATCCTTTCGTACCCATACTTGAGAGATATTCTGCAAGTTGGACCCGGATATGGAGGATTTTTGAATATTATCCCTGAAAGTAGACTTTCCAATCCTTAACCTCTCATTCTCTAGACTACATTTGGCAGCATCGATGCTTCTATCCCATATGTGAGGTGGTTTGGTGACCTTTTGCACAACCTTCTTTCTATTGTTGAAGTGTTGTGGTTTTTTAGGGCCACTTCTTCGCATAAAAGGAGGCCAAGAGAACTGATGAGCCTGTACAGGAAAAGAACAATGTGAGTTCCAATAATTATTACCATAAGAAGAAGAATATGGAACCATGGAATTGTTATCCCAACAGAAAGCGGAAGTATGACCTAACCGACCACAAGTAAAACACTTAAAATGTCTATGTTTAGGACTTGTCTTGTTCTTGGTCATCACATTTGGCTTAGATTTAAAAGCCTTGGTAGGTGGAGGCGGAGTAGGAATATGAGGATTTGGTAACAAAGGAGGCAATGATGGCATCACAAAAGAAGTAGGAGGAGGAAGAGGAACACAACTGGAAAAAGCTCCAACATAATCATATCCTAAACCAGTCTTATCTGAAGAAAACTTTTCACTTTTAAGAAGGATGTCTAGATCAATCGAAGCTTCCCCAAACCCTTGCAATCGCTTAGTAGAAGCCAATAAATCTTTTTTCACAGCTTCATGCTCAACCAACAAAGTACGATACTTATCTTTTATCTCATGATTGGATATTTCCAAAGAATTAATTCTAGATTGGAAATCTAGCTTTTCTTGGGAAAACTCCTCAGATAAGGTATTCATATCACCTGCAAGTACAGATTTCTCTTTTACAAGAGACTCAACCATATCATTTAAAATCTGATTAGTCTTATGCAAGGATTGACATTGTTTAACAGATGACATATGTAATTCCCTTAACTCACCAGGACTTACCAAAATAGAATCATCGAATTCATGATCAACAATATCGGTTACCTGACAATCCACATTCTCATTCAAAGATGCTCCATAGGCAACACAATGTGTAGCATGGTCTTCCGCTACATCATCATCGCTTTCATTTTCCTCCCAAGTGGTAGATAACTTGATTTTTTGTTGTTCTATCCCTTGTGCACCAAATTTCTTGGGAAGCTTACATTCGTCAAAACCATGGTTAGTAAAACCATTATATTTCATAGTCTCAAAAATATGTTTGAGGTAACGATAAATGATATTTAGATGTTGGTTAGTGTCAAGAGACTTATCATGATTAATTTTTTCATTTTGCACATCCTCAAAAGATCCATCTTTAAAAGCAAAGGATTTATTTTGAGGTTGCTCAAGTTGAACCTCAAGTTCATAAGTTCTCAATTTTCCTGCTAAGGTCTCTATGGACATGGTCTTTAAGTCATTGCTTTCTTGAATGACATCTTTCCTAGAACGGAATCTAGATGGCAAAGACCGAATAACTTTACGTACTATTTGAGTATCGGTGTACACTAAACCTAAAGATGCACTAGTGTTGATAATATCCTGCAAACGAATAAAGAATTCATCAAAAGATTCATTATTATCCATTTTCATAGTTTCAAATTGAGTAATAAGAAGTTCAAGCTTACTCTCTTTGACAGCAATGTCACCCTCATGAGTTCTTACCAACCTATCCCAAGCCTCTTTGGATGTTATACAACCATGAACTCTCCGAAATTCACTAGCATCCAAAGCCATAAATATAGCATTAAGCCCTCTTTGGTTGTTAGTAGAAGCAACTTTGTCTTCCACACTCCATGTGTTTCGTGGCTTTACAATTGTAACAACCTCATCTGTAATACATGTAGTAACTCTCGGTGGTGACCAACCATCTTCCACAGCGATCCACACATCCTCACTCATAGCCTGCAAATACGCATCCATACGAACTTTCCAATAGGGAAAATTAGTTCCATCAAATTTAGGAGGACAAATTAGTGTTCCAAATTTATCAGAATCCATTACAATTGCACTAAGGATCTACGCGTGAGCCTTTACGCTCCTTAACAAGCGCCCTGCGACTGATACTAATTGAGGAACACAGATAGTGCTAATCTCACAATTTAATACTTGAACGAATCAAACAATAAACAGAAAGTAAATAACACACAGAAATTTTTAACGTGGTAAAACCCAATATGGGAAACGTCAACGGTTGTCCTTGCGACAACAAATAAATCCACTAGATGAAAAGAGATGTACAAACCTATCAACTACCTGCAATCACTGCGAGTTGACACTACTGGTTATCTCTAACACCTTTACTTCACCGGAGCACCTTGATGTACGCACAAGACACTCGACTTCTTGATGAACACACAAGAAGACTCGAAGCCGATCTATGTAACAAGCTTACACCAGAGTTCCTTGATGAACACACAAGGATACTCGACTTCTTGATGAACACACAAGAAGACTCGAAGCTAAATCACTATTCAATAAGGAAGAAGAAGATGAAAGGGGAAGAAGAAGATGAGTTCAATCACCAAAAGAACCTAAAACCAAAACTTAAACAAACTCCAAGACAAGGGATGAATTGGACGACCAAAAGCACTAATTTGTTCTTTGGTAGAAAACCCTATATATAGTTAGGGTTTGAAACAAGAGAAAATGGGCCGAAATTGACATATTTCATATTGGACGTATGTACGTCGAAACAGCGTACGTACATCCTGAGACGTAAATAGTTCGCTGCCTACTTGGACGTACGAACGCCCTAACTGGGTACGTACGTCCTGACCAAAACAAGTTTGCTGCCTAACATGACGTACGTACGCCCTAACTAGGTACGTACGTCCTAAACCCAAAAACAGACTTTTGATACACTTGACGCGAAGACAAAGACTCGGGATGACGCGCATACAACGAGGTTTTCCTAACAATGAACTCAAGGCGAGATAACCATGGACATCCAATGTCACAAAATCAATGTCAAACAACCGAGTGCCGGTTTCAGTTTTTGGGGGTGTAATTGCATTGAGCATCTTTTAACTTTTAAGACTATGGAACAGAAAACCGCATCTCAAATTCAATGAAGTAAAGTCTAATTGTAACTTACGGCAGTGCTTTGGCCAGTTTTTATGTAGGAACAGGCAAGGGCACCTCCAGTTTGATGTAGAACCAAAGTAAACAAGAATGCACATATCAAAAAATATAATCATAAATATAACAAAGGTTGATACCAATGACATAATAATATTTTGCAGGGCATTGAGAGGGAGATAGATAAAGATGAAATCAAGCATGCTCTATTCTCTATCAAGAATAATAAATCCCCAGGCCCTGATGGGTATACTTCTAACATGGGAAATAGTTGGAGCTGACTTTATAAAGGCCATTAACAACTTTTTCATTTTTAGTTATATGTTAAGAGGTGTTATTAATTCTACCTCTTTGACTCTTGTTCCTAAAGTACAAGACCCCTCTATGGTAACTGACTTCAGACCTATAGCTTGCTGCAATATTCTTTATAAATGCATATCTAAGATTCTGGTAGCTAGGTTGAAGCCAATTATTGATTGTGTTACTTCTCCCAACCAATCAACTTTTATTGGTGGGAGACTTATTTCTGATAATATTTTGTTGTCCCATGAGGATCTTAAGAAAATATAACATGGGGAACATCTCAAACAGGAGCACTATCAAAGTTGATTTAACAAAAGCTTTTGACTATCTTAGATGGGACCTAGTAATGGGAATCCCAGCTAAGATTAGTATACCAGATAAAATGCAGAACTGGACATTTAAATGTATTTCTACTCCTCACTTCTTCATAAAGATTAATGGTAAGGATGTTGGTTTCTTTAGAGGTAAGAGGGGACTGAGGCAAGGTGACCCCCCTCCCACCTCCTTTTTATGTTGGAAATGGAAACATTCAATAAGCTTTTGACTAATCAAGTTAACACTGGAGAATTTAACACTCATCCAAAGTGTTTAAACCCTTTAGTGACTCATCTTTGTTTTGCTGATGACTTGATGATTTTCTGTGCAGGTGACACTAACTCTGCAGATTCCATCAAATCCACTCTCGACAACTTCTATTCCCTATCAGGATTCAGAACCAAGCCTTTGAAGAGCAACATTCTCTATGGTGGAGGCAACATTGATAATCAAGAACACTTTGCACAGAAACTTGAAATGCCACTGGTTGCCCCACCAATCACATACTTGGGGTTAACACTGTTGGCTTCCAGATTGACCAGAGCTTATTGTCTACCACTAATGGAAAAAATGACAAAGAGAATAAACTCATGGGCATCAAGGGCACTCTCCTATGCAGGAAGACTTCAACTTATCAACTCAGTCACCATGAGGATGCAAGTCTATTGGAGCAGTGTTTTTCTTCTCCCAAGGCAAGTGATCTATGACATCAACAGATTTGCAGTAAGTAGATTCCTTTGATCTAGGCTAACATCCATTAGGAAACATCACAAAGTCAATTGGGAGAAAATTTGTCACCCAAAATGTGAAGGAGGCTTAGGCAAATTCCAAAAACATGAAGCAAAGCCACATAATTCATTGAGTACATTGTTAATAAAAGTGATTGCTCATTTTGGTATGATCCTTGGTCTCCCTTTGGCATCTTTAGGTAAACATTCTCCAACGAGGTTAGATATGCCTCTTTAATCAGAGATAATACTAAACTCAGGTCTTTCTTTCATGAGAGAAAATGGTTAATTCCAACCCACAAAGTACCTGAAATGCAAACACTCTGGAACAACCTGTTGGAAAGGAAGATAGTGCCTCATCCTAGTAAAGACATGATGATCTGGAAACCTAATCCTAAGGGGACCTTCTCTATTAAAACTGAGTATGAAGTTACAATGCCTATTTCTACTGACAAACCTTGGACCAAGATCATATGGGGCAAGCACATCACCCCTTGACACTCTTTCATTATTTGGCAAGTTGTACAAGATGTTCTACCTACACAAGAAAAGCTCGTTGAATGGGGAAAACTTAAAATTTCAAATCGTGTTTTATGCAATCGAACCATATCTGCTATGGATCAAAGCCAACCTCCTGCTGTTCACAATACACTTTCCAGGCCTAATGCTAGAACTCCCTGGTACCCTGCTATTTGTAGTGAGCAACTGTTTAACCATGTTACTAGAGCCAAATCTCCATTTTTACTGAAAATAGCCCTGTCGCTGAGCACATCTTTTACTTTTTCTTTAACTGTTCTGTTTCTTCCACTTTATGGACAAAGGTTCTTTCTGTAGAAAAGTGACATGTGGAGGTTACATGTAATGGATTCCTATTAGGAATCAGTTTCCTTATTTGGCAACATGTGTGGTGAAATTCTATTAGGATTCAATAAGGATTTCTAATCTATTAGAAATCTAAGTTGTTATTGATTTAGGAATTGGGTAACCAATTGGATTAACCAAAAAGGTTATAAATATTGGTGTTGTGTAACCATAAGAATTTGAGCAAAGAAGATCGTAAGGTAGTGAGAATATATTTATGTGAGAGTTTTGTTGTCCATTTTCTCCATTATTAATAAAGCTATATTTCTTTGTCCCGAGGATGTAGGCATATTGCCGAACCACGTATATTATTGTGTTTCTATTTTCTGTATTTTTACATCTTTTGTGTTTGTTTCTTCATTAATCATATCAAGATCCTGTGTATTTATCATAACAAATTGGTATCAGAGCCGAAGGTTATTTCTTTGGGTTGATAACGGGATTTCGGAACAGTTTTGTTAGGTTTTAGGAATCTGTCTAAATTCGATACTCTTTAGTAAAACGGCCATAACTTTGTTCTCGAATATCGAAACGTCGATCCGTTTTTTGGGTTAGAAAGAAGACTCTTCAAGATTTCTAATAGTACATGATACGTTTTGTGGTTCGAAGTATTATGTTCTCAGTACTTCGTGGAATTTGACGGTTCCGATTTTCCTAGTTTGTTGAAAATCCAATTTTGAGGTTTTTTTTTTTGTGGTATTGATTATTGAAGGGGAAGATGAAGAATGTTGCTCTAGAGGTTCATCGAGTTCTAAAAGTTGCTCTAAATCTCGAAAAAGGGATTTGAAGAATGTTGAGTGTTATTATTGTCATAACATGGGTCATTATAGTAAAGATTGTCCCAAGGTTAAGGCTAAGGAAGAGAAGAAGAAAAAATCTAATTCGAACACTGAAGTTGCTAACATTGCTCAAAGTAGTGATGAGGTAGCAAAGTCTATTGGAGATAATGAGGATGAGGTGTTAACAGTTACATAAAATAGCTATTTGGATGAAGGATAGTGTCTTGATTCAGCTGCTTCATATCATATGCACCCCGAGAGGGAGTCTTTCAGAACTTATAGAGAAGTGAATGGTGGTAAAGTCTTTATGGGCAATTCGAATGCCTGCAAGACACTTGGTACAGTACGGATTAAAGCACATGATGGAGCTGTTAGAACCTTGACAGAAGTTAGGCATGTTCCTGATTTGAGAAAGGGTTTGATTTCATTAGGTGTAGTTGAAGATAATGGCTTCAAGTTTAGCTGTGAGAATGGTCTCTTGAAGGTTTACTATGATGACAGGTTATATTTGATGGGTGAAATACATGGAAACATGTATTTCTTATTGGAGATATAGTTTCTTAAGCGCTTGATGAGAAAAAATTAACTTCTATTCAGTTATAAAATATGAGTGAATAAGGTTGTCTATATTGAGTAAAAAGAGTTTGCTTCGTGGCCAGAAATTTTGCAAGCTCAATTTATGTGAGCATTGTGTATTTGCCAACCAGTGCAGAGTTCGTTTTGGTACCATTGTTCACCGTACAAATTAAGAGTACTTTAGATTATGTACATTCAGATGTATGTGATCCCCCTAGAACAATTTCTAAGGGAGTAGCAAGGTGGTTTGTGACCTTTATCGATAACTTTAGATTATGTACATTCGATTTAGATTATGTACATTCGATAACTTTCTGCTCGGTGCTCGAAATTGTGACCAGTCTTTTGAGTTGGAAAGAGAACTCTCTCATATTTCCAATGGTATATGACACGTCGTCTGGAGATACGTATTTTGGAAGAAAAACGGCTCTGAAGTTCTGACAAAAAAAGTGCCTCTGGATAATAGTTTTGACATATTTATTGCCTCTGGACGGTAAAGTGTCTATGGGTCTATTTTGGGCCCTTGACGTGGTAAACCCTAATTTTTCCTTGTAACACTATATAAGGTCATAATAGTGTAGGAAACTTTAAGATTTGGGGAGCCACATTAAGCATGTAGTCTAAAGGAGTTTTGAGAGATTCAAAACTTGGAGACTTGAAGGCTTGGAAAATCTTGGGAGCAATCTTTGTTGGGAGATTTCTAGGTTTGTGTTCTTCTTGTAAAGGATGTGAGGTTGAGTTGTGTGAGATCTCATCTTGTAATCCTTTTGGTGGAAGATAATAAAATTCTTTGTTTTGCTTGTGGTGGTTTATTGCCCGTGAGAGTTCCACCATGTATATCTTGTCTATTGGTTTCGTTTTTCTTATTATCATTGCATGTTTCTTCTAAATCTTAAGTTATTCCGTACTTAGGATTTATTGATTTATTATCGATTTGCCCAACATAATTTATGAGGAAATGTTGAACATTATGTGTGGTGAACAATACTTTGAAGTCTAAGTCACCAACATCCACTAAATTAAGTCTTACTACTCACACTATTGCCAAAAAGCTTCAATTAAATTACTAGAAGGATTGAGACCCAAATCTATCACACTATTGCCAGCATCCTACCAGCACGTCTGTGCACAGTCAGCCAACTTATAACATGAAAAATCATTTCATGGTTACATTGTAAGAGATGGACTTAATGATGGCATAAAAATGAATTCTTGGTATACATCGTTCCACACAAACCCCGGTGCATAGCACGGATTCAACAACTACTAGTCAATAGTAATAATATATATAAAAGAACATTACTGAGACTTTAACAGGTATGTTATTTTCTCAAATTTTGAATTCTATGTTCATTATGATTTATGAGGAAGAGAAATGTTGAACATTATGTGTGTTGAACAATACTTTGAAGTGAAGTCACCAGCCTCCATCACTAAAGTCTTACTGCTCATGGAAATTTGGTTTTAAATACAGTGGACAACTCATTTTTAAATCATGGAAATGAATGCAGGCCCCCATTAAGAGCCCAAAAAGCAACATTTTCCTATCTAAGGAACAAAATGTAAAAAAGGCCCCAAAATTGTGTTGAAATAAAGCATTGAGTTCTTGGCATAGTAAGCATTCATCTCTTGGCATAGTAAGCATTCCTCTTGGCATAGTAAGCATTCACCTCTTGGACTTTGAAATGCGGCCTTTTTTACATTTTGTTCCTTAGATAGGAAAATGTTGCTTTTTGGGCTCTTATGGGGGTCCATTTTTTTTTCCCTGTTTTTAAATCTATATAGACAATACTTTTTCCACTATTAGTCAAGTGTAGAAATAAAAACAATATATGAGAGGGATGCATCCTAGCTTTGTGCATGCATCCACAGTAATGTTTGTTTCTTTCCAAGTGATAGAGAAGTTGCACACAGATATATTGTTCCACACAGGACTTTGAAAGAGAATTTTCAACTCTCATCCACATGATTTGTTTCACAGACTAGTCATCCAATTAAAACACCGCGAAAAAAACATATATATACTCCCAGGAAGTGAGGAATCAAATACTAAGCTGTGTGTGTGTGAAGCTTTGGTCTAAGTGAAAGAAAGAATGTTTGAATGGGTAGAACAACAACCCCTTTTGCTCTCATTTTTTTTATTTGAGCAAATTTGAGATACCCCCTGGAATAGTTAGGACTCTTTGCGATTGCCCCCCAAATAAACTTTTATTAGAGATACCCCCAAAAACTCATTTCGAGCCGGTGAACCAAGCCATTGACCAAGGTTAGACCAGTTTTCATCACCCTTGGACAAAAATACTCTTCTCATTATCCACACCCAACAAAACTTAATGATAAGCCCATCACCCCCACCACCACATCAACCCTACCATCACCCCCACCCCCACCCCTACCACCACCACCACCACCACCACCACCACATCTACCCTACCATCACCCCCACCACCACCACAATATCTACCCCACAACCACCACCACTACAACTACCCTTCCATCATCATCATCACCACCACCACTATCAAATTTCTTCTTAATCTAAACCACACCCATTAGATTAGTTTGAATCAAAATCGAAATTACTTAATACAATGTCACCAATCTCTAAACCACACTCATTCAAATTTCTTTGAATCTTAATCTTCTTCAATGATTCTCATCAATCCATAAAGAATTGGGGGAAAAACATTCAGATCTGAATTGGTGAAAAATCTTTGTTTGATTACTTCATGTTAATCAAGAAATGTGTTGAACAACTTGACTACTGCTACTACTGTTGCTGCTTCTTCATCTTTGTTCTTGTTTGAGTTGATTTGAAATTTTAATTTCAGATCTGTTGATTACTATTGTTGTTGTTGCTTCTTCACCAATTTCAGATCTCTAAACTATTGTTGTTGTTGATTAATTTCAAATCTGCTTATTATCAAATTACTTTATCTAATCTTGGAAAAGGGTTCTTCTTGGGAATTGTACGAAATTTGGTGGTGGTGGTGGTGGTGGTGGTGGTGGTGGTGGTGTGGTAGATGTAGTGGTGGTGGTGGTGGATACAATTTGGTTATGTTAAGTGCTTTGTTGACATGGCATATGGGCACCTGACTAGGATTTCAATTTAATTGAAGAAAGGGATGTTTTTGTCCAAAATAGATGAAGATTGGTCAAGCTTTGGTCAATGGCTCGGTTGATTAGCTTGAAATGAGTTTTTGGGGGTATCACTAATGAAACTTTTTTTGAGGGGCAATTACAAAGAGTCCTAACTATTCCAGGGGGTATCTCAAATTTGCTCAAATAAAAAAAATGAGAGCAAAAGGGGTTGTTGTTCTACCCATTCAAACATTCTTTCTTTCACTTAGACCAAAGCTTCACACACACAGAGCTTAGTATTTGATTCCTCACTTCCTGGGAGTATATATATGTTTTTTTCGCGGTGTTTTAATTGGATGACTAGTCTGTGAAACAAATCATGTGGATGAGAGTTGTGCTCCTGTATATCTTGAAGGGCCTTACATTTTCTATCTTGCTTCCGTGCATTGCATTTCTCTGGTAGTACTACTATGGATTTTTCAATCACAAGATTTAATTTTTTAGATAGCCCTTAGTGGACTTCATGCATCTTTGGTTGTTATCATGAACGTCATCTCTACTATTCGCACTGTCACGGCTTGCTTGCTTTTATGTCTAAGTGGGTACCATATTTTTGCTTGCATTGTTTCTCTTGGACTACTGTGCCTGGTCTTGAGTGTCATAAGTTGTCAGACTATGCTTTTCTCTGTCCTTGTGTTGTTATTTTTCGGTAGTGGTCAACAACTCAATATATCGCGAATGAGCCTGTGGCTCAATGGTAGCACCCCTCTCACAAAGTGGAGAGGTGGTGGGTTCGAAACACGTCAACAGCAGATTGTTGATATAAGTTTCCACACGTAATTTAAAAAGGGGTAGGGGTCCCCACAACCTCGCTTGCCAACCAAAAAAAAAAAAACAAAAAAAAAACTCAATATATCCCCAGCCTTATGCTTGTCTTGTGAACATATGCATTTGGTGGAAAAGCAGTTGGGGTTGTGAGGGTCATGCTCTGACGGATGCACTCGGGAGATGTTAGTTCTTGTGTTGCACGTTATCATGGTGTTGCTCTACTAGGTGTGGGAGATATGTCAAAAAGATGTAGGCTACACCCTACCTCATGTTGGTAAAAAGATGGAGGTAAATATTCCTCCAACATGATAATGACAAAAAGAAGTAGGTAAAGATCCCTACCACATGTATTTTGTATTCAAGAAGATCAATGAATATCGATTCAATTGTCTGAAAATTCTTATTGAAGGCGTTGATTACTTTGCTTTTCTTTATGGACATCTTCCTCCTATTGGGCATAGTATCTCCTATTTAACTCGCTCTTACTTGGTGTGTGGTTCTTGGAGATCAATCTTATCATTCTCGTGGTGTACACTTTCATACGTGTTTAGTTTTGCATTTCTCACACACTGCAAATGTGATCATGATATATATACCTTGTGCGTTGATTTGTCTGTTCTGTGCTTCTAATTTATTGCATCTTGTAATTGACAACTCTGTGATGTCTATAGGGCGTTTTTGTGATGTACTTTTATAGCTTGTCTGCTTATGCGAAGGTTTTGCCTCCTTCTTGGTTCCATATCTCCCTTTGAAATTTGTCGTTTTTGAGTCATTAAAGTTTTTTCTTCTTGATTGGTCCTTTTCTGGTCTTTGGTTCGAATGTCCTTGTTTATGGTTTGAACGTTTTTCTTCTGGTTGGTTCGAATCGCTTACCAAATAGTTCGAATGCTTTTTGTTGCGTGTTCTTTACTTATTTGATTCGAACGGTTTTCTTTGTGGTTCGAACGGCTTTGTTTATTTGGTTCGAACCTTTGTCCTTTTGGTTCGAATGGTTTTGAAGGCATGTTTTGTACTCGTTTCGGTTCGAACGTATCTGTACTTGGTTCGAATGTTATTTTCTGAGTTCGTCAATTATTCGGCGGATGTCTGTATAATTCGCGACTTTCCGTGTATTATTCGTGACGTTCTGGTCGGCCGAACATTTGTTTAATTCGTCTCTCCTTAGGTTCGAACGTTATGTATTTCGGTTCGAATGTTTTTTAATAGGTGTTCTGTACTCGTTTCCATTCGAACGTCTTACTTCTCCGTTCGAATGTTGTGGCCTGGTCCACCTGTTTTCATGCGTTTTAGTGAAATCGATTCGAACGTCTCGTGAAAGGATTCGAACGTTTCAGTTTAGAAAAGAAATTTTTTTCTCTTTCTTTTCTTTCTCTTCTTCCTCCAGAGAATTTTATATGTGTGGCTTACTTGTATGTGGGTGTGTACACCCAATCACAAAATGCCATATGGCAATAATAATATAACCTAGTATGGGTTTAGTTAACCCTAGTGGGCTTGATCAGTTTTCCAACCACTTTATAGACACGTGGCATCATATGATTGGGTGTACACACCCACATAGAAGTTGGTGACACATATAAATTTTTTTGTTCTTTTTGAGAGTGGTTCTCCAGTATTTTTTGCTGCTTTCTTTTTTTGTTGTGTGCATAGGAATTCCGGTATGGTTATCTCTTTCTTCTTTTGTCTATTGCTTATTTGGTTTATCATGCCTTTGCAATTGTTAGATGTGTTTCTTTTTCTTGCTTTTCACATTGTTTCCTTCATTTCTTGTTTTATTTTGTCACCAATCTAGATTTATTTCTTTTCATTGTATCTTTTCGATTGTTTACTGTGTTCGTTTCTTTGGTCTTGATATAAGTTGTGGGGTGAATTTGAGTTCTGTGTGTCTTCTTTCCTTTTGACTATTACTTCCTCTAGATAGTTTCTTTCACGCCCACTATGTGTTCGTAGAAATGTCTAAGTGAGGTATCTTGGTTGATTCTTGCTCATTTTTTATGTTATTCCGTTCTACCTTTCATGATGCATGTGTTGCATATTTCTTTTTGGGTATATGTTTCACTTTGTTTGTTTATGACACCGTTACTTCTCATTGGTTCACTTTGTTTACTTGGTTGTCTAATTTGTTTAGGCCATGTCCAAGTGTCCTCATGCCGGCTGCTTCGCCGTCTACGGTTGCTCGTCATCCGAGGACTTCAGCTTCCTCTAGTGCTACTCCAATTCCTATCAAGAACCTGTTTCCGGAACACTCTTTCGACCTTCAAGACATCTTTAGTTATTCGCTCGGGGCTTCTCAGATTGGAAGGGTCGTTGATTTCTACACACAACGTAATTGGATGAATGTTCTTCGTCCAACGTGCAAAGGCTATAGGGAGTCCACTATTTTGTTCTATGCTTCCTTGAAGCCTATTCTGGGGCGTGGTGAGTTCACCATCACTATGTTCGGCAAGAAGTATACTATTACTCCCCAAGTGATTGCTGATGCACTTGGCATTGATACCCCCTGTGTGGATGAGGATGCTCATGAGTTGTGGCCCTTGACCGAAGACTCCTTGTTTGTTCATCGCTTCTTTGTCAATGAAGTGTTCATTGATGGGAAAACTCAGCATCATCACTTGCAGTCCTATGCTATGATTCTGATGCACGTTATTCTTTTGGCCAATCTGCTTCCTCACAAGGGTAACAAGACCCACATCACGGGTGAGGCGGTAGAGCTTTTATGGTACATGACGCAACGTCATGTCAATCTTTCCGAGGTCATTTTTCATGATATGAAGTCTGTCGGTAACTCTAAGTCTCTTCCCTTTCCCTGTTTTATCTCGTCAATTCTTAATTTCTTGAATGTGCCTCTGACTGGTGATCGAGGTAGCTGATCCTGTGCCTTATAAGGCCAAGGATTGGAGCAAGTTAGTTCGCTCAGGTATTCCTCAACGCAAAGAAGCCTTTGCTAGGGCTCGCAGGCCTCTCACTCATCATTTGATTTATGGTGGTGTTCCTCTGGATGAACATGATGATTATGATATGATCGTTATGGGGGTTCCTCATGTCCCTCCACCCCCAGCTCATGAGCTTGTGAATGTTCCAATTGATGTCGGTGTTCGACTTCAGGCATTGGAGGACTCCCATTCTCTTCTGAGTCGACAGGTTCAGTATACTTGTCAGTTACTGATGGAATTATATGTTAAGGATGGTTTGCCTATCCCTGAGCCTACAGATGGTGCTGCGTACAGTACTGCCATGCCTCCACCTGCTGAGGATGATCATGTTGCTGCGGATAAGTGATTTATTTTTTCTTTTCATTCTGTCTTTTGAGTTATTTGATTGGTGGTTAAGGATTGTATAATCTTATGCTGACTATCTTTTTGTGATCAGTTTAGTTTGTGTTGGAACTATTATTTTGTTATGACATATGTTTCAAGGTTATTATCTTGCTCATGCATGTTATATCATTATAGGGTGTTCTTCGCTAGTTCCATTCGTGTATTTTCGTTCTTTTCATACTCTTGTGTTTTGCCTTCACCTTGATTGTCAATTTGTGACAAAAAAGGGGAGAGTATATTGACTCTAATCTTTCTTTTTCTCCAAGTTCTTGTTTATATCTTATTTCAGGTATGCAACAATTAAGGGGGAGAAAAAGCTCAGACTCTATAAGTCAAAGATTAAGGGGGAGTTTCTGTGTGATTCTTCAAGTGGTTAGGTATGAGTGTTTATTCAAGTCTGTAATGGAATTATGACCATAGTCTTCCATTTGTTGAGTCTTGGAATATTCAATGTAATGTGAGATTAGAGTCATAGAGTCTTTTGTCACGAAATGTGTCAAGGGGGAGATTGTAACCCCCAGGTTACAAGGTTGACACAATTCGTGAATTGGAGCTACTGCTACAAACCCAAGTGTGGAATGGGCCCAATTGGTTTAAGGCCCATTATGGAATATTAATAGGGTTTCTCTACAACAAAGAAACCTTAAGGATTCCAATCTCTCTATTATCTCCAGAGCTTCTGTTTGAGGCAAGGAAACCTTCGTCTTATCCATTCCAACAAGTTCACCATTGATTATTCAAGAGTTACTTCTCAGAGAGAGTCTGTGAAGAGAACCACGGTTATATCAAGTAGAAGACTACTCGGAGTGCAGTTGCAGGTGTTAACATCAGGGATTGAGTTAACCAGAGTTTGTTACTGTGAGTGTAATACTTTTATTGATATAGTGGATTGTTTATCGTCTGAGGGCGGTCGTGGATGTTTCCCGGTTTAGGGTTTTACCACGTTAAATATTGTGTCGTCTCTTGCACTGTTTTGCTTTATTGTTTTCTGTTAATTATCCATTAGAACTTTACACTACTTGGGAATTACAGAGCGGTGGTATGTAGATCATTTGGTAGTATGCATTGATCAACATTGATGAGGTATGCGTTGTCTAGTATGCTCCCGATTTCAACCTCAAAGTGATAAGCAACTCCTAGCCTTTCTATAGCATCAATGAGATCAGTTTTTGCAAATGGAGCTACAAACTCATCCAACAATTCTCTTACAACCGCCTTCAATACCTCAGCTCGGATCTTGTATGTATCATTCTACAAAAAAAAATCACAAGTTACTTCAGAGCTTTGCTGCTATTCATTTGTGAAGTTTAAATAAGAGAAAACATCTGATATTGTCTCACCTTGTATGCACTCCCAGTCCCAAGCGATTTGATGTAGCCATTATCCCAGATATTAGCTCGGCAATTCACCATTGGCTGAATGGTTTGATCACCGTCCGGTCCAACCAGAAAAGTAGTAGTCTCAAGTCTAGCAGTAACGAATGAAGTAGGCAAAAGTGCAGGTAAGGTAGAATCAACATTATGACTATCCTTTAGAGAGCCCTGCAAAACTAAAGAAGAATTAGTAAAAAAAAATTTATTTGCCTCATATTCAACTAGAAGACAATTATATTTGTTCTCATCCTCATGATGGGCCTTCTCTAAGGTTGCAATTCTATACAACAATTCACCTTTTTCTTTTTCAAATACTTCAAAACGAGTATTTGTATCACCTGCAACACAAAAAACTTGTTTTTCCAAAATCTGAATTTTATCCTGCAAAGCGAGATTAATCTTTTCCAAGTGTTTGATTTTGGATTCATAAACTTCTAATTGAAGCATATATTCTTCTGCACAAGATTGAAGTCGTTGTCAAGATAATCAACCTCAGTCTGCAAAACACCATTATCTGTAAAATAACTTTTATCAGAGATATTAGAAAAATTAAAATTAGCTTTATCTAATTGTGCCTGTAAAGCAATATTAGCTTTCTTTAAACTTTCACAATCTTTAGTAGCAAGCCTGAAAAGAAGAGCGAAATCATTATTGCTAACAAAATGCAATTTATCATCACCATGAGCAGAAACATTATCAATAGACATGTTTGCACTTAACGGATCTACGCTTGAGTATTTAAACTCTTGAACAAAGCGCCTTGCGACTGATACCACTTGTAAGCCCCAAATAAGTGCAATTCACCAATAAACAACAAACAATCAAAAACAATAAAGAATATGGAGACACGAGATTTAACGTGGTAAAACCCAATCACTGGGAAACATCCGCAACCGTCCTCACGACGATAAATAATCCGCTATATGAAATAGAAAAGTACACTCACTAATACAATATCAGATTAACCCAATCACAGAAGTTAATACTTGTAGAAGTGCCCGGCGTAGTCTTCTATCTCTGCAATCACTGCAACACCTTCTTAGATTCACTCTAAGAAGCAATTCTCGATCTCTGTTATTGTTGATGATGATGACTTGGGATGATGATGAAGGATTAAGGATTATCACACAGATAAACAATCTCTCTAATGGTAGAAGGAGGCTAGAGAGATATCGAATCCTTAGGGTTTTCTGTTGTAGAGAAAACCCTTATATATTCCACATTGGGCTTCATATCCATGTTGGCCCATTACTACACATGGGCTTGAATCACACAAGCTCCACTGGAGCCCACAAATTGTGTCAACCTTGTATGCCTGGCGCCTACACTGAGCATATAACGGAGGCACTTCTTTGTATCTAATGCAATGGTGTGATTCTACAGTGATCATTTAAAGATTCTGCGTTAAGTAGCATGGTTGTTGTGATTCTTCTAAGATACATCGTGGTTTGATGGTGCATTTCGAGATACGACGAACAACAACTACTGCAACCTGATTCATTTTTGTTTGTGTAGTACTCTGGTATTGTCTTTAAACATGTTTTTATGGGTTTTGTGACTGAAAGAAGGTGATTATATTTATAAGAAAATTTGTCAGGATTTAATTGTTCGTTTTGATCTGAGTGGCTGGAGTTCTGTACGTTTTTGCAATGTCGTCCGGTCAAAGTACAATGAAATGGATGAGTTCTTGGAAAATGTGATTCAAGAACATATTCAGAGCAGGAAGAAAGATAAGAAGGGTGTGGAACATTTTGTACATGTTTTGCTTGAACATGAACAAAATGGTTCAATGGGCGGTGTTCCCTTCGATGATGGTAACATCAAAGCAATAATCTTGGTAAGTATATTCTACTCATCACTCTATGTTCATTCCATGGCGGCTGCCTGTTTACAGTTTGTGTTTTCTTGTAGGGTTTGTTCTCTGCTGGGACGGATACCTCGTTATTAATTGTAGTTTGGGCAATGAGCCAATGACAGAGCTAATCCAACGTGTAGACACAATGAAAGAAGTCCAAATGGAGATAAAAGAAATTGCAAAAGGAAAAGGATTTATCATAGAAGATGATCTTGAAAAAATGCATTACATGAAAATGGTGATTAAGGAAACACTACGATTACATATTACAGCACCTATGCTTGTCCTCCGTGAAGCAATGCAAGATGCTAAGATACATGGCTACGACATTCCTGCCAATACTACGGTCATTGTCAATGCGTGGGCAATTGCAAGAGACCCATTGTATTGGGAGGATCCCGAAGAATTTAAACCAAAATGGTTTCTTAATTCTTCTATGGATTATAAAGGACAGGATTTTCAGTTCATTCCATTTGGTGCAGGAAAGAGAGCATGCCCTGGAATAAACTTTGCAATTCCTAATATGGAACTTCCACTAGCAAATCTTTTGTATCACTTTGATTGGACTTTGCCTAATGGAACACCAATCAAAGAATTGGATATCACTGAAGAATTCAGAGCTACAGCTTACAAGAAACTGTTGGAAATGTTTTTGAGTAGTCAAAACATTTGTATATGAATGAGAAATTAAAGTCCTAAGTTATCCACTGATGGAACATTTGTATGGATGAGAGAGTATATTATAGATCCCTGTGCTACCTGAGTTTGCAACGCTTAAACCATCTGCAACACTTCTGCTAAGTTTGGAGTCGCGTTGCCCTGAGCTTGACTGTCATTCTCTCCTTCTGTCTCGTTCTCGGTGTTGATTTTGCTGGCATGGAACCCTAGGCTGCCTGCCTTGCTGATTCTGCTGATGGCCGAGTGGTGGGGGTTGTGGAAGTTCGTCCACTTGACCATCATGTTGGGGTGGAGGGTTCTCCTAGTTGCCAGGTTGTTGAACTTGTTGATTTAGGGTTGCTTCGGCTGCTCTAGTCGCTTCATGTTCTCTAAGTTGATTGATTTCTGTTTGGAGAACCTCCTCTCTCTCCTGAGCATCGTGTAACTGATTTTGCAAAGCTTCATTTGTTGCTTCAATCCGAGCTCTGTTGGGTCTGCTTGCTGCCATCCTACCACAACGAAAAAAGAAACAAAACAAATAACAAGCAAGAAAACTATGAAAACACAGATCTGGTTATAGTAAACCAACTGAAAGAAAGCAAATAGGTCTAAAACGAAACAAACTGAAGTGAACAGATCCCAAACGAAACAAACTAAAAGAAGACATGCAGATCTACAAAATAAAGAACTAGATGGCTTGAGTTCGTGGAAATCCACAGTGGGCACCAATATGTAAGTTTGCTCTGCAGCTCACACCATGAAGTCTGTCAAGACTGGATGCTCACCTAGTTCTTCTTCCTGTTCCCTGCAAAACACACCGGTGTTGATACCGGCGTTAGCACTCCAACGCTCAAGTTAGTATCAAGTAAGGAGGAGAAGAAGACTTAATGTAACAGTGTAGAATAAGTGAAAAAACATACCTTAACCTTAGGGTTATTATCTATTTATAGTGTAGCATGCACGCTCTTATGTCCGTCAGATACGAAGAGGTTGCGTATTTGAATAATTTATGTATTGCACACTTGATAAGTATGTGACACTCAATAACTAACAAAGATGTAAACTGCACAAATCTATCAAGACACTATCCATGTTTAACATTAAGCCATGTTGTATAGTGGCATATCTATAAACTTTTACGATCAAATACTTTCAAGGTTCATATAGTTCACAAAAACATGAGTGTGTTCATTCATGATGGACCCTAATATGCAGTTATATTGGTTCAAGTGTGCACAAAAGAACTTTCAGGCAACTGTTTTCCACCTAAGTGAACCACCCATCCTCGCTTTTCAGACTTCCCTTCTTCTGGGGAAGAGTGCTATTGACACGTACTCTTTTCCGATATTAAAGAAATCCTTATTTCATTAGTTACCTCAATGTGTACAGAAAGAAGAGTGCTATTATACACTTGATACAACATTGCTCAAATCTACATTCCTTCAAAGAATTTGTTTCAGAAAATATTAATCTGGCAATATTTAATCATCCAACCTTCTTTTGTTTCTTTTTTTCTCTGGGCCTAATAAAAAACACCAAGAATGCTTTCTAAAATTTTGGGGCACCATACAATGCAAGAAAAGCATTCATTAAAGTGAGATTTTCCAGTGCAAAATTGTCAACCGAATGATATCCTCAGAATCAAGACAGTGACAAATTTTGGGATATTTCCAGCCACTTAATTAATAGATCTTCCAGTACATTTTCCTAATACCGCCTACATGTTCCAATCCTATTTGTAAAATGTACATTTGGATGAAAAAATCATTCAGTAATAAATTCCATTTATCACTCATATATATATATATATATATATATATATATATATATATATATGAAGAAGGCAATTACATTTCCACATTTTCCATGACTTAGTAAGATACATATATAATCATATTTTATTATGACATGTTGCTATAAATGTAGCTGGTGTTGCCAGGAAAATTATTGGCTATATTACCATATTTAACTATATGGGTGTTGTGGTGGACAATGAGAAACAATATGTTGTTCGAGTGTCATTCCAGGTGGAAAAGATCACGAAGCAGGTGAAAGGAAATATGTGGGCGTGGATTAACATTGACAGAAACCGCAGCAGACTGAAAGAAGGACATGGTAACTGAACGGAACAACACGAAACATGGGTATATGAGGAGAAGACCATAAGCAGCAAAAGCTAGGGACTGACAGCAGGTAAGTGAAAAGTTTCATTCCAGGGCTGTGAACATCGTCAACAGAACTGATAGGGAATTACAAAAGCAAATTTTTGGTTAGTAAAAAAAAAAATTATTTGGTGCTTTCTGTTTTGTTAATACCTGACCATGCTTGCTTTAAGCACGTTGATTATGATTATTGTAATTGTTTTGTTTGATTAATAATAATTTTACATTATCGAAAAAAAAAATGAAGCTGTGCAAGTGAGGCTTACTTTTGTTAATAAAGTTGGATTGTATAACATCTCATTGTGGCTTGCTTATGCTTTGCAATCAATATGTTCTTTGATTATTATGATGTTGGACATACCTAAATACTTCCATTACTGAGTATGGGATAAAAAAAAAAAAAAAAAGCCATAGGTAACCATTGCCATTCAAATTGAAAAACAATAATGAAAACTTTTGATGGAAATGATTATTTACAACAATTAGCTAATAATGGTTGGGCACTGGCTATTGTCACTGTTGACTTATTCTATGTTCATTATGATTTTATGAGGAAGAGAAATGTTGAACATTATGTGTGTTGAACAATACTTCGAAGTGAAGTCACCAGCCTCCATCACTAAAGTCTTACTACTCATGGAAATTTGGTTTTAAATACGGTGGACAACTCATTTATATTCATTAAATCTATATAGACAATACTTTTTCCACTATTAGTTAAGTGTAGAAATAAAGGGTTGAATAGAAAAGTCATGGGAAAGAAAAATCAATTTGATAAAATTTTCTGAAAAGGGTAATGTACTGACAGAAATAAAAACTATCTAGCCCTTTACATTTAATAATTACTCTCTTAATAGATTAATCTTCCGTTGATATTTTATTAGCAAGCGCAGTTGAGGGGACCTATTTTCCATTAGGTGAAAAAACGTTTTTTTATCAAACAATCAGCTGTTGACGTGTTTCGAACCCATATATAACCTCTCCACTTTATGAGAGGGATCCAACCTACAGTTAAACCTCGATAAATGAATGTTCGATAAGTGAATAACCTCGCTTAAGTAATAAATTTGTCCAGTCCCAATTCAAGATTTTGTATTAAAATAGTGTTCGATAAATGAATAACCTTGTTTAAATAATAATCTATATATCCGGTCCCAAAGGGTATTCATTTATCGAGGTTTTACTATAGTTTTACTTTTATTACTACACCTTGCTTTGTGTATGCATCCGCAATAATGTTTGTTTCCTTCCAAGTGATAGAGAAGTTTCACCAACTCAAGTTATGCAACTGGATCAGACTAGCTATTCAAAGATATATCGTTCCACACCTGACTTTGAAAAAGAATTTTCAACTCCTTGAACAATTGCTATACACTCTTATCCACATGATTTGTTTCAAAGACTAGTCCTCCAATTAAAACACCAATAATATATGATGCATTCCTTTGCCACACCGCGAAAAAAACATACATATACTCCCAGGAAGTGAAGGAATCAAATACTAAGCTGTGTGTGTGTAAAGCTTTGGTCTAAGTGAAAGAAAGAATGTTTGAATGGGTAGAACAACAACCCCTTTTGCTCTCACTTTTTTTCATTTTGTTTGTTACAATATATGTTTTGAAACTCACTACATCTCAAAAGAATAGGAAGCTCAAGTTACCACCTTCACCATCAAAGCTTCCTATAATTGGAAACCTTCATCAATTAGGTTTACTCCCACATCGATCTCTTCAGTCTCTTGCGAAAGAATATGGCCCCCTCATGCTCCTTCGCTTAGGCCAAACCCCGACATTGATTGTATCTTCTGTAGATGCAGCTAGAGAGATCTTCAAAACACAAGAAGTTAAGTTTCTAGATAGACCTAAAAGAAAGTTTACAGAAAAACTTTCTTATTCCTATAAAGACTTAGCTTTTGCACCTTATGGTCATTACTGGAAACAAGTCCGAAAAATTAGTGCGTCACATCTTTTTTCTTCTCAAAGAGTGGCATCATTTAGAACACATAGAGAAGAGGAAGCTAATCTTATGGTCGATAAAATTCGTCATCTATCTTCTACTTCTTCTTCAATTGGTGTGAACTTGAGTGAATTGGTATTTTCATTTACAAATAATGTAGTCTGTCGGGTTACAATGGGGAGGAAGTTTGGTGCAGATGAAGGTGGTATGAAGTTTAAAAAAATGATAGCAGGGTTCATGTATTTTGTTAGTGTTTTTAATGTTGAGGACTTCATTCCTTGGCTTTTTTGGGTGAATATAGTTAATGGACTTAATGCAAGAGCCGTTAAAAACTATAATGAAATGGATGAGTTCTTGGAAAAGGTGATTCAAGAACATATTCAGAGCAGGAAGAAAGATAAGAAGGGTGTGGAAGACTTTGTAGATGTTTTGCTTGAACTCGGGCAAAATGGTTCAATGGGTGGTGTTCCCTTCGATAATGGTAACATCAAAGCAATAATCTTGGTAAGTATATTCTACTCATCACTCTATGTTCATTCCATCGCGGCTGCTTGCTTACAGTTTTTTTTTCTTGTAGGATATGTTCGCCGCTGGGACGGAAACCTCGTTAACGACCGTAGTTTGGGCAATGACAGAGCTAATCCAACAGGCAGACATAATGAAAGAAGTCCAAATGGAGATAAGAGACATAGCAAAAGGAAAAGGATTTATCACAGAAGATGACCTTGAAAAAATGCACTACATGAAAATGGTGATTAAGGAAACACTACGATTACATATTCCAGGACCTTTTCTTGTCCCCCGTGAATCAATGCAAGATGCTAAGATACATGGCTACGACATTCCTGCCAATACTACTGTCATTGTCAATGCGTGGGCAATTTCAAGAGACCCATTGTATTGGGAAGATCCTGAAAAATTTACACCAAAACGGTTTCTTAATTCTTCTGTGGATTATAAAGGACAGGATTTTCAGTTCATTCCATTTGGTGCAGGCAGGAGAGCATGCCCTGCAATAAATTTTGCAATCCCTGATATGGAACTTCCACTAGCAAATCTTTTGTATCACTTTGATTGGACTTTGCCTAATGGAACAACAATCAAAGAATTGGATGTCACTGAAGAATTCAGTGCTACAGCTTACAAGAAACACCCTCTTATTCTTGTTGCAAAGCCGCATAACTTTGAATAAAGCTAGTAGATGTGATGAAGTTCATCATCTTTCTAATAATTTCTATCCTCTAGCTCGATCTACCCGATTGGTGTTGTAATGAGGGTATGAACATATTCCCAGCTTGTCTGGTTAAAGTTGGGTTCAATGGCATTGTTGGTTACTTATAATATATCATAAAGTATGTGAATCAAGTCACCAATGTTTTTATGATAATGGGCATTTGTATTCTATTTTGATGTTATGTGTTTAATTTATCTTCCCCTTGTTTGTAAGGATACATTAAGTGGCCATTCGGCAATAGCCAACAGCGTTGGAATTCTTCTAATAATCGGGTTATAGTGCACTCGACTTTAATTAAACCCAAACTCGACCTGCTTCGCAGTGAAACTCAATTACTGCATGGCAAAAACTGAGTGACCTATATCACTTTAATAATGACAACAAAGAAAATCCAAATTGCGTCTAATAATCCCATATAAACTGCACTGTTCATGTGTAGTTTATTTCACCAGAGAGACCACAATTGGTGTGATTTTATTTGTGCGCTTAATCTTAATTCTTAGTCAAGAGGGATGGGTTCAAACACCAAAGACATGAGATTATCCAAGTTTAAATCTCCATCTTCAAACATGATAACGTATTGAGCTTGTCGGCAAAGATTTATTGTTGAGGTCATAAACGGCTCGGAGAATGGATGGTGAGCTACCCATACTTTGTTCATTAGCAGCTACTTCAGAAATTCCAAGTTCCTTCATGTAAATTTGTATAGAGCTTTTCTTTTGCTCGCCCTGCATGCAAAAATACCAACAATACATTACATCTATAGCCTTTCTTTTCCCATCAAGGAAAAACGTAATAATAAGTTATAATGTATCGAGGTATGATAAATACTGTATCAATCCCCAAATCATTGGCAAGTCGACTCATCATGGCTGGACAGTATACTACCGCAGGCAAACTCTCTATGCACTGCAATGCTTCTTCTGTTTATATCTTGTTTGCAGTTAAGATGTATCCATTTACTATCCCCATATCATATGTATCCCAACTGAATACAATGCATTGTCAAGATACTCTTTTGATGATGGCATATATCCTTGGTGAAACCATTTCGCCTCGGTTAGATATGCGTTCTTTTGGTGTGATATTATATCACAAGCGTGATCTTTTAAGATTTCATAACCAATTCGATTGCTAGTATTGAGCAAAGCAAGGTAACATATCTTCATATCTTGTGGAAGCAGTTCCATTGCATTAACATCCCATCTGTAAATTTTAATGAAACATATGGAAATTATGAATTCTTCGAAAGAAAATATACATTCATTTCACTATAGCAAACTTAATAATAATAATATACCTCTCAACGGCATCTGTAAAGAGCTCTAGCTCTTCCAATGATCCTCGTGTATCATACATATCATCGAAAACTGTTAAAACGATGGATAGTTTTGACATTTCTTCCCTTAAATTTCCGAATTTTGGTTCAAAAGCCATTCCCAAAGACCAAATATAATTAATCATCACTCTATCTCTCAAAAAGCTCAAGCATTGTAGACCGAGATCCTCCCACCACCTGAAACAAAAAACCATATGTACTAAGACGTAAATGAGAATATCCCCGGATATTATGGACGCTGACTTTTAAATGATTTGAATTGTCCTGTGATTCTAAGTGAACTTACATTACAACGTTTGTGAGTTCTTTCTGATGTGTAGCTTGAACCATGTTGTAGTCCAGTTTAGCCAAGGTAAGTAATGCAGGTTTCATGTTTTCTTTCCTCTCATATATATCCATGTGACCATGTACCACCTTGCGTCTACCCTTATATTCCTCCAATGCAAAGGAACCTCCAAGGGATGGGCCACCTTTTGAGCGATGGTGGGAGAAATGTTTCCGTGAGCAGGTTCTTTCAAGTGCTTAGTTGTGAAGGCTTTGGCTTCATCCATGATGTTTTCACGTTCGAAACCAAGGTGAGAAGCTTTGTACAAACTCAACAATCCCTTAACATACTCACAAAGGTATTCCTTGAAATTACCTATCTCGTCTTGGAAAGTTTTGAAAACATATGATTAACATAAACAAAGACTAGTCTGTACCTTGGGAAATATCGTATCCATGTTGTCTTAGAAGCCGAAACAGAAGAGCGTGTAACCCCCAGGTTACAAGGTTGACACAATTCGTGGATTGGAGCTAATGCTACAAGCCGAAGTGTGGAATGGGCCCAATTGGTTTAATGCCCATTATGGAATATTAATAGGGTTTCTCTACAACAAAGAAACCTTAAGGATTCCAATCTCTCAATCATCTCCAGAGCTTCTGTGTGAGGCAAGGAAACCTTCATCTTCTCTATTCCAACAAGTTCACCATTGATTATTCAAGAGCTACTTCTCAGAGAGAGTCTGTGAAGAGAACCACAGTTATATCAAGTAGAAGACTACCCGGAGTGCAGTTGCAGGTGTTAACATCAGGGATTGAGTTAACTAGAGTTTGTTACTTTGAGTGTAATACTTTTATTGATATAGTGGATTGTTTATCGTCTGAGAACGGTCGTGGATGTTTCCCGGTTTAGGCTTTTACCACGTTAAATATTGTGTCGTCTCTTGCACTGGTTTGCTTTATTGTTTTCTGTTAATTATCCATTAGAACTTTGCACTACTTGGGGATTACAAGTGGTATCAGCCGCAGGGCGCTTTGTTTAAGTGTTTAATTACTTGAAGCGTAGATCCTTACTGTGTTCTTATGGATTCTGATAAGTTTGGGACTAATAATCGTCCACCTCATTTTGATGGCACTAACTTTGCTTATTGCAAAGTTAGAATGATTGCTTATCTCCAGACTTTGGGTGAGGATGTTTGGCTTGCTGTCGATGAAGGATGCAAACATCCTACCACCACTATAGGTGCCGGTGATGCTGATGTTACATCACTCAAGCCCAGAAACACATGGTTGAACGCTGAGAAGATCACATCCACCTGTAACAATAAAGGTAGAAATGCTATCTTTATGGCACTAAATGCTAGTGAATTTCGCAGGGTCACTGGATGTGAAACAACAAAGGAGGCTTGGGATAAACTAGTTCGTACCCATGAAGGTGATTCGGTTGTCAAAGAAAGTAAGATCGAATTATTGATGACTCAATTTGAAACAATGAAAATGGAGGATTCTGACACTTTTGATGAGTTCTTTATTAAGTTGCAGGATGTTATTAACTCGAGTGCTGCCTTAGGGGTACCCTTATCAGATACACAAGTTGTTCGAAAAATTCTTCGTGTTTTACCTACTAGATTTCGCTCCAGGAAAGATGTTATTGCTGAAAGCAATGACATTAAAAAGATGTCTATTGAAACATTAACAAGCAAACTAAGAACTTATGAGCTTGAACTTCAACTTGAGGATTCTACTCCTGCTAAATCCTTAGCGTTTAAGACATCTTCTAATAATGATGTATCTGATTGTTGTTCTGATGATGACCAAGTGTCACTAGATGAACAGATTGCTTTAATCTCTAGGAATTTTTAAAAGGTTCTCAAATATAGACAGAACAATGATTCCAGAAGATGGGTTTCTGCTTCTTCGCAGAATTTCCCTAAAGCTCGCTCTTTTGACAAAGGTCGGTTCGAGGGTCGTCGGGGAAAGGTAAATCTTAATGAGATTCAATGATATAAATGCAAGGAGTTTGGTCACTTTGCAAATGAATGTGACTTGAAAGAGAAACGATCTTCTGAGGGCACCAAGGCTAATCTGACTATCACATGGGATGATTCGGATGATGAACCAACCCCTCCATCAGACTCTGTGGTTGCAAACTTTGTTGCATTTGTTGCCTCTGTGGATGATCTAGTGTCTTCGTCAGTTCCACATACTGAACAGGGAACTTCAGGTAAACTGATTAAGACAAAGAAATTACGTCACCTTTATAAAGATGCTCTTCATAAATGCAGCTGCTTGAATGCCACTAACATTGCCTTGTAGGATAAACTCGATTTAGTAACCAAGGAGTTATGCAGCATGAAGGATGAACTAAAAGTACAAAGTGACAATGTTATGTCTGAACGATTGAATCTTCAGTCGCAGTTGGCTACTCTTGACAGGATTCAACATGAGTTGGAAGAGAAATTTTGGTCTACTTTTTTGGAAAATGAGGCTCTCAAGAAAGAGTTGGTCACCACAAAGAAACAGTTGGTTGGTTTTGGTAATGCATCATATATTGACTTACAGTCTTTGCTTGCAAGTGGCAAAGCTTTTTCAGATCGTTCTCGCATTAGTTTTGAATCAAAGGATGCTTCTTCCTCTAGTCTGAATGGTCGCTCGTAGTCCCTTATGAGGACTACTCCTCCGCGTGCGGTTTTACCACCTTCTGTTGGTAAGAAAGTTGCTTTTGTTCCAGTCAAACCTGTTCGAGCCCCCTCTACACATGTGACAAGGAACAGTCTCAAGGGTCATTCGCGAGCTAAGTCTATTGTGTGTCAGACTTGTGGTATTCATGGTCATGGTTCATTGGAATGTTGGAACAAAAAAAATATGGCTCCTACTTCAATGTCTTCTGCCCATAATTATATAAACTCACCAGGTTTACTTCCTATGCAGGTACCACACTCTTGGAATGGTTATCCTAACATACCTTTGACTTACCCGCAGTCCATCTTTCACAGTGCAACTCCTCTTAGTACCACCACCTTTCCTTGGATTCCTGGGTCTCAATACTCCTCTAACATGGTCACTCACACGACGGAGGTTAGCCTGGAGAACAAATCAACTTGGTACATTGAAAGTGGATACTTGCGTCACATGACTGGTGATGCTTCATTGCTCTCATCTCTAGCTCCCTCCATCTCTGGTAATGTATTACTTTTGGTGATGGTAAGAAGTCTCGGGATTCTTGGTAAGGGGATCCTATCTGGAATTGGTTCCTTGTCTAATATAAGCACCTTATTGGTCCATGACTTACATTCTAATCTTCTTAGTATAAGTCAATTATGTGATGATGGCTACTATGTTCTTTTCGAGAAAAATATATGTAGTGTGTTTGATAGTGTGGGTACTTGTCTTTTGTCTGGTATTCGTTCTGACAACCATTATTATGTCGTGACCATTTCTTCTTAGTCCTGCTCTTTTTACCCTTCATGTCTGCTGTGTGCTTCATTTTTCTATCTGTGTGCTCCTGTATATCTTGAAGGGCCTTGCATTTTCTATCTTGCTTCCGTGCATTGCATTTCTCTGGTAGTACTACTATGGATTTTTCAATCACAAGATTTAATTTTCTAGATAGCCCTTAGTGGACTTCATGCATCTTTGGTTGTTATCATGAACGTCATTTCTACTATTCGCACTGTCACGGCTTGCTTGCTTTTATGTCTAAGTGGGTACCATATGTTTGCTTGCATCGTTTCTCTTGGACTACTGTGCCTGGTCTTGAGTGTCATAAGTTGTCAGACTATGCTTTTCTCTGTCCTTGTGTTGTTATTTTTCGGTAGTGGTCAACAACTCAATATATCGCGAATGAGCCTGTGGCTCAATGGTAGCACCCCTCTCACAAAGTGGAGAGGTCGTGGGTTCGAAACACGTCAACAGCGGATTGTTGATATAAGTTTCCACACGTAATTTAAAAAAGGGTAGGGGTCCCCACAACCTCGCTTGCCAACCAAAAAAAAAAAAAAAACTAAATATATCCCCAGCCTTATGCTTGTCTCGTGAACATATGCATTTGGTGGAAAAGTCGTTGGGGTTGTGAGGGTCATGCTCTGACGAATGCACTCGGGAGATGTTAGTTCTTGTGTTGCACGTTATCATGGTGTTGCTCTACTAGGTGTGGGAGATATGTCAAAAAGATGTAGGCTACACCCTACCTCATGTTGGTAAAAAGATGGAGGTAAATATTCCTCCAACATGATAATGACAAAAAGAAGTAGGTAAAGATCCCTACCACATGTATTTTGTATTCAAGAAGATCAATGAATATCGATTCAATTGTCTGAAAATTCTTGTTGAAGGCGTTGATTACTTTGCTTTTCTTTATGGACATCTTCCTCCTATTGGGCATAGTATCTCCTATTTAACTCGCTCTTACTTGGTGTGTGGTTCTTGGAGATCAATCTGATCATTCTCGTGGTGTACACTTTCATACGTGTTTAGTTTTGCATTTATCACACACTGCAAATGTGATCATGATATATATACCTTGTGCGTTGATTTGTCTGTTTTGTGCTTCTAATTTATTGCATCTTGTAATTGACAACTCTGTGATGTCTACAAGGGCGTTTTTGTGATGTACCTTTTATAGCTTGTCTGCTTATGCAAAGGTTTTGCCTCCTTCTTGGTTCCATATCTCCCTTTGAAATTTGTCGTTTTTGAGTCATTAAAGTTTTTTCTTCTTGATTGGTCCTTTTCTGGTCTTTGGTTCGAATGTCCTTGTTTATGGTTTGAACGTTTTTCTTTTGGTTGGTTCGAATCGTTTACCAAATAGTTCGAATGCTTTTTGTTGCGTGTTCTTTACTTGTTTGATTCGAACGGTTTTCTCTGTGGTTCGAATGGCTTTGTTTATTTGGTTCGAACCTTTGTCCTTTTGGTTCGAATGGTTTTGAAGGCATGTTTTGTACTTGTTTCGGTTCGAACGTATCTGTAGTTGGTTCGAATGTTATTTTTTGAGTACGTCAGTTATTCGGCGCATTTCTGTATAATTCGCGACTTTTCCGTGTATCATTCGTGACGTTCTGGTCGGCCGAACATTTGTTTAATTCGTCTCTCCTTAGGTTCGATTGTTATGTATTTCGGTTCGAATGTTTTTTAATAGGTGTTCTGTACTCGTTTCCATTCGAACGTCTTTCTTCTCTTGTCTATTGCTTATTTGGTTTATCATGCCTTTGCAATTGTTAGATGTGTTTCTTTTTCTTGCTTTTCACATTGTTTCCTTCATTTCTTGTTTTATTTTGTCACCAATCTAGATTTATTTCTTTTCATTGTATCTTTTCGATTGTTTACTGTGTTCGTTTCTTTGGTCTTGATATAAGTTGTGGGGTGAATTGGAGTTCTGTGTGTCTTCTTTCCTTTTGACTATTACTTCCTCTAGATAGTTTCTTTCACGCCCACTATGTGTTCGTAGAAATTTCTAAGTGAGGTATCTTGGTTGATTCTTGCTCATTTTTTATGTTATTCCGTTCTACCTTTCATGATGCATGTGTTGCATATTTCTTTTTGGGTATATGTTTCACTTTGTTTGTTTATGACACCGTTACTTCTCATTGGTTCACTTTGTTTACTTGGTTGTCTAATTTGTTTAGGCCATGTCCAAGTGTCCTCATGCCGGCTGCTTCGCCGTCTACGGTTGCTCGTCATCCGAGGACTTCAGCTTCCTCTAGTGCTACTCCAGTTCCTATCAAGAACCTGTTTCCGGAACACTCTTTCGACCTTCAAGACATCTTTAGTTATTCGCTCGGGGCTTCTCAGATTGGAAGGGTCGTTGATTTCTACACACATCGTAATTGGATGAATGTTCTTCGTCCAACGTGCAAAGGCTATAGGGAGTCCACTATTTTGTTCTATGCTTCCTTGAAGCCTATTCTGGGGCGTGGTGAGTTCACCATCACTATGTTCGGCAAGAAGTATACTATTACTCCCCAAGTGATTGCTGATGCACTTGGCATTGATACCCCCTGTGTGGATGACGATGCTCATGAGTTGTGGCCCCTGACCGAAGACTCCTCGTTTGTTCATCGCTTCTTTGTCAATGAAGTTTTCATTGATGGGAAAACTCAGCATCATCACTTGCAGTCCTATGCTATGATTCTGATGCACGTTATTCTTTTGGCCAATCTGCTTCCTCACAAGGGTAACAAGACCCACATCACGGGTGAGGCGGTTGAGCTTTTATGGTGCATGACGCAACGTCATGTCAATCTTTCCGAGGTCCTTTTTCATGATATGAAGTCTGTTGGTAACTCTAAGTCTCTTCCCTTTCCCTGTTTTATTTCGTCAATTCTTAATTTCTTGAATTTGCCTCTGACTGGTGATCGAGGTAGCTGATCATGTGCCTTATAAGGCCAAGGATTGGAGCAAGTTAGTTCGCCCAGGTATTCCTCAACGCAAAGAAGCATTTGCTAGGGCTCGCAGGCCTCTCACTCATCATTTGATTTATGGTGGTGTTCCTCTGGATGAACATGATGATTATTATATGATCGTTATGGGGGTTCCTCATGTCCCTCCACCCCCAGCTCATGAGCTTGTGAATGTTCCAATTGATGTCGGTGTTCGACTTCAGGCATTGGAGGACTCCCATTCTCTTCTGAGTCGACAGGTTCAGTATACTTGTCAGTTACTGATGGAATTATATGTTAAAGATGGTTTGCCTATCCCTGAGCCTACAGATGGTGCTGCGTTCAGTACTGCCATGCCTCCACCTGCTGAGGATGATCATGTTGCTGCGGATAAGTGATTTTTTTTTTCTTTTCATTCTGTCTTTTGAGTTATTTGATTGGTGGTTAAGGATTGTATAATCTTTTGAGTTTTTTTTTCTTTTCATTCTGTTTGAGGCAAGGAAACCTTCGTCTTATCCATTCCAACAAGTTCACCATTGATTATTCAAGAGCTACTTCTCAGAGAGAGTCTGTGAAGAGAACCACGGTTATATCAAGTAGAAGACTACCCGGAGTGCAGTTGCAGGTGTTAACATCAGGGATTGAGTTAACCAGAGTTTGTTACTGTGAGTGTAATACTTTTATTGATATAGTGGATTGTTTATCGTCTGAGGACGGTCGTGGATGTTTCCCGGTTTAGGGTTTTACCACGTTAAATATTGTGTCGTCTCTTGCACTGTTTTGCTTTATTGTTTTCTGTTAATTATCCATTAGAACTTTGCACTACTTGGGAATTACAGAGAGGTGGTATGTAGATCATTTGGTAGTATGCATTGATCAACATTGATGAGGTATGCGTTGTCTAGTATGCTCCCGATTTCAACCTCAAAGTGATAAGCAACTCCTAGCCTTTCTATAGCATCAATGAGATCAGTTTTTGCAAATGGAGCTACCAACTCATCCAACAATTCTCTTACAACCGCCTTCAATACCTCAGCTCGGATCTTGTATGTATCATTCTACAAAAAAAAATCACAAGTTACTTCAGAGCTTTGCTGCTATTCATTTGTGAAGTTTAAATAAGAAAAAACATCTGATATTGTCTCACCTTGTATGCACTCCCAGTCCCAAGCGATTTGATGTAGCCATTATCCCAGATATTAGCTCGGCAATTCACCATTGGCTGAATGGTTTGATCACCGGCAGTGCACTGAATTCTTTTAATTATGGTCTGATGTCTGAAGCTTGGGATTCGAGCGTTTTTTATGCTTAAAAGGGGGAAAGAGATTAGTCGAAGCGCCATTTCTTTTACAAATTATGCTCGCCTTGACAAAAATAATTGTTATTTTCTTGATAATTTATAGTAGCTATATGATCTGTTCACAATTTATTTTACATGGTACCATTTTATTCGACAACACCATATACAGTATATGCAACATCCCATTTACTCTTCTCAACTGCAATGGTTACTATATCATTAAAACAACTGAATTGGTGATCTAATTGATCAAGCGATCATTTTAATCCAACTACTTGGTAGCTTATATAGTTCATTTTATCTTAAGCAATAGCCATTAACAGATATGAGCCAAAGATTCGTAGGCAAAAATTTATAGGCAAGTTTTTTAGCACATGATATTAAAACGATAACAAACGGTATGTTCCTTTAATACTCATTCTATTATACAACATAATCGCATATAAAATTATGCTATTTTTATACAAAAACTTCACTCTGGCTATATACCGGATCGAATATTATTGCTCGTTTCCGAACAAATTACCAAATGTCCTTCAGAACACATATACATGACCAAAAATACAAACAAATATAGTAACTCAGATGGTTATGAGTGTAAGCCCCAAATAAGTGCAATTCAACGATAAGCAACAAGCAATCAAAAACAATAAAGAATATGGAGACACGAGATTTAACGTGGTAAAACCCAATCACTGGGAAACATCCACGACCGTCCTCACGACGATAAATAATCCACTATATGAAATAGAAAACTACACTCACTAATACAATCTCAGATTAACCCAATCACAAAATTTAATACTTGTAGAAGTGCCCCGCGTAGTCTTCTATCTCTGCAATCACTGCAACACCTTCTTAGACTCACTCTAAGAAGCAATTTTCGATCTCTGTTATTGTTGATGATGATGACTTGAGATGATGATGAAGGATTATCACACAGATAAACAATCTCTCTAATGGTAGAGGCTAGAGAGATATCGAATCCTTAGGGTTTTCTGTTGTAGAGAAAACCCTTATATATTCCACATTGGGCCTCATATCCATGTCGGCCCATTACTACACATGGGCTTGAATCACACAAGCTCCATTGAAGCCCACGAATTGTTTCAACCTTGTATGCCTGGCGGCTACAATCTCTCCCTTGACACATTTCGTGACAAAACACCTAAGACTCTAATTTGTCACTACATGAGCATCCCAAACTCAAGTAATAAAAATAAGGTCGTAACGCCTTTACAGATACAAACCAAACACACTCTCACATAGACCTTATGAAGAACACACAGAAGCTTCATAATCTTCAAGCGACACTCCCCCTCAATCATTGACTTGTAGAATCCTCGAGCTTTTTTCTCCCCCTTAATTGTTGCATACCTGAAATAGTACACAAACAAGCAGGACACACTTGGAGAAAAAGAATGAATTAGAGTCAATATACATCTCCCCCTTTTTTGTTACAAATGGACAAAAGGTAGGATACAATACGGGAGTATAAAAATAGAGAGCACAAGAGATAACAAAAAGTAAAAGAAAAAATAATAATAATCATCAGCAATACTATGAAGAAAAGCATGAGAAATTATCATTAAATTAAAAGACACCCTAGACGAAGATAAATATACAAAGGAAAAACTCTTTAACCACACAGAGAACTGACTGAGTAATGAAAGCTACTAACTAATGAAATTAATCAGAAAATCTACCACATAAGAAGAATAATCAAACTTCTAACTAATCAAACATTAGAAAAACATAACCTAAGAAGAAAAAAAATAGCACACAGTATACTTACAACCCATGTAAGCAATAACCTGGAAGGAAGGAATGGAATCCAATGATAGCCATATATCCTTCACAAAGCCACTTCCATCAATAGTGACGAAACTATGCTAACACCAAAAGCTGCGCATAACCAAAGCTCAAGACCCTGAGAAAGAGCAAGAGTCATCGATGTGACCAAAGTACATAGCAGCGATCCAAATTCAGAGCCAATTTCCCGCCATAATACTGAATCACTGAAGACGTGCCATACACAGTCAGAAAGATGAGAGAGTCTTCTTTCCAGGCTTGAAAACGGATCGCAATTCCGATCATCCAGTAGAGAGTTATGGCTGTTCTGCTACAGACTGTCCAATAAGAAATCAGATTCGACACCCTTTGGAAAACCGTTGATTGTGTTGCAAAGAGGACGCTCCAAGCTTTCCATCAAGCTATAAAACTCGAAATATGGATTAGTATGCTGTTCTGTAGAAGCCTGCAAAGTTCTGACAGAAAACTGAAAGAAAGAAAATAAAACTTAAAAGCCGACTGATGTCCGCACGTCATTTTCGAGAGTCCGAACCGAATTCTGACACTGAGACGGTTTTAAACCGGTGCGAACTGATTTTCGGGACGTCCGAACCGGAAAAGTTCGCCAAATGTTCGGCCGAATAGTTCGCGAACAATTGAGACATGCCGTATTTTTGAAGAAAAACGGAAAATTTGGAAAACCGAGATGTCCGCACCTTGACAGTCAGACGTCCGCACCAAGGCGAAGAGCAGAGAGCTTTTTTTCCTCGTCCGCACCGGAAAAACACACGTCTAGAACGAAAACCTCTGAACGAAGACCGAACCATCCGGTCCAACCAGAAAAAATCCGAACCAACCAAGCAAACCACTAAAACCGTCCGAACCAATTTTTTGAAAAACAGAATTTTGAAGAGAAAAACAATATTTCTGGACAATGAAGAAGACAAGAAGGACTATATGAATATGGAAGAATTCTCACATACACATCCAAGAATGAGAGACACATCAAGAACCTACCTGTAGACATCACAAAGATTGTCAAAAGCAAGGAATATATAATGCATTCGAACCAATACACTGGAAAATGAAAGCCCAATATGTGCAATATAATACTAAAACAAACAAGAACAAAGCAGTAAACAAGTAAAGAACACACAATATTTTTAACGTAGTAAAACCCAATATGGGAAATGTCCACGGTTGTCCTTGCGACTACAAATAAATCCACTAGATGAAAAGAGATGTACAAACCTATCAACTACATGCAATCACTGCGAGTTGACACTACTGGTTATCGCTAACACCTTGACTTCACCAGAGTACCTTGATGTACACACAAGACACTCGACTTCTTGATGAACACACAAGAAGACTCAAAGTCGAACTATGAAATAAGCTTACACCAGAGTTCCTTGATGAACACACAAGAAGACTCGAAGCTAAATCAGTATAATAAAATAATAGGAAGATGAATTGGGGAAGGATAGAAGATACAAGCACAAAGATCAATTGAGGAAGAAGATGATCTTTGTGGAAGAGCCAACAAATAAACTAGGGTTCTAGGGAGGCTAGGTTAGAACTCCTGCCTTTCACATAACACCAACGATCTATTTATAATCTAGGGTTAAGAAGGAAAGAAACATGGGCCGAAATAACAAAAAGGCTCGATGACGTACGTACGCCCTAACGAGGTACGTACGTCCCTGAACAAGAAAACTAACCTGGACACTTCAACGTACGTACGTCCTAACATGGTACGTATGTTCCAGAACATGAGAAAATATTTGCCTATGACTACGTACGTACGCCCTAACTAGGTACGTACATTCCTGAACAAACCGTAAACTGACATACCTTAGAGGAAAGAAAATGAAGACAAAGAGACGACGCTCACACACCAAGGTACTTCCTAACAATGTCGTCAAGACGAGATAACCATAAACACTCCTAACCTAGTCACAAAATGATATCAAACAACCGAATGCCGGTTTCAGAAAATTAATACATTTGACATGTATCATAACTCAAATTTTGGTGTGTGGAAATAATACAAAACAAGTAGAAATGTGTGCCCCACGTGCAAAGCTAAATTGGACAAACAAGAACCACACATCAATCCTACAAGATGATTGAGAGAAAAAGACAATGCCCAAGCTTTAGAACAAATCTAAGGATGAAACAAAAACCATCCAATTCCTTCATAATAAAAGTACTACCAAAAGAGCTCGGTAGAAAGGAACACAACTTCATATTTATTGAGACATGTGCATCATCACTTAAATTTGCCACATGTGGTAGGGATCTTTACTTACATCTTTTTCTCATTCTCATGTTAGAGGAATATTTACCTCTATTTTTCATCAATATGAGGTAGGGTGTAGCCTACATCTTTTGACATAACTCCAACACCTAGTAGAGCAACACCATGGTAACGTGCAACACAAGAACTAACATCTCTTGAGTGCAACCGTCAGAGCATGACCCTCACTAGCCCAATAGGCGTTCAACCAAATGCATATGCTCACACAACAAGCATAAGGCTGGGGATATAGTGAGTCATTGACAACTACCAAATAAGAAATCATTAAGAACATTTAGAGGAAAAGTCTAACAACCCAATCAACTCAAGAGAGGACATAAAAGACTCATAAAACCAAAATGCAAGAATGGTGCCCACAAAGACTAACAAGCAAGTATAGCGTGCAAAGTCCATTCTAGCAAAATGAAGGATGATGATACATATCAAATAAGCATGGTCAACTACTCAATGATATCAAATGCATTATACCAAGAAATCAACAATAAGATAGACAAACTACAAAGAAAGGAGATATGCTAACATGCAAGAAGGCAACGGAAGAGCCAATCCTTATACATATCGAAAAACTGACCCCCATTCAAGACACTTTTTAGAGTTTTTTCAAAACTTTCTTTTAAACAATGAAAAACGAAACAGAAAACCACAAAACGACACTATGAATTAGCGCACAAAGCTTGACAATAAGAACTAAGCAAAAACCACACATGATAAAGGTGCACAAAGCATGGACAATAAAAAACTAAACAAAAGACCACACAGGATAAAAGTGCACGCAACATAACTAGAGAGAATAAAAACTTAACACAAGAATAAGAGGTAGACAAGACAGCAAAAACCCAAACATATAGCTTATGTGATAAAAAAAATGAGTAAAATAGTACATGGCTAAAACCAACCATAATCATCCCAAAGATAGAGTCCATTAGACTTTTTCAAGTCTAAAACAACCTGTGACTCATCTTTTCTTACCCATACTTGCTTGATATTGGGTTTACACATCTTTTCTTTAAACTTTCACAATCTTTAGTAGCAAGCCTGAAAAGAAGAGCGAAATCATTATTGCTAACAAAATGCAATTTATCATCACCATGAGCAGAAACATTATCAATAGACATGTTTGCACTTAACGGATCTACGCTTGAGTATTTAAACTCTTGTACAAAGCGCCTTGCGACTGATACCACTTGTAAGCCCCAAATAAGTGCAATTCACCAATAAACAACAAACAATAAAAAACAATAAAGAATATGGAGACACGAGATTTAACGTGGTAAAACCCAATCACTGGGAAACATCCGCAACCGTCCTCACGACGATAAATAATCCGCTATATGAAATAGAAAAGTACACTCACTAATACAATCTCAGATTAACCCAATCACAGAAGTTAATACTTGTAGAAGTGCCCCGCGTAGTCTTCTATCTCTGCAATCACTGCAACACCTTTTTAGACTCACTCTAAGAAGCAATTCTCGATCTCTGTTATTGTTGATGATGATGACTTGGGATGATGATGAAGGATGAAGGATTATCACACAGATAAACAATCTCTCTAATGGTAGAAGGAGGCTAGAGAGATATCGAATCCTTAGGGTTTTCTGTTGTAGAGAAAACCCTTATATATTCCACATTGGGCTTCATATCCATGTCGGCCCATTACTACACATGGGCTTGAATCACACAAGCTCCACTGAAGCCCACAAATTGTGTCAACCTTGTATGCCTGGCGGTTACACTGAGCACATAACGGAGGCACTTCTTCGTATCTAATGCAATGGTGTGATTCTACAGTGATCATTTAAAGATTCCGCGTTAAGTAGCATGGTTGTTGTGATTCTTCTAAGATACATCGTGGTTTGATGGTGCATTTCGAGATACGACGAACAACAACTACTGCAACCTGATTCATTTTTGTTTGTGTAGTACTCTGGTATTGTCTCTAACCATGTTTTTATGGGTTTTGTGACTGAAAGAAGGTGATTTTATTAATAAGAAAATTTGTCAGGATTTAATTGTTCGTTTTGATCTGAGTGGCTGGAGTTCTGTACGTTTTTGCAATGTCGTCCGGTCAAAGTACAATGAAATGGATGAGTTCTTGAAAAGGTGATTCAAGAACATATTCAGAGCAGGAAGAAAGATAAGAAAGGTCTGGAACATTTTGTACATGTTTTGCTTGAACATGAGGAAAATGGTTCAATGGGCGGTGTTCCCTTCGATGATGGTAACATCAAAGCAATAATCTTAGTAAGTATATTCTACTCATCACTCTATGTTCATTCCATGGCGGCTGCCTGTTTACAGTTTGTGTTTTCTTGTAGGGTTTGTTCTCTGCTGGGACGGATACCTCGTTATTAATCGTAGTTTGGGCAATGAGCCAATGACAGAGCTAATCCAACGTGTAGACACAATGAAAGAAGTCCAAATGGAGATAAAAGAAATTGCAAAAGAAAAAGGATTTATCATAGAAGATGATCTTGAAAAAATGCATTACATGAAAATGGTGATTAAGGAAACACTACGATTACATATTCCAGCACCTATGCTTGTCCCCCGTGAAGCAATGCAAGATGCTAAGATACATGGCTACGACATTCGTGTCGATACTACGGTCATTGTCAATGCGTGGGCAATTGCAAGAGACCCATTGTATTGGGAGGATCCCGAAGAATTTAAATCAAAATGGTTTCTTAATTCTTCTATGGATTATAAAGGACAGGATTTTCAGTTCATTCCATTTGGTGCAGGAAGGAGAGCATGCCCTGGAATAAATTTTGCAATTCCTAATATGGAACTTCCACTAGCAAATCTTTTGTATTACTTTGATTGGACTTTGCCTAATGGAACACCAATCAAAGAATTGGATATCACTGAAGAATTCAGAGCTACAGCTTACAAGAAACTGTTGGAAATGTTTTTGAGTGGTCAAAACATTTGTATACGAATGAGAAACTAAAGTCCTAAGTTATCCACTGATGATGGATAACTTGTGTTATAGTAGATAAATATGTATGTATTTCACATACTTTGTATTTGGTCCAACCCATCTCAATGGGTGTGTCTTTCCACAATAGACACATACTTTGTAGGCACCTATTCCGAATAGGTGTGTTTGTTCCCAACAGATGTGTATATTGTATTGGGTCAAATGTCTATTCAAATAAACATTGAATAGAAATGTGTCTTTTCAAAAAGGTGTCTTTCCTTCTATATAAGTGTGTCTTGTTTTTGTAGTCAAATAACTTTTCAATTAATTGTTTTTTCCATCTTCTAATGTCTGTGTCTTGTCATGAGAGAGTATAACAAAGAATTAGTTCCTCGTCTTCTATGCGTTTGAAGTGTTGCTACCCTAAGAAGGATAGATCGTTGTATCCTGGGAGACAATCCGCCATTGATAAACCGTTCGGCACATGTACGGGGCGAATAATGTCTTAAGGAGAGAGATTTTATCTCGACTCGATCTAAATCTTGTCCTTCATCCATTCATTCTGGTTTGCATCATCTATTCCCTTTTATTTATTTTAGAACAGTAATATATCGGTGTATATTTCCCTACAATATACTCTCTCATCCATACAAATGTTCCATCAGTGGATAACTTAGGACTTTAATTTCTCATTCATATACAAATGTTTGGACCACTCAAAAACATTTCCAATAATCCCTCACATGAATGGAAATTACCAACTCATAAAACAATCGAGAAAAACAGATGAAACTTGAGAGAGTACAAACGGAAAGTAGCTGCTTCGGTACAGGTAGCAATTTTTCAGCCTTGAACCTACCCTAGTGATGATATGATTTATAACCTCTAATTGATAATTCAGCTGATGAACAAGCAAGAAACAAACCCTATATGATAACAGATACCTATATGATACAATGATATGGAATAACAGAAGATTTTTCAAATTTTTATTTTACAGGAAAAAAAAAAGACGAATACACAAATTATTTGAAACAGTACATTCCTTTAATATCTTTTGGAACCTAAATAAATTACATGACAGATAAATTAATAACAATTAAAGCTAAGTCAAAGGGAAGAAACATACTCCTGGCGCCAGCAGAAGGCAATTAGGCTCCTGACTAGGTGGACACCATCACTCCATTCGATCGATCCAAACTTCGCTACCACAAATCCCAGCTGTCCTCCATTCTTACTCTTGAACTTAATCACATAGGGTAAACTCGTGTTATCTTTGCTAAACACAAGTTTACTTGGCGAAACAGTGGTCTCAACTGATGGTGGACTGATGACCTTGGCCTCATAAACGGCATCTACCTCACTCCCTACATTCTTTACCACCCTTTTGTAACTAACCTCATCGGTGTTGGATTTGAATACCACTGAAAAAGATGGATAGTTCAGATCACTTGGTGAAGCCAATGTCGTGGAATTGCAATCTATACTGCTTTGATCCTTGATAAAAACAAATATGCCCTTGGAATTGTAGCCAATGGAGCAAAATAATGCAATGTAATCATCAACACTGAGATCATAAACCACACCAGGATTAAGTGTTATGTTAGGATCAACATGACCAGCCCCGTGAACAAATGGTGTAGATTCTCCACCAGCAAGATCCGAAAATGTCTTCCCAGAGTTAACCAAGTTGTAAGCAGTTGTCATCAGGGAAGATTTTATAGCACCAGGGCTCCATGTTGGGTAGGCCTTTTTAAGTGGGCAGCCAATCCACTCACATGTGGGCAAGACATGGATGTGCCAGAAATTATGTTAAATTTGGTTCGTCTAGGATCAATTCCAATCCACTCACCATCTACAGCCATTGATTGTCCTGCTTATTTTCATATCAGAGAAGATAAGTTAGGAGTCAGGGCCAAGAAAACTATTTTCTTGGGATATTCACAAGGTTATCGTTTATGGTGCCCAGAGTTGAATAAATTCTAGATCAATCGTGATGTGACCTTTAATGAGAAAGCAATGCTTAATTCAAAAAAGTTCACAGGTTGGGACTCTCAACAGGAGGGTGATGATACTGACAGTGATGGTGATGATACTATGCAGGTGGAGCAAAATTTTCCATATTCATCAACAAATAAAGAGGTGACTGCAATACATGTACCTACAGGTTCAAAGGATGCTATGGACTCACAGGTAACTACAGACACATATTTAGACACAGAGAGTGTAGATGATGAGATTGAAGAGGAGGTTCTTCTTGAAGATACTTTACAACAACAACAACTAGAGCAACATCATGAGTATGGCCATCTGTAGCATCACGACATGAACCACGTTTGAGAAAAGCACCAGTTCGACTTGGTTTAAGGATAGTGCAGGCTTTACATTATCAGTATTTTGTGATAATGAGCCTTCTACCGTTAAGGGGGCCATGAGGAGTTCTCATTCTGATGAGTGGAAGTCAGCGATGGATGAAGAAATGAAATCTCTTCACAAGAACAATACTTGGGAACTTGTAAAATTGCCTAAGGGTCAGAAGTCGATTGGTTTCAAGTGGGTTTTCACAGTGAAAGATGGTATTCTAGACTCCAAGGGTACAATAGTGGTGAACATTACAAGGCAAGATCAATGGCTAAGAGATATCCACAAACGGATGGTGTGCATTATAATTAATGAAGTTTTCTCTCCGGTTGTTAAACACACTTCTATCCTAGTCTTGAGCTTTGGTGACGCAGTTTGATTTAGAGCTCGAGCAAATTGATGTCAAAACTGCTTTCTTGCATGGAGATTTAGAGGAAGACTATCTGTGCAAACTGATGAAGTCCTTGTATGGATTAAGGCAAACACTGGGACAGTGTTATAAGAAGTTTGACATATATATATATATATAGTTGAAGCAGAGGTACTCTAGAAGTGAATATGATCTGTGTGTCTATTTCATAAACCTTCAAGATGGGTCCCTTATATTTCTCTTACTCTATGTGTCGCTTGTAGCTGCAAAGAGCAAGTCATGTATTATTTCTTTGAAGAAACAATTGAGTAAAGGGTTTGAGAAGAAAGTTTTAGGAGAGTTGTTCACTTAGGTGGTTTTCGGGGTCAAGTTTAGGCATTGCCTTAACTTGATCAATATCTCCAGATGTTGATGCCCTTCGGGGTAGTAGTGGCCCTTATGGGCGTGTGGGGGCAAAGACAAGTTGATGCTTGTGTGGTGTAGGAGAAGTACGTATGTGTTCATTATAGTCGGCTCAGTTTTTTACAATCTTCGCCGAGGTGGAGAATAGTAAAAAAGTGACATGTGGAGGTGAAAGAGCGCAAAATAGTCGTTAATTAGATCGCATATTTCAAAAGCTTGTTTTGATTACCTAAAATGATTATAGTTTCAAGAAAGGGTTATCGAATCCACGTCTAAAAGAGAACCAAGTTTAATAAAGAAAATAAATGCATTTTTATTAATCTAGAGAGTAATAGGAAAATAATATAGCAAGGTAGATGATGATTAACTACTACTAATATAAGAAATAATTGTACGAAGATAAATATGATGAGAATTTCAAGAGATTAATTGAATCCACCAATTCAATTATATAATAATTATTATATAGATTTATCAAGAGTAATCCGTAGATAGATACTCATTACACACTAAGATGATTCCAAATGCATAATGGAAATGTATAACATTAAACACTTATTCTATCTACATTAGAGTCTATCAATTCTAGAAAATCAACGATACTTCTTATCATTAAAATGTGAGGAAAAACTACAACACAATGTACAACTATTATGTTGGTGGCAAGAAAGAGTACGTTCGTCTTTCAGACCGTCACTCAATGTGTCCCCGAGTAGCTATAGCAAAGTGTATATTCTACATATTAAAAGAATTTAAAGAACTAAGAAGAAAGTAAATAAACACCGTTATATGTTTCATTTCATAAATAAATCATTGCAATTACTTACCTCTAACCTTCTCTCGAAGCGCTAGATCTTTGACCTCCAGAATTACTCTTAATGGATTAAAGCTTAATAAATCATATACTAACCACTACATAAAATAAAAAGACTTCATCTCTCCTTTTAAAAAGGGAGATTAGCCGAGCATAATACGAAACTAAATAAATGAAATGACATAAAATAAAAACTAACTAAACTAGAAGAAGAGGAAGAAGAAAAGAAGTTTATTACAATGATACAAGAGTAAAGTTTTTGCTCCCACTTCTTGAAAATGAATACAATGAATAGAGCTCCCTATTTATAGATTCACAGGGAGCCCAAAAGGGGAAAATTGCAAAATATTACATAATATATGATTTCATTGATAATCAAATCAATTACTAAACATTTGTGGAAGAAAATGTCAAGAATAAAATCTTTAAATGATTTTGGTCAAAGATTAATGAAAAACATGTGTTGAAAATCAAATCCTTGCCACCATTGTTGCCAATTCTATACAAAACTGCCATATATAGGCAATCTTCCTTGGATGGCTGAATTGTCTCAATATTCTCCATATTTTACACATGCTAAAATCTTAAATATCAACCTCGAAGTGATTCTATGCTCCATCTTCTATTTAGTAGTCTCACTTCACTTATCTTCTTAATGGGTCTCTCTTTGTAGATAATTTACGGGCTAATTTAGATTTAATCCACTAATATTCATTCAAGGCTTTGACCATTTGGGACTTTGGGCTTCATACTTGACTTTTCTCTTTTTGCTCTTTTTGTATCATTTTGTAGGTTTTTCCTTTGATTTATTCTTTTCTAGGTTATTTCCTACAAAAATAATAAAAATTACTCTAATTCAAGTCCAAAAGTGAGTTTTAACATCATACTAATTAGGGGTAAAAACTAGGTTTTTTGATACTTATCAGGAGGTTACATGTAATGGATTCCTATTGGGAATCGGTTTCCTTATTTGGAAACAAGAGTGGTGGAATTCTATTAGGATTCAATAAGGATTTCTAATCCATTAGAAATCTAAGTTGTTGTTGATTTATGAATTGGGTTACCAATTGGATTAACCAAGGAGGTTAAATATTGGTGTTGTGTGACCATAAGAATTTGAGCAAAGAAGATTGTAAGGTAGTGAGAACATATTTGTGTGAAAGCTTTGTTGTCCATCTTCTCCATTAGTAATAAAGCTATCTTTCTTTGTCCCGTGGATGTAGGCATATTGCCGAACCATGTATATTGTTGTGTTTTTTGTTTTTCTGCTTTAATTTACATGTTTTGTATTTCTTTCTTCATTAATCATATCAAGATCATGTGTATTTATCATAACACTTTCATGGTGTCGGATCAATAGAATCAACACTAGTCCATATATGGAGTACATATGGCTCTTCCATAATCTTAAGGGAGGCTCACTTAACAAGCTAGTTGCGCAAACTGCCCTTGCAGCATGTATACTGGATCATGGGCAGACAGGAATGAAGCTATGTATGGTGACAATGTTGAAAACCATTATTCAGATTAATTACCAATGATGTAAAGCTCAGACTGGCTGGGCTGAAAAAACTCTACAAAGATACTGCCCCAAATTGGGCTGTTACAGAACTCTTGGGGAGACAAGACATGATTAAATCTACAAGAAGAATTGCTATGAGATGGGAGGCATCTGAAGGAGGTTGGTTTCTACTCAATGCAGATGGCTCACTTACAAAAGGAACTAGCTGAGATTGTAACAAAGGATTATAAGGGTCTTTTCTATTTTAGAAACCGTAAATGTGCAGTCAGATTGAATTATACATACAAAAACCGAAAAAATGATGACATATAAACAGGACAATAAGCTCAAAATGTGAACCAGTATTCCTATACTTATGTTAATCTCTGGTAATTTTGCCGGTTCACCCTCCATGTGGTTTCCCAAGCATCACATCCAGAAAATCTGTGTCATTTCTTTTACCATTTTGTCGATCTAAAATCTGGGTCTGATCAAACCATTGCATCCAGGGGAAGAAATCAGCGACATTAGGCTTGGTAATGAACTCTAAAAATTGTGCAACATTATTATGTTTTCCCCATGATGTGATAGATCAACAAACGAACCAAGGTTATGAATTCTGTCAAGCCACGATAGATAGATCATAGATGGACCCAAGGAATTTTGGACAACCAAGTCCTGCACACTACTACTCTACCAAAAAATCAGGATTTTTGGGACCGCTCTAAACATCAACTGCCCGCAACGGCCTAGGAGACAGTCACTGAGTTTTGCGACTAGTAAAAATCGTCGCAAAACTTAAAAGTGGTCACAAATTCTTGGTTTGTAGATTTTTCTTTTATGACGAAAGTATAGACTGCTATAATCCAATTATATTTTGCTTCTTGGCAAAAATATGTAAGAATAATTTCATTGAACTCACTAAATTGCAAATGCTTACTTACAATGATAACTAAATACTCTGAAACTATTGTTGTAGGTTATTTGAACTTTCTTGCAATAATGGTGTTGACTAGACAAGATAAAATCCAACAATATCTAGATGCAGGGTATAATGGACCACTGGAAGGAGCTTCACGCTTATTGGAAATATACTACCTATAGAGAGACCGAAAGTGCAACGATTACACCTCCATCTTATTGGAATGAACCGTCTTCTTTTAAATCCTAATGAATCAAGGGAAGCTATTTTGAAAAGCGCTCGAAATAAGAAATCTACTCTAACTGCCTTTTTGGATTGTTGTGCTGCAGATGCTTATGCAAGGGAACTAACATATTAACAGTTCCCTCAACATTATATCTGGAACAATCAAGATTCTAAGTAGACAAGAAGAAAACATAGTTTTGCCATTGGTAGAATGTATTTTGTAAGTCCCAATTTAAGTGAAAAATTCTATTTGTGGTTGTTGGTTACAATTGTTAAAAGGTCTTGCACTTTTAATGATCTTAAAACATATGACAATTATTTATTTAATAGGTTTAAAGAAGCATGTGTTGCATGTGGTGTGCTTGAGGATGATCAAGAATACGTAGAATGTTTAGAAGATATTACAATTATGGAAAGTCACATGTTCAAATTTTTCCCCCAATTGCAGGAAAATAACACAAGCATTAAAACTTAGGATTGCATAAAGAGCGTATGACATCCAAGTCTCTACTGAGTACATTATGACACTATTTTCCATGCCTCCTATAATGGTTGGTAGTGAGACCACTGCCAAACTCTTAGTCACAAAAATTGGTTGTGAATGCAACTGGAGTTTTTTTATATTATCTCTTAGTAATGTTTGAATGTTCGTCACATCTATGTCTACTGTTTTGGTAAATAAATACTCAATATATTTTAATTAATCAAGGGAAAGATACTATTGCTACAAAAATTTCCAATTATTCTACCTGGTAGTAGTTTTTCATGTTATGTACTGTAATTCAAATAATGGGTCTTAGAAGAGAAAATGACAACTGTAATCAATTTCAAAGTATTATGATTTGGAAAGAGATATTCAAAACATTTACTTAAATGGTTACACGCCATTCTCCACCCCTCCATATGTTCCTCTATATGTCAAGAACTCAGACCACAAAAACAAAACACACAACTAAAATGGATGCTACCTATAACTCCTAAAAGGAAAAAAAATGGCAAGAGAAAAATTCTCATATGTTTTAATATTTGCATGCAATCAAAGGTGGAGTGAAATAAAGACAGATTTGAAGCAATTGAATGACATTGGTAAAGTTCAATATATATGTAATATATGCAACTATTATATCCAAAAGTTGATTAGGAAAAAAACTAAAGCCAAACGTGCTATTATTATTCCTGATCAAAGTAAAAGATAGGGTATATCAACTACAATAAACACAAAAGTAAATTAGTTGGATGCAACAAATAAAAAATATTAAGTCAAAATTTAAAATAAGTATTTAATAAAAATTATAAAAAAAATATATAAAAAAAAATTTAAATAATAATAATTAAAATAATCATGCCATAGGCACGGGTTATAACTAGTTTGTTACAAATAGAGGTAAAATTTGTTCCTTTCCATTCTTCTTATAGGTTGATAACAATCAAAACCATAACTTCCAAAAATCATATCGACATTCTAACAATTAAATAAATAAGCTTTGACTGACATAGTTAGGGTTAACAACTAGATATTGCATCATAAGTGAGTCTATACAACACTACACTACTAAGTACTAACTGCACACCACACCCTGCACAATTGCTTCACACCAAAGGGTAAACATTTGTATAATCAAAGAAACAATATGGAATGATTGAAACAGAACAAAATAATTAAGGGATGTCTCATTGTGTATTGTTCTTTCCATTTTAACACAATAAATAAATACATAAAATAGTTTCAACTCATCGCATTCTCTATGAATATGCTCCCAACTAGACATGGCATAATGTTTTGTTCCCTAACGATGCTCTGATGTTTTTATTCCACACAATCCTAGAATTCTGATCTTCAACCCTGCTGTTGTGTTTCAGCGCAAACCTTCCTGATGTCCAGTATACAACTGATCAATTCTGTAAGTTTGTTCTGCAGCTTACACCATGAAGTCTGTCAAGACTGGATGCTCACCTAGTTCTTCTTCCTGTTCCCTGCAAAACACACCGGTGTTGTTACCGGCGTTAGCACTCCAACGCTCAAGTTAGTATCAAGTAAGGAGGAGAAGAAGACTTAATGTAACAGTGTAGAATAAGTGAAAAAACATATCTTAACCTTAGGGTTTTTATCTATTTATAGTGTAGCATGCACGCTCTTATGTCCGTCAGATCAGGTTTAGATCCAACGGTTATTGCAAGGTTATGTGTAACCTTCCTATCCTTGAGATTAGTCTTAGCTGATCTATCTCTTCTGATCTATCTGGTGCGCCTGATCTTAGGTTAATATCTATGATTCTTAGCACAATGAGCACCAAGTGTAGTCCGGCATAATGATGCACTTACATCGCCCCCTTCTCGGGGTTGACGAACTTCGGGTCTAGTCGGCATAGAGAATGATCTCTTTAATCTGCCCGTTCATCTCGTTAAATTTCCCGCCTAATTATTCGTTTTGAATTTAATAACATTAATTAACCACGTGGTGAAGTCCACGTGTCAATCTCTTATTGGCCGTTCACCACGTGATTGTTGTTTACCGAGGGGTAATCATAGCTATTACTACCTTTGCTTACATTATCTGTTTGGGGATTCTGAACCGTCAAGTCAGTTCATAACTTACCCAGTTTCCTATATAAGGTTACTTTGACACGATTCTTCGGTTTCCAAAACCTTACTTTCCTCCTTCCTCTTCAAGTTTTCGTTTTGAGAATAAGCTTTCGAAGTTTCAAGCTTTGTGAACGGAGCCTTTCGCTGGTCTTCTCCTCATCTTTCTTTCTCGATTTCCTGGTAAGTTTCTTTCTTATCTTAAGTTTTGTTCCTTTACTCGAGTTGCTAGTCTTTCTGCATGCTAGATATAGAGTATTGTCTTCTTCAAATCTCTGTTGTTTTATTTTGTTTCTAGTAGATAGTTTAGGAAGTGGAGTTATATGTTCGCTTTTTTTAGTGAACTCCCAACTTCTTAATCTCCCTTTTGCTTCAAACTTCAATATCGCTGCCTTGATTTCACCACTTCTACTCTAGGTTTAGTGGGACACGCTGTGTTGCCCCCTTTTCTTGCCTGACTCTGAAGCTGTAACACCCATGAGTTGGTGTTAGTCCCACATTGCCAAGGAAGTGGTTGTATTGGTAGTATATAGAGCTTAACCATACTCTAACTAATGTCAAGGCCTTTTGGGGTAAACCACATGGGTGGGCCCTGATCCAAAACCCTCTATTGTTGGATATCCGCAGTGACTAAAGGGGGACAATATTGACATTAGCGAGTGGTATGGTGCTCGACGCACCAGGATGAGCGAGGACGAAATCCCGGGGAGTTACAGATGGTATCAGAGCCGACGACGGGTCGCCTGTTGTAGGTGGGAAGTACGCTGGAAAGGCCCAGGGAGCGCCAGGTACTTTTCTCACTTGGCAAGGAACGTCGGAGATTTTGGGACTGTACTGAGTGTACTGCAGAGCCGAGGACGGCTCTATTTCTAAGGTGGTGAGATTGTAACACCCATGAGTTGGTGTTAGTCCCACATTGCCAAGGAAGTGATTGTATTGGTAGTATATAGAGAGCCTGCTTGTCTGCTCATGAGTTTGACTGTGTCATGACTTGTCATTTTTTAGAGAGCCTGGTCCCCTCAGATCTCGTTGCTATTTGTCGGTGTTGTCGGACTTGTCATCCGATCCTCATCTGCTTGTCTGCTCATGAGTTTGACTGTGTCATGACTTGTCATTTTTTAGAGAGCCTGGTCCCCTCGGATCTCGTACTGTCCTTCTTCTGTTGGAAAGCGTACCTTCTGATACATAGTGGATGGAATAGCCTTCATTGCATGGATCCAACTACGACCCAGTATAGCATTGTACTCGGATCCTGCCTCCACAACAACAAAACGAGATATTACAGTTTTCTTGTCAACACAAACCAGAAGTGTGATCTCACCTAATGGAAGACTTGATCCTTCGTTGAATTCGTAGACGTTGCCCTTGGAAGGGGACAAATGAGATCCGTCTAGCTTCATTTGATTGAGTCCCCTAGTGTAAAGAATATCCACTCCGCTTCCGCAATCAATAAGGACTTTCCTGACTCTCCAGCTACCAATATTTTATAGTAACTGTGAGTGCATCATTGTGTGGAGTGTCAACCCCACGGAGATCGTCATCAGAGAAATATATCGGCTTTGTCTGGTGCACATGTTTGCCATTTCGCATCACGGGAAATGCAATCGGAGTATCAGGACCTTCCCTGTGTTCACAGACTTGATGGACCTTCCTGACCTTCTGCTTATGCTTGCTGTTAGAATCATGAAAATTTTCAAGTATCATGTTAACAGTTCCAATTACCTGGATAGGTTGAGGCATGGCAACAATCTGTCGATCTTCCCGGGGCAAAAATTCTTTCAGACGACCATCTTCTACTAACCTTTTCAAAAATCTTTGGAAGGAATAACAATCATTTGTTGAGTGGTTATGAGCTTGGTGGAAATCACAGAAAGACTTACCTCTAATGCTTGCACATTTGTTACCTGGGCTCTAAAAATACCTTCTATTCTTAATCTTTCTGTAAATCTCTGACAGACTTGTATTGAAGTGTGGGATGTCTCTCGGTGGTGACGGTCTTCTTAGTGGTGACCGCCTTGGGGAAGTGTCCTTACCATCTCCTTTCCTCCTTTTATCTGATCCTCCTCTGCCTCCTCTGCCATCACTGTCTCTTGGGTGTTCAGTCTTGCTACCCTTGGAAACTCTCTTGTTGTCGGATGTAACTGTGTTAACGGTTCCTTGGCTTGTCGGAATCTCCATTCTTGCCATTGTTTGCTCTAGCCTGATATACTTTTCCACCTTGAGGTAAAGCTCCGATAAGGTATTCATCTGTTAACAGGCAATAGTCTTGTGAGCTGGAGAATCTCTGTGAATCCCTTTCTGGAATGCTACTATGGCCATCTTGTCCTCAATCTAATCTAGCTGTAAGACTATGATTTTGAACCTTGAAACGAAATTTTTGAGTGGTTCATCCTTCTCTTGATGCAGATCAAACAGTGAAGCAATATCCGTGACTCTTCTCTTCTGATGAATGTAATGGGTAAGAAATGTTATTTACAACTCCTCGAACGAATGGATACTCTTCTCCGGAAGGCTGAGAAACCAGTTGAGTGCGTTAGTCAGACTTTGAGGGAAGAGACGACACCATAATCCGTCATACTGATGATCATCCCACACCGCCATCTGCTTCTTATAATAGGTGAGATGATCGCTTGGGTCGGTAGTTCAGTCATAACCGTCAAACTTTGGTGGAGAGAACTAGCTTGGAAAAACATAAGTGTAACAGACATCTACTAATGGCTTCTTCTCCAGTCGTTCCATATCTTTCTTCACGGATGCGTTTGCTTTAGATCCCTGTGCTACCTGAGTTTGCAACGCCTAAACCATCTGCAACACTTCTGCTAAGTTTGGAGTCGCGTTGTCCTGAGCTTGACTGTCATTCTCTCCTTCTGTCTCGTTCTCGGTGTTGACGGCGAGAGATTCCTCGCCGTCAACTGGATCTCCTTGGTTTTGCTGGCATGGAACCCTAGGCTGCCTGCCTTGCTGATTCTGCTGATGGCCGAGTGGTGGGGGTTGTGGAAGTTCGTCTACTTGACCATCATGTTGGGGTGGAGGGTTCTCCTGGTTGTCAGGTTGTTGAACTTGTTGATTTAGGGTTGTTTGGGCTGCTCTAGTCGCTTCCTGTTCTCTGAGTTGGTTGATTTTTGTTTGGAGAGCTTCCTCTCTCTCCTGAGCATCGTGTAACTGATTTTGCAAAGCTTCATTTGTTGCTTCAATCTGAGCTCTGTTGGGTCTGCTTGCTGCCATCCTACCACAACGAAAAAAGAAACAAAACAAATAACAAGCAAGAAAACTATGAAAACACAGATCTGGTTATAGTAAACCAATTGAAAGAAAGCAAATAGGTCTAAAACGAAACAAACTGAAGTGAACAGATCCCAAACGAAACAAACTAAAAGAAGACATGCAGATCTACAAAATAAAGAACTAGATGGCTTGAGTTCGTGGAAATCCATGGTGGGCGCCAATATGTAAGTTTGCTCTGCAGCTTACACCATGAAGTCTGTCAAGACTGGATGCTCACCTAGTTCTTCTTCTTGTTCCCTGCAAAACACACCGGTGTTGATACCGGCGTTAGCACTCCAACGCTCAAGTTAGTATCAAGTAAGGAGGAGAAGAAGACTTAATGTAACAGTGTAGAATAAGTGAAAAAACATACCTTAACCTTAGGGTTATTAACTATTTATAGTGTAGCATGCACACTCTTATGTCCGTCAGATCAGGTCTAGATCCAACGGTTATTGCAGGTTACGTGTAACCTTCCTATCCTTGAGTTTAGTCTTAGCTGTATTCCATGACGGATCATGTGTAATGCACGAGATCCGTACACTCAAGGACGGAGCTACTTGGGCACTACATGGGGCACGTGCCCCAGTGATTTTAGAAAAAGAAATTTAGTACTTATGTGTGTATAATGTTGGCCCACTTTAGCAAACCATTAGTGCCCCACTAAATTCTGTTTTGGGTTTTGACCATCAAAATATATATTGGGCTTTTACACATAATTTACCAAAGAGCCCAAACTTTTTCTTTCTTTTTGAGATAATAGAAAAAGTATTTGGTCTCTTTTCTCTCACATTTTGTTGAAAGATAGAAAGAGACAGAGAGTGAGAGATATTAAATATTTCTTCTTTCTCTTTGAAAATATAGAAACCTTAGCTTTATATTTCACCTCTTCTCAACCAAACTTACAAATTAAACAATTACAACTACTTATTAACACATTCCATCTCTAAATTGTATTTTGGGTATTTTTCCCCCAATTTTTCAATAGTCAATATCAAGATACAAGTTATTCTTTTTCATTTCAAGATAGTAGTTTCTTATATTTTAGAGAACAATTCTAATTTTTTTTTATTTTTCTAGCTATAAATTTATAAATGTTATTGTGTGGCTAAATTTTTTTAGAAGTTGTGTATAAGTTTATTCGTAAAATATTATATTGTTGCATTTTTAGTTAAAACGATCGTACTTTTTATTAATTTGTGTAAACTATAACATGTAGAATGGAAAAAATAAATAAAAAATTCTAGTTAATAATAATAATAAAAAATTCCCACTTCTAGAAGTGCCCCACTGAAAAATAATTTCTGGCTTCGTCCCTGCGTACACTCTGTCTCTTCTGATCTATCCGGTGCGCCTGATCTTAGGTTAATATCTATGATTCTTGGCACAATGAGCACTAAGTGTAGTCCGGCATAATGATGCACTTACAAATTATTTTCTTATTACAGACCCATTGAACCCGATGGTCACCAACACAAAGCCTCTCTGCAACAGTAACTTGACCATATCATACAGCCTCGTGAACTATAAGGAAATTGTGGACTCAACATTGATCTGTAGTAGTTAATTCATCCCTTATATATAATTTAACGTGAATACGTTATATATAGCAGATTATTTTTCTATTTGTTTTTATAATACGTTATGCTTATTGAATAAAAATATGAAAAAGTCACTTTGATAACTGCATACGATTTCTCATTGTTTTTGTCACGACCCGAATTTAAAAAAAAATATAAAATAAACCCAGGCCGCAACAATTTCTAACTAAAAAACCAGGTCCAACAAAAATCTTTAAATAAAATACAGTGAAGAAAAATCCAAACGATAAAAGTACTCCTGATTCCATCCTATTATACAACACAACTTACGCCAATAAAATACATGAATACCACTTTCAAAAAATACATGACTGAAACATCTAAAGATCTCTACTGGTCCCAACAAGCGGTCTGTCACAGCTCCATAGCTCTAACCTCTCCTGCCTGCATTCCAAATGGAACACACCCACGTGCAAAACAAAGCAACATGGGTCAGCATAAAAGCCGGTATGAGTAAACAACGGGGAAATCTATTCCCACAAAATAACATAATAAATATAAAGTTCCAACATATGATTAACAACATAATTAACCTTCAAGAACAATTCTTCCATGCTAAGACGATAAGCATACGCCAAAAACCATATCAATTCCATTATATGTAAACTCTTTCTCCATTATATAATCACATGCTTAACTCTATTATTCATTTCTAATTTACCTATTTACGATGTTAATTGACCGATAATACAAATACATTACCTAAGCAACAACTGTCTTTAAGGATAGGTCTATCCACCTGCACAAAATAAATTAGTTGACCTATCCACCTGCAAAATAAAGTTAATACATAATACACAAATATAATAAAAATAAAGCAAATCACCTACACGTTACGTGTTATCTAATACTTTGTATCAACCCGAAAATACGTTTCGTTCATTCAAACCATTAATAATGATTCATTCCAACTCTTCATAGTTTGCAATCTACTAAAATAACAAGTTCAGTTATGACTATTAGTTCCCATAATAAATAAAACATCGCAGTTCTTCCATATAATCATAGTTACCTCCGATTCATAATCAAAGCATATAAAATTTACCCATACCATTAATTAACACCAAGCGCTACAATATCATAAGCCTTAGCACACTACCAAACAACGAATCTAAAGTTACAAAACCACATCCTGGCCTCTAGCCGGTGCTCGGGTTTAACAATCATAAAATTCACAACCTATGCCCAATCACTAGTACACCTCCCACAGGATGCACTCCACACATTTGCCATACCCACACTGCACCAGTGTGCCTTGACCATGGTTAAGAACCTCTACGCGGAAACCAAAACCCAAGTGGGTGCTCACCTGCAAGCTTTGGCTAGCCTCGACGTATGCCTAACTCATGATCTCTAATAGCTCCCTTGAGCTTTCTAATGTGGCGCCCAGACCAACCCCGAAGGCTATGAAGGTCTGAAGGGTCAGTTCCGCAGGCTAAGCCGTCTAGGAAATACCCAAATATAATCCAAGAGTCAACCCGCAGGCTAAGCCGTCTAGGGTGATAATTAATTTCTTTAACCTAATTCCAGAGGTGCGGCAAATGTACTAATGCTTGGGCGACTACCAAAACAACTAAACTACTCAAGCAATCACACAACCCTTGTCAAACAATTAAATTTCAAGTCCATTTCGTATTCCGTTCTTATTTCCCAAATTGAATATATACCGTCCATGGTATCAAACCATTCCAAATCATTCTATAATTAAATCCAAAGTTCAGTATTCATTTCGTTTCTATTCATATACCATCCATTGGTATGGAGCCATTTCTAGGCGTTCATCAATATAACTTTCCAGGTTACTTTAAACATAATTAATCAAGTCACATGCCATTATATACTAATCCACTTCAATATTAAGAATACTTTTAATACATGACTATTTCAACTTGACAATCAAACAAAATGACAAACCCAAAAGAAAACATATATGCTAAAAAGAAACTCTTTACATAAAATCTGCCAAACAATAACATTCATCTTTCAAAATTCACACATCTAAAAATAATTACTCAAATCTCATAAATTTTTAATACAACCTTTTACTATGAAAATATTACTTGGAAAAAAAATATGGAATCGTTTCGATATATAAAAAAATAATTAAACAATTGTTTTACTCTATCCTACCAGATTTCAGAAAGAAATCCCAAAACAATCTACGTCAGACTTCCTGAGTATTTTTCACCATATTATCCTCATAATTTAAAGTATTTCTAAACATAGAAATTATAGTTCATAATGTCTATTTTCTAAAACAAGTAAATTCATCAAGATATGTTGAGTAACGAGTCTTCTATGATTTTTCTATGATAGCCACGCAAATAGAAAGGTAGCAGGAAAATTATACTGGACATCTGAATATAACTACGTTGAATAAATTATTTAGAATTAATTACCCAACAGTAAATTCCGAAATTTATATATGTTGTTATACATTGAGTATTCTAACTACCATAAAATTCTCAATAAATATTATTAAGTCTAGATGGATCAAAACCTTGCGATACTAAAACGGTACAGAAACCAAAAACTGCAACGGTTGTCATACTTGCAAGTCGTTTTTCACCAACTTAAAATAACGTTCGTAAATTGGTCTTAACTAATCGAATGAAGACATTTCAATCTAGTGTTTAGGGTTTTTGGAATCAATTAAAAAGCTTTTCAAACGAATTTTCTATGATTTTTCAAAGATGAGTAAAAATTCTGGAATTACAGAAACAGAAGAGAAAGAAAAACAAAAACGTTTACTCACTTGTATAAGCATAAAAATCCAAATCTTCTTCTAGCTTTCTTCCAATTCTTCTTCTTCTTCTTCTTCTCCCAAATATGGTGTTATTAAAAAAATGAATGAAAACCCTAAGATTTTAATATAAATATATGGAGAAGTTAATGGGCTTTATTTTAGGACCATAATTGAATCTGTTACCCAACCCAATTCCATCTACCTTTTTCTTTTTAATAATTAATATATCATCCTTTAACTTAATAGAAAATTAACTCTAAACCCTTAAAGACATGTATGCAAAATTTCATAATCCAATAACGAACAAAAATTTATAATATAAACGGGTTTTACATTTATGCACACCTCAAAGGAAGCTCGGCCTCGAGATTCAAGAAAATACTATAATCAAGGACAAGTTATAAACAATTAGATATACAATATACCATTATGATAAACATACTACTCGATCAATATAAAAATCCCTTAAGCTCACACTAAATCAACGAATACAGTCACTACACAATTATAACCAAGACTACTCAATCATCACCTATAACCTCCCATAAATTTGTATTGGGTTGATCAGTCCCAAAACAATTCACAGAAGCATATAGATGTGATCCTAACCACATCACAAAACAAAGAGAAATGAGAACGAATAAAATCATAACAATAAGATCTATATGTGTATACGCAGTATACACACCTCAAAAGGCCAACCTAGTAACTCACAAACATAGAGTATTCGGTGTGTGTATACAAACCTCAAAGAACAAACGTATCCATAAAAGCAAAAACTAATTTCACAACGAGATGTTCAATATTGACATGGTTTCATATTTCTATAACAAATATAACCTCTACTGCACAACCATAAATAAATGAAAATCAGTATCCCAAGACAAATCCGTTAGTGTGTGTTGTAACTTCCAAAAATTTTGAAATAACATTTTTAAAAATAGTTTTCCTATGAACAAGAATGTCTGGGTACTACATATGCATAACGACATAAAAGAAGTCGAACCGACGATTACAACAAATAGTGTGTACAGTAGTGTAACAGATGTAACTTCTAAACACTTTAAAATAAAGAGTTCTTATCAAACCAATTGAATATATACTCCTAACAAGTAGGTCATGTAAACAACTTTATATACCAAAGAATAGAAAATAAATCCACATTTTAATAAATCCAAGCTTACATTATATACATGTGCATACGTCCTCAAGATGTTATACATACATCTCTTTTGATCAATTAATGAAATTTTGACATTGAAATAACAGATGATCCATAAGTTAAAAAGAAACGAAGAAAGCAAATCAAATATATATATTTTGTTTCATATACCTCATGATGTCATACATGAATTTACTAAGGTCACAGTGCCTACTCATTCAAAATTTAATTACCTAGCAATCAAAACTCGATACACGATCATTACTTATTCTCGTATGCAACCAGTAAGAAGAAAAATAAAATCATACAATATGTGTCTTAACTGATACTCCCCTATTAATATAGTTTTCTTAATATCTTATTCTTTCTAACCACAATACAAATGACAACCTAATCACACGTCAAATCTTGTAATTTATTTGGAATTTAACTATCATTATCAACATGTATGATCATTAAATTTTATGTAATTCAAGTAAACAAGTCTCCCACAATATTCAACAATGCTAGAGCCATTAATACATATTTTCTAATGTAATCATAGATTCTTTATCTTGTAATAACACTGTTACGCATGTAGAAAATTCTAAATTTAAAAATAGCGGCAAGAAATACATGCCATTTTAACACAACTAAAACAAAACATATAAAGAAGTTACTATAAAAATTTTATTCAATAATAATATATACCAGGCGTGCGTTTGATCGCTCAAAGCATTGTATACCACATCAATCGTTACTCATGGTGCATTACCTTAAACTATTTATTATCTTAGAACTATTAATCTATTTAAGCTGAAATTCTGTCACAAGTAAGAGAACATATAGAGAGAACTATCATAACAGTTGCAAAATAGAACAACAAAGGAAAATATATTTTACAATGGGTTGAGCTTATATGTAGCAGTTTAGAGAAAACCGTAACATAGGTGTACAAAATAATTTTTTTTTTTTTTTTTTTTTTAAGAATTTATGAGAATGGTAAAATTTACTTTTAACTCAATTTCTATATTAATTCAAAAGTCTCATAAAAACTTATATGTACAAAACAATTTCACCTTAAAAGTAGCATGCAAACGACTATAGTGATATTTCATCAGGTAAGCATTATATCATATTAATTAGGAACATTCCAACGACTCATTTTACCTACTACAACAATATATCTATAATAATTGCATATGATCTCAAAAGACAAGTTATATATGCATCATAACAACAAACTCTACTACATATCAAGAATAACTCTATAGAAAAGAAATAGAAACGGAACCTCAACTAACAATATATAACATATCTTTATTGTACATGTCATGAAAGGATCAAATATCTGTCTTATCATCAATTGGTTATATTAAGACGTGTAAATCATATCTAGCCACTGCCAAAAATTAATATTATCCAAAGAATTCAAGGACAAAAAGAATGGCTTCTTAGAGGATTTAATATCCAAATATTTTCATCTAGATTCTAAAATCACTTGAACTCTAGTACCAAAAGTCTATTATATGTTGCATACCATTAAGATTTACATTAGGGGAACATATATCAGATAAATCAAACGAAAATTAACCCTTCTCAGTGGCATCTAAGAGTTACACATAGTACGAGTAAGATTCTTCTAAATAATCAACAAAATGATGATCTATGAACTCAAACAAAATTTAATCTGTAAACTAAGATTATCCATAAGATACTTCAATGTTACACTTTAATAAAAACATTAACCATATTACAAACTAAACAAAACAAGTCAATGGTGTATACGAAGTATACACACCTCAAAAGAATACACGTAATCATATAACAAAATCATATCACATTATCACTCACAAAGCTTTCAAAGAAGCAAACAATCGTAGTCTGAAACATAAAAGATTTCTCAAACATAACAAACAAAGCACACGTCAAAATCAAAATCAAATAGAAATCTCAAGTACATAAAACATAAGAATGCCCAAATCCACATTCCGAGGATAACCTAGACCATACCGGTCTAAGTCAACCTAGCGCTCTGATACCAAGAAATGTCACGACCCGAATTTAAAAAAAAATATAAAATAAACCCAGGCCGCAACAATTTCTAACTAAAAAACCAGGTCCAACAAAAATCTTTAAATAAAATACAGTGAAGAAAAATCCAAACGATAAAAGTACTCCTGATTCCATCCTATTATACAACACAACTTACGCCAATAAAATACATGAATACCACTTTCAAAAAATACATGACTGAAACATCTAAAGATCTCTACTGGTCCCAACAAGCGGTCTGTCACAGCTCCATAGCTCTAACCTCTCCTGCCTGCATTCCAAATGGAATTCCAAATGGAACACACCCACGTGCAAAACAAAGCAACATGGGTCAGCATAAAAGCCGGTATGAGTAAACAACGGGGAAATCTATTCCCACAAAATAACATAATAAATATAAAGTTCCAACATATGATTAACAACATAATTAACCTTCAAGAACAATTCTTCCATGCTAAGACGATAAGCATACGCCAAAAACCATATCAATTCCATTATATGTAAACTCTTTCTCCATTATATAATCACATGCTTAACTCTATTATTCATTTCTAATTTACCTATTTACGATGTTAATTGACCGATAATACAAATACATTACCTAAGCAACAACTGTCTTTAAGGATAGGTCTATCCACCTGCACAAAATAAATTAGTTGACCTATCCACCTGCAAAATAAAGTTAATACATAATACACAAATATAAAAAAAATAAAGCAAATCACCTACACGTTACGTGTTATCTAATACTTTGTATCAACCCGAAAATACGTTTCGTTCATTCAAACCATTAATAATGATTCATTCCAACTCTTCATAGTTTGCAATCTACTAAAATAACAAGTTCAGTTATGACTATTAGTTCCCATAATAAATAAAACATCGCAGTTCTTCCATATAATCATAGTTACCTCCGATTCATAATCAAAGCATATAAAATTTACCCATACCATTAATTAACACCAAGCGCTACAATATCATAAGCCTTAGCACACTACCAAACAACGAATCTAAAGTTACAAAACCACATCCTGGCCTCTAGCCGGTGCTCGGGTTTAACAATCATAAAATTCACAACTTATGCCCAATCACTAGTACACCTCCCACAGGATGCACTCCACACATTTGCCATACCCACACTGCACCAGTGTGCCTTGACCATGGTTAAGAACCTCTACGCGGAAACCAAAACCCAAGTGGGTGCTCACCTGCAAGCTTTGGCTAGCCTCGACGTATGCCTAACTCATGATCTCTAATAGCTCCCTTGAGCTTTCTAATGTGGCGCCCAGACCAACCCCGAAGGCTATGAAGGTCTGAAGGGTCAGTTCCGCAGGCTAAGCCGTCTAGGAAATACCCAAATATAATCCAAGAGTCAACCCGCAGGCTAAGCCGTCTAGGGTGATAATTAATTTCTTTAACCTAATTCCAGAGGTGCGGCAAATGTACTAATGCTTGGGCGACTACCAAAACAACTAAACTACTCAAGCAATCACACAACCCTTGTCAAACAATTAAATTTCAAGTCCATTTCGTATTCCGTTCTTATTTCCCAAATTGAATATATACCGTCCATGGTATCAAACCATTCCAAATCATTCTATAATTAAATCCAAAGTTCAGTATTCATTTCGTTTCTATTCATATACCATCCATTGGTATGGAGCCATTTCTAGGCGTTCATCAATATAACTTTCCAGGTTACTTTAAACATAATTAATCAAGTCACATGCCATTATATACTAATCCACTTCAATATTAAGAATACTTTTAATACATGACTATTTCAACTTGACAATCAAACAAAATGACAAACCCAAAAGAAAACATATATGCTAAAAAGAAACTCTTTACATAAAATCTGCCAAACAATAACATTCATCTTTCAAAATTCACACATCTAAAAATAATTACTCAAATCTCATAAATTTTTAATACAACCTTTTACTATGAAAATATTACTTGGAAAAAAAATATGGAATCGTTTCGATATATAAAAAAATAATTAAACAATTGTTTTACTCTATCCTACCAGATTTCAGAAAGAAATCCCAAAACAATCTACGTCAGACTTCCTGAGTATTTTTCACCATATTATCCTCATAATTTAAAGTATTTCTAAACATAGAAATTATAGTTCATAATGTCTATTTTCTAAAACAAGTAAATTCATCAAGATATGTTGAGTAACGAGTCTTCTATGATTTTTCTATGATAGCCACGCAAATAGAAAGGTAGCAGGAAAATTATACTGGACATCTGAATATAACTACGTTGAATAAATTATTTAGAATTAATTACCCAACAGTAAATTCCGAAATTTATATATGTTGTTATACATTGAGTATTCTAACTACCATAAAATTCTCAATAAATATTATTAAGTCTAGATGGATCAAAACCTTGCGATACTAAAACGGTACAGAAACCAAAAACTGCAACGGTTGTCATACTTGCAAGTCGTTTTTCACCAACTTAAAATAACGTTCGTAAATTGGTCTTAACTAATCGAATGAAGACATTTCAATCTAGTGTTTAGGGTTTTTGGAATCAATTAAAAAGCTTTTCAAACGAATTTTCTATGATTTTTCAAAGATGAGTAAAAATTCTGGAATTACAGAAACAGAAGAGAAAGAAAAACAAAAACGTTTACTCACTTGTATAAGCATAAAAATCCAAATCTTCTTCTAGCTTTCTTCCAATTCTTCTTCTTCTTCTTCTTCTCCCAAATATGGTGTTATTAAAAAAATGAATGAAAACCCTAAGATTTTAATATAAATATATGGAGAAGTTAATGGGCTTTATTTTAGGACCATAATTGAATCTGTTACCCAACCCAATTCCATCTACCTTTTTCTTTTTAATAATTAATATATCATCCTTTAACTTAATAGAAAATTAACTCTAAACCCTTAAAGACATGTATGCAAAATTTCATAATCCAATAACGAACAAAAATTTATAATATAAACGGGTTTTACAGTTTTTCTCAGTTTTAAGTTTTGATAAGTGATGTACTTCATGAAATAGCAAAAGAAACACGAAGCTAACTTAATGTTATTCTTCATTAAACTACATAAATACAATGCGCCTATTGGAACCTAACACTAAAGTCTTAACTATTAAATCCTCTCATTTCGGGCTAGAATGCTCCCGTATCTATTAAAAGTACTACTTAACTGATGAAACAAATAATTAGATATTTACAAGAGATGAGGGGGCACGCCTTTTCTCCCCGGAATTTTCGAGAGAGATGTCTATGAGCAAGAACTATACTTAATGCAGGATGACCTCTTAGAACCTATGGTCTGACTGGAGATGTATTGCGAAATTCTACGGGAGATCGAACAGGTAAGTAAGTCACAAAAATCTGGAGATTTCATACTTCATTTTGAGTTATAGCCAGTCTCAATGTACATGGATATATATTTGTCTTTAAATTTGTTTAGTGAGAACCCAATATATGTGCAATATAACAATAGTAAAACAAACAATAAAGCAATAAACAAATAAAGAACACACAATATTTTTAACGTGGTAAAACCCAATATGGGAAACGTCCACGGTTGTCCTTTTGACAACAAATAAACCCACTAGATGAAAAGAGATGTACAAACCTATCAACTACCTGCAATCACTGCGAGTTGACACTACTGGTTATCTCTAACACCTTGACTTCACCGGAGCACCTTGATGTACGCACAAGACACTCGACTTCTTGATGAACACACAAGAAGACTCGAAGCCGATCTATGTAACAAGCTTACACCAGAGTTTCTTGATGAACACACAAGGATACTCGACTTCTTGATGAACACACAAGAAGACTCGAAGCTAAATCACTATTCAACAATGAAGAAGAAGATGAATAGGAAAGAAGGAAGAAGAAGATGAATGGGGAAGAAGAAGATGAGTTCAATCACCAAAACAACTTAAACCAAAACCTAAACAAACTCCAAGACTAGAGATCAATTGGACGGCCAAAGAACTCCCTTGTTCTTTGGAAGAGAAACCCTATTTATACTTAGGGTTGGAATACACAGGAAATGGGCCGAAATTGCTGAAATCCATATTGGACGTACGTACGTCGAAACAACGTTCGTACGTCCCCACACTGTAAAAGTTCGCTGCCTGCTTGGACGTACGAACGCCCTAACTAGGTACGTACGTCCTGACCAAAACATGTTTGCTGCCTAACATGATGTACGTACGCCCTAACTAGGTACGTACGTCCTAAACCCAAAAACAGACTTTTGATACACTTGACGCGAAGACAAAGACTCAGGATGACGCGCGTACAACGAGGTTTTCCTAACAATGAACTCAAGGCGAGATAACCATGGACATCCAATGTCACAAAATTAATGTCAAACAACCGAGTGCCGATTTCAATCTCCCCCTTTGACATTGATTTTGTGACAAAAACCTATGACTCTAATAGCACTTATAAAACGTGCTTACAAACCCAAACCATGGCATTTATAAAACATGCCTACAAAAACACTCATAGTAGAATACATACCGAGTCACCAACACATGATATCCAGCTTGAGTAAGACGCTTTAACCATCAGAGACCGAACGGAAGCAACAAGAAATTCTGAAACAATCAAAGAGCCAACGGAAGTTCCTCGAACAACTCCCCCATACTTCATGAGCTCCAAGGTTTAATACTCGAGCTTACCCAAAACTGTACATGTATTTTGTGATCATCATCACTTTCACTCCCCCATACATGCATGTTCACTCCCCCATACATGTAGTATACCTAAAACATGACCCAAAAATACACTAACAAAGAAGAAGAAGGTGTTAGTATTTGAGTCATAAATCTCCCCCTTTTTGTCACAAATGAAGCAAGGTAACAAAAGAAAGAGAAAAGAAAAATACCAAACCATAACAAATAAGATTAAAGAAGAAAAGAAAGAGAACAATCATGTTAACAACAAAAAAGATATGCAACGGAAGCCATAAAATAACACTTGTTAACACGATGTCAATACAAAGAATTCTCCCCCTAAACAAAACCTCCACCTAAATGCAATGCATAAGAGAAAGATGTACCTAGAACAAACAAACCAAATTAAGGATATTTGAAACACACAAAGAACCATGCATACAAGGGTAGAAGAGAGTATATGCAAGCTCAGTTAAAACAAGATACTTAGTAAAGATGAATAAACTTGGTTTCATTAAACAAAGTACGCACCAATCAAAGATTAAGATATGGAACCAAACATCTACTAGAAATGCATCATACAAACATCCTTGGTGTGTGGGAAAGCTAAAGAAAACACAAAGAGAGTCATTTTCACACCTCACTCACAAACCATAAGAACACTCAAAACAACTAGTATTCACCATTATAAGGATTTCACTTCACAAACGCCTAAACAGACACGGGGAAATGCACATATAACCTGTTTTTTTTTTTTTTTTTTTTTATTGTGCATAAATTAACATGTGAAAGGGATTTTTACCTTCATCTTTTGCAACATGTGGTAGGGTGTAGCCTACATCTTTTCAAATTATTTCCCCTTTAAAAACAAACATAAAGTAGTGCAACATCATGGTAACGTGCAACACAAGAACTAACATCTCTTGAGTGCATCCGTCATTGCATGACCCTCACGGCCCCAACGGGAAAATATACCAAATGATTTCTCTCTCAAGAAGATCAAAAAGCTGGGGATTTTGTGAATTGTTGACCACTACCACACCGCCTTCATACTAATAATCAAGATAACATAAGAAGGCATGCATACGTATATTTCCAACTAATGATTATCCTAGAAGTTCATCATGTTCAAAGGATGGAAAAAGATATGCCAACAAACTCTCAAAGTGTCACCTAGCCGTGCATAGTGTAATCAAGCAAGGATATATGCATGAGACACAACTAGATAAACATTGGTCTAAAATCTAAACATGAGAGCACAAGCGTATGCTAAGTGTAATAAAATAGTTATATTCATGAGTACTAAGCATACAAGAATGATTGAAAGTAATAGACCAATCTAAACACATATACAAAGTATGTGTATCCCAAACACCCATAACAAAGTTAATTTTTTTAATTTTTTTTTTTTTTTTTTTTTAAAAAAAAAAAAAAAGAGCATGATATTCAACCCAAACAAACAAAGCATGCATAAACAGAAAGACAAAACACACCAAACAAATAGCCTATATGGTTAGAAAAATATGCAATTAAAATAACACAAGGCTAGAAAACAAAAAAAAATAAAAAAATACGAAGATGATATTCAATCTGACTTTAAGAAGTCAAAAAAAAGAGCGTTCAAGTCATCCTTTCGTACCCATACTTGAGAGATATTCTGCAAGTTGGACCCGGATATGGAGGATTTTTGAATATTATCCCTGAAAGTAGACTTTCCAATCCTTAACCTCTCATTCTCTAGACTACATTTGGCAGCATCGATGCTTCTATCCCATATGTGAGGTGGTTTGGTGACCTTTTGCACAACCTTCTTTCTATTGTTGAAGTGTTGTGGTTTTTTAGGGCCACTTCTTCGCATAAAAGGAGGCCAAGAGAACTGATGAGCCTGTACAGGAAAAGAACAATGTGAGTTCCAATAATTATTACCATAAGAAGAAGAATATGGAACCATGGAATTGTTATCCCAACAGAAAGCGGAAGTATGACCTAACCGACCACAAGTAAAACACTTAAAATGTGTATGTTTAGGACTTGTCTTGTTCTTGGTCATCACATTTGGCTTAGATTTAAAAGCCTTGGTAGGTGGAGGCGGAGTAGGAATATGAGGATTTGGTAACAAAGGAGGCAATGATGGCCTCACAAAAGAAGTAGGAGGAGGAAGAGGAACACAACTGGAAAAAGCTCCAACATAATCATATCCTAAACCAGTCTTATCTGAAGAAAACTTTTCACTTTTAAGAAGGATGTCTAAATCAATCGAAGCTTCCCCAAACCCTTGCAATCGCTTAGTAGAAGCCAATAAATCTTTTTTCACAGCTTCATGCTCAACCAACAAAGTATGATACTTATCTTTTATCTCATGATTAGATATTTCCAAAGAATTAATTCTAGATTGGAAATCTAGCTTTTCTTGGGAAAACTCCTCAGATAAGGTATTCATATCACCTGCAAGTACAGATTTCTCTTATACAAGAGACTCAACCATATCATTTAAAATCTGATTAGTCTTACGCAAGGATTGACATTGTTTAACAGATGACATATGTAATTCCCTTAACTCACCAGGACTTACCAAAATAGAATCATCGAATTCATGATCAACAATATCGGTTACCTGACAATCCACATTCTCATTCAAAGATGCTCCATAGGCAACACAATGTGTAGCATGGTCTTCCGCTACATCATCATCATCATCGCTTTCATCTTCCTCCCAAGTGGTAGATAACTTGATTTTTTGTTGTTCTATCCCTTGTGCACCAAATTTCTTGGGAAGCTTACATTCGTCAAAACCATGGTTAGTCAAACCATTATATTTCATAGTCTTAAAAATATGTTTGAGATAACGATAAATGATACTTAGATGTTGGTTAGTGTCAAGAGACTTATCATGATTAATTTTTTCATCTTGCACATCCTCAAAAGATCCAGCTTTAAAAGCAACGGATTTATTTTGAGGTTGCTCAAGTTGAACCTCAAGTTCATAAGTTCTCAATTTTCCTGCTAAGGTCTCTATGGACATGGTCTTTAAGTCATTGCTTTCTTGAATGGCATCTTTCCTAGAACGGAATCTAGATTGCAAAGACCGAAGAACTTTACATACTATTTGAGTATCGGTGTACACTAAACCTAAAGATGCACTAGTGTTGATAATATCCTGCAAACGAATAAAGAATTCATCAAAAGATTCATTATTATCCATTTTCATAGTTTCAAATTGAGTAATAAGAAGTTCAAGCTTACTCTCTTTGACAGCAATGTCACCCTCATGAGTTCTTACCAACCTATCCCAAGCCTCTTTGGATGTTATACAACCATGAACTCTCCGAAATTCACTAGCATCCAAAGCCATAAATATAGCATTAAGCCCTCTTTGGTTGTTAGTAGAAGCAACTTTGTCTTCCACACTCCATTTGTTTCGTGGCTTTACAATTGTAACAACCTCATCTGTACTACCTGTATTAACTCTCGGTGGTGACCAACCATCTTCCACAGCGATCCACACATCCTCACTCATAGCCTGCAAATACGCAGCCATACGAACTTTCCAATAGGGAAAATTAGTTCCATCAAATTTAGGAGGACAAATTAGTGTTCCAAATTTATCAGAATCCATTAAAATTGCACTAAGGATCTACGCGTGAGCCTTTACGCTCCTTAACAAGCGCCCTGCGACTGATACCAAATGAGAACCCAATATATGTGCAATATAACAATAGTAAAACAAACAATAAAGCAATAAACAAATAAAGAACACACAATATTTTTAACGTGGTAAAACCCAATATGGGCAACGTCCACGGTTGTCCTTGCGACAACAAATAAATCCACTAGATGAAAAGAGATGTACAAACCTATCAACTACCTGCAATCACTGCGAGTTGACACTACTGGTTATCTCTAACACCTTGACTTCACCGGAGCACCTTGATGTACGCACAAGACACTCGACTTCTTGATGAACACACAAGAAGACTCGAAGCCGATCTATGTAACAAGCTTACACCAGAGTTCCTTGATGAACACACAAGGATACTCGACTTCTTGATGAACACACAAGAAGACTCGAAGCTAAATCACTATTCAACAATGAAGAAGAAGATGAATAGGGAAGAAGAAAGAAGAAGATGAATGGGGAAGAAGAAGATGAGTTCAATCACCAAAACAACTTAAACCAAAACCTAAACAAACTCCAAGACTAGAGATCAATTGGACGGCCAAAGAACTCCCTTGTTCTTTGGAAGAGAAACCCTATTTATACTTAGGGTTGGAATACACAGGAAATGGGCCGAAATTGCTGAAATCCATATTGGACGTACGTACGTCGAAACAACGTTCGTACGTCCCCACACTGTAAAAGTTCGCTGCCTGCTTGGACGTACGAACGCCCTAACTAGGTACGTACGTCCTGACCAAAACATGTTTGCTGCCTAACATGACGTACGTACGCCCTAACTAGGTACGTATGTCCTAAACCCAAAAACAGACTTTTGATACACTTGACGCGAAGACAAAGACTCAGGATGACGCGCGTACAACGAGGTTTTCCTAACAATGAACTCAAGGCGAGATAACCATGGACATCCAATGTCACAAAATTAATGTCAAACAACCGAGTGCCGGTTTCATTTAGAAGTGAATTATATTACTGCAAGATTTGCATAAGAATAAACACTCTACTGTATAGAGGTTCAGTAATGATATTTGCAACAAAGCAACAAAATCATTTCTTACTAATATTATATTTTTTTGTTTAGCTATTTGGAATTGGCTTTATACTTTTTGAGGTACATGACAAATGACAGTAATGGACCCTTAATTACCATTTACTTATCTTATGCATATGGTTTATTCATGTCATCATTTCCTTGGTTGAGTAGGAATTTTGGTATTTATGATTCAAATACTATATTAATTATATTAATATTTTTATTAACAAATCAAAAGTACATAAGGTAACCAAATAGATATGACATTAGTATGGATAAATTTTCATCCTAAAGCCTGCATTCAAGTACAACTATTCTAACAGTGTTAGGCCATATGGGTGTATGTTAATGTTCAAATACGCATATATATGAAGAAGGCATCTGGGTGTATGTTAATGCTCAATATACCCCCTTCCTCAAAATTCTCTCAAACCCAATGTCTGGAAACCCAAGTACCCAACTAAACTAACATTTCTCATCTTAGTATTTTACCCCAAAACAAACAAAAAGCCCATTATCTATACATGAGGGTACTTGTAAACTCAAGTACCCAACTAAACTAACATTTCTCATCTTTAGCCATTTATTCAATACATTTTAACTCATTACATTACGGTGCGAGCAGCATTTTCGTCCACACAATGTGACTAGGACAACTTGGTAACCGGTTATGCAATTTTTATTGTTTCTTTTAGTTTTTTCAGTCAAACATACAGGTGGCAGCTGTATGGATGACAAAATTGCTATATGGATGACAAGCAGCTGTATAGATGACAAAATTGCTATATGGATGACAAAATTCAAGAAACAATAAGAGCAAATTTTTGTGGACTTTAGACTAACCGGTAGCAAGTTTCCACTTGAGTCCACGTGGAAGATTGTGTGGTGTACAAACAAATGTACCGTAATACACCATACTGAAAATGTACCGAATAATAGCTACATCTCTTTTTCCTCTTTTCTTTACGATTTTTCGTTTTATTAACTTAATTTTCTGAAAATCTTACCTTAAACTAATACTAGTTGAAGTGAAAATAATTGCCATGATCTTATATTCTCATCTCCTCTGAATCTCTAATAGAATATAGTTGTTCTTATAGTAAGTTCAATCTTTGAACCGTTTTAATATATATAAAAGAACAATAATGAGACCATAACAGGTATGTTATTTTCTCAAATTTTGAAATTCTATGTTCATTATGATTTATGAGTTAGAGAAATGTTGAACATTATGTGTGTTGAACAATACTTTGAAAGTATGAAGTGAAGTCACCAGCCTCCATCACTAAAGTCTTACTACTCATGGAAATTTGGTTTTAAATACAGTGGACAAGTCATTTATATTCATTAAATCTATATAGACAATACTTTTTCCACTATTAGTCTTAATAGATTAATCTTCCGTTGATATTTTATTAGCAAGCGCAGTTGAGGGGACCTATTTTCCATTAGGTGAAAAAACGTTTTTTTATCAAACAATCAGCTGTTGACGTGTTTCGAACCCATATATAACCTCTCCACTTTATGAGAGGGATCCAACCTACAGTTAAACCTCGATAAATGAATGTTCGATAAGTGAATAACCTCGCTTAAGTAATAAATTTGTCCAGTCCCAATTTAAGATTTTATACTAAAATAGTGTTTGATAAATGAATAACCTCGTTTAAATAATAATCTATATATCCGGTCCCAAAGGGTATTCATTTATCGAGGTTTTACCGTAGTTTTACTTTTATTACTACACCTTGCTTTGTGTATGCATCCGCAATAATGTTTGTTTCCTTCCAAGTGATAGAGAAGTTTCACCAACTCAAGTTATGCAACTGGATCAGACTAGCTATTCAAAGATATATCGTTCCACACCTGACTTTGAAAAAGAATTTTCAACTCCTTGAACAATTGCTATACACTCTTATCCACATGATTTGTTTCAAAGACTAGTCCTCCAATTAAAACACCAATAATATATGATGCATTCCTTTGCCACACCGCGAAAAAAACATACATATACTCCCAGGAAGTGAAGGAATCAAATACTAAGCTGTGTGTGTGTAAAGCTTTGGTCTAAGTGAAAGAAAGAATGTTTGAATGGGTAGAACAACAACCCCTTTTGCTCTCACTTTTTTTCATTTTGTTTGTTACAATATATGTTTTGAAACTCACTACATCTCAAAAGAATAGGAAGCTCAAGTTACCACCTTCACCATCAAAGCTTCCTATAATTGGAAACCTTCATCAATTAGGTTTACTCCCACATCGATCTCTTCAGTCTCTTGCGAAAGAATATGGCCCCCTCATGCTCCTTCGCTTAGGCCAAACCCCGACATTGATTGTATCTTCTGTAGATGCAGCTAGAGAGATCTTGAAAACACAAGAAGTTAAGTTTTTAGATAGACCAAAAAGAAAGTTTGCAGAAAAACTTTCTTATTCCTATAAAGACTTAGCTTTCGCACCTTATGGTGATTACTGGAAACAAGTCCGAAAAATTAGTGCGTCACATCTTTTTTCTTCTCAAAGAGTGGCATCATTTAGAACAATTAGAGAAGAGGAAGCTAATCTTATGGTCGATAAAATTCGTCATCTATCTTCTACTTCTTCTTCAATTGGTGTGAACTTGAGTGAATTGGTATTTTCATTTACAAATAATGTAGTCTGTCGGGTTACAATGGGGAGGAAGTTTGGTGCAGATGAAGGTGGTATGAAGTTTCAAAAAATTATAGCAGAGTTCTTGTATTTTGTTAGTGTTTTTAATGTTGAGGACTTCATTCCTTGGCTTTCTTGGGTGAATATACTTAATGGACTTAATGCGAGAGCCGTGAAAAACTATAATGAAATGGATGAGTTCTTGGAAAAGGTGATTCAAGAGCATATTCAGAGCAGGAAGAAAGATAAGAAGGGTGTGGAAGACTTTGTAGATGTTTTGCTTGAACTCGAGCAAAATGGTTCAATGGGTGGTGTTCCCTTCGATAATGATAACATCAAAGCAATAATCTTGGTAAGTATATTCTACTCATCACTCTTATATTCATTCCATGGCGGCTGCCTGCTTACAGTTTGTGTTGCTATTTTTTTTTTCTTGTAGGATATGTTCTCTGCTGGGACGGATACCTCGTTATTGACCGTGGTTTGGGCAATGACAGAGCTAATCCAACAGGCAGACATAATGAAAGAAGTCCAAATGGAGATAAGAGAAATAGCAAAGGGAAAAGGATTTATCACAGAAGATGATCTTGAAAAAATGCACTATATGAAAATGGTGATTAAGGAAACACTACGATTACATATTCCAGCACCTATGCTTGTCCCCCGTGAAGCGATGCAAGATGCTAAGATACAAGGCTACGACATTCCTGCCAATACTAATGTCATTATCAATGCGTGGGCAATTGCAAGAGACCCATTGTATTGGGAAGATCCTGAAAAGTTTATACCAAAACGGTTTCTTAATTCTTCTGTGGATTATAAAGGACAGGATTTTCAGTTCATTCCATTTGGTGCAGGAAGGAGAGCATGCCCTGCAATAAATTTTGCAATCCCTGATATGGAACTTCCACTAGCAAATCTTTTGTATCACTTTGATTGGACTTTGCCTAATGGAACAACAATCAAAGAATTGGATGTCACTGAAGAATTCAGAGCTACAGCTTACAAGAAACACCCTCTTATTCTTGTTGCAAAGCCGCATAACTTTGAATAAAGCTAGTAGATGTGATGAAGTTCATCATCTTTCTAATAATTTATATCCTCTAGCTCGATCTACCCGATTGGTGTTGTAATGAGGGTATGAACATATTCCCAGCTTGTCTTGTTAAAGTTGAGTTCAATGGCATTGTTGGTTACTTATAATATATCATAAAGTATGTGAATCAAGTCACCAATGTTTTTATGATAATGGGCATTTGTATTCTATTTTGATGTTATGTGTTTAATTTATCTTCCCCTTGTTTGTAAGGATACATTAAGGGGCCATTCGGCAACAGCCAACAGCATTGGAATTCTTCTAATAATCGGGTTATAGTGCACTCGAAATTAATTAAACCCAAACTCGACCTGCTTCGCAGTGAAACTCAATTACTAGATGGCAAAAACTGAGTGACCACAATTGGTGTAGTTTATTTCACCAGAGAGACCACAATTGGTGTGATTTTATTTGTGCGCTTAATCTTAGTTCTTAGTCAAGAGGGATGGGTTCAAACACCAAAGACATGAGATTATCCAAGTTTAAATCTCCATCTTCAAACATGATAATGCATTGAGCTTGTCGGCAAAGATTTATTGCTGAGGTCATAAAGGGCTCAGAGAATGGATGGTGAGCTACCCGTGCTTTGTTCATCTTCTTCCAAATCTCCTTAAACAGTTCTCTTATGTGTTCATGAGCAGCTACTTCAGAAATTCCAAGTTCCTTCATGTAAATTTGTATAGAGCCTTTCTTTTGCTCGTCCTGCATGCAAAAATACCAACAATACATTACATCTATAGCCTTTCTTTTCCCATCAAGGAAAAACGTAATAATAAGTTATAATGCATCGAGGTATGATAAATACTGTATCAATCCCCAAATCATTGGCAAGTCGACTCATCATGGCTGGACAGTATACTACCGCAGGCAAACTCTCTATGCACTGCAATGCTTCTTCTGTTATCTTGTTTGCAGTTAAGATGTATCCATTTACTATCCCCATATGTATACCAACTGAATACAATGCATTGTCAAGATACTCTTTTGATGATGGCATATATCCTTGGTGAAACCATTTCGCCTCGGTTAGATATGCTTTACATAATTGCACCCACTGAGACAAAGTTAATTCAGAGAAAATAAGGCACAGAATAAGTATATGATTATTATCCAAATCAATGAAAAGTTGATGAAGTAGAACTATACTGCTTTCTTTTGGTGTGATATTATATCACAAGAGTGTTCTTTTAAGATCTCGTAACCAATTCGATTGTTAGTATTGAGCAAAGCCAGGTAACATATCTTCATATATTGTGGAAGCAGTTCCATAGCGTTAACATTCCATCTGTAAAGTTTAATAAAACAGATAGAAATTATGAATTCTTTGAAAAGGAATATACGTTTCACTAGCTAACTTTAAATTATATTTCAAGTATTGTGTGAAAACCTCTCAACGGCATCTGTGAAGAGCTCTAGCTCTTCCAATGATCCTCGTGTATCATACATATCATCGAGAACTGTTAAAACGATGGATAGTTTTGACATTTCTTCCCTTAAATGTCCGAATTTTGGTTCAAAAGCCATTCCCAAAGACCAAATATAATTAATCATCACTCTGTCTCTCAAAAAGCTCAAGCGTTGTAGACCGAGATCCTCCCACCACCTGAAACAAAAAACCATGTGTACTTAGATGTAAGTGAAAATATCCCCGGATATTATGGACGCTGACTTTTAAATGATTTGAATTGTCCTGTGATTTTAAGTGAACTTACATTACAACGTTTGCGAGTTCTTTCTGATGTGTTGCTTGAACCATGTTGTAGTCCAGTTTAGCCAAGGTAAGTAATGCAGGTTTCATGTTTTCTTCCCTCTCATATATATCCATGTACCACCTTGCCTCAACCCTTATATGCCTCCAATGCAAAGGAACCTCTAAGGAATGGGCCACCTTTTGAGGGAGGGTGGGAGAAATGTTTCTGTGAGCAGGTTCTTTCAAGTGCTTAGTTGTGAAGGCTTTGGCTTCATCCATGATGTTTTCACCTTCAAAACCAAGGTGAGAAGCTTCATACAAACTCAGCAATCCCTTAACATCCTCACAAAGGCATTCCTTGAAATTACCCATCTCGTCTTGGAAAGTTTTGAAAACATCTGTATGATTAACATGTCAGTTTGGATCATCTAATTCAGAACATAAACAAAGACTACTCTGTACCTTGGGAAATATTGTATCCATGTTGTCTTAGAAGCCGAAATAGAAGAGCGGTGGTATGTAGATCATTTGGTAGTATGCATTGATCAACACTGATGAGATATGCGTTGTCTAGTATGCTCCTGATTTCAACCTCAAAGTGATAAGCAACTCCTAGCCTTTCTATAGCATCAATGAGATCAATTTTTGTAAATGGAGCTACCAACTCATCCAACAATTCTCTTACAACCGCCTTCAATACCTCAGCTCGGATCTTGTATATATCATTCTACAAAAAAAATCACAAGTTACTTCAGAGCTTTGCTGCTATTCATTTGTGAAGTTTAAATAAGAAAAAACATCTGATATTGTCTCACTGTGTATGCACTCCCAGTCCCAAGCGATTTGATGTAGCCATTATCCCAGATGTTAGCTCGGCAATTCACCATTGGCTGAATGGTTTGATCACCGGCAGTGCACTGAATTCTTTTAATTATGGTCTGCTGTCCTTGTAGGACATGCTGAAGCTTGGGATTCGAGCGTTTTTTTATGCTTAAAAGGGGGAAAGAGATTAGTCGAAGCGCCATTTCTTTTACAAATTATCCTCGCCTTGACAAAAATAATTGTTATTTTCTTGATAATTTATAGTAGCTATATGATCTGTTCACAATTAATTTTACATGGTACCATTTTATTTGACAAGCTAACTTCATAGGTTGCGACATAATACCATATACAGTATATGCAACATCCCATTTACTCTTCTCAACTGCAATGGTTACTATATCATTAAAACAACTGAATTGGCGGTCTAATTGATCAAACAACACATACTAACCAGAAAACGATTTCAAGCAGTTTCTGGATACATTCTACCTTAAGTCATTTTAATCCAACTACTTGGTATCTTATATAGTCCATTTTATCATAAGCAATAACCATTAACAGTTATGAGCCAATGATTCGTACGCAAAAATTTATAGGCAAGCCTGTTTTTATAGCACATGCATGATATTAAAATGATAACACATGATATGTTCCTTTAATACTCATTCTATTATTATGCTGTTTTTACACAAAAATTTCACTCTGGCTATATACCGGATCGATTATTATTGCTAGTTTCCGAACAGATTACGAAATGTTCTTCAGAACACATATACATGACCAAAAATACAAACAGATATAGTAGCTCAGATGGTTCTGAGCACATAACGGAGGCACTTCTTTGTATCTAATGCAAGGGTGTGATTCTACAGTGAGCACTTGAAGATCCCATGAAGTTAAGTAGCATGGTTGCTGTGATTCTTCTAAGATACATCGTGGTTTGATGGTGCATTTCAAGATATGACGAACAACAACTACTGCAACCTGATTCATTTTTGTTTGTGTAGTACTCTGTTAGCGTCTCTAAACATGTTTTTATGGGTTTTGTGACCGACAGAAAGTGATTATATTTATAAGAAAAATTGTCAGAATTTAATTGTTCATTTTGCTCGAGTGGCCGGATTTCTGCACGTTGTTGCCATGTCGTCCGGTCAATTTGGGTCTCTCCATCTCACAGACAAGGATATGGTTTATTTAATGTACACTACTGAACCAACTAGCTGCATAAAATATTAAAATTTCGAGAAACTGCCTAGTTGATAACTTGATAATGTTTTCTATTGCAACTGGATCATTGATATCAGAAGTATAATGTAAATAAGTGGAAATTTATATCAGTAATGTTATTATATTGTAATAAAGCATTCTTCGATTTGTAACGACAAGTTTGGATCATAGGTGTACTGGTGTTAGATAAACCATTGTATCCCCTTCATGTATCGAAAAATAGCTCACACAACAGTTCGAAATTTTTTAGTATCCTCTCCCCCATGCAGGTGACCCTTTATTGTGACTCTTGATTTAGGTCATGCATCGACATTAAATGTAAATAAGGGTACACTGGTACAGAGGTCTGCAAGCTAGCTTCATCAACAAAATCCGAGTACAATGGTGTTGGAAATAAGACAGCCGAGATCTCAAAGATTCAGTGGACTGTCTTGTCTGATTCAGTTGTATTGTTTAGTATTTTGTTAAAATCAAGTCCTAAAATACACGCCTCATTTCGCCAGTGCATATTTATTTTCACATTCTGTGCTTTTCACTCTTCCGATTGTTTCTAGGTCGATGAACAAGTCAGAAACAAATGTTTCTCTTGGATGGTGTATGTGATGATATGATTTATAACCTCTATTTGATAATTCAGCTGATAAACAAGCAAGAAACAAATCCTATATGATAACAGATACCTATATGATACAATGATATGGAATAACAGAAGATTTTTCAAATTTTTATTTTACAGGAAAAAAAAAAGACAAATATGCAGATTATTTGAAACAGTACATTCCTTTAATATCTTTTGGAACCTAAATAAATTACATGACAGATAAATTAATAACAATTCAAGCTAAGTCAAAGGGAAGAAACATACTCCTGGTGCCAGCGGAAGGCAATTGGGCTCCTGACAAGGTGGACACCATCACTCCATTCGATCGATCCAAACTTAGCTGGCACAGATCCCAGCTGTCCTCCATTCTTACTGTTGAACTTAATCACATAGGATAAACTCGTGTTATCTTTGCTAAACACAAGTTTACTTGGCGAAACAGTGGTCTCAACTGATGGTGGACTGATGACCTTGGCCTCATAAACGGCATCTACCTCACTCCCTACATTCTTTACCACCCTTTTGTAACTAACCTCGTCGTCGTTGGATTTGAATACCACTGAAAAAGATGGATAGTTCAGATCACCTGGTGAAGCCAATGTTGTGGAATTGCAATCTATACTGCTTTGATCCTTGATAAAAACAGATATGCTCTTGGAATTGTAGCCAATGGAGCAAAAGAATGCAATGTAATCATCAACATTGAGATCATAAACCAGACCAGGATTAAGTGCTCTATTAGGATCAACATGACCAGCCCCATGAACAAATGGTGTAGATTCTCCACCAGCAAGATCAGACAATGCCTTCCCAGAGTTGTCCAAGTTGTAAGCAGTTGTCATCAGGGCAGATTTTATAGCACCAGGGCTCCATGTTGGGTAGGCCTTTTTAAGCAGGGCAGCCAATCCACTCACATGTGGGCAAGACATGGATGTACCAGAAATTATGTTGAATTCGGTTCGTCTAGGATCAATATCTAAATCCGTTGGACTTGTCGCTCCAGTCCAAGCTGCTAAAATATTAACACCTGGGGCAATCACGTCGGGTTTGAGAATTTCAGGAGTTAATTGGTTTGGACCACGGCTTGAGAAAGATGCAACTTTAGGAGCCGGTGGTGATGGACCAATTACTGTTCCTCGGAACTCAATAGTTGCTGTTGGAGAGGGTTGTGATCGGGCATATTCTCTGATCTTGTCACCAACTATGGCACCCACTGTGGTTGCTGGTATTAAATGTGAGTCAGCAATTAGTTCCTCCCCTGCATCATCTGTGTTTGCTAGAATCATACCAACTCCACCAGCACGCTTCACAGCATCTCCCTTGGCTACTCTTGCATTACCACCACGATCACAAATAACAATCTTCCCTGCATAGTCACAAGTATTACCCGTTTCAAACAATATAAACCTGGTTATATAACTAAGTTTGTGACTGTTTGTTACAAGGTAGTATGATTGAATTGGTTAAAGAGACTACAAACAATACATGAATACTACGAAAATGAAATTTTCATTTATTTTTGCATCAAATGTACAGATCTATACACAATCCACATACTCATATTCATACTAAATTTTACTAAATTTCATAAAAAAAAAAAAAAAGCATCTAGGAAATGGCTATTGGGGAACTGATGATCCCTGAGATGAATCGGGAGGAAAAAAAGCAAGGAGCCTAGCAATGTACTAACACATCCAATTCAGGAAAATCAAGGTAATAAGTAGGTTTAGCAGTTTCTAAGAACTTGATCCCATATTGTTGCCAAACAGGCTGATGCATTTCAATTCACAAGTCTAAAAACAACTTATGAATGTGTTCCGAAACAGGGCAGAACTACAGAGACTAGAGGCGCAACCTAAAGTCAAATAATACTCATAAAACTGTTCTTTTCATTGTTACTAGATAAAAATTTGTAATAATAAGGTAAGGCATGCTGCGGTCCTAGATTCTTATAGCACGATTTCCTCCGGTGTCTAGACATCACTGGGTTTGTCTTAAGAAGAGTAATGTGGATATGGCAGAGAAATCATGGGTAGATACTGTATACACTGATGAGAAGGAATTGAATGAAAGATATCCCAGACCCAAATACATGAAAATAAGGAATACGAGATCGCTGGCTGATCACCTGACAGTCCATGATATATAGAGAGAGAGAGAAAAAAAGGATACATAAACTGAGCCGAGATGAAGCGGAATGCAGCTAATAGGATGTCTAGTTTACCATGCTAGATAAGACTAGGAAGATAACTGGTTTGGATGATCAATAATTTTGGTAAATTTACGGTGAAATTCAGTTCATAATCCAAGAGAAAGGGGAAACACCCGAATGCATATCCCATTGTGTGTATGTGCGATTAGGAGAATGAGATGATCACTGCCCTCTTTCTCTACTTCGATTTTGCAAAAGATATATTCAATGGCGCCCACTTCCTACTGGGAGCAGCATCTCAAGCTCTTGATAATTCGGTTAATTTGAGGCTTAGATGGTCTCATGAACAAGTGGAGGGGAGTAGACATAGGAGGAACACTATGGGGCCTAAAACCCCAGATGCAGTAAGCAATCGCACAAATCTTTGAAACACAACATAGAACCCTACAATTGGTTCCAGATTGCAATGTATCGCAAATGGGAATGTGCAACTGAGATTCCAAATTGTTAGAGTGGATCATTTTATCAAATCGACATTAATTTCAATTAAACTATACAATCAATTTACTCAAGGATTGCTAATTTTACTATCTGATTCTGAATATCAAAAACCAAATTTAACATATAAAATTACCTGCAACTTTAGATGAATCAAGCCGCCCGGAGTAGCAATACCTACTACCACAATCATCAGCATAAACCAAAGGAACATCTGAATCCTTAAGAGGCTCTCCAGAATAAAGCGAAACACCCGAAAATATCCGACCATCACCAAGAATAACATCAGCAGGAAACTCTCTATCAAGTGTTGAAGCACCTACTGTCAATATCCATGGAGCAATATTGGTAGCAGTAAATGCATCAGGACCAGAATTACCCGCCGAACAAGAAACCACCACACCTTTCTCAATTGCACCAAATGCACCAATAGCAATTGAATCATGAACATACTCAGGTGCATACCCTGAAGCCCCTACCGATAACGAAATCACATCTACTCCATCTGCCACTGCCTGATCCATTCCTGCAAGTATATCCGAATTATAACATCCCGCACTCCAACAGATCTTATACATTGCAATCCTCCCTTTTGTCGCCATTCCTCGAGCTTCTCCTAAAGCATACTGATAAAATCCAGCTTCATTGACATAAGAACCTGCAGCCGTGGACGACGTATGTGTACCATGACCTTCTGTATCTCGAGGAGATTTCGATTCTTTAGTCCAATCAATATATCTAGAAGATGATTCATAACCTTTATAAAAAGCTTTTGCACCAATAATTTTCCGATTACATGCAGGAAACTCCGGTCCAGTCTCGCAAACTCCTTTCCATTTTTCAGGTACTTCAGAAAGACCTGAATCATTAAAACTAGACCTCTCTGGCCAAATCCCAGTATCAAGTACACCAACAATAACATCATCTGCATAATCAGAATTAGGCCAAAGTCCAAATGAATCAGCTAAACCAAGAAACCGCGGTGTTCGAGTAGTATGTAATTGTTGAATAACATCTGGAAGTATGGAATGAACATAAGGAAGTTTACTTAGTTGTAAAACTTGTGAAGATGTTAAATGAGCTGAAAAGCCATGAACAACATGGTTATAAGTGTAAAGAAGTTTAGTAGGGTGTAATGATGATGATGATGATGAAAGAGATCTAATGGTTGATGAATACCAATCATGGTGAGTTGAGAAAATAGATGGTTTCTGTGATTTTGACACGTGGATTATGAATGTTTGTGGATCGTCAGATGATGATGATGATGAGATGGTTGTGATGATTAGATTTAGAAAGATGGTGAAGAAGATGAAGTTTTGGAGATGAAGATTCATTTTTTTTTTTTTTTTTCCAAAAAGATTGGAATAGTGTGACCAATAATGAGTTTTCATTTCTTGAAGTTAATGATAAAGCTTTGATGACGTGGCAATTTTTAGTTCGTTTGTATTTTTGTGCTTTATTAATATGGGCCTGGCCCATTTAGATCAAGAGAATAAACAGTAATGGACTGAGTTCCTCCGATGCCTTTTGGTTCGTTTTGAAGGGGTAAAAAGGAAAGGTTTCATCCAGAAAAGGCCTCACACTGTGCACGCCCTAAATTTAATAAAAAACATTAACTTTGTGTTTTTTTTTTCTTTCCAAAATTCACCTTCAATGCAAACATAAAGTTAGACATGCATTAAAGCAATGTCAATACTAAAAGTGTCATCTAAATTTTTATCAGAAAAAGTCAGGTGACACATCAGCATTGACAGTAGGTTTTAACACTAAAACTTCCTGGTGGGTTTTAAGGGAATCAACGTAGTTCTGCAAAAACTTAATGGGTCAATTTGCCGATACACCCCCTTTTTTTCTCAAGTTTGGCCAATACATCCCATTAGTACAAAAATTGTTTTATTCACCTCTTTAACTGCTTGACTATGTGAAAGAAAACGGTCAACTTACTTTGACTCGGTCAGATATCTTTACTTACATAATTACCCCTAAATTTCAAATATCTAAGTTACCCCTAATTTAATCTAAACTGTTAATTCAATCTTTTCTTGTAGATTTAATCTTAGCCGTTTATTTTGTAGTCTTCTTCCTTTTTATAAAACCTTATTAAAGTTCTTTTTTCATCCCCAAGATCAGAAATTATAACTATTCTTGCTTGCAATGGGGGAATCCAAATTGAAGTTTTGTGAGTCCCTATACTCCCATGAGTTCGTCATCTTCTATAGAGATTTTTTTTTTCTCTTTTTCCAATTCTAACACATCATTTAACTAGAAGAGAAGTTGAACCGAGTGAAGTTACTTCGTCAATGGCAGTGAAATTTACTTTCTTTCCATTAAATTAATTCTAATACAAGCTAATACCAGATGAAATTGTTGTAGGTCTTGGTCAAATGTATGATCATTTCATCGAACTAAACACCCATTTACGCGTTAATCTCATAGGGTTTCTTCTCTACCTATCTGTACAACCTCTAATATCATATGAAAAAAAAGATCAATTGAAGCCATAATCCATCACTTTGAAAGTAATTTGTGTCAGAATAATGAGCATCTGGAATTTGCATTAGCTTCTTCAAGGTTTTGGGTATGGGTAATTTGTTTTCTTCTCAAGCTGTTAATACAAAGATAATCTTATTAAAAGAAGAAGAATGTTAAGAAAAAATCAAAATGTTGGTGACGTGGTGTTCTATTTTATTTTTCACGGTTTAGTAATAATTAGTATTAATCGATTCTTTTATTTTACATAATCTTTATTCTACCTAATCTTTCATCTGGATATCCTTTTAATTAACAATAATCAATTGTTTATAATAGATTTACAAACAAATAGTAGATTGATGGTTTAGATTAAATCAGAAAATTTAGTGTTTTGAAGTATGAGGGTAAATATGTAGTTTCAGGGGGTTTGACTGGCTAAAAAGAGTTGACTGTTTATATTAACAGAGTCAAACTGTTAAAGAGGTGGAAAAAACAATTTTTGGACTAATGGGATCTATTACCCAAATCTGAGACAAAAATGGGGTGTATTGGCAAATTGACCCACTTAATCGATAATTATCCGCCACAGTTTTTGGCGGATAACACTAACTGCCACAAATTTTGGCGGATAATTTATCTGCCAAAGTTTATGGCAGATAAGCTCATCCATCACAGTTTTTAACAGATAACTTATACCTTGTCAGTTTTAAATTTGTGTGTATATATACACACCCATTTAAAACTAACAACGTTAAAACCCCCTTGGCTGGACTATTTTTAAAACCTCACTAAACCTTCTCATTGGCACTGCCCTTAATTTTCACCAAGCTTTGATCTACATTTACTTCAAAGAGTTATCTTCTAAAAATTTATTGAAGCTAAATTACTAGTTAGGCGCTGGAATACCAATCTTGCTTGAAATATTTTATTAACTTTTTAATCTTGTTTTTTTTTTACGTGGAGGAGAGAGAATAAGATTCCAAGCGAAATTTATGTTTGCATTGAAGATTTGGAGATGTTAATTATAGAACACCTATAAGTTGTTGTAACACCTTGAGATTTTGTTCTCACTCATCCCAACAATGTTGAGCATTATATATACCGTACTATGTCAATTAATATTGTCCACCTTGAGATGATTCAAATTTTAGGATATGCTACTGCACTAGCATGAAGTCATTTACGAGAAAAACTTTGGTCCATTGCGCTTAGGACTGTAGTATTGTTCAAAACATTCACCTAACACATATTTTAATTATAATAAATCTATAGATTGTTTGGACAAGATTTGGTCCAAAGTGGTGTGGACCAAAGATTTTCTATAACAGTATGTAATCTGTACTATGTGTTCTTTAGAGCTGTCCTTACCTTGATGACACACCTATTAGTGCAGCTCATCAGGACTGTACTGATGCACTCGATCCAGTCTTTCAACCAGTCCTGCAGTCCATATATTAATAGACCTTACCATTTCAACTTCCTTTTATGTTGTATTTACTGCTCATTGACCTACTGTTATAACAGTAGGTCTGTTAAGAAAGAGATGCAATAATGTGCACTTTCTTGGAAAGATTTCTATTATAATTCGGTCATTTACGCTAAATTATGCCGGTGAGCGCACGACGATTTGGCCTAGATTAAGAAGGAAAAATGAACATAGGGTACTTGTCCCTAATCATCATGTCAAGATTATTTTGTGATGGATACACATTTGTTTCTTGTGGTTATATATCAGTTTCAATAATATTTGGTTGATGATTCTTTCCTAAAGTGGGATCAAATGTAATATAAATTATACGCAACTGGTAATATAATATGCTCTAATTATCCATTAAGCTAAAGTCTCGTGCCCCATGCGAAGCACGTTGAAAATGGTAGAAGAAATTGATATCAAGAAAAGCAGGTGGCCTGTAGCAACTTACGGTCATGATGTTCATGATGAATCGTAGAAGTTATAAGCGATGATTACAACGGAGGCATTATTTAAACGTGTTATCATAAACTTTGTTATCCTGTCAATAATTGAATTTTTTTTTTCAATTATTAATTAGTCAAATAGGGACCGTTAGGCAAACATAGGAAAATTAGGAAAAAATTTCTTTGGAAGTTCCTATCTAAGAAAGTAAAAAGATGAAAATAGAAAGCAACAAATCAAAACTTCTCTCAAAATTCTTTTTTTAACTTATCGAGAATTCTTTTTCCGTCAATTATTGAACAAACTTGTCACTTTCTTACTTTTAGAAAAACACGGAAGACATTCCAGAGCCTTTGCCGAATGGGCCCTTAGTCAGCGTTAAGTAAGTTATTATCTGGGAAAATTGGTCAAAACCCCCTATATTTTGACTGGCCTTTGTGTTAACCCCCCAATGTTGGACAACATTGGGGGGTTTACACCAAAGCTGGTCAAAACTTGGGGGGTTATCTATACTCTCTATTAAAGTAGAACTTATAAGCTATCAATGCTTATTCGAACTGCCATCCTTTTAAGGGTTTTAGCCCAGCTTGAAGTGTTAACTTAAAGTGTGCAATGCAATAAGTTAGGTTTGGATTCCAATCAAGATAACTAGATAAGAAGTGACAATTATTGTGTCACCTGTTTATGTAGTACAGTGAAAGAATCTAGCTAGAAGTGGGAAGTTGAAAGCTACTTATATTCAGTAAAGCAAAGTCATCAGTAACTAACAGTGTTGGATGTCGCAGAAATAAATAATTTTAAGTTTATAATCAAGTGGGAACCTGATAAAATCGCGTTTAATGTGTGTTCTGCATCTGGTTGCGCGCATCTAACTTATAAGTTATAACACAGTATTTTCTTGTTCTATAAATTGAGAGAAGATTTCTTTTCAGAATCACAAACTTTTGTGTTGAAGTAAAGTACCCAAGAAAAAAAAAAATGGCAGTTCAGTTCCTTGTCTCACCCCTGCTTTGCTCTCCCACAACCTTTTCTTCTAAGTTTGCACCCCTGCAAAGAGCTCAGAGCAACATAGTTGCAGTACTTAAAAAAAATGTTGTTTACGCTACTTCCCAGCAGATCATGAATCCAGTTCTAGAGCCTGTGGTTATAAGACGATCTGCGAATTACCAACCTAACTATTGGGATTATGATAGTTTAATGTCACTTACGAGTGATTACAAGGTGGATAAGATTTTTTTTTCTTGTTCATGTACTGAAACTTATGTGCATGGTGTGGATATTTATTGATATATTGATCGGTTTGCAGGCGGATATCTACAGGGAAAAGGCTGAACAATTGAAAGAGAAAGTCAGGGAATTAATCAATGACTCCGTTGGATCAGTACGTAGTCTTGATTTAGTAGATGCTATCCAAAGGTTAGGACTGAAACATTACTATAATGAGGAGATCAAGAATGCACTTGATCATCATGCATTTATCGAGCAGGATCAATGGTTTAAGGATGATCTCTACACGACATCTTTACGGTTCAGACTACTTAGACTACATGGCTATGATGTAGCCCAAGGTGCAGTAAATTTATACACTATATATGAACAACTGTTTTGATAATTTTTGTAATGATGTTATTTTGTTTATGAAACAGATGTTTTCGACAAGTTCAAAGATGAAAATGGTAGTTTAAAGATGTATCTTACAGAAGATGTAAAGGGATTGCTGAGTATGTATGAAGCTTCTTACTTAGGTTTAGAAGGTGAAGACTTCATGGATGAAGTGAAAGCTTTCACAACAAAACACTTGAAAGAATTGAAGGAAAATATAAATCCAACACTAGCTATGAAAGTTTCTCATTCCTTGGAACTTCCTTTGCATTGGAGAACATCAAGACTAGAATCTAGATGGTACATTGATACATATGAGCATGAAGACAACATGGTGCAAGTTTTGCTTGATCTTGCAAAGTTAGACTACAACATAGTTCAAGCCACTCATCAAAGTGAAGTTGGAAGATTAACAAGGTATGTACTAATTTCTTGATATAAAAATGAAAGCTAATTATATATAACTCTTTATCACAAAGAAAAGTACAGTGACATCTTAATTAAACTCTATATCAAAAAAGGAAGTACAATGATATCGATCTTAATTAAACTCTATATCAAGAAAAGTACAGTGACATCTTAATTGCGGTATGGGTTAGGGGTGCTCAACTTGCCCCGTGACCCGGACCCGCCCCGCCCGCCCCGTTTTTTATCTCCCCGCCCCGCCCCGCCCCAATATTTGCCCCGCCCTGTACCCGCCCCAATGGGGAGCAGGGCAGGGATGGGTTTCATTGTATGGATTGAAACCCCGCCCCGTGCCCCGCCCCGTTCTCCGCCCAGTTCCCCGCCCCGTATCCCTGCCCCGTTCCAGCCCCGTATCCCTGTCCAAATCCCCGTCCAAATCCCTAACAGCTAAAGTGCTAAACAACATCAGGCATTCAGATTCAGATCAGGCCTCTCTCTCTCTCTCTCTCTCTCTCTCTCTCAACTCACAGTCACAACTCACAACGGCTCTCACAACGGCTCTCTGTACTCAACTCACAACGGCTCTCATCATCTCCTATCATCTTTCTATCATCTCTCTCTATAAATTGAATCGATTCTTGATTTCTTTCATCATCTTCCTATCATCTCTCTCTCTCTCTCAACTCACAAATCGATTCAATCGGCTCTCTATCTCTCTCTCTCTCTCAACTCACAAATCGATTCTTTCTCAATCTCTACTACCAATCTTTATTGCTGCTACAAATCGATTCTTTCTCTACAAATCGATTCATCGATTCTTTCTCTACAAATCGATTCTTTCTCTTCTACAAATCATAAATTTATTGCTGCTGCTACCAGTTTGCTGCTAAGTGCTAACAGTTTTGCTGCTAACAGTTTACCAATCTTTTAAGGTTGGTTTTCTTGGTGATTAATAAAATTTTATTTCTATCAAAAAAAGCAGCATATATGGTGTCACATTCCCCGTCCCCGCCCCGCCCCGTTCCCCGTCCCCCGACCTGTACAGGGCAGGGATGGGGGTGAACTTTCTTAAGCCCCCCGTTCCCCGCCCCGCCCCGCCTAAGAACGGGGATTATTTGGCCCCGCCCCGCCCCAACCCCGCACACTATTCCCCCGCCCCGTCCTGCCCCGCCCCAATCAGCACCCCTAGTATGGGTCAGCAGGACTGAGCAACTGCCCCGTAAACTTGTGTACGTCCCCCCGGCAAATTTAAGTGTGCAATAATGTAGATACATGCATACACTGCAAGCTAGACAAAATTTATAGATTGAGGACTAGCTATACCAGTAACCCGAAATGAGATTTCAGATTCAGGTTGGGTTTTGGTATATTAAACCCGAAAACAAACTCGATTTGGTTGAACCCGAGATTATATATACCTGCTAACTCAACCTGACATAATCAATATTTTTCAGGTGGTGGAAGGATTTAGGTCTATATGAAATGGACTTCTTCAGAGATAGAATTTTAGAACATTATTTTTGGTCACTAGGAATGGTTCCTGAAGAACAATTCGGACGTTTTAGAGTTGGACTAGCACAAGTGACAACACTCATAACTGTTATAGATGACATTTATGATGTTTATGGTTCTTTGGATGAGTTGGTGTTGTTCACTGCTGCTGTTGAAAGGTTTGTTGTAACTTCAATTATTTCATTTAATATATTTACAGTTAATATTATTAATATTTACAGATGGGAAGTTAGTGCAATGGAGCAACTTCCACACTATATGAAAGTTTGCTATATGGCTTTGCTAAACACAAACAATGAAATGGGTTACGAGATTCTAAAAGAGCAAGGTTATGATATCACACCAAACCAAAAGAAAGTGGTAAAGTCCTACATATAACTTTTAAAGTTCCTATTTTCGCCAAGAACGTAAATTTTGATATCTTAGTAATTTGATTAATTATGTTTTTGTTGATCATATATATATAGTGGGTGGATCTGTGCAAAGCTTATTTTTTGGAGGCGAAATGGTTTTACGAGGGATATACACCAACTTTGGAGGAATATTTAGATAATGCAGTGATGTCCATTGCAGCACCTCTCATGCTAGAGAACTGTTACTTCTTAACTACTGAGAAAATAACTAAAGAAGCATTAGATTGTATAGAGAGCATGCCTAGTCTTATATACAATTCTGCAATGCTTCTTCGTCTAGCTGATGATTTAGGAACTTCCTCGGTATGTTCCTAGCTACAATTAATTCGATCTTCTTACTTAAATTTTACCTTTTTATCAATATTATCACATATACATATAAATTTCTCTTTTATGTAGGATGAGATAGCGAGAGGTGATGTTCCCAAATCAATTCAATGTTACATGCATGAAGCAGGCGTATCAGAAGAAGTTGCTCGTGAACATGTAAAGTATTTGATCAATGAGACATGGAAGAAGATGAACAAAGCCCGAACAGGCCAGTATCCATTTTTTGAACCTTTTATTAGTGCTGCACCAAATCTTGGTCGACAAGCACAATGCATGTACCAATTCGGAGATGGACATGGTATTCCTGACCAAGAAACAAAGGATCGTCTCAACTCATTGTTGGTTGAACCCATCCCACTCAAGAAGGATTAATTGTATTTTCGATTGTATATTTTATTACAGTGTAAGATTAATACATATCAATAATATTATCATTTTAAAGTGTTTACTGAAGAAACTATTCATGAATATGATCCCCATTGGCTCCTATACCGCGAGTTATATTATACACTATATAGGTGTTTAGGTGGCAATAACCCTAATGGAAGTATATAATTAAACTTCATTAATACTGCAAGACAGAGTTGTGAAGGCTATTAGGGATTACTGGATTAAATTAGATATGTGAAGGCCTACCTATTACATTATTGAGTTTATGGTCTTTGAAGCAGACAACACTACAGGGTAAGGATGCGTGTGAGTATAATGGCCTTCGGTCTAGTGGTGATTAAGTGGGGACAATATGGACGGACTAGTTGGCTTGGTGGGTTAAGCAGATAGCGCATGCCCGCAACATGAATCATCTTCATTAATAGTAGCAGAGCATGGGCTATACATCATTAATATCTTTTCTTGTGAAGGTAAGAATTTTGCACAAAGATTGAATGGGTTTGGTATATATATATATTCCCACCCAAATCTTATAATTCCAATCTAAATTAATGTACATGGAACCAAAATAGTCTACAAATAACCTATGGTATTTCTAGTTGTTGGGACCCCAGTGTTAGCCAGAGATATTAAATATTTGGTATTCTGAAAGACAAAAACAGATGCTAAATATCCCACAAAGATGTAAAATAACAATAATGAATAAAAGTTTGCTAACTAGTTTTAGCAAGAAAACAAGAAAAATGATTGATAGTGGATAAAACCATGAATCACATGAAGTTTTGATAATTGGTTTATGATTTTGTCATCCATAGTGTAAACACAGCATATAAAAGTAATGGACACCCATGGTTGATTGACATTGATACAATTACACCATTAAATACTACTAAATATGCACATCTGTATTGTCTAAAAACACTAATAAATTATTTTCTCTCTATTTCTCTGTTTCCTTCACCAACACAAAAACATTGGCATTCTTCTTCTTTTTCTTCTTGACTATATACAACCTAAACTTCATACGTATAACAAAACAAACAAACTAAATTATAATAAACCCCAAATTGAATGTTGAAGTAGTTAGACAATTAGGGTTCGAATCAATACTTAAATATGAATATATTTGTTTTTTTAGTAAGAAGAGAAAAACTTAGATAAATCATAATAAGAGAGAGAGACTCTTATCATCTTGGGTGGCTTACGGTATCCATACCCTGGGTTGGGGTCAACTTTGAAACCGGCACTCGGTTGTTTGACATTAATTTTGTGACATTGGATGTCCACGGTTATCTCGCATTGAGTTCATTGTTAGGAAAACCTCGTTGTACGCGCGTCATCCTGAGTCTTTGTCTTCGCGTCAAGTGTTTCAAAAGTATGTTTTGGTTCAGGACGTACGTACCTAGTTAGGACGTACGCACGTCCAACAGGTCAGCAAACTTTCATAGTGTTGAACGTACGTACCGAGTTAGGGCGTACGTACGTCTGGTTAGGCAGCAGGAAACTTTTTGTTCAGGACGTACGTACCATGTTAGGGCGTTCGTACGTCCAAGCAGGCAGCAAGCGTTTATCGTGGGGGGACGTACGAACGTTGTTTCGACGTACGTACGTCCAATATGGATTTCACCAATTCCGGCCCATTTCCTGTGTATTCCAACCTTAAGTATAAATAGGGGTTCTCTTCCAAAGAACAAGGTAGTTCTTTGGCCGTCCAATTCTTCTATGGTGTTGGAGTTTTTGTTTAGGTTTTGTATTAAAGTTGTTTCTGGTTATTGAACTCAATTCCCCTTCTTCTTAATTCATCAATTCTCTATATTTCATATATCATTGTGAATTCAGCTTCGAGTCTTCTTGTGAGTTCATCAAGGAGTCGAGTGTCTTGTGCATACATCAAGGTGCTCTGGTGAAGTCAAGGTGTTAGAGATAACCTGAAGTATCAGCTCGCAGTGACTGCAGGTAGTTGGTAGGTTTGTAAATCTCTTTCATCTAGTGGATTATTTGTTGTCATCAAGGCAACCGTGGACGTTTCCCAATTTGGGTTTTACCACGTTAAAAATTTCTGCGTGTTATTTACTTTCTGCTTGTTGTGTGATTCGTTTGAATATTAAACTGTGAGATTAGCACTATTTGTGTTTTATCAATTGGTATCAGTCGCTGGGGGCTGGTTAAGGAGCGTAAAGGCTCACGCTAACGATCAATAGTGCTTTATGGAACCTCACAAGTTTGCTACTTCAAGTCTTCCTCCACAATTTAATGGAAAAGACTTTGGTCATTTGAAAGTATGGATGCGAGCTTATCTTCAAGCATTAGGAGAAGAAGTCTGGCTTTCTGTGGTCACAGGGTGGAAAGAACCTCTGACTACAACAGGTACTGGTGATACTGCTGTTACATCACTGACGCCACGTGAAAAGTGGACGTCTGAACAAAAATTATTAGCAAATTATAACAACAAGGCACTCAATGCCATTTTCATGGCATTAAATGCAAGTGAGTTTCGTCGTGTGCAAAGCTGTGAAGAGGCTAAGGATGCATGGAACAGGCTTATCAGTACACATGAAGGTGACGAATCTGTCAAAGAAAGCAAGCTGGAACTGTTAACATCTCAGTTTGAGAATCTAAGGATGGATAATTCTGAGACTTTCGATGATTTCTTCATTCGTCTACAAGATATTATAAACTGCACTGCTGCTATTGGTTATGCATATACTGATACACAGGTGGTACGTAAGATATTGTGTGCTTTGCCTCCTCGGTTTCGTTCTCGTAAGGATGCCATTACTGAGAGTAATGTGATTAAGAACATGTCCATTGAGACACTTGCTGGGAAACTACGGACGTGTGAGATGGAACAGGCCTTGGAAGAACCAAAGAAGAACAAGTCTGTGGCATTCAAGGCTACATCTTCTAAAGAAACTTCCACAGGACTCTCTGATGATGAAGACCAGGGCGTGGATGATAACTATGCGTTTCTGTCACGCAGCTTTCAGAAGATTCTGAAATATCAAGAAAGTCGAGACCCTCGAAAGCGATTTCCTGACTCCTCAAATGCTCCTAGGAGTCGTGGTTTTGAGAGATTCTCTGTGGATGGAAGAAGAGCTCGTGTTGATCGTAAAGATGTCTAGTGCTACAAATGTCGTGAATATGGACACTTTGCTAATGAATGTGACAAGAAGGTGGATCGCAAACCTGGTGATAACTCCAAAGCAAACCTCACAGTGACTTGGGATGATTCTGATGAGGATGAGGATGGCAATCCCTCAAATGTTGTTTCCAACTATGTGGTCTTCAGTGCATCCCTGGATAATCATCCAGGAGGTATTGTATCCTCTACTGATGATATTAATGTTTCTGACTCTTGTGTACATGCTACTACTAGTGAATTATGTGATATGTACAAGTTTTCCATGCAACAAGTAAAGTTGCTTGAAAAAACTAACACTGGCTTGCAGGATCAGGTAGATAGTCTTGGGCAGGATATCTGTCATCTTGCAGGTGATTCCAACATGTTGAAGGAGGAATTTGAAAGAGAAAAGGTGGATTTCCAAGTGCGTATTGCCTCTCTGGAAAAACTGAATAATAATCTGGAGACACGGTATCGCTCTCTTGTATTGGAACATGAGAAAGTGAAAGCTGAGTTGTTTGCGGCTAACAAACAATTGGTTGGTTTTGGTAAAGCTAGTGATAGTCTCAACTCTCTGCTGGGAATTGGTAAATCCCATTCAGACAAATCCGGTTTAGGTTATGACACATCTGCTCCTCTTTCTACTGCTAGCACCTCACATACTACTTTTGTCAGACCAACAGGTGTCGTTCCATCATCTCTCCCTGCTCCTGTGCAGGAGTCTGGTGTGGTTCCTCCACCCAGGGTCACTCGTGTAAAGCATGTCCCGAAAAGGAATTTCAGACACAAAGGCTTTAAATGTCTAACCTGTGGTCGCATAGGTCACACTTCTGTTTTTTGTTGGAATAATTTGTATCCTGCTCACCATTCTTCTTTTGCAGGTAATTCATATTGGAACAAGTCTTCCACTTTTCCCATGCAGGCTCCGTACATGTGGAATGGCTATGCACCGTGGGGCTTACCCAGAACTTCTCCTTATGGAAATCGCCCTCAAGCAACACCCATGCCCACTCCACCACCACATTTCTGGGATAGGAGTATGGATGCGTCCAGGAAAATGGTATCTCATATGGCTAGATTGGTTGAACCAACGCCTTCATCATGGTATCTAGACAGCGGTTGTTCACGTCATATGACAGGTGATAAGACTCTAATTGATAACCTGACTCTTGGTTATGGAGGTAAGGTTACTTTTGGAAATGGTAAAATGCTTCTGGTTGAAGGTAAAGGAAATTTTTCTGAGGTTGGCTCGCTCAATAGTCATGAGCTTCTTTTTGTTAAGGGTCTTAAGTCCAATCTATTAAGTATTAGTCAGTTATGTGATGCTAAGTTTAAGGTTGTGTTTGAGGATGATAAGTGTGAAGTTTTTGATTCAAATCATGTCTTGCTATTAACTGGTAGTCGTTCACATGATAACTGTTTCATTGTCACTACACCCCTTCCGCATCTATATATCTAATTTGCTCATTGGAACTGTTTATGTTCGGGAAGTTTAGGTTAGGTTATCCTTTGCTTCTTTTATTTTTTTTTGGTATTGAGGACATACTACTCTATTTATTGTGTGGATTCCATTTTTCAGCTACTTATAATTTGGCACCTTCAACTATCGAGTGTTGTTATAGGACTGCATCATACTCTCTTCATCTTTGGTGTTTTCTTGCATGATGCATTTGCATGTTGTGGGTCTTTTGGAGTATTTGTATACCCTCATTCTTATATGATTAGACAAGGATCATCTGACATAATCTCTATCTTCTGTTTCTCTTCATGGTCATCGTTTCCTTTTGTATACACCTCTTGCAAGTGGTCAATAACTCACGAAATCCCCAGCCATTTGAATGTCTTGGGCGCATTATCGGTTGGCTAAGAACCCGTTGGGGCTGTGAGGGTCATGCTCTGACGGATGCACTCAAGAGATGTTAGTTCTTGTGTTGCACGTTACCATGGTATTGCACTTCTTGAGTGTGTTGTGCCGAAAAGATGTAGGCTACACCCTACCCTCGTGTTTTACTAAAAGATGGAGGTGTATTATACTCCCACACGGGAATGGCAGTTGTCCTTTTATTTTGATATCGCTCGGCATATTCATGTTTTTGAAAACAAAAAAAAAAAAAAAGGGGGCGGGGGATAGAAAGGAAGTTTCAAATAAAGGGAGGGACATAGGATGGTTGGAATTTTTTTTTTATTATTGTCTTTCACCGTGCTCTCCTCAGTGCTTGTAGGCACCCTTCTGTTTATTCGTGAGATACCTTATTCCTTCGTTCCTCGTGCATATTTGGTTCTGGTGCTGTAAATGGTGTTTTGATTATGTGTCCTCTCAATCCCTTTGAGCATTTGGTTTGGTAACCTCTTCATATTGTTTGTTTTATTTTATTGGATGCACCTACATCGATTTTTGGGAGCCTTGTAGTGCTTCTCCCTGATCTAAGGTCTATGTGTCCTTCTTGTTCTATTTGTATCTCTGTTTGCTAATTGGCCCACTTGGTGTGTTAACCCACATTTAACTCAACCATTGGTACTAGCTAAATAACCAAAGTGTTTTGGGGTTCATCATATCCCTACTTTTTTTTTTTTTTTTTTTTTTGTTCGGTTTAGTTATTTCTCATTGTTTTTCTGCTCACTCTTCATGGTTTCAGTGTTTCTTACTTGCTTTCTTATACCTCTATTGTGCTTTCTTACCTTTTTTTTTTTTCTAGTTCTGTCTTTGTTCTTCAGAATTTTAAATGGCAGAATATGAACTGCATGGGATATTTGTTCCGGCTGTTGGTTATGTGTCGTTTATGGTGATGGAATACAAAAACCATTCGACAGTTTGTCGCTTGTGCCGTGTTCCTCATGGGTATGATTATATTCATCCACCCTATCTTAATCCGTGCATAGTTCATGTCAATCATTGGGAGAGATTGTCGGGACATCTTCAAAATCACATCTTGGAGTTGGTCGGTTACCCGAGGGTTCCAGGACTTGCTGCTCCTCTCACAGACTGTGGCTTGGACAGCAGAATCGAAGAGTTATTTTGTACGGGTGAATGGCTGGAGGATTATGATGATCATGTGATAGCTCGATGGACTAGATCTTCGGCTCGTGCGGAGGCTTATTTCTCAAAGCTTCCTCTAGGTCATTGGGAACGAATTTTTCGAATTCGTTAACTTAAATTTTGTTTTTCTGTTTTTGCTGTTACTTCTGGTTATGGACTCCTGTGTCTGGTTGTTATTCTTATTCTATTCATCGTCTTGCTTAGTTTGCTGTTGGTTATTCTTGTCTTTTGTTTACTGTTTCTCTAGTTCACCTTTTATGACAAAAAGGGGGAGATTTATGACTCTAAATACTAACAATCGTTTCTTCGTTGTTAGGATATTCTTGGGTCATGTTTCAGGTATTGAGAAGCTGTACAGTTATGGGGGAGCTCAAGTATCTAAAGTTGGAGCTCATGAAGTATGGGGGAGTTGTTCTAAATTATTAGTCGCTTCCGCTCGGTCTCTGAGAATGAAAGGTTCTTGCTCAAGCTGGATGTCAAGAATTGGTGACTTGGTATGTGTTCTTTCTTGAGTGTTTTTGTAGGCATGTTTTATAAATGTCATGGTTTGGGTTTGTAAGCACGTTCTATAAGTGCTATTAGAGTCATAGGTTTTTGTCACAAAATCAATGTCAAAGGGGGAGATTGAAACCGGCACTCGGTTGTTTGACATTAATTTTGTGACATTGGATGTCCATGGTTATCTCGCCTTGAGTTCATTGTTAGGAAAACCTCGTTGTACGCGCGTCATCCTGAGTCTTTGTCTTCGCGTCAAGTGTTTCAAAAGTATGTTTTGGTTCAGGACGTACGTACCTAGTTAGGACGTACGTACCTAGTTAGGACGTACGCACGTCCAACAGGTCAGCAAACTTTCATAGTGTTGAACGTACATACCGAGTTAGGGCGTACGTACGTCTGGTTAGGCAGCAGGAAACTTTTTGTTCAGGACGTACGTACCATGTTAGGGCGTTCGTACGTCCAAGCAGGCAGCAAGCGTTTACCGTGGGGGGACGTACGAACGTTGTTTCGACGTACGTACGTCCAATATGGATTTCACCAATTCCGGCCTATTTCCTGTGTATTCCAACCCTAAGTATAAATAGGGTTTCTCTTCCAAAGAACAAGGTAGTTCTTTGGCCGTCCAATTCTTCTCTGGTGTTGGAGTTTTTGTTTAGGTTTTGTATTAAAGTTGTTTCTAGTTATTGAACTCAATTCCCCTTCTTCTTAATTCATCAATTCTCTATATTTCATATATCATTGTGAATTCGGCTTCGAGTCTTCTTGTGAGTTCATCAAGGAGTCGAGTGTCTTGTGCGTACATCAAGGTGCTCTGGTGAAGTCAAGGTGTTAGAGATAACCTGAAGTATCAGCTCGCAGTGACTGCAGGTAGTTGGTAGGTTTGTAAATCTCTTTCATCTAGTGGATTATTTGTTGTCATCAAGGCAACCGTGGACGTTTCCCAATTTGGGTTTTACCACGTTAAAAATTTCTGCGTGTTATTTACTTTCTGCTTGTTGTGTGATTCGTTTGAATATTAAACTGTGAGATTAGCACTATTTGTGTTTTATCAAACTTAAGATTTAGGACAACTTTTTGTAAAGTGTAAGGTTTCGGTATAATACTATCTGGAGGCATGTGACAAACTAATAATTTATTAATCGCTAAACTGTCGATTTATGCAGCAAAGTAGGGTCGAATTCCCAACTTATGTAACCAAGTAAATTAGGTTTAAAATCATCAGCAAACTTTTAAGTTTTTCCAATTTATGCAACGCAGTCAATTGAAATCTACCAGACGTTATCTTTTGGCTGATCGGATGATTTTTAATATTAAAAAAATATTTTTTCTAAAAAAAATAAAATAAAATTAGCTTTATCTCAAAAAAAGGTAAGTCTTGGGTTTCTAAACCCCAATTTTCAATTTTCTACTTCTCAGTCTCTTGGATTTATCAAATCGAAGTTAAATCTATGCCATAGTTACTAGTGAGCTCTCTCTCTCTCTCTCTCTCTCTCTCTCTCTCTCTCTCTCTCTCTCTCTCTCTCTCTCTCTCTCTCTCTCTCTATATATATATATATATATATATATATATATATATATATATATATGCCAAAATTCACTCACCTTAAGTTACACTAAAGTCTTTCCGAAGAATTCTTCTAGCATAAACCTAAGAGCATCGAAAAATAAAACAATGACCCTCAACCTACCCCTCGGTATAGTCAATAGCAAGTAAAGCCTTATATTTCAATAAAAGATATAGAATTAGTCTATTTCTCTCAGTCGATGCCAAAATAAACTAACTAAGCACATGAGGTATTGAAAAGTCTCAACACATCAAAAGATCTCTCTTTTATTATAATTAAGAATAAGAGTAAAATTATTCTAAGGTGATCAATCTTAAAATAATACCTTTTCATGCATGAGAATCAAATACATATCAAAAATTATAAATTCATTTAGTAGGCTAGCTCACCCCATGTGGAGATTAGTTGAACATGAAGATGGATGATGATGACATGGTGGTAGAGAAAAGTAAAGACATGATTATATATACTGGAAAAGATAATTACTAAGGGTGTGTTTGATAATGGTTTTTCCATGGAAAATCAGGTCTTTGCCGCTATTTGCCGGGTTTTGCCTTTGTTTGAAAACAGTTTCGGTAAAAATATTTGCCTTTGCCGTGACCCATATTTGCCCAAATTCCATAGCAAATCCGAAAAAAATATCTCCACCTCTAGAGGTGGAACTTTTGGCAAATCTGATTTGCCATGAATATTTGCCAAAATATTTTCCTCCCATATCACCGTAACAAAAAAAGAAAACACAAAACCATAAACCCTACTCTTTCTCTACTCTCTTGTTCTAGAAAAAGATTCATGGAGGCATGGATGAAAAATTTGCTTTAATACGTGGTTACTGCTAAGTTTCTTCTTCTTCTTCTTCTCTATTAAAACGATCGAAATACACAAAGAGAATAGTGGTTTGCTGAAATCTCGATTCTCTTTGAGTGCCATATGATATAGAGTGAAGAAGAAAAGCATAGTGTGTAAGGTATAAAGAGAAATTGAAATTGGAAACACTACAACAGAAAAGGATTTTTGCAGCGTTCGTAAACGTTGCTAATATTGCGAAACACGTTGCCATTACTCTCGTAGCAACGAAATAAAAACGTTGCTCGTCCGTTGCAATACATTAAGTCATTGTTACTCATTCGCAACGCTTTCGAACCGTCACTATTGCATGTAATATTTGCCACGCATGAAAACGTGGTTACTGCTCTATTTACGTTGCAATTATTATTTTTTCAACTTATTATATTCTTAATAAAAATAAATAAATTTACAATTAAAAATTCGTATTGCGACGGTCTAAACGTTGCAAACAGTAACGTTGCAATTATACTTTAGGTGGTATTCGTTGCAATTATACTAGTAATTGCAACGTTTGTGTCTGTTGCAAATGCTTGTACCAGCAACGTTTCCAAACGTTGGAAGAACGTGAATATAGTTGTAACGAGTAGAAAATGTTGCAAGTATACTAATAGTAACAACGTTTGGTACGTTGCAATTGAGTGATAGCAGTTGCGATGCTATTCTAAAGCGTTGCAATTAATTGAATATAGTTGCAACGCCTACGAAACTTTGTGATTATACTAACAGTAGCAACGACCATTACGTTGCAATTAAGTTACATTTGTTGCAACATTTGTTGAAAGCGTTGCGATTAGTCCCATAATAGCAACGTCCAATTGGCATTGCAATGTAAATATTACAAGAAATTGGACCTGAAGGAGCAATGCTTTAGAGCATCACAATTATGAAGTAGTTGCAACGATGCCTTTAAGTGTTGCAAATGTTAGGTTAATTGCAACATTTTATAGGTGTTGCAGATATTGTTTAAGCTATGTTTAAACAAGTATTTACGACGATCATAATCGCTGCAAGTATACGCTTCTTGCCATGTTTTATGGTTGTTGCAAATATCTATACAATGGCAACATTTGGATTCGTTGCAATTTTTTTTTTTTTTTTTTTTTGGCAATGATTATAACTGTTGCTAGTCTACTTGTTTAGTTTTTTTCTCCCGTTGCTAATAATAATCTTCTGAACATACAATTCCACAAAAAATATAAAAATATTTAATAATAAAAAATAAATGAAAATATTTCCATAAATCAACGCATCCATTTAATTGTAACATAGATACCAAAAACTTCTTATAATTACTGATCCCAATGTATCCATACACTCAATAAATTAATAATACTCCATAAATCCATGTTCTTCAGAAATCTTTAATGACCAATACTCAATCTAATAGCTACTTCGATCTCCACATACCATCGAAAAGTCTTTCAAAAGTCTTCAATCTAATAGCTAGCCATCCAAAAGTCTTCGATCTGCAAATACCATCCAAAGTTAGTTTATCACAATTTTAAGGGAAATTTAGATTTAACCCCCCAAGTAATGGACCTCTTTTGATTAAACCCCCACATATTTGAAAAGTTTGACTTTACACCCCACTGTTTGCTTCCGTCAAGTTTTCCATCCAAACATTATTTTTACTTCCTCAAATACCCTTCATTATCTTATTAGCTAAAACCCCCCAAAGTACCCACACTCACATATGGTTAGAAAATAAGTTAGAAACTAAATTCAATTTAGCAATAACATCTCCTTCTTCATATCTCTTGTAAATGAGTTGCAACTTGATCAAGATTGTTTCTTCTTGTTCTATTTCTTTTCAAATCTAACTTTAAAATCGAAGCAATCACAACAACGAACAATGGGGAAGGTCAATTTTAGGTAAATGTATGATTTCTTTGAATAATGTCTTCTTCTTCTCAAATTTATTTGAAATCGAAGCAATTGCAACATATAATCACAATCATTGTTGCTAAAAGAAGTGAAAATTGTGTAGATCTACTTTGTAAAGTTGAAAAGTTCTCTCCACTCTTTTGCTCCAAAATCCTAACAATGGAGTGAATTAAGATGGAGAAGATGGGGGGTTTTAGCTAATAAGAGAATGAGGGGCATTTGGGGAAGTAAAAATATAGTTTGGATGGAAAACTAGACAGAAACAGACGGTGGGGGTGCAAAGTCAAACTTTTCAAATATGTGGGGGTTTAATCAAAAGAGGTCCATTACTTGGGGGGTTAAGTCTAATTTTCCCCAATTTTAACAATGCTCATTTAGATAACATAAACATCAATAGAAAAAGAAAAAAATTCTGAAAGACTTCATCACTGGCCATTATTTAGAAAGTAAAAACACTAATGGACACCTCAATATAAAATAAAGCATGAACATGCACTACCACTCATTCACACATTTGTGCTAATGTAAGACCATATTACACATGAGTCTAACAGTAAGATATTATATCACCAAATGGGAGCCTGGCAAGATGCTGTTGTGCTAATGTTTCATGGTAGCAATTCCACGAACTGACTTAGCCACTCAAATTCTAATCTATGTTTTCAACAAGACGAAGTTCAATCATATGCTTAAAACAAAAATAAATAAAAATTCCCAGATGTACATACAACAGTGTAAACAAAAAAAAAGTACTAATTCAACAAATGCTTCTGACATCATGAGCATTGAAAAGCCAATATGGACAGAGAGCTTATAAAGTGTAATATAATTTACAATTGTGGATGTATATTTTTCCAGAGCTAGTTCAATAGTTGATATAACAAATGCATGATATCAATCAATTAGAACAAAATGAATTTGTTTCCCTGGGCTAGATGTGTATGGAACAAGTATATGACATGCGACCAAGTAGCATATATTATATCCAAATAAAATGAAAGTCTTACCAGGAAGATTCTCCACTCAACAATGACCTCAAAGTTGGATTATCACCTACTAACTGTTTTAGTATTGCCTCCATCATAGCCTCACGATCATTCATACTCTGAACTTGTGCAGAGAGCTCCACACTATGCCTCTCGGCAGCCTCTGCCCTTTGCCTACACTCTTCAAGATCCCGATTATTAGAGTTGTATGCTACAGCTCGTGATGTTGGTATAAACCCATTCCAAGTCCACGAACGTAGTTACGTCTCGTGCCCAAGACTTTGTCACATATTTGATCCTCGGTCATTGGATTAGACCCTTCTGGTGGAGGTTGATCTTTGAGTTTCAGCATTTCATCCTATAATAAAATGCATTTACATAAGTATAAACAATAATAATATATCCAAACCATTATACCTACAAAAAATAGATCTTTACATAGTGCATCTCGGCGAGAGAAGAAGTCCAGCCCTTAGTTGCACTAAAATGCATTCTGCGATAAAACTCAATCCTCCCCTCTCCACGGTTGGCATCATCATGTGTGTCAACATCACCTGCAGCCTCACGGGCAGCAGCAAGCTTCAAAATGGTAGTGCATATATGTTAACAACAGTTTGAAGTTACTAAAATAATTAATAAAATGGATAGCTATGAAAATATGGTTTTTAGAAGAGTTTATGAACGCCAAAGTTATGTTGGGTTTTATGTGCAAATCAGACGGAGGGAAGTTTTTCACTCAGGAACGTACGTACGCAGTTAGAGCGTTCGTACGTTCAATGTGACAGATAACTTTGTGGAGAAGGAACGTACGTACGCAGTTAGGGCGTTCGTACGTCCCGTACGCCAGATCTTGGTTTCGTGGCTCAACGTACGTACGGTATTTCGACGTACGTACGTCCTCCTTTGATTTTCGCAATATGGGCCTGTTTTGAGCCCAATTCGTGTCTATTGTAAGGCTATACTATAAAGCCAAATAGAAGTGATACAAAACCTTAACTTTTCTGAGAGAGAGATTGTGAGAAGCCATTGGAGAGTTTGAGAGAACTTTTGTGAGGAAGAAGACTTCGGTTTCTTCATGAGAGCTTGTACAATTGTCTAGATAAGAAAAGCATCATCCTTTCTCCCCGTGGACGTAGGCATATTGCCGAACCACGTATATCTTGTGTCTTGTGTGTGGTTGCTTGTTTATTTTGTCGTTTTCGTTTTACTTTCATATATTAGTTCAATCATCATATTTGTGCATTAATCTCCGCTGCGCACAACAAGTGGTATCAGAGTTTGGGTTAGATCTTGCGCGTCTTGAAGGTGTTTGAAGAAATTCTGCAGTGAGTTTCTTAATTGTGTTTCAAGTCCAAGGTTCTATCTTTTGTTCGTAGGTTGCATAGAAGGTGTTTGTTGAAATTCCGGTGTGAATTTCATATTTGTTTACCTTCGTTTGGTGATTGTTTAGTGCATGAAAGTTGGTGGAAAGATGACAAAAGAATTGAATTCGAAGGATTCGAACGCGGAAATCAAGACAGTGGTTTTTCATCAAGCAAAGATTGATGTAGAGAAGTTTACAGGCACCAATAACTTTGGTATGTGGAGGTGCGAGGTAATGGATGCTCTATGTCAACTAGACCTAGAAGATGTTCTGGAGGATAAGCCAGAAGGTGTGGAAGAGAAGGATTGGAAGAAGATGAACAAACGAGCTTGTGGAATCATAAGATCGTGTTTGGCACAAGACGTTAAATATCTTGTGATGAATGATGTTTCTGCAAATGAGATGTGGCGAAAATTGGAGGAGAAGTACATGACAAAGACTATCCACAATAAAAACTATCTACTTCGAAAGTTTTATCGAATAGATATGAGAAGAGGTATTTCCATGGCGGAGCATCTTAATAATTTTACCAAGGTAATTGCCGACTTGGTGAATCTTGGAGCAGATGTAAGTGATGAAAGCAAGGCAGTGTGTCTCCTAAATTCGTTACCTGACGAATATGAACACTTGGCTATCACACTTACATATGGGAAAGACAAGTTGGTGTATAGTGAGATTTCTGCAGCATTGTTAAATCATGCGTGTATGAAGAAGGACAAAGAATAGTCCAAAAGCTCAACACCAGAGGTCTTAGTGGCAAGGGGAAGCTACAATAGTGGGGGTGAGTCTCGTTCAGAGCCGAAGAGTAGGTTTCTAGCAAACGATGAATGTTCTTTTTGTCATGAGAAAGGGCATTGGAAGAAAGATTGTCTTCAAGCCAAGGCAAAGGACAAGAAGAATAACTCTGAGGTAAATATTGCACGTAATAATAGAGATGAAGATGATGGTTCTGATTATTCTTTATGTGTTTCATCCATCGATTGTTCCACTAATGCTAATGAGTGGATATTAGATTCGGCTGGTACTTATCATGTGTGTCCCATAAGGGAATGGTTTTCTAGCTTTAAAAGGCTAGATAATGGTGCAGTAGTGATGGGGAATGATCAACCTTGTCATGTATTGGGGATAGGTACTATTCGATTGAAGATGTTTGATGGAAAGATAAGAGAGTTGAGGAATGTAAGATATGTTCCTGATTTGAAGAAGAACCTTATTTCACTTGGTACCTTAGAAGCCAAAGGTTACAAGGTAGTAGCTCAGAATGGTGTTCTAAAGGTTATGGTTGGTGCAATGATATTACTAAAGGGTACTCGACGAAGTAACTTGTACTTCTTGCAAAGTAGTACAGTTACATGTGATGTGGCCATGTCAGAGGCTACAACGAAGTTTGCTAGAGAGACTACCAAATTGTGGCATATGCGGCTGACGCATAAATGTGAAAAAACTTTGCAGACAACAACGGAGCAAAGGTTTTTTATGGGTGCTATCACCTGCAAGTTAGAGTTCGGTGAGCATTGTGATCTGGGCAAGTAGACAAGAGCAAAGTTTGACACAACTATCCATTGTATGAGTGGAGTTCTTGATTATGTTCACATGAATGTCTGGAGACCTACCAAGTACACAGCTTGGAGAGGTAAGTCTTATTTTGTGTCTTTAGTTGATGAATTTTCTAGGCGTGCGTGGATGTACATCATGAAGCATAAGGATGAAGTCCTAGAAATATTGAAGTGGAAAAAGCTAGTTGAGGCCCGAATTGACACAAAGATCATGGTATTGTGCTTAGATAATAGCATAGAGTACAAAGATGATCCGATCTTGCAAGTATATCAGACTGAGGGTATTGAGCGTCACTTCACTGTGAGAAAGACACTGCAACAGAATAGTGTGGCAGAACACATGTTGTCTATGGCTGGATTAGGCAAAGTGTTTCAGGTTGAAACATGTCATCTTATTAACAGGTTGCATTTGATTGTGACTAGTGGTAAAACTCTTATGGAGGTTTCTATGTTGGAGCCTGAGAGTTCTCAGCAGGTGGAGAACAAGACCAAAAAGGTTTTGCAGTGGGTGGAGATTTGCATATCTCTATATGTTCCAGTGGGTTCTGTATCTAATGTGAAAACTCTTGTAAGGGTTTTGGGTGTTTCAAATTCTGATGACATGACAGATGATGAGACGGTTGAAGATGCAGAAAATGGTGATCCTAATGATGAGGGTCCAATTGCAACTAGATTACCTAAGAAGGAAGAAGAATCTCCAGGTAAAGATGTGCACTTGAAGGTAAATGTTTGCATCCTTATGGCCTTGGTAGTGCGATCTGATTTGGTATTAGCTCTATTTGATGTGGAAACGGTTGTTTTACATGGTGAGCTAGATGAGGAGATTTATTTGTCTCAGCCTAATGGTTCTGGAGTTGCAAAGTATGATGAGTTGGTGTGTTTCAAACCATATATTTCACAAGCAGTGGGCAGTGTAGGTAGATACATGCATGATCCTGATGTGAGACATTGGGAAGCTGTGAAATGGATGTTCCACTACATTCAAGGTAGTGTGGAGGTTGGTTTGTTATTTCAACATAGAAGGACTTTGAGTCTGCGGTGTGTTGGTTATGTGGATGTTGAGTATGATTGTCACTTAGATAGACGTTGGTCTACTCCTGGATATGTGTTTACATTGGCAGTGAGATCTATCAGCAGATTGTCCACATTACATTCTATGGTTGCTTTGTCTCCGACAGAAGCTTGGAATATTACCGTGACTAAAGTGGTGTATGGGACTAAGTTCTATTGGTTAGAATTGGTCCATATCATTTCTTCGAGTTGATAGTATATCTTGGAGTGAACTACGATGGCTTGATCCCTTAGAAGAAGGGTACGTAGGCAACCATGAGGTGGTGCAGCCGAGGTGGTCTTTCGGGACATGTGTGGGAGTTTGTGACTTGTGTTTGTCGGCTTAGATTTATTGAATCTTCGCCGAGGTGGAGAATTGTTGGGTTTTATGTGCAAATCAGACGGAGGGAAGTTTTTCACTCAGGAACGTACGTACACAGTTAGGGCGTTCGTACGTCCCGTACGCCAGATCTTGGTTTCGTGGCTCAACGTACGTACGTGATTTCGACGTACGTACGTCCTCCTTTGATTTTCGCAATATGGGCCTGTTTTGAGTCCAATTCGTGTCTATTGTAAGACTATACTATAAAGCCAAATAGAAGTGATACAAAACCTTAACTTTTCTGAGAGAGAGATTGTGAGAAGCCATTAGAGAGTTTGAGAGAACTTTTGTGAGGAAGAAGACTTCGGTTTCTTCATGAGGCTTGTACAATTGTCCAGATAAAAAAAGCATCATCCTTTCTCCCCGTGGACGTAGGCATATTGCCGAACCACGTATATCTTGTGTCTTGTGTGTGGATGCTTGTTTATTTTGTCGTTTTCGTTTTACATTCATATATTAGTTCAATCATCATATTTGTGCATTAATCTCCGCTGCGCACAACAAGTGGTATCAGAGTTTGGGTTAGATCTTGCGCGTCTTGAAGGTGTTTGAAGAAATTCTGCAGTGAGTTTCTTAATTGTGTTTCAAGTCCAAGGTTCTATCTTTTGTTCGTAGGTTGCATAGAAGGTGTTTGTTGAAATTCCGGTGTGAATTTCAGATTTGTTTACCTTCGTTTGGTGATTGTTTAGTGCTTGAAAGTTGGTGGAAAGATGACAAAAGAATTGAATTCGAAGGATTCGAACGGGGAAATCAAGACAGTGGTTTTCCATCAAGCAAAGATTGATGTAGAGAAGTTTACCGGCACCAATAACTTTGGTATGTGGAGGTGCGAGGTAATGGATGCTCTATGTCAACTAGACCTAGAAGATGTTCTGGAGGATAAGCCAGAAGGTGTGGAAGAGAAGGATTGGAAGAAGATGAACAAACGAGCTTGTGGAATCATAAGATCGTGTTTGGCACAAGACGTTAAATATCTTGTGATGAATGATGTTTCTGCAAAGGAGATGTGGCGAAAATTGGAGGAGAAGTACATGACAAAGACTATCCACAATAAAAACTATCTACTTCGAAAGTTTTATCGAATAGATATGAGAAGAGGTATTTCCATGGCGGAGCATCTTAATAATTTTACCAAGGTAATTGCCGACTTGGTGAATCTTGGAGCAGATGTAAGTGATGAAAGCAAGGCAGTGTGTCTCCTAAATTCGTTACCTGACGAATATGAACACTTGGCTATCACACTTACATATGGGAAAGACAAGTTGGTGTATAGTGAGATTTCTGCAGCATTGTTAAATCATGCGTGTATGAAGAAGGACAAAGAATAGTCCAAAAGCTCAACACCAGAGGTCTTAGTGGCAAGGGGAAGCTACAATAGTGGGGGTGAGTCTCGTTCAGAGCCGAAGAGTAGGTTTCTAGCAAACGATGAATGTTCTTTTTGTCATGAGAAAGGGCATTGGAAGAAAGATTGTCTTCAAGCCAAGGCAAAGGACAAGAAGAATAACTCTGAGGTAAATATTGCACGTAATAATAGAGATGAAGATGATGGTTCTGATTATTCTTTATGTGTTTCATCCATCGATTGTTCCACTAATGCTAATGAGTGGATATTAGATTCGGCTGGTACTTATCATGTGTGTCCCATAAGGGAATGGTTTTCTAGCTTTAAAAGGCTAGATAATGGTGCAGTAGTGATGGGGAATGATCAACCTTGTCATGTATTGGGGATAGGTACTATTCGATTGAAGATGTTTGATGGAAAGATAAGAGAGTTGAGGAATGTAAGATATGTTCCTGATTTGAAGAAGAACCTTATTTCACTTGGTACCTTAGAAGCCAAAGGTTACAAGGTAGTAGCTCAGAATGGTGTTCTAAAGGTTATGGTTGGTGCAATGATATTACTAAAGGGTACTCGACGAAGTAACTTGTACTTCTTGCAAAGTAGTACAGTTACATGTGATGTGGCCATGTCAGAGGCTACAACGAAGTTTGCTAGAGAGACTACCAAATTGTGGCATATGCGGCTGACGCATAAATGTGAAAAATCTTTGCAGACAACAACGGAGCAAAGGTTTTTTATGGGTGCTATCACCTGCAAGTTAGAGTTCGGTGAGCATTGTGATCTGGGCAAGCAGACAAGAGCAAAGTTTGACACAACTATCCATTGTATGAGTGGAGTTCTTGATTATGTTCACATGAATGTCTGGAGACCTACCAAGTACACAGCTTGGAGAGGTAAGTCTTATTTTGTGTCTTTAGTTGATGAATTTTCTAGGCGTGCGTGGATGTACATCATGAAGCATAAGGATGAAGTCCTAGAAATATTGAAGTGGAAAATTGTTGGGTTTTATGTGCAAATCAGACGGAGGGAAGTTTTTCACTCAGGAACGTACGTACGCAGTTAGGGCGTTCGTACGTTCAATGTGACAGATAACTTTGTGGAGAAGGAACGTACGTACGCAGTTAGGGCGTTCGTACGTCCCGTACGCCAGATCTTGGTTTCGTGGCTCAACGTACGTACGTGATTTCGACGTACGTACGTCCTCCTTTGATTTTCGCAATATGGGCCTGTTTTGAGCCCAATTCGTGTCTATTGTAAGGCTATACTATAAAGCCAAATAGAAGTGATACAAAACCTTAAATTTTCTGAGAGAGAGATTGTGAGAAGCCATTAGAGAGTTTGAGAGAACTTTTGTGAGGAAGAAGACTTCGGTTTCTTCATGAGGGCTTGTACAATTGTCTAGATAAAAAAAGCATCATCCTTTCTCCCCGTGGACGTAGGCATATTGTCGAACCACGTATATCTTGTGTCCTCTGTGTGGTTGCTTGTTTATTTTGTCGTTTTCGTTTTACTTTCATATATTAGTTCAATCATCATATTTGTGCATTAATCTCCGCTGTGCACAACAAATTACACAATAAAATTCAGTGGATAATTAAATCTTGTTTACCTCCCTTTCTTTTTCTTTCCCTTCTTCACAATAAACAGCAAAGGACTTTGAGCCACCACGATGGTTTATCACATTTTGCTTTCAAGTAGCAGAATTTTTTGTACTTAACTTCTGTCATTCACACAAGCAAAATACTATCCTAGTCATTCAACAAGAAGCTATTAATCAATATGAAGAAACAGAAATTCACATATTCTGATTCCTAACTAAAACAAAAGAAAAACTATGGATCAATTTTATTCCAACAGACAAACTCTAGAAACCTGAAACTCGGTAATCATTACCTTTTAAATGAATGATAGAAACATACTGTTCAACTAATCCAACAACACACTTCTAACAATTCTACCATATATTCAAAGTTAACACTAGAACCAAGTCCAGTTGAGAACATAACAGGCAACATTAAGAAAAGTAATTCGATCAATTGATTTTCATGAAATTTGGCAATGATTACTAATAAAGAAAAATGAACCCTAAGGAAGCTAGAGGGACGGATTACACCGGAAAATTTTGGTGTTTGGCGCTCCCTATATTTTAATATTTTTAATGTTTGGCGCTCACTATTTTTCAATAATTTTGGTGTTTGGTATCTCATTTGATTCTTTGCAATTAGGGCTGTTAAACGAACCGAACTGCTTGAGCTCGGCTCAGTAAAAGCTCGACTCGAGCTCGTTCGTATAGCTAAACAAGCCGAGTTTGAACATAAAATAAAACTCGTATAAATTTAGGCTCGGCTCGAGCTCGACTCGTTTATAAACGAACCGAGCTTGAACATACAAGGCTCGTTTAACACCCCTATTTGCAATAATGTTGAAAATGTGCCCTGTCCTTGTAAGCCTTCAGGCCATGATTAATATACCATTTTTTTTTTTTAATAAAAACAAATTTTATTGATAAAAGAATAATTACACAAATTAAGTTAGAGGACAAGAGCGCTACAAACTGAGCTGCAAAAAAAAAAAAAAAAAAAAGGATGATACTAAAAGATGTTAAAACCAAGCTTCAGAGTATATATATCCTGGAGATTATTCCAACCAAAATTTACTACCAATGGGAGAAGCCAAACCACGGTTGGTATGCCCTGAACACGGACGGTACATTGCAAAATGGAAGTGGAGGTTGGGCAGCAGTCATCAGAGATCATGTAGGCACAATCATTGTAGCTAGTAAAGGGTCTTCACAGTACACAACAATAGCAACAATTGAGTTACAAGGAGTGGAGTAGGGGTTACAACTAGCACTTAGGGAACATGTCGGGAAAATTCATGCCAAACGGATTCGACCAATGTGGTTTCTTTCTTGAAACCAGGGTCCAAACCACCATGGGAGCTAAAACACATGATAAGAAGGATCATGAGTTTAACTAACCAACTGGAGGAGTTTACCATCACACATGTTTACAGGGAAGCAAACAGCCTGGCTTATGCGTTAGCTACACAGATTCCTACTATAGCATACATCGACATTGTCTTAAGTTCCTTTTCTGAAGATGTCAAGAAAATAGTGTTTAATGATGCATGAGGAATGCACTATGTGAGGTTGTAACCGTCTTAGAGCTCATTTTCTTAATGAATCAGGGTAAGGGACTTCGCCAAAACCCTGCTTTTCTATCCAAAAAAAAAAATCTAGATACTGGATACAACTACTCTAATATGTACAAGCTAAGAACTTGTGTTAGCACCGGGGTACAAGAAAGAGCTTCATTAGATAGTCCGTATTACTTATGTTTGATTAATTTATGTTTAGTTATTTTTTGTGTTTTGAGAGGTTTGTGCTTAATGGAAGAGTGGATAAAAAGTGTAGAGATTTTTGGTTTAGTGAAAAATGGAGAAGAAATGTAGACAAAAACAAAAATTAGTTATAGAGCTATTAAAGTAACTAATTATATTTTTATTTTTATTTTTATTTTTTAAAATAAGAAAATTTGTGAGAGCTTAGAGATCATTTAAGATGCCACCTAGGAGAGAGAATGCAGGACCGCATGGGTCTAGCTATTATATAGATATATAGATATTGAGAATAAACAAAGATTTGGCACCAAAAGCCTTTGATGATTATAATGTATTAGTCATCAATCTAGAAAACCAGAAAATGTATAATGTATTAAAGTGCAACCCTCATGGTGTGTATCAGTTGGTCAGGACTTGGGTTTACTACTGGAAGGCCACCCGTTCGATTCCCCTTGGGGCTAATCAGAGCCCTAGGATTAGTCGGCGTGCACACTGTCCAACCACTGCATGAATCACATAAAATTCTGAGTAGTAAGAAAACCCGAAAAATGAATGAGTACTGGACCAAATAAAAGTATACTAATAATCCATGAGTGTATTAACCTATTTCTAGATTAATGCATTTACAAGATCAGGTCACAGTTGGACTTGACCAAAGGGGGATTTGAGATCGGGGGTGGCTGCACCTCGTTGAGATCGAGATTGCCTACGTACTGTAGCTCGTGGGGGTGGAACTTAGAGATCAAGCCATCATAGTTCTGTTTATATAGAATGTGAAGGGGCGAAGATCATGGGATCTTGCAGATTCTCCGACATCTTAATGATTGTGTAATATTCTCCAATGATTGTGTAATATCTTCAATGAATGTATAACAGCTGCAATGATTAGGCAACAGCTGGAGATATTCTCTATGCGTTGAATTAGGGCATGTGCATATGCTGAGGTCGTTGTTGATCATGTAGTCGAGCTGCTTTGGGCGGCCTCCAAGTAGGTCGAGTAATGAGCGACCTGTGAGATTTAATGAGTATGCCACGTGGCGTGTTTTTATTGGTTGGAGTATATAGTACCCCTACAATGAGTATTATTAGAGAAAAGCATGAATCACATCAATATTTTGATAATTGTCTTGTAATAATTCCTCGAAAGTGTATAGTCCAACAACTGCATACAAAAATGAAAATAATAACGGACATACACTAATCAAGGACTTGTGGCATCCCACCTTCATGGGATTTAGTGAGCACTAAATACTCGTAACCTTCCTCTGTGAAAAATATGGAGATCACTGTCGAAGCTTGATGCACCTACAAAAATGAAAATATGCTAATAATGCATGAGTACTGGAGAAAAACATGAATCACATGAAATTATGATAATTGGTTTATTCTTCGTTCATGTATAGTCAAACCACTGCTTACAAAAATAAAAATAGTGGGGGTACACCAATGGTCGATTGGCAGGTGTCGAGTGGTCTAAAAAACCATTAATTTGATTAATGGGCACTATTTTGATCATTTTTTTTGCATTTTACCCCTTCTTCTAAGTACACCTCTTAACCTCACTGTTTGGAAACTTGATGCTCAGACAAGAGTCATAAGATGGATGCACTTACAATGCCTCTTAACCTCAACTTCCATCCCAATAGCTTATCCACTTACTCAACACCAAGAATTGTCTCAGTGAGAGCTCTAAGCAAATCCAATATGATTCGCAATGTTTGTTGTCGTGCAAATATTCATCAGACTAGTGAATCACTGGTTCTCAGAAGATCAGCGAATTACCAACCTAGCATTTGGGATTTTGATTATATCCAATCATTGAACAGTAAATACATGGTAAATTATTGTGCATATGATCATTATACGTATATTTTTTGTGTAATTTCCAGGCACCTCAAATGGTTGCATTAGGTTACTGATGCTGTTTTTGATACTGCAGGGGAAATAATGGGAGAGTCGAGCGAAGATGTTGAAAGAGTATATAAGGTCTACTGTCTTCAAAACAGATGAAGTGGGACTTATAACTCGGCTAGAGATGATCGACAATTTAAGTAGACTTGGGGTGAGTTACCATTTTCAAGAGGAGATCAGGAAGTGCTTAGATAGCATAGCTATCAGTAAAAGTAATCTAAAGACTGATGCAGAGGATGTTCATGCTGTGGCATTGTACTTTAGGCTCCTTAGACAATATGAATATCGGATATCCCCAGGTACTAACTCGTTGTCATAATATTTCTATCACCTAACTTTGCATTTTTTTTTTGAAATTGATACGATCTTCGGCAAACTATCATAATGTCTACTTTTTGGATCATGACAGATGTATTTAATTGCTTCAAGGACAATAATATAGGCCAGTTTAAGCGGAGCCTGTGTAAAGATATTAAGGGAATGTTGAGTTTGTATGAAGCTTCTCACCTTGCATTTGAAGGCGAGGATATCTTGGACGAGGCTAAGGCTTTTACAGCTACACATCTAAAGGACATTAATGTACCTATGACATCAAACTTACCCAAAGAAGTTGAACGCAGTTTAGAGCTTCCCCTGCATTGGCGAATGCTAAGGTTAGAGGCAAGGTGGTACATTGACATATGCAAGAACAAAGGCAAGTTGAGTCCTGCTCTCCTTGAATTCGCAACATTGGACTTTAATATGGTGCAAGCTATACACCAGAATGATCTAAAAGAGATGACAAGGTAGGTTAAGAAATCATCTACACACGAAATTTACTTGAGTGTCCATGTGTTAATTGATCTAATTGGATCAATATTCGATAATAGTGATATTTCTCTGTTCTATGTATTATAGGTGATGGAAGAATCTTGGACTAGGTTCCCACTCGAAGTTGAGCTTTGCCCGAGACAGGATAATGGAGAACTTTTTGTGGACAACTGGAGTGATATTTGATCCTCAATTCGACTACTGTAGGAAAGGGCTTACCAAAATAAATTCGTTGGTGACAACAATTGATGATGTATATGATATATATGGCACTCTAGAAGAACTTGAGCTCTTTACTGCCGCAGTTGAGAGGTCAGTGCGTAGGAGAGTCATCCCTTATTAATGGATCGGAGCGTGTATCATATATTCATATTAGTATCTGCTTCTAATTCAAACTTGCTGCATATATTTTCCAGATGGGATATAAACACAATAGATCAACTTCCAGATTATATGAAAATCTGCTTCCTAGCACTGTACAACACTGTTAACGAAATGGCTTATGTTACTCTCAAGGAACAGGGGTGGGATATCTTACCATACCTTAAGAAATCGGTATAGTTCATTTTCTTTGTAGGTTGATATTACTTACTAACCAATATAATATAACTTATCAAACAGTATACGTAACTTGTGTTCGCATATTGCAGTGGGCAGATTTGTGCAGAACTTATTTAACAGAGGCAAAGTGGTATTACGACAAGTATACACCAACATTGGAGGAGTATCTAAACAATGCATGGATTTCAATATCAGGGCCTCTTCTACTAGTTCATGCTTATTTCTTTCTAAAACAGGATATTACCAGGGAGGCATTAGAATACTTAGAAAGCTACCCTAAGCTCATACATTGGTCATCAATGATTCTTCGTCTTTCTGACGATTTAGGAACATCTACGGTGTGTAAACCAAGTGGTTGCCTTATTTTAAATTCAAAATTAAACAGTACTAATTCAAATTCATTTCTATGATATAGGCCGAGCTAGAAAGGGGTGACGTTCCAAAATCAATTCAATGTTATATGAGTGAAAATGGTGTCTCAGAAGAAGTTGCTCGTGAATATATTGGAAATCTGATCAATGACTTGTGGAAGAAAATGAATAAAGATCGATTAGATACTTCCCTATTCTCAAAAACTTTTGTAGGGGTTGTTGTAAACCTTGCTCGAATGGCTCAGTGCATGTACCAATATGGAGATGGCCATGGTGTTCCTGACCAAGAGACAAAAGATATAGTATTTTCGTTGTTGATTGAGCCAATACTATATGTATGAAAATGGTAGCTAGGTTTTTTTGTTATATTTTCTTTCTTCGCATTATCTTAATGACTGTATAATGTGAGGACAGTCAAGTGTACTGGGAAGAAGACTACATTAAAGATGTCGACTGAACCTGTTTTCAGGTTTGAAAGGGATATATTATGACAGAGACATGGGAAGACCTGACAAGGCAAATTCTGACCCAAAATGATATTATCTTGGGCTTAGTTCAAGGCCCCGGCCATCTGGTATAGATCTGGGGGCAAGTGTTGAAACCGGCATTCGGTTGTTTGACATCATTTTGTGACTAAGTTAGGAGTGTCCGTGGTTATCTCGCCTTGACGATATTATTAGGAAGTACCTTGATGTGTGAGTGTCGTCCCGTGTGTTCTTTCTCATCCTTCTAAGGTATACCAGGTTACAGTTTGTCCACGAACGTACGTACCTAGTTAGGACGTACGTACGTAGAGGTAGGCAGATCTTTTCTCATGTTCTGGAACGTACGTACCTAATTAGGACGTACGTACGTTGAAGTGTCCAGGCTATTTTTCTTGTTCAGGGACGTACGTACGTAGTTAGGGCGTGCGATGTGTTGACATCACGGGGGCATCTCCGATGGTGGGATTTGGTAATGAAAATTTTGAAGTGGGTCGTGCAGCCATTCATGCAGCTGCAGTTAAGGTACAAAATCACGAGAGAGCATATGCCGCGAACCAACATTGTTTCATTCCTTTTGCTTTTGATACTTTTGGTTTCCAGCACCAAAAGCAGTTGAACTTCTCAGGAGAGTACAAAAAGTGATGAATAACAATGTGATGACGGCGAGTTCCAATGAATATGTATTTCGTAGGATTGGTTTTGCTATTCAAAAGGGGCTTGAAGCACAGATTGTAGCGCGTTTGTCCTCTAACTTTGTATAATTCCTGGAATTTTTATCAATAAAATTTGTTTGATTAAAAAAAAAAAAAGGCTTGTAGTTAGTTTGTCCTCTAACAAGGTATAATTCCTCAAATTTTCATCAATAAAATTTGTTTTTGTTTTTTTTTTTTGAAAAAAAGTTATTTCTGAATGGTGTAACTTGATTTTTAAAATTCATTTGAACCACCAGTGTCATCACGTTGCTATCTAAAACATAAATGAGTTTTCTAAATAATCTCGTTGTCTCGATGTTTTGTCCACACCGCCACCTTGCAACTCAAGTAATTCTGCTATTCAGGGACTTGCTTTCGCAGATGAGCACATAGCCACATCATGATCATCATGGGAGAACACCTAACCACATCAATCATCATTATCATAAGAGCATGGGCCTCCTAATCTCGAACCACGCCCGAAGGCTGAGCTAAGAATTATATATAGAAATTCCTCCAAACACTGTCGATGGGAATTGAACTCACATCCTCTCACTAAAACCAACTTAGTTGGGTGTTAATAGCATGGGTGTGAATAAAAACATATTGGCTGTTAATAGTGACTCTAAAACCCCAACCAAACTCCATTTCTCTGCTTACACAAAACCCTGACTCTGTTTTTCCTCTGTTCTCTCTGTCTTTCTCTCTTCTTATTCAAAACGATGATGATGAGATCAGCAATGGCAGCAGCACTGTCATCACAGAAGAAGTGTTGAGTTGTTGGACTAATAAGCAAACAAGGAAGTAGACTACTCTCAGGCTCTTCATTTACTCCACCACCTGCTAAACCTTCTACTAATCTTTTTGTTAGTGGTAAGTTTTAATCTTTTTTTTCTTTTTCTTATTTAAGCTTTGGGTATTTTTAATTTTATTGAATTTTTTAGTTTTAATTACTTTTTTCTTGATGTTTTTTGTTAGTTTTTTGTATTATTTGTATTATTTGATTCCATTAGGTTATTGTGTTAGTAAAAAAGAAAGAAAGAAAGAATAGAAGAAATGTTTGTTACTCTTTCTATCTTTCTTTCTTTGTTTGGTTGATTTCAAGGGTTTAAGAGGTTTAACAACTCTACTGATTAGAAAAAGGGGGTTCTAGGGAAATATATATATTTTTTAAAATAAAATATTTTATTGATAAATTGAGGAATTACACAAAGGTAGAGGACAAACGCGTTACAATCTGCGGTGCAAACCCTTTCTGAATAGCGAACACGGTTTTTTATTTTTAATTTAGAGTTTAAATGTTCAAAGAATTGATTTTATTCTTTCTACTACTTTAGACTCAGCTGACTGCTTCCATTGGGAAAAAAATCCGTTTTTTTTAGTTCTTGTTGCGGCTAATTTTACTCATTTTATTGTTATTATTTGGTATATTCTCTTCTTTTTTTTTATAGTGATTTGGTACATATATTCGATAAATACTGATGAGAATATTGTAGGGATATTTATTGAAAGAAGGTTTTTTTTGGGCTCATTGTGTAATTTTCAAAAAGAATTTTCTGCAAATGTTTCATTCAGATGTAAAAATATTAGATTTTCATTTAGTACACTAATCTTACAATTATTTCTTGAGTGTTCTTGTTAATAATTTTTGAAGCTGTCTACTTCGGTTCTCTATAAATCACAGCCTTCTGCACTTACAATTTTGTGTTCCATACCTCTCTTATCTTTGTTAGTTTCGACGTCTTCAAAGCAAATGATACAAAATTGCTTTGAGAAAACGCTTCTTAGTAGTTGAAAGCTCATCTTCACATTCCCCTACAGGCTACAACACCCTTTATGTCTCTGTTATGGGTGTCGTATTTATTTTCTTAAGTAGTGCAGTATGTCATGAAGAATTAGTCTAAGGGGCTGTTTGTTTTTTTTGGGTCCCTCTTGTAAGAGGTTGCCTCTTTTAAGAGGTAGGTCTTGTAAGAGGTTGCCTCTTATAAGAGGTACATGAAAATCGTTTGTTTTTGCCTCTTGCAAGAGCTTATAAGATGTAAGGTGTTTGTTTTTAAAACCTCTTATAAGAGGTAAACTTTACAATTATATCCTCTTCTAAAACATATTTTTTTAATTTCATAAATGTATAAAAAAAATTTAAAAAAAATTAATTTTTTAACTTAAGAAAAAGAAAATTCCATAAATATAAGAGAGATAGGAAAATATGTGAAAGAGAGAGAGATTAAAAAAAGATTTAAGATATTTTATATTTAAGGACTAGGGGTAGGTAAAAGTTATAAAGATCATGGGTAGGATAGGTATTTTAAAAATGTCTACCTCTTATAAGAGGCTAATAGCAAGGTCATTGCCACTACCAAAAATCAGCCTCTTATAAGAGGCAAACCTCTAGTAACCTCTTATAAGAGGTGAAAAACAAACACCTTATTTTACTGGTCCACCTCTTAATAGAGGCTCTAGTAAATCCAACCTCTTATAAGAGGTAAAAACAAACAGCACCTAAGTTGTTAGCTAAGAAGTAGGGGAGAAGTGGTCTTAATAGCAAAGTAACGTTGTGTTAGTAGTTGAAGATATTTTCCTGTTTTCTAGGTAGTTCAGTTGTAGTGAATCACCTATATAAGGTGAGGGAATCATGAATAAAAGAGGATGATTATTGACTTATTTCATTTGATTGTTCAACTTGAGTTGTAACAAGAGGCAACGGTTCCTCAGTAAACCGATTATCTTTTTCTTCTTAATATTATCTTGTTCTATCTAGTTCTCAATCATTGGTAACAAAAGGAAAGAACCCCAGTACGTACCACAGTGGTATCAAAGCAAGGAAATGGATCAAAGAGTGGAAAAGTTAGAAGCAGAAGTGAAAGATCTCTCCATCGATCAGAAGAAAATTCTGGCGAAGCTTGATGAATTAGTCGATAAGATTAATTCACGTCCTTCTCCAACACCAGCAAACTTTGAGCATGAAGCAGAGAACTCGATGGCTCGATCCGAAAATACTTTCGGGTTTCGTCAAAATGGGATGCAGCAATTGTCTGCTCCAAAGCTTGTCAAACTTGATTTTCCCCGCTTCAATGGGGGAAGAAGACACTACGAGTTGGGTTTGTAGAGTGGAACAATTCTTTCAGTTTCACCGTACACCCGAAGACGAACGTGTTGCACTTGCGTCTTTCCATTTAGAGGGTGATGCTCAGTTGTGGTATCAGGTGCTAAAACAGGATGGAGGTGAAGTGAATTGGCAAGAATTTCGCGATGGTTTACATGCGCGATTTGGTCCGACTCAATTCCAAGACTTCTTTGGTGATTTGATTAAGTTGCAGCAGGTTGGGTCTGTACGTGAATATCAGACACAATTCGAGAAATTATTATCGAAGGTGGGTTACCTCCCTCATGAACGCCAAGTGAGCTGTTTTATCAGTGGACTAAAAGACTCAATCAAGGCAGATGTACTAGCTGGGCGCCCTGAAACCTTATCACCGGCTATTGGACTGGCTCGCTTGTATGAAGCTCGCAATAACTCACAGAAAAAATTTGTTCCCTCATCAGATTTAAAGAAGAATGTTCTTGTCAACAAAGAAGCATCAGCCAGCAGTTCAACTCTTCCTGTTCGACGAATGTCCACAGCTGAATTACAAGAACGACGTCAAAGGGGGTTATGTTATAACTGTAATGAGAAGTTTGTTCCGGGTCATCGATGTAAGAAGTTATTCTTGATTGAAGCTTGTGAAGCAGATGGAGATGTTATTATGGTTGTAGATGATGAGACACCTCAAATTTCTCTGCACGCCATTGCTGGTACACAAGCACCAGAAACAATGCGGATCAGGGGAAGTATTGGAATTCTTTCAACCATTGTCTTGGTGGACTCAGGGAGCACTCATAACTTTTTGAGTATAACTTTTGCTATAAGGCTCGGGCTACTACCTGATAATGCAGAACAATTCGATGTTGTGGTGGCTTCGGGTGACAGATTATCTAGTCAAGGTAAGTGCACAAATGTGAAATTAAAATTGCGTGGTATGATTGTTTATCTGGATTTTTATTTACTACCACTTGAAGGATATAATATTGTTTTGGGTACACAATGGCTGCGTACACTTGGGCCGATTTTATGGGATTTTACTAAGTTGCAGATGACATTTAAGGTGGGAGATAAAGAGGTTTTCCTTCAAGGAGAATCCAAACCAGATGACAAGCTCGTTGGAGAACTTAAGTTTAGTCGTGAAGCAAGAAAATCAAAAAGGGGGGCGTTGTTTCAATTATATTCAGTTGGCACTCCACTTCTTGAAGTTAGTGATGAATATCAGCCTCCTCAATTGCAGCTGTTGTTAGAAGAGTTTAAAGATGTTTTCCAGGAGCCAAGTGGTTTACCTCCACCACGGGTCCATGATCACAAAATTCCATTAAAGACAGGCAGTGAACCAGTGTGTGTCAAGCCGTATCGCTACCCGCATTATCAAAAGACTGAGATTGAAAAATTGGTGGCAGGAATGCTCTCTACTGGTGTGATCAAACCCAGTAACAGTCCTTATTCATCACCAGTTATCTTAGTTAAGAAACATGATGGGTCTTGGCGGATGTGTGTCGACTATCGTGCACTAAACAAGATTACAATCAAAGACCGGTTTCCGATTCCAGTAATTGATGAGTTGTTAGATGAGTTGAATGGAGCTAAAATATTCTCAAAGTTGGATCTTCGAAGCGGGTATCACCAGGTCAGAGTTGTACCAGAAGACACATCAAAGACAGCTTTCCGTACACATCATGGCCATTATGAATTCTTGGTAATGTCGTTCGGCCTTTCCAATGCACCGTCCACCTTCCAAGCTCTAATGAATGAGGTATTTCAAGATTATTTACGAAAGATTGTCTTAGTGTTCTTTGATGACATCCTTATATATAGTAAATCTTGGAGTGAGCATGTTACACATTTACAAATTATATTGTCTGTGTTAAGGTCTCACAGTTTGTTTGTGAAAAGAGAGAAGTGCCAGTTTGGTCAAAATAAGGTACAATACCTTGGCCATGTGATATCTGATACAGGTGTTGCAGTAGATCCAGACAAGATTGCGGCTATGATAGGCTGGCCTAAGCCAACAACTCCAAAGGCCTTGAGAGGTTTCCTTGGGCTGACTGGATATTACCGAAAATTTATCCAAAACTTCGGTAAAATTGTTGGACCGCTCACCCGGATGCTGAAAAAAGATTCATTTGAATGGACACCAACGGCTGAAGTTGCCTTTCAAACCTTAAAGGAAGCCATGACCCAAGCTCCTGTGTTAGCTCTACCAGACTTCTCAAATAAGTTTTTTGTCGAATGTTATGCTAGTGGTTCGGGTGTGGGAGCAGTCTTAATGCAAGAGCGTCCTATTGTTTTCTTTAGTCATGCCTTGCAAGGAAAAAACTTGTTGTTGTCCACTTATGAAAAGGAGATTCTGGCGTTAGTATTGGCTGTGCAAAAATGGCGTCCATATTTGTTGGGTCGGCAATTTGTAGTCAGAACTGATCACCAAAGCTTGAAGCATTTATGGGTCCAACAAAGGTGGCTCTATAAGTTGATGGGTTTCGATTTTGTCATTGAGTACAAACGGGGGAAGGAAAACATTGTTGTTGATGCTCTATCTCGTCGAGAAGATGTTCCACAAGGTGCACTTGTAGCTATCACTCAACCCATTCCAGATTGGGTAGAAGCTATTAAAGATGAAGTGAAGTCCAATTTAGTGTTACAAGGAATTGTACAACGCATCATGCAAGGTGAAGCAGTAGGCCCATGGCAATTTAAAGATGGAATTATTTTCTTTAAGGAGAAAATTTATCTTGCTGAAAGTTCTTCATTGCTTAAGGACATCATGGGGCAATTTCATAACAGTACCCATGAAGGGTACCAAAAGACACTCCAGCGAATCAGAGCAGCGTTTTACTGGCCTGGAATGCGAAAGGGTCTTAAGGAGTATATTTCAGCTTGTGATACATGTCAACGTCACAAGGCCGAACAACTAGCTCCTGCAGGTTTGTTACAGCCTCTTCCTGTTCCTAATCAGGTGTGGGAAGATATATCAATGGACTTTATTGATGGTCTACCTCCCTCTAATGGCAAAACTACAATATTTGTCATTGTTGATAGGCTCTCTAAATACGCTCACTTCATCACAATGTCACACCCTTACACTGTTGTTGGAGTTGCTCGGGCATTTTTTGATAACGTTTTCAAGCTTCATGGAATGCCAAAGTCTATTGTATGCGATCGAGATCCAACTTTCACAAGCTTATTTTGGTCAGAATTATTTAAGTTAAATGGCACTGCTTTCAACTATAGTTCAGCATACCATCCTCAAACAGACGGTCAGAGTGAAGTAGTAAACCGGACTGTGGAGATGTATTTAAGGTGTTTCACTAGTTCCCAGCCAAAGGAATGGAGTAAATGGTTATCCTGGGCTGAGTATTGTTACAACACTAGCTGGCATTCAACCATTAAGTCTACTCCGTTCGAAATTGTGTATGGACGTGCGCCACCAACGTTGTTGTCCTATGTTCCTGGTATGGCTAAGGTTCAGGCAGTAGAGAAGCAGCTCATGGATCGTGATCAGGTTCTTGTACATCTCCAGACCAACATTAAGGAAGCTCAGTCACGTATGAAAAAGGTTTATGATCGTCACCATCGAGAGAGAGAATTTGAAGAAGGAGATTGGGTGTATTTAAGGCTTCAGCCGTACCGTCAGACATCGCTTTCTCTAAGGAAAAATTTGAAGTTATCTCCCAAATTTTATGGGCCCTTTCAAGTTCTTAAGAGAATTGGTGTTGTCGCATACAAGTTGGATTTGCCTAAAAGCTCTCGCATTCATCCGGTGTTTCATGTTTCCTTGCTGAAAAAAAAAGGTTGGGGAAAGGGTTGAAGTTCAAACTGAGTTGCCCATAACAACTGATGAAGATGAATCTTTATATCCAAGGCCTCAAGCAATTCTTGATCGTCGCATTCGTCGAAGGAAAGAGGAGGTTCTAATTCACTGGCAAGGTTTATCTCCAGCAGAGGCAACATGGGAGAATCTGTCTGAGATGAAAAAACAGTTTCCAGATTGTAGCCTTGGGGACAAGGCTGTTTTTTAAGGGGAAGGGAATGTTATGGGTGTCGTATTTATTTTCTTAAGTAGTGCAGTATGTCATGAAGAATTAGTCTAAGTTGTTAGCTAAGAAGTAGGGGAGAAGTGGTCTTAGTAGCAAAGTAACGTTGTGTTAGTAGTTGAAGATATTTTCCTGTTTTCTAGGTAGTTCAGTTGTAGTGAATCACCTATATAAGGTGAGGGAATCATGAATAAAAGAGGATGATTATTGACTCATTTCATTTGATTGTTCAACTTGAGTTGTAACAAGAGGCAACGGTTCCTCAGTAAACCGATTATCTTTTTCTTCTTAATGTTATCTTGTTCTATCTAGTTCTCAATCATTGGTAACAAAAGGAAAGAACCCAGTACGTACCCGTCTCATTCAATTGGGAAGAATTTGGCCATTCCTTTGGTGCAAGTTTCCAACAGTTATCTACTTATCTCACCTTCTAGGTGATTAGGGGAAAAAGGGCATGTGAAATTTAACTAAACAACCAAATCCAAGAAAACCCTTACACTTAACCATTTCTCTTTGTCTCTCTTAACTCTTTCATTGTATAGACAAACTCAAGTTTGTTCGAAACACGTCAACAGCTGATTGTTGATATAAGTTTCCACACGTAATTTAAAAGGGGTAGGTGTCCCCTCAACCCTGCTAGCCAATTAAAAAAAAAAAGTTTGTTCATGCTTTGTCGATTTAGGTTTTAGGGCTTTGGGGTGTTTAACTTTAGCTGGGTAATTGGGTATGATAATGATCCTTTTTACTTTTGGGGTGTCTCTGGAGCAAATTGGTTGACAAATGCCGCTATGTGAAAAGGGCAGAAAATGTATGCAAATCTGTTGACGAGACAGTGCATGCAAATCTCTTGAAAATTCATCTCATTCTAGAGGAAAGCAAATTGTCGCATGTTTTGTGCTGTGATCTTAGCAAGCACTTCACTGCATTTGTCCTTTGAGCAAAAACATCTGCTCCACACCTTCGTGTCCACGGGAAGTTGGGTACACAATAAACTAGTCTAAACCCGTTACCAACACATATATTTTCTCCACCTTTACTACATTGAACACCATGCTATTGGTATTCAGAATGTCATAGATTATACTGAAAAAACTTGAGCTCTCATCTAGTTCAAAGTCCTCCATGGAACTTGTTCCCCCTCTAGTACATCCAATTTCCATCTGTGATCCCCCATATTTTTATCTTAATTACATTTTTGTAGAGGTAAACGATAATAATACATCAAAGATCAAGGTTTGAGAAATCCCTCGTCAGAACAAGCAAATAGAAGAAGTAAGGCAAGTGCAGTTAATAGCTGTATTATATCAAAGATTTGTGGTGTTTGATTGATATTAAAAGTTAGTTTGTATGTGGTAATTGAGTAATTTTAAAATTTTATTATGGGGCTTTCTATAAATTGGTAATTTTCGACACACGAGTACAGATTATTTCTACTAGAGAGTAGAGGCAAATTGTTATCACACATGACCCTAGGAGCCTAATTTGGTTATAACAAAATACATAAACCCTAACCCTAATAAGGTGGAACAAAAAAGAGAGACAGTGGAACTCGATTAGTTGGAGAGAAAATGGATCACACCTTCAGGCAAGTGACCTGCATGTTAAACTTCTTGTTGTTGGCTGAGGAATCAGTGGATACTAGAGGAGGGGTATTTCCATGGTCAACAGATTTAGTGGTGTTCTGTGCTGAGGCAGAGTCAATTGACCACCTGTTCAGGTTTTGTAGTGTGACCAGAGCTGTTTGGACTTCTTCATAACTGAGTTCAACAGTAGGGTGGACAGAAATGAGGGACTGTCACATATGTACTGTGATTGGAAGTCCGCAGACTTGTCTAAAGTGGGTAGAATGGTTTGGAAGCTGTTTCTTCTTGCAGTGTGCTAGGGCATTTAGAGAGAAAGGAATGGAAGAGTTTTTGAAGGGACAGACAGAAACCTGGGACAGATCATTACTGATGTGAAAATGTTGACTTGGAAGTGGACCTTTTTCAGACCCTGAATGAGTTGCATTAGCTTAGATGATATTATGTTGAGATGGGAGGACATTGTATGAAGTACACGGAGTAAGGTTATTACATGTGTTTTGGGCTAGTACGTGTGAACCTCTCACGCTATTTTTAATGAAATTATGTTTTACTGGAAACAAAAAAAAAGAAAGAAAAAGAGGAATCTATGGATACTAGGGAGCTACAATATCTGTAAGATGAAGCATGTTCTCTTGCTATGATTTGTGTTTATATAAACCTATTATCAGATGAACGCAGTGACCAAATCTGTTATTAATACATCAGGATGCTAACCAAAAGGGTTCCTGAACTGGATCGCCTTCCAATTGAGTAGGTTGCTGTGAATGTTCTGATTTTGAGGTTACAGAGTTGTTGTGGTTATCGTATCTTCTATCATTTTTATAAGGCCAACACATGTGGCTGCTAACCTTTTGACCTCCTGGATGATACATCATTGTCATCCCAGCCAAATTTTGATAGAACATGCTTCTTTTCTGTGTTCGTTCCTCTTGTATTACTGCTAGAATTTTTGCAGTACTCAATGAATATGGTATTTCTGAAATTATCTTTCGTTCATTCTTTCAATATTTGCGGCAAGAAACGTTTGACAGTTCCATATGTTGTAGTGCTTAGAGTCTTGAAATCAGAAGGGGAAGTTCTGATCAGTAAGACATAATACGGAACATTTGTATGGCATATCTTCATTGTTTTTACTTTGCTTCAACGTCACAAATTGAACTCAAAGTCTAAGTCATGAACTCCACAATTGAGCGAATGAGATGTATGGATTTATAATTAGAGATCATAGTGTATGCATGCCTATTGCTTTGCAGCAGTATTTTGCTTTATAGCATGGTTATTTATGTTTTTTTCCTCCTAGATATGAATCAGATTAAAGAGCTCTTGCATATCTGTCCATCAGTCCATGCAATGCTCCTTGTTTCTTGTCTAACATTCTTTTTCTGTAGGGCTTAGCAAGCATACCACCTCGGAGTGATTTAGAGAAGTTTTTGCACAATTTGGTCAAGTCATTTCTGGTACAAGATCATGCATGCTTTTCTTTTCTAAAGGACTTGAATAAATTTTTATATGAAAACATTTACGCTTGGCATTTCTGTGATTCGCAGCGAAAATTGCCACAGACCGCAATTCAGGATACTGCAAGGGATTCGGTTTTGTTAGATATGCTACTTTGGAGGATGCTGCAAAAGGTATAGAGGGTATGCATGCCAAGGTAACCTTCTCTCCATATTTCACCTTAATTAGGAGTACTGCAGAAGTTGTCTTTCATCGCTACCTATTTGGAATCAATTTGAAACATATCAGAATACACCAAGATAAAAAGAAATTACTACTCTGCATATGACTGAAGTTCCTTAGGTTTTGGGTCTTTAGATCATCTCAATATATTTTCTTGTCATACTGTTCTTCAACTGATGTTTCTTTCTCATCTCATTGTTTTTTTGTATAGCATTTGGACAGTTGGGTAACTTTCGTAGAGTACGCACCACCGGGATCAGAACAACCACCTTGGGAATTTATTAGGTCTCCTATTCCAAGTTATTGAAATGACTTATTGTTGGATTAGATCATAGTTATTTATACGTGGTCAAGTTGTCAAAGTCACTGATAGAATGTGAATGTTGTGATGTGAGCGATTGTCGTGAACGTTCGGATACTGCTTGGACGATATATATATACTAATTGTTTTAGTTTTCATTTGTCTTTTTTAATGATCCCCTATTGTTTCATCAAGTAGGCTTAGGAATGCTACTTGATGGGTATTTGCTATAACGCTGTCCGTAAGACAGTTATGTATCATTTTCAACCTAGAAATCTATGATCTCTAGTGGGAACAGCACAATGCAGTTGCATATCTACTGTTTGTCTTCTGTTTCGAGTCTCCCCATCGTCCATGGTGGGTGTCTGAAGAGGCATCCTACCATACTTTTGGACTACATTTTTCGGCAGCGTTTGGATCGAGATAGTTTGGTGTCTATTCTCGTTCACCATACCATACCCTCTAATTGTTGATTATTCCTATCATTTGCTTCATTGCTCGGCATTGTTGATGGCCCAAGGTGGAACCTTAATCCAGTTTCATTTGTTTTAGAAACTAGAAACGGATGAACATTTTATTTTCAGAAAATGTTCGATAATGAAGGATAGGGCCCGAGGGCTTATAAAGACCATGCCTGAAGGCTACTACTGTTGTTGCCACCTAAGCGTCCACATTGTCACCGTGAGCATAGGCCTCCTAATCACAACTATCTTTTGACCCACCTAATAATTAGGTGAGAAATTCTCGCAAGCACTCTTTAGAGCATTCTCAAGACAGGGTGGATTTATCCACATCCATGTAAGCGCCACATAAAAGTTAGAAAAAAAAAGGACGGGTCTGTTTCTTTCCTACAAGGTGGATTCTCCCACCTTGAAATCCACCTGTGGCTTCTCACCTTTGAAAATCCACCTTCCATTGGATTGTTATTTTCTGGTTTAAAGTGGATTTATCCACCCCACCCCCAAAATCTACCTTGCATTGGGAATGCTCTTACATATTGATTATATCGACTATATGGCAACGAATCGCTCAACGTGTGTGACTATCCATCCATTGATACAAAGAAGGCTAAAACCCTAGAAATAAACCCAAGCAATCAAGCATGTGTGTCCTATGTGCAATGCCAAAACTTGTTTTAAGAAGCCCAGCCCATTAATTGTGTGAGTAAAGTGTTTACTGTTAATATCAACACTCTGAAGTCTAAACCCCCGAACACAAAACGCCGACTCTGTTCTTCCTCTGTTCTACCTCTTTCTTTCTTCTGGTTCAGAAGCCATGGCAATGACAATGATGAGATCAGCAATGGCAGCAGCAATGTCATCATCACAGAAGAAGTGTGGAGTTGGTGGACTACTAATAAACAAAGAAGGAAGTAGACTATTTTCAGGCTTTTCATTTACTCCACCTCCATCTTCAACTCCACCTCCTCCACCTGCTGAACCTTCTACTAATCTTTTTGTTAGTGGTATGTTTTAATCTTTTTTTTTCTTCTTATTTAAGCTTTGGGTATTTCTAATTTTATTGATTTTTTAATTATTTTTGCTTGATTTTTTTTTTTTTTGTTAATTATTTGAATTGATTGATTCCATTAATACACATACCTGTGTCAATTTCACTCAGGGTCTGTTTGATTTGGGTGGAATTCTTTTTTAGAGGGGGTGTCAAAAATCCGTCTCACTCAGACTCAGGGTCTGTTTGATTCATTTCCCTTAAATTAAACATACCCTTTAGGTTGAAAATGATTACTTCCTTAAGAGATTTGGTAAATTGGTGATTAATTCTCATTATTATAGGTTTATCCTAAAGTGAGAAAGGTTTCCTTGTCCTACATACTGGTGTTGTTGGCTAACTCTTCATGTTTGGCTGTTAATATGATGCATGCTCATCAAGTTAATAAACAAAGTTGATCTTGATTTTTTTATCAAAATTAACAATCACAGTGAAATATTTTTTCATGAATGGAGAGACTAATTTTTCATTCAAGGTGTTCAAATAGTTTAGGTTGTGCTTGTAGGGTCTACGCATATAGTCATGAATCATAAACATAAGAAAACAACATACCTCGATTGCAGCGAATGAGCAAAATAATTTCTTGGAGTCATAGGAAAGTTTTTCTCTCTGCTAAACCTAGCGTCCAATGGGTGGGTATTGTGCTATGCCACCGAGAGAGACTTCCAATTTTATTTAAATCCATTTACGATCTTTTTAGAGTAGAGTCCCCATCATACTTTTAATCCTAGTAGCAAAGTCATACTAAATCCCACCGACCCATATACTAGTGCACAAGTTAGACACATCCAACTCCTTGTATCCAGCTAATATAATCCACGAAGGAATTTAATATGTTTGAAGTTTTGGGTCCCTTCAAGAAACGAAAAACTTTCTTCATGGCCTGCCAGTGAATCCACGAGGGAATTTTATGGTACCTCCCTAACATTCCACAATTGGTATCAATCGCCTCAGTGTGTATATGGTTTTGAATTATGTAAAGTTATATTTTTAACCGTAAATCTTGCTATAATGTTTTATTTAATTATTTTTTTTGTCGATATTCTATATTCGAGATCATGTCTACGCGACATATTACTTTGATCGTTAACTAGATACTAAAGTCAAAGTTACTACAATATGCTTATTAGTTTAAGTTAAAGACTTTTATGTTGCAGTGTAAATATGATCTCAAGTATGCACAAAAACAATAACTATGTAAAACCTTATGTTATAGCAATATCAGTTTATGATTAAACATAATTTTATATGATTCAAAACCGTATACACACCGAGGCGACTGATCTTAGGATCTAGGCGTACAATCATGAATCATAAACATAAATAAACGACATACCTTGCTTGCAACGAATGAACAAAGCAATTCCTTGGAGTCGTAGGGAAGTTCTTCTCTCGGATAACCTAGCCTCCAATGGGTGGGAATTATTCTATGCCACAGAAAGGGACTTCCTCTTCTATTTATATCTATTAGGATTTTTCTAGAGTAGAGTCCCCATCAGACTTCTAATCTTAGTAGAAGAGTCGTATTGGGTCCCACCAACCCATAACTAGTGCACAAGTTAGACCCACCCAACTCCTTGTGATTGTGAGCCAAAAATTGTAAATAGAGCATGGGCATATATATCCAACAGTGCTTACTTTGTCACAAGATAAGTTCTGCTTTTTTTTTCGAGTTTGTATATCCATGTGGCATTTTTGTATTTGACCAAAGGTTTGTTGGGTCAACTTTATTTAGTGAGCTCAGCACCAAGCAGCAGCTTTGGAACTTTTAGTTTTTACAATGGATGAATCAAACACAAAAGAAACATCCATCTCCCTTTCCTTTCATCATCTTCATTAGCTATTTCGACAAGATGTAGAGAAGAGTCCATTTTGAAAATCGTTCAGCAAGGAATAGAGTCTAATGAACTGTTGTTTATCTCTGTTTATAAATCATTGCCTTCTGCACAAACAATTTGTGTTCCATACCTCTCTTATCTTTGTCAGTTTTGACATCTTCAAAGCAACTAATAAACATTTGCTTTGAGAAAATCCTTCTTACTAGTTAAAAGCACATCTGCCCCATGCCATACATGCTACAAAATAACAGAAAAAAGGGCATGTGAAACTTAAAGTAAACCCCCAAATCCAAGGAAACTCTTACACTTAACATTTCACTCTGTCTCACTTAACTCTCTCATTAGCTAGACAAACTCAGGTTAGTTCATGCTTTGTCGATTCAGGTTTTAGGGCTTTGGGGTGTTTAATTTCAGCTGAGTAATTGGGTAAGATAATGAGCCTTTTATATGAGTGGGCCTTTTACCTCATTTGACACTTTAAAATCCCACCCCCTTGGCTAAGCCAGTGCGTCTCTAGGGTGGTTGACAAATGCCACTATGTGAAAAGGGCAGGCAATGTATGCAAAACTGTTAATGAGGCAAATCTCATCTCTTTCTAGATTGGAGAAAGCAAATTGTCTCTTGTTCTTGCTGTAATCTTAGCAAGTACTTCACTGCATCTGTCCTTTGAGCAAAAAGTTCTGCTCCACACCTTACTTGTTGGGTACACAAAAAAGTAGATCAAACCCTTTGCTAACACATATTTGTTCTTCACCTTTACTTCATTCAACACCGTGCTATTGGATGACTTGGTATTCAGAATGTCATAAATTATACTGAAAAACTTAGAGCTCTCATCTAGTTCAAAGTCCTTAACCAAAAACGGACTTAGATTTCCCATTACTTTTATTTATCTCTTTTCCAACCATGACACTTGTTTTCCCTCTAGTACATCCAATTCCATCTGTGATACCCTAGGAAGCACGGACACTTCTACAAATTCACTGTGTCAGTGTCGGACACTGCTCGGACACGGACACTGCTTCGGACACGGCTTGGACACGTGTCCGACACGGCACATGCGTGTCCCATGTGCCGTTCAATCTGGACACTTCATGGACACTTCTTGGACACTGTTCTGGACACGGCTTTGGACACAGATATGTTCCTAAGTCCTAATTTAAGACGAATTGTAATATCTTTCCAACCGTTTCTCTTTCATGCTTTATGAACTATGAATGCATATGATACATGACATGATTTCTAATATATTATTGATATACCATAATTTTTTATATATATCTAATTGCCGCGTCCTAAGCCGTGTCCGTATCCTAATTTTTGGGATATACAAGTGTCGCCGAGTCCGTGTCCGAGTCTGTGTCATTGTCCGAGTCTGTGCTACCTAGGTGATACCTCATATTTTTATCTTAATTACATTTTTGTATAGGTAAACGATTACAATACAACCAGGAATAAAATACACATCAAATATCAAGGTTTGAGAAATCCCTCGTCAGTGCAGTTTATAGCTGTATTATATCAAAGATTTGTTGTGTTTGATTGATAAAAATAGTTAGTTTGTATAAACTGGTAAGTTTTGACCCAAGAGTACAGGTAAATTGTGGTCACACATGAGCCTGGGAGCCTAATTTGGTTATAACAAAACACATAAACCCTAAACCTAATAGGGTGGAACACAAAAGAGAAACAATGGAACTCAATTCTGGTTGGGGAGAGAGTGGTGAAGACCTTGGTTGGCGTGAAAATCGATCACACCTTCAGGCAAGTGACCTGCATGTTAAACTTGTTGTTCTTGGTTGAGGAATCAGTGGATACTAGAGATGTAGTGTGTGCAGTGCTGAGGCAGAGTCAATTGACCTCCTGTTCAGGTCCTGTAGTGTGACCAGAGCTGTTTGGGGCTTCTTCATAATTGAGTTCAACAGTAGGGTGAACAGAAAGGAGGGACTGTCACTTATGTATTGTGATCAGATCTCTGCAGACTTGTCGAAAGTAGGTAGAATGTTTTGGAAGGTGTTTATTCATGCATTGTGCTTGGGCATTTGGAGAGTAAGGAATGAAAGAGTTTTTGAAGGGACAAACAGAAACCTGGAACATATACTGATGTGAAGATGTTGACATGGAAGTTAGAACTGGACCTTTTTCAGACCCTCGATGAATTTATGTTGAGATGAGAGGAAATTATATTTCATGTACAAGGAGTGAGCTTACTACTTGTATTCTGGGTTAGTGTGAACCGCTCAAGCTCTTTTTAATGAAACTATGTTTTATTGGGAAAAAAAATATAAGGAATCTATGGATACTAGGGAAGTAGGGAGCTACAATATCTGTAAGATGAAGCATGTTATCTTGCTATGATTTGTTTTTCTATACACCTAGTATTAGATTACTGCAGTGACCTGTTGATAATATATCGGGATGCTAACCAAAATGGTTCCTGAAGTGGATCGCCTTTCATTTGAGTAGGTTGCTATGAATGTTCTGATTTTGAGGTTACAGAGTTTTTGTGGTTATCGTATCTTCTATCATTTTTATACAGATAGCTTGGTGATTCAGGTTAAATGCTATATGACCTGTTAGGTGTGCCTGATCTCATAACTTAGTCACTTGAAGTTTCTAATGACATTGGTCATATTTTACGAGTGAAAAGATTAATATGATAAAAATTGTTCAATACTTTTGAGGTTCCATTATAATTTAAGAGTATATACAGATAGCTTTACTTGTGTTTTTCCTAAATTGAAAACTTTGCCTGTGTTCTTTTCTCTGGTATCGCTGTTAGTATTTTGCAGTACTGTGTAGACAACAATGAACATGATATTTTTGAATTTATTTTTCAATTCATTCTTTCAATTTTTGAGGCAACAAACGTTGACACTTCCATATGTTGTAGTGCTTAGAGCCTTAGAGTCTTGAAATCAGAAGGGGAAGGTCTGATCAGTAAGACATAACAGGAAACTTTTGTATAGCATCTTAAGATTCCATTTGTGGGACATTTTTGCTCAAGTCACAATTAGCTTACTAGCATTAATGCATTATATAAAAGAGGAAAGGGGGGATGTTCCTTGTAGTATCTTCGTCAGTTGCTATTACTTTGCTTCAATGTCACATATTGAACTTAAAGTCTTAAGTCATGAACTGCACAATTGAGTTAATGAGATGTATGGAATTATAATAAGAAATCATAGTGTATGCATGCCTATCTCTTTGCCGCAGTATCTTGCAAAACAGATATTACATTCAGCATGACTTTTCTCTCTCCTAAATATGGATCAGATTTAGGAGCTCTTGCATATCTGTCTGTGCAATGCTTGTTGTTTTGTCTAACATTCTTCTTCTGTAGGGCTTAGCAAGCGTACTACAACGGAGGGACTTCGAGAAGCTTTTGCAAAATTCGGTCAAGTCATTGATGGTACAATATCATGCATTTCTTTTCTAGAAGACTTCAATAAATTTTTATAGTAAAACATTTATGTTTGACATTTCTGTGATTTGCAGCAAGAGTTGTCACTGATCGCAATTCAGGATACTCCAAGGGATTTGGTTTTGTAAGATATGCTACTTTGGAGGATGCTGCAAAGGGTATAGAGGGTATGGATGCTAAGGTGAGCATCTCTACGTATTTCATTTGAATTAAGAGTACTGCAGAAGCTGTTTTTTTTCACTACCTTTTTAGAATCAATTTTTGAAACGGATCAGAATACACCAAGTTAAAAAACAAATTACTACTCTGCATATGACTGAAGATCCTTAAGTTCTTTTGAGTGAACATTAAATGTACCTTTTCGGAGGTCTTTAGATGCATAAACCTTCTTAGTTATATGTGTTGTGCCCATCACCTCAATTTATATTCTTGTCATAATGTTCTTCAACTGATGTTTGTTTTTATCTCATTTTCTTGTGTAGTATTTGGACGGTTGGGTAATTTTCGCTGAGTACGCACGACCAAGACCACAACAACCACCTCAGCAATATACTGGGTCTCCTATGTCATCTCCAAGATATTGAAATGACTTATTGTTGGATCAGATCATAGTTATTTATACGTGATCTTATCATCTGCTCTATAATTTTTTGCTTGTGGAAGAGTATTCAAGCGATTGAACTACATGTTTAAGTTGTTAAAAGCCACTGATACAATGTCAACATTATAAATGTGAGCGATAGTCATGAACTTTCTTATACTGCTTGGACGATATACACTACTGTTTTAAAGACTATTTATTTATTTATATTAACAACATTTTATATTTAAGCCGTTATCAGTCTCAATCTTTCTTATATGTTTGTGCTTCATTTCGTTTGCGGCTTTGGAATTTACTTAGTTTTACCCCTCCATTGCTCGAAGCTTCCATCAAGGGCCCCTTATCTTTCTCAGATTCGGATAGTCTGTAAGATACTAAGATGTGTGTTATTCTTAGTCCCCTGTTATTTCATCAGGTAGACGTACAAATGTTACTTGATAGGTATTTGCCATAACAGTCATGTTGCATTTTCGACCTAAGCATCTATGTTCTCTAGTGGGAACAGCACGATGGAGTTGAATATCTACTGTTTGTCTTCTGCAACGACACCACCAAACCCAGGCCTGTGCACCATGCCTTTGTGTACCGTGGTAGGTGTTTGAAGAGGCATTGTACCAAACTTTTGGACTACATTTTCGGCGTTTTGAATTAGTTTAGTGTCTATTCTTATTCACCATTAGATCAGATTGTTGATTATTCCTATCAGTTACTTGGCATTGTTGATGTCCCCAAGTGAAACCTTAATCCAAAGAACAGATAAAAGCTCCTGCACCCCATAACTTTCTCGCAAACTTCACAATTCCCATGCAGACCTCACATCTTCTTCTGGGAAAAAAATTGTTTGGAATCTCTAGATTTCTCTGACAACTCCCATCCTATAACATGCCCATCATGCATCAGTCATCTTCTTCCATTAGTTTAATGGTATATCATTTGTACCATGATTATGATTTGGGAAGAAGTACCGTTTAAGGAAAAGTGTTTTCTCTTCATTCATGGTATCTCTTATTCCAACAAAAACAAAATGGTAATCTTAAATTATGGATTAGTAGTACTATATCTTTGTTTATCATATACTGTAGGAAGAAGTATTGTGCAATGCACTAAAACTTTATTAAAATAATTAATTTAATTAAAAATGAATGAATCTACTGCATTTACACTACTTGGAACCAATAGCATCTGGATTAGCATCTAAGTATGTTGATTAATTTGTTCTTTAATTTACATAAAACAAAGACGAATCCTAGGTGCTGACATGCCCAAGGCTTAGCTTAGATCATAGTTTAAAATTTCGAGCGAAATTTCAATTCCTAAAATAATGGCATATACCGAGGTTCTGACACTGGAAATCAATTTGTAAACCGAGTTTCACAAAATTTAGTGGATATTCATGATTCTGAATTCTCAAATATCGGCATATACCCCCTCCAAAAAAAAAAAGAATTGGGTCAATAGAAAAGGTGAAAAAACCCATTTTTGTAATCACATTCTGGGGTAGATTGAGAGAAATATTACCATGGTAGGCATATGTTCATTATTGCATAAAGAAAGTATTATTGCATGGAAATTATACATGATATAAAGTGTTGCATGAAAAGGATGCATGCATGTGTCTAAGTCTTTGAGAAACCTTTATACATGTTTGCTTTCCTTACCTTTATGCATACATCTCTGCTCCACTATGAAAAAATGATCACAACCTTTTGAGAAGAAAGGGTAAGTTCTCAGCTATATTAGCAGTTTAGCACTATGTATATTATGGTGGAATACAGATAGAATGTTACTGTAGGCTATAGTACATTGGTGTTCCATTTTATGCAGACATGCTACATGAGTTGTACATGCAAACTTTGGGCACACTACTTGCATGAACATGATGCATGTGTTCAGTCCAATATGGCAAGATGGTTTTGTTGATTAGGGGGAGTTGGTGTTGTTTTTGGTTCCTTGAATGCCTTGATTTTTGTTTGTTTACAAGCAATCAACATGACAGACTATATACATTGACTTCTTCATCTTCTTCATAATTAATAAGACTGTAATAGTCTAATAGACCAACTACACTACTCTTGGTTCTTTGTTCTTACATCAACAACCACCCTATATTCATCATCTTTATTGGAATCTAAATTTGTCACTTGTGGATTCCTTTGATTAGCAAAATGCGTCTTTTCGGTTAATTTTTTTTGTTAATTATTAATATATTCGACATAATTTATAGTTTTATACAAAAATGGAAGATAATTAAACACCCTACAAACTGAATTGCGGGACAATATGCCCCCTCACCTAAATGAGCCTACCAGCAAATCAACTGGTACCTAATCGGGCAGGGGATGCTTTGGTTTCGTGCAATGCCAATGCTCCTGCAGCACGATTGCACGAAGAGTCCTGTGTGTCTTCCTTTGAACCAGTAATCATCACATTGCTATCCATTGTGAGTAAGAGAATGGTAATTTTTAGACAAAAAAAAAATTTACTTTATAACCATGCATGCATCAGACATAAAATAAGCTGTTTTGTTGAAGTGTTTGGTACTTCATTCATGTTTACAATCTATATTATTTTGTTAAGCAGGTTGCTTCATATATAAACAACTTTTCTTGATAACTAATCCTAAAGAATATGTGAAGTCATGTGTTAGAGCATTCTTTACATATAAGTGTTTGGTACCTTTTATCAAACAGGGTAAGTCAACTACTACTAAGATATATAGTTAGATTATAGATAGATATTTGTCACTATGTGATGAACATATTCATCTGTCTTCTAAGGTAGTAGTTAGTTGCATGTTCTAATTGAGAAGAAGAGCATATGATTCCTTATCTTCAACATGATGAATCAACCTACTAAGCTTTCTGGCTTTGCAAATATATTAACCTCAGAGTCTGATGAACTCTGTAAGGAGACAGAGCAGTTCGAACTCATTATTCTGTGTCGAATATCTCGATTGGTTTTCCGGCAATCTGTAAAGACTAAAGTTAGTTGTAATGCTGTTGCGAAGCACGCTAACATGAAAGTGACTGAGAAAATGACAGAGCATTGCAGATTTTATTGCAGATTTTATCTACAAGTAGTACTCATGAAAAAGAAAGAGTTAAAGCTCTTTCTCCATCTGTACAGCCAATAATTTGTAAAGAAGCTGCTCTTACTCATCTTTACTTTTACAAATAGACAGAAACAAGCTATTATAAACACAGGGAACCCCTTTTTCATTATAATACTATATACACAAGAAAGAGATCGAGAAACCTACAAGAAAATAAAGAATTAAAACACAAAATTTCGTTCATGAACACATTCTAGGTAAGGATCTAGGAGTACTAGGTGTTGTCGATGCTTTCGAGTTGAGGATTTTCGTCATTTGGTTCTGCATTTTCCTACAAACCTTCTCTAATTCCATCACTCTCCATTGCATACCTTGTAAATTTTCTTTAAGCTTCTCATTTTCGGTTGACAAGTCGAGATTTTTTGCATAGTGCACAATGTGGCCAATGTCCTTGTCTTTATAGCTCTTCTCGGAGTAAGTACATGATAATTCTGATGAGTATATGGGATCACTGGTTTCCTGAAGTAAGCTTTTGAGCTTGGATTGCTGAGTACTTAGAAGTTGGACTGCTGTTGTTGCAGGAAATTTCGAGTTTTGAGCAAGGTGTTTACATGCTTCCAATGAGAGCTTTTCGTAGTTCAACGCACTACAAATCATAGTCTTTTCCTCTTCGGATAATCCCACATGTACCTGTTGAAACTCACATTCAGTTATAAATTCAATTGAAGTATAGATTACAAATATATTCCTGAAAATAGTGGGAAATGAATTGCAGTCGTCTAAGAAAAATAATCCAAGATAGATAGTACTACTAAATGCATATATTGAAAAATCAATATGATTAATTTCTAATGCGCTTCAATAAATAGTTGCATGTAAATTTGTGTATAGCACTATACCTCAAGATACATGTCCATGGATCGATATATATCATCGTAACAATCTCTTGCAGAGTCTGGCAAAGCCATTATGAGTGCAACAAACTTTGAAGGCTTTAGACAGGGATCTGGAGCTACTTCTGCTATGTACAAGTCGATGATCTTCGCCACTTTCTTTAATCGGGTTGAAGATACCCAAGAGGTTCCTCCAAGAAGAAATGATTTTAAGAACCGTATGACCAAATTTACATCATACAAAAAATTTACCCCTGGAGGGGATGGAACAAGCAAATTGTCCATTGTTGCTTGATCCAACTGAGAACCAATCATGCTCTCCAACTTGTTTCTGCAACTTTTGCTTATATTCAAACCTAGAGTAACCCGAAGAATCCCAAACAAGCTTTTGTAAGGAACAGAACTATGGTCAAGAGATGAGAGCAGATCAATGACTGTTTCCATGATTTTACCCTTTACTTCTAATGTGACACCAGTAAATCTTGTTTTTTGGTAATACAATAGGAACCTGCTGATGACTCCATGATCAAATTTTAGGAAAACCATCGACTTCACTACTCTTTCAATCCATTCAGGATTCAAAACTACAAGATCGTCAAACCACCAATTTGTACGTGCATAGCAATTCTTGAAACTTTCAGTGCTTCTCGTATCACATGAAAATCGAAAACCAGAGCTATCAGGGGAAGCAGTTGATGCACTCTCATCACTGGCTGACACCAATCTTCCTACTACTGAATCTAATAATTTCCGAAGAAGACCTGAAGAATCAGCTACCGCAGAAAAACTCTGGCACTGCTTCAAAGCCTCAATAAGTTCCGACCAACTCCAGTAACCAATCTCTTTGAGAGATACCTCAGTTTTCTCAATCAAATTTTGAGCCCCGGAAACATCTTTATTCATCTCCATAAAAAATGCAACGCAATGTAGAACAACAACGTTAGAGGGACTAATCACAGTTTTTCCATTGTTGTAGCAAAACTTCGCCATAAGCTCAAACCCCTTTGCTCCTCCTGGTAAGTCATGGAATATCACCTTAAGATTATTTCCCTTCCCAGACGATTTACCAAACAAGTTGCGTAGTTTACCCGAAAATGACAAAAGAATTTCCTACATTCACCATAAATGAATCAAATCAAACTCAGATTAGATAGTTGGCAAATGAGACAATTCTCGGAAACAACTAGCACCAACCACTTATGAGCAATTCATTTCAGTACTGATCAATTTATCAAAAGCATTAAATTGTGACAATCAGCATATAACTATAGTAGGAAAAAAATGCGAAAAAAATCTTGAACTAACTACTGGACATTAAAGGTTGAGAAGTCGTTGTAAACATTAAATTCTATCTAACAGAAGAATCAAGAAAGAGATCTGTCAATCAACACAACAACAAGAAGAAAAAAAGGGTAATGAAATAGTGATAGAAGAAGAACATGAAAGCAATCCATAAAGAAACTAAAGGCATAAACATTTAATCTTACATATAGAAAAAATAATAATAAATGATACAAGATCAAAACAAGCCTACCCCATCAACTAAAAAAATATTAATACAAGTGGTTAAAAATGTGATATTAATGAGAGAATTTAAACCATAGAAGAAAACAAAATGTGCAGACATTAATAACAAAAACCCCACATCTGTGCAAAATAGGTGCAAATTAAATGAAAGAATTTCATCATTTTTTCATGATTAAAACAAGTAAAAAAAAAATGAAAAATCCCATTATTATTGAAATCAAATTATTCCAAAAAAAAAAAAAAAAACACCAAAAATCAAGGAAATAAATGATTAAAATGGTTCAGTTCATCAGATTATTTAAAAACAAAAGAACCCCCATTAAGAAAAATGAAACATACCTTGTTTACAAAGAATACTTCTTCACCATTAACATCTACTTGAAGATAACAACTTGAAGAAGAAGATGATGAATTTGCCATGACTTGAAGATATTAAATATAAACAAAAAAAAAACCCAACAAAAGTTTCTGAGAAGAAGATGACTTTATTTATCAGATTGAGAGAGACATAACAAGACAATATTCTGATATGAATAACAAGACAAAGAGAAACAAGTCTAAATTGACACTACTTTCTATCAAGAGAGAGAGAGAAAAGAATGGAGAAGAAAGAACCACAACCCAAGTACCCAACTACCCAAGCCACTCTCTCTCTCTCTCTCTGACATTACTGTTTGGGTAGACTCAAAACTTAGAACACAAGCTTGTTTTTTGCTCTCTTTGTTTATAAATTTTTCTCTGCTATTCTTACATATGCCCCACTAGTTTACTGTCCACCACCACCACCACCACCACCATTTTTATATATGTAATTGGAAACAAAAGACTTTTCTTTTTTACTTTCATGTTTAAGTCCTATCTTGTACCTAAAGTATCTTGCTTTCCCATGTGTGATAATCTAGTTTACAAGTCTTATTAATATTACCCCTCCTCACCATTTAAATACATATGATCTTATGGATGGAAATGAAAATGTATTAATGAGAAATATTACAATGTTTTTACTATATATAATAAAATTTTAAAAATGTAATTCAAGATTGAAATATATTTAAGAAAAAAAAATAGTTAACTAATTTCAACATGTCCTTTTTTGATTGATTGATTGATTAAATTTATTGTTGAAATATTTTAAGAAAAAAAAATAGTTAACTAATTTGGTTTAAAAAAGAACATGTTCTTTTAATTGATTGATTAATTAATTAAATTCATGATTGAAATATTTTTAGATGGAAAGATTTTAAGATTAAGTTAAATGGAGTAGAGCTCTTTGAGAGAGTGCAGAAGGTAATGGATAGTAACGTGATGTCTTGATTCGAACTAAAAAAAACTGTTGTAAATCAATTTTTCTAAAACCTCAAATTTGCCGAGGGAGGTTAACGCAATGTATATCAACCGAAATATCGGATAAACTAATCGGTACATGTCTAATCAAACTAAAAAAAAACTGTTGTAAATCAATTTATCTAAAAGCTCAAATTTGTCGAGGGAGGCTAACGCAATGTATATCAACCAAAATATCGAATAAACTAATCGGTACATGTCTAACCAAACACGGAGGTGGACTTTTCCACTGTCTGAACTGGATCACACGCCGCACATACAGTTAGGCCCACAATCCTAACCAAACATTGGGTGGATCCACTAACAAAAACTTGTAACGTAGTTTCTAGCATGTTTGTCCTCTATTTTTATTTTAATTTTTAATTTTATCAATTATTGGAAGAGAATTAATTATAAATTGATATGTTGATGAGCTAAATCAAAAACTAAAAAGTTCCTTGGCCATCTTCCCAAAAAATAAAAGTTCTTTGGCCATGGGTTAAATATTTCAATCAAATAATCTTATTAGCTAATTATGAAATTTCGTAAAAGTCGCACAAAAAGGTTAAAAATGAATTATTATTATATTTAAAATCCTCCTATTATAAAAAAAAAAAAAGTATATTTCAAATCCTCTAATATACACTCAAATTATTATTATTATTATTTTTGCATAGTTGCAGTTGATACTATTGTATGCATAGTTTAAAATTCTGAATCCGGGCAAAATTTTGGATTCAGAAGAAAAAAAAACACGGTATATTCTGACATTCCAACTTTCGAAACAAATATGTCACCCGAAAGGTCGGAAATATTTTTTAATATTTTCAGAATTTATAATGTCGATTCTCTAAAATCCGGCATATTCCACCAAAATTTTCCAATTTTGAACTATGATTGTATGTACTGTTTTGAATAAGGTCAAACCCAAATGGATTGTCCCTCACTGGAGTCACTGCCTCTAAATGTATGAACATCTACTAGTAAGCTTAGAACCTGGCCCAAATATATGCCAATCTAGCCCATATTTTGCTGCTCCATAGAAGGAATTGGCCCAAAGCCTGAGGAATCTTGTAGTAGTACACTAGTACAGTACTAGTATATATAGTATTTAATGCTGACAAAGGAATCTTATAAGTCTAAGTCATTTGCTGCAAAAGAAAAGACTGGTAGACTGGTTACTGATAGTCCAACTCCTAGACCTAGCTAGTAGCTGTGCAACAACAATAGCTACACTACTAGTACTACTGCTAATTAGGTAGCTTAAGGTTAGGTAGAAGAATATGTATCATCAATCATCATTATTCATTATTCATTAGTCAATCAATCTCATCTCTTTAATTTCTTCCTGCCTGAGGCTGATTCCGTTTTAAGAATATAAGCAATCATGAGTTCATGACTTACTATTTTTACACACAAAATTCATGCATGACTGAATCCTAATATGTCGGATTTGGATTTGAAAATTTATTCGAATTAAAATTCGGACTGATAGAATTCATTTGAATTCCATCTTTCATCGGATTTTTAAGATTTGAAAACTATTGGGTTTTTTAGTAAAAACTTGGATTTGGATTAAATTTTTAAACCCGATTCGAATTTATATAAATCCGATCCTCATTTTCCAGCCATGGATGAGCTATAATTTTTTTTGGGGGGGGGGGTAAAATTGTGTGTTTTCATATACTGTAGAATAATCTACCAATCTTTGACAGTGAGTATCTCAAAAGTAAAATTTACCAATTTGGTGAATAATTTGAACGGATTATAAAGTATTTGTCTTAGCAATTAGACATCATGGGGTGGTGGCGCAGTTGGCTAGCGCGTAGGTCTCATAGCTATCTGAGTAATCCTGAGGTCGAGAGTTCGAGCCTCTCTCACCCCACCAATTTTTATTTTTTTTTATATATCAAATCTAGCACTGCTACTGTCATATGGAACCAACTGATCAATACAAATGCCAAACACTGTCAACTGATCAACACAGATCGATGGAAAGCAACTATGTCTAGCAATATATGTGCAATGCTGCCTAATGCCTACCAATACAGACAGGATCGATCCAAGTATCGAACTCATGATGAGATCGACTACAAACAACTAATTCTCAGTCCTTCTGTTAGGGTGGAGTATTTTATAATGGAGGCCAAATTGTGATGGGCCGCGGCATAAAGGCAGATAACTAGTGTATACCGCAATTCTGCAAATGGAGTTTGTGCCGAAAAAAAAGACTTTGGGTCTGATGCCGAAAAAATGGCTAGCTTGGAGGGAATCCCAACAACAAAAATACAAATACTGTTTGATAGTGTTTTTTTTTTTTTTTTTTTTTTTTTTTTGATAAACTCAAGAAATTACACAAAAGTAGAGAACAAGTGCGCTACAAACTGCGCTGCAAGTCCTGTGTTTTTTTAAGAAATACTAATAATATCTATTAAAGCCATAAAGATCGGGCTTCATATGCAGGGAAAAGCCCTCCCCCGATACATCAGCTAGCATAATAGTGTTAAGTTCAAAAGATACATCAGATGACCATGCTAGCAGCTCTGCAACATTAATGGAGGTTCCTTGATAGACCTGTCAGAAAACTACCTTGATTATCTCTAAAAACAACCCCAATATATATAATTCCTTCTCCATATAAGTATTAGCTGCACCATCAGTGTTAATTTTAACAAAATCATGAAGTGGGCATTGCCATGTTATGAATTTCTCGTGTGTTACAGTTTTTTCCATACATACCACAAAATGAAGAACAACAAAGTGCGTAGAATAGCTTGATATTTTAGCTTCTTAACCATGGTAAAAATGAGAAATTTTAAGAGAACAAATAAAACAACCTTTGCAGGAAGGAAAAATATTATGTCAGTTATTTTCATTTTCTACAATAAACCACCTTACAAAGGAATAAATAACACACAAACAAGAGAGTACTTTGCATTGCATGTCTCATTACAAAATACAAACACAACTAAGTCCATCTTCTTTTATTCACTTTCCCTACCTCTAGCTAGCTATCATGTGAAACATATTACATATAGCTTAAGCTATGTTACATATACTAGACACATGATTTCATTCTCAAGTGAAGTCTTTTTCTTGCTTTCTCATGTAAGCAGCCTTTTGATTATAAAGTGAGAAAGTTAAACTTGTCATTTCTAGGACCACTACAAAGTACCAACTACATCTCAAACTTCACTTTTGTAAAGTCTAGAGACCACATCCTTTTAATCTTCATATCCATTAGGGACCCAAGCTGTAGCAAATACTGAATTGTGTCCTTTCCATGTGAGTACTAGCATATCATCTTCCCTTTTCATTCCCCAACCACTTGCATGCTCATCCAGTAAGAACTTCACTTCTTTGATAGTATCTTCACAAAATGTTACACTAGTAAACTGGGCTTTATTCATCCTTTGGATCAATTTTACACCAGTTTCTAACCTTTCTATCCTTGGCAGACCTTCAAAACTGATTATGTTTTCAATCTTATGGCCAATATCAGCTTCATATTCTGTCCTTTGGCTACTCTCCTTGGGCAAGAATGTCTCTAATGCGTCGAATGGTATCCAAAGATAATTGAAACTTGTTGTAATTCTTGACGAAAGGCTTGTAGTTGTTAGATCTGCATCCTCGTCAACTACAACAACAATACATGGATTAAGACTCCTAATTATCTCTAACAACCTATCTCGAAAAGAAATAGTATATTGATCATGTCCCTCAGGCTCATCAGGCAAATATCTTAGCCAATTTTGACAATTGACCACCAAGGCTTCGTCATCTTTAATATTTAACAGTGTAGCATTTAGCTGATTCAAGAGCAATTCAGGTTGAAAAGCGGGAGTTAATATATGATCATGATGCACGGAGGAAGAGCTTCCATGTATGACATGAAATTCAAAAGGAACATTTCTTGAAAGCGCAAAGTTTGCTAGACGTAGACCGACTTCTTGAGTGGATACACCAAGAAATGGAGGGACCGGTGGCCTACAAGCGGGAACTGTTATTCGAAGTAAGGGTGAACCTTGAGGCCTCTTGGCCAAGGTGTCAATGAAAGTTGGCCATTGCATGCCATGAGTGATGCTAAAATCTAGGATGTGAACCTTTTGGTATCCTTCAATTGCTCTCAATATAGCACTATTTGATGCACAAAAACCAAACCTATGCCAAGGGGTTAGATCAACATACTCTGCCAATTCAGTCACCGACTTCGGCCTAGTACTAGTACTTTGAAGTGTATTAGGTGTGTCATGAACATAAATGGTTTGAGGAGGGCAAACCATAGAAGCTCTAGAGATGAGTGCTCTTAAGAACCATGAGGTGAGCCTTTGGTTAGGATCTCCTTGTGAAGAAGCAACATTGTTAAGTACCCACATCACTTGTTGAGCTAAAGTGATGTCTTTACTCTCTAGAGCACTAGCACAATGAAGAAGAAGCTTCTCTATACAAGCTCCATCTAGGCTTCCAAGACATCCTTGAAGTGCACCTCTTAATGAACTTGGATGGTTGTTGAACAAAATTGGATTTGGAAGAGAAAGGGGTTTAGTTGTGCCTCTTAGTCCACTCTTCATTGCTGCAAAACAAGTAGGGTTTTTCTTGACCCTACGTGCATGAGTTCACTTGCTTTTTTAGGAAACAGGGGCAGAACATATAAACATTGTGGCAATAGTATTGGTTGTTGATTGACACACGGCTCATCGGTATTGGTACATGAAGATTGAAATGGTAAAAGAGTTTATCTTGTTGAAGATGCATGTGAGCTTGGCAGCTGGTTGAAGAAAAAGATAGGTATTTAAAATGTGGAAAAGAGAAATAGAGAGGAGTGGTAGTACTCTGTTTACTTATTGGGCCATTGTAAATATATATTACTAACCCTACAAGCACATAAATATATACACATGTTTGTTTGTTATGTAAATAATTACTACTTCAATCATCATCAAGAGGAGGAAGTATTTTCCAACACAAAGTTCTCATGGAATTGCAAATAATATCAAAATGTTTAGGGATGAGTGGATCCAAAATTATTCATACATATATAGACAATAAGGTGAACTATTACATCTCATGCATGGACCCTAACTAGCTAGAGACAACACTAAACAAGAAACAAAACAATGTGGTATGGCAAGGTGACTAAACCGATGTATATATATCATCACTATATCAGTACTAGTTAAGACTTCAGAACTGTAGGGTAGAAGATGACCCTACAAGAAATATAGTAGTATTTCTTAAATATTTGATCGATCCATGAAATAATACAGAACCAAGAAATAATACAGAACCAAGAAATAATACAGAACCGTGATACAGTGGGGACCGACGTTAGGGGAAAAGAGAAAGAGAGACAATAAAAGAGATTTCAAAAAATTGAAAGGAGATGGATAGACAAAAAATTAAAAAAAAAACAAAAATACAAAAAAAAAATGAGACAAACATGAGTTTGAGTCTCACCCGACTCTAAATAGAACTCCTAACGTCGATCGATAATTACTTAATTATTTTTTATTCTTTACATGTCTTAAGTAATTAATTAAGAAGCTTCACATTGTCATAAACTCATAGTTTGGTTGATTAATATGGTTGAGAATAAGTTAAAAGAAGACTGTTTTAGCCGGCTTCTTTTTGGTGTAATGTTGTTGAATTCCATTAGAGACAATCTCTATGGAAGTAGTTAATTATATGAAAATTTAATTTATACTTCAAATTCTTTTGAGTTATTTGATTGATGGGGATACCTTCCTTGTTATTTATTGGATTTTCCTGCATTTTAAATCCATCACAAATGACAAATACATCTCTTCCTAGCAAAAGCCAAGTAGTGAGATAAACTCATGAAAACAACATTAATCTAATAATCATTTCATTGAACATAAGAATTTCCACCCAAAAGTCTGATATTTTTCTTTGGCTAAACCCCAAAAGTTATGATGCATAATTTTGATATAAATTTTAGAAAAAATAAATAAAAATGAAACGTACCATGCACGTAATAAGTGATTTGTTTCACTCTCATCACATCATTTGATTCTTAGAAAAGAATTTTGTCTATGTTTAGCATTATTAACAAAACCTAATGGGACTACTAAGACAGACCTGTGGCAAAGCAATGAAATCAAGCTTCCAACTTCCTAAGAGCATCTCTAATGGGTCGGCCAAAAACGTCTTACGCATCAGACTTTTGCCTTACATATATTAGGTACTATGTAATATTGTAAAAGCTTTGTTTTGCAGACGCGTTAGGAACATTTCGATTTTGGCTGACCTATTAGAGATGCTCTACAAGTCCAAACTCCAAACCAAGTGACATTTCAGTTACTTAATAGCATCAGGGCTTCCAATTTTGGGGTCTGTTTGATTCAGGCGGAAAAACAATTTACTGGAAAATAGATTTACCATATGTAAATATTCAGGAAATAAAATTATAATAAAATAACTTTAGTGTTATATTGATCATGAATATCATTGAAAAATCATTGTAAGTATGTGTTTTAGTGAGAGTTTATTAACATTAAGCTCTAATATGTCTCAACATTTTAATTTATCATTTCGTTTTAAAAATTTACCGTTAATTTTTCATGTAATCAAACATAAAAAAAAATTAAGATTTCCCAAGAAATCTATTTCCCGGACTTGAATCAAACTAGGGATGGCAATTTAGCCCAACCTGGCGGGTTCCCAACCCGATCCGACCCTAATGGGACGGGTTGGGATGAAAAAAATGGGATTAGGGTCGGGTTTGGGATTCAAAATTAGAACCCGGTCGGGTCATGGGCGGGATGTGGGATTAGGTCATCCCAACCCGAACCCGCACATATATATTACCTAAACCCTAATAGGATATAGGAATTACTAATTTTTTTCTTATGAAGCTGTATTAGTCGTTTTGGAAGCTACAGAATGGATTATTATTCAATTGCATAAGACCTCAAGATTAATTAGTTATGATCTTGATTTCATTATATTGGTTTTTGTTGGGTTAGTAATTTAAATTTAGTTTTGAAAGTGTAAAACTAATTCAAAAATATTAATAGAATTGTAAAAGACCCGACCCGTTCCGTCCCATTTAAATAAATGGGATAGGACGGGTTGGGATGGGATTAAGTATTTTTGTAATAGGTGGGTTTGGGATTTGATATTAGAACCCGGGACAGGTTCTGGGTGGGATTGGGATTAAAGATTGTTAAATGGGATGGGACTGGGATTAGTGAAACCCGTCCTGGATCCGACCCATTGCCATCCCTAAATCAAACATACCATTGTTTTATCTTTCTCAAATTTCACCCTTAACGAAAATGCATTATAGAACATGTGAGATCGGTTGTTCTAATATTAGAACAATTTATAGAAGACTTCTTTCTTATCTTTGAATTTGTTACGCAGAAACAACTGCGAATTGCTCACTTCTACAAGACTTTGTCAAGTAAACCAAGTGATGATACACAAGCTTCATTGTCATAACTAATAAAAGAATGAGAAGTTTAATTTAACTTTACATACATAATGTCAATGATATTTGAAGTCATGTATAAGAACTAGTCAAAGTAAACCAAGAAAAAAAATGAGATAAGAGATCAAGACTTGGCAACAACTACTAGTATTAATTATAATCACTTTGTTCTTGTTGTTTTGTTATTGTCATCTTCTCTCCAAAATCAACAAACATGAAGTTTTTATCAGAGTTTAGTCGTTGCTTCTTTTCTTCTGAACAATCTGAGGTACCAAGTACTACTACTGCAGTACCAGTACCACATACACAAGAAACACAATTGCCTGTTAGGTTATCGCAGGTTGCCGAGACTGATGTTTCGTCTGTTGAGCAGTTAAGCCGGTCGAGATCAACTCCAATGTCTCATTGGAAGCCTTCGCTTAGCGCGATTTATGAAGATAAAGATGTTTTTGTATTGCCAAGAGCACATACAGTAAGACCTGGAGGTACAGTGGCGCGAAAGTCCCAAGCAAAGGCTAAGAGTCGTTTACATAACAATAGTAAAATATACAGGTAATTGAACTCCATCCTTTTATTTGCTACATCTTTTTGAAATTTCAAAATGTAATACCAGAAAATTTGGAGAATTCTGGCAAAATACAAGGCTTAATGTATCTAAAAACTATATAAAACACATCAATCTACACCATAAACTGTAAATATAGACAGATTTTCGGCGTACTGTATTTCAGAAATATATTGTTATATGTATCAATTCAATTTTGGTGCTAACAAGTTGGGTTTTTTTTTATTGTTCCAGGCAATCGGGGAATTCGACTGTTCTTCCAGGATTTGCACCAATATTTTTATTTTGATATGTGTAGATTAACATGGTCTCTTACAAAAGATGATTACTGTATAGAATTTGCTTCATAAATAGGCAGGCAATTGTGCGATGATCTTCATCATCCAGCAAATGGTTCTCACTGGAGGCAATTCAATCAAAGATTTCCATATGGTTTTTATAGTTCGCAATGATGTACACGGCAAGTAATTAAGCGGATAAAGGTACACGACAGCGTCTGAGGGTTTCCATAATTCACCTGTACACAGCACTCAATCAACCTCAAATGAGGTTACGGGTGATCAAGTAGACCCATAAGGTTTAGGTCACAGTCTCAACTTGTATCAACTCCAAACCCTATCTTGTAACAGGTTTATAATGATTCCACTAGAATTATCTACAAGTCTATATCCATTGATGAGATTAGCAGCTACATTGTGGTAATGCAGAAGAAATCATTCTTTAAAAGTTTTCAGTTTTCAATTTGACGAGGATATGATACAATAACCTCCAGTTGCTTGGTTTAATTGTGCATGCAAATCCATCACCACAACACACAGATTAAGTGAGGTTCACAATACAATAGAACTATTGAGACAGATAATGCCAGCTACGATGTGTAACTGTTACGATAGTCTCAAAATATTTCAGCAAAAAATGTTTTTTCTAACAAAGTAGGTTGAGATCAAAATACGTCCGAAAAGGCAGACAGATTCACTACAGAAATACAAGTTGACTGACAACTTACATGGAGCAAAAAATAGACTTGTAAAACTCTACTGCCTGAAAAGCGCACCAGGCACTTCGCCAAATGGCTTCCTGAAGGACAATACCATACCAAAGATAAGGTGTCCAACACCTACCATATCCATTTCTTAACATCAAGGACCAAAACACTCATGTTCTGAACAGAGTAAGAAAAGGCTAATTAGATATATAACAAGTTACCCTAAGGATTAAAAAATTCACTAAGTTTGGTAAGACTAAAAAGGAAAGCTCACCCAATCACAAAATGAAATAATTGAATATACGGAATAACTATAAGCAAAACAACAATTGAGGTACATTCCACACTCATCAGGTATAGATGAAAAAAAAAGCCACATCTTACACCATCCTATTGCAGATGCTATAAAACATTTTTGTAAATGGAAGTTAAAATATCACCTGTAACAGAATAATGAGGGAAGAATGAAAACATTGATATGTTCTTTTAGGTATTTAGTAGCCGTTGATCTGTCGCCTTGGGGTTGGACCCGAATAAAATTCTCGAGTCTCCGTTAAACGAGAAAAAGGAATCTGGTTGCGACCAGGCAGGCCCCTCTGACCAGAAAGACGTTCAACTGTCTTTGGACCAGAGTTTGACCTTGAAAATGCTTGTGCAAGCTCCAATGCTGAAGCTGCTTTCCCATAACGCAAACCTGCAGCATCAGATGGGGGTGAATTTGGCTCCTCAACAGGCTTCCGCCAAGTGTCTGGCTCAGGGCGCCGTTCCTGTTGCTGCTGCTTCTCAGTCTCCCTACTGTTCCTCCAATTTTCATTCCGCCATGATCCCTTGTGCTCACTTTTATCAAAGTCTGTTCGGTGATCTTTCCGATCAAAAGTTTTTCCAGTCTTTTGATCATGCAGAAACTTCTCAGCCCTGTCAACATACACTGGAGTTGTATTCACGGTCTCCAGCTTTGTTTCGGTCTTTGGAGGATCATGCCTTAACCTTAGAGTACGACAACAAGATATAATAAAAAATTCTAAAACTGCAATACAACTTTCTAATGAAATAATAACTAAAAGACTTCTAAAAAAAAACAAAATGACAACTACTGAAAATAAAATAGATAATGACTACGCATTAGTGTGTGTGTTGACTTATTCACACATTTCAACAATTCAATCACAGAGGAAAAGTAGTTAGTTCCTCCTCTCATAAAATCACCCCAATCTCCTCTAAAAATGGATTTCTAAAGGCTATGAATGAACTCGTACATTTAAATGACTGGCTAGCACGCTAAGTTTTATTTAGGTCGATCATGGTCCTGCACCCTTAATGACATACCAAAGGAGCAAAACCAAATACAATAAAGTAGTCTGTATTTAAACACTACTATCAATATATACTAGTCTGTCTTATTTAAAGACTAAAACTTCAATATAAAGACACGTCTAAATTTGACTGGCTTTTTCTTCAGGAAAAAACAGGAAGCCCAACAAACAGGTGTAAATACTATTTGTACATATATTTTTTATTCGACTTGATCAACTTTTCCACATGCAAGAGTGGGATTAAAGAGCTCCCTAGACTTCTGATGTGTGCTTAGTAATTTGTTTTCTCCCGGTCTTTTTTTCTCAATCTCATAGTAGCTTGTGTCTTCGCAGATTTTTGTGTTGCTTTTCTCAGGGTGTGGCTTTTTTGGGTCAGACAAGAAACCTCACCGTAAGTGCGTAGTAACAAAGTCAAATAAATTTGTGTGAGGTTGTTGCTTGACAGTGAACAGGTGACAAAGGAATAACAGTTCACGATTATTTAACTAGCAGCCTTGATAATTGTGTTGTAATCAACGGTCAGATCAGATGGTCTCCTATGGTCAAAAGACAAGTACATAGAGAGGGGAAAGGTTTTGTAGGGGACTGAAGCTACATGTTATTTTCTCTGAACTAACTAACAATTGAGCAACTCCTTTTGTGGTTAAACCACATCAAGATTTCTTATGAATAAGGAGATGTACTCCATGGATGCACAAGTGTTGGTCTCAAGGTACAGAGTAACATTTTTATTAATCAATTGTTGATAGAAACACTTTCTCCAGTTCGAACCAAATAGTTAACTGGAGAATGTAATATTTCCATAGATGCACCATATAGTCTTCGAGATATATCTTCATCACCTAGACTGGTTGTTTTTGCTATTTATCCTAACATAAATTTTCAATTATTTCCAAATTAAATCTAAAAGACAAGGGGTCATCTGTTGGTGTTTAACACAGGTACATAATCTAAACAATACTGACCCCACAAACTAGATCCATAAACCCTAGTGAAATATCTCTGAGTATGTCAAACAAATGGGTTACGACTTGCGACACAATATCCAACACAACATGTTCCTAGTGCATTGGCTCTCTTTATAAAGTTGTCCAGAATAGTTTTTCCGAGTCATTGGAACTTTTTCCTCGTTTAAGAATCTCCTCTTTTCAATGGTTGAGATTGAGAAATCCAAAGGATTGTGTCAAACATTTTCTTGAAATATGCTCAAATGATGGAAAATCACTCAAAAGCAACGAAAATGGAAGATCGCTTACTTAATTACGAGGCACAGGCAATCACTACTATTTTATCAGTGTGGGCAAGGAACCATTTTATATTTAGAAAAAAAAGGGTAACATTATTACAAATCCTAGCAGAAAACTTGACATTTCTTAAATATGATTCTAGAGGTGTTCATTACCTGTTCGGTGGTTGAATCACATCAAGACTGTTAATAACAACATCATCGACCCCACGCTCCTTGAGAACCTGAAAGCATGTGCAGCACCATCAAGCAACCAACCAAATCTAGTAATATGGAAAACACAAGATGCTAAATTTACTAGTCACAGTAACACAACACTGCATATTTCACAACAAATTCACAAACTTATGGCTTTTTATCTTCTTATTCAACCATTTTCAGGTGATAAAAGTGTTGAAAAAAGATAAAGATAATTTTCTTTAGATCGGTAACTAGCAAGACATTTAACAAACAGACTTCAAGGTAACCAGCAAGATAGATAACATACGGACTTGCAGTAAATCACAATGTAAAAAAAGTGGCTAACCGACTAACGACTCCTCAGTTTTTGTTTCTCTATTTCCTTTCTTTTGCTTATGCAAACTGTAAATAAACTAGTGTTTACGTTTTGAAAATTCACCAAGGTTAAGGGAAACCCCAGTGAATATGGTCATCAAAGATAGATAAAAATACAAAGAAACCAGCCAACAATACAAAAGGATCGATAGCAAGTCTCACAATCGAATTAAACCACTCTACTTCAATCCATGAGCCTAAGAAAACAGAGAACCATGATCTGCCGAGCTAAGTCCTAAACTGCAGTGAATAGAGAATAACCAAAACATCTCAACTTCAATTCAAAAGGAACAATAACAAGTCTCACAATCCCAAAAGAATTAAACCACTCTAATTCATACCATGAGCCTAAGAAAACAGAGAACCATGATCTGCCGAGCTAAGTCCTAAACTGCAGTGAATAAAATACAACCAAAACATCACAACTTTGATATGGGGCACACAAGATTGTAAAGCTTGATGCTTCGGTATGCGCTAACCACAGTTAGTCAAAGGAGAAGGCCACCTCATGGTTTCGATTGACCCAGTGCACACACCCTAAAAAGGTCAAACATGATGCTCCAACAAACAATGGAATCAAGACCTCAAAAAAAAAAGGACACCTTGAAGCCCAAACGGTGGCCAACCAAGGCTAAAGAGTAAAGAGCATCTCCAATTACAGCCAATCTCACATAAAGTGCTCTCCAAAGATGGCAAACAAGAACTGCAGACAAGTTTCTGAAACCAAAAGGACCAAACAGGGAACGCCGAAAGCTACAAGGACCATACACCAAGAAAATAAATGCAAAATAGCCCTTAAAATAAACCAAAAACAGACCCAAATCCAGGACAAACATAATGGATGACCACTAACCCATGTACCTCAAACAGGGTCTTCAAATAGAATCACCCAATCATGAGCAGAGTCTACATAGAACCTAAATACCTAAGACCTAAAAAAGGACCTCTTAACCAGGTCCAAACCTAAGCCATATCATGTAATCTCAAATGGTGTTCTAGACAAAAAAAAAAAAGACAGCCAAGTTTGGAGTCAGATCATTCCATTAACAGAAGGGGGATTTATATCACAGGGGACTAGATTGGGGTAAAGCATTTTTATCTGATAGTCTTAATATATTACAATGACAAAATTAATCAAAATATTTTCATTATGAAACAATAAATCACCAGGCAAGAAAAATTTCTACCATAAAGTTCCACTACCAAATAAATCTAGTGTTTTACATGGAACCAAGGAAACGTTTTCCATCTCACTCCAGACATACCAACATAATGACTTCTGTAGCGGCTATGCTTCAACGAAAAGTTTACTCTTTTTCATAACCATAGAGAGACCAAAAAGCATTTGATACTGATGCATTCTAGGGTTTAAAACCCCTAATTTGTGCCAAGATTGCTACTATATGTTTTTAGAATTATTGGGGATATTTAGGTTTATGTTTAATTAATGTTTTTAGGTGTTTTAGGGTATTTCTATTTTAGGGTTATTATAATTTCGAATTATGTTTTCTATTTTCATTAGAATTGGTCTAGGTTTAGGTTTCCTTGTTTTCCAAGGATTGTTTTTCCTATTTAAAGAGCTGTAGGCCATTGGCCAAGTAGGTGTTGATTGGTTAATTGAATTGTGTGTTTTGAGAAGAGTCTTTCTTTGTGTGAGTTCTTGGATAAGAACATTGGTTGTCGAATCCCGAAAATCGTCGTAGTTCTTTGAATTCGGTTCAAAGTACATATCTTTATGCACGACTGCATCAGATACTTTCTGATGAGATAAAATAAAGCAATTACATCAAGAAAAATTGCACATACAAGACTTAACTAGGTACTAACTCCTGCTACCCACACCCTCTATAACCGAAAAATAACTACCTCAAAATTAAATTAATCCATGATTATAATAAACAATAGATTAATTTTTTGTTTTCAGCAATATTCTGTTTTCTAAAAAAACAGAGTATGTCAAGATTTCGGCTAAAACCCAACATTATTCCCAGAATATTCAAAACTGACCCTAATATTTGATGATATTCCAATTCCAATTTAATAAAACTCGGTATATACTACCAAAATTTAGTGATAGTTCGCGAAATTTTAAAATACGCCATAATGCCACAAAACAGAACTGCTTACAAGCTAATATGATAGTAATATCATTAAACATGTGACTAGTAAATAGGTGTGAAAATGCCACAAATCAGACCACATTACAGGTAAAAAATTAACTTTGATTACAAAATAAAGCCATACCAGTTCTCGAGGACGAGCATCACCAAACAAAGCTTTCCTACATTTATAGAACAGAAGTAGACTGTTAATTCAAAAGAACTTTTCCTTTAAAAAGGTATCAAAATTAAGTTATACAATTTTCAAGAGAAGTCTTCAAAATACTTCTTTCGCAAAGTAAAACTCCAAGTAAAAAAAAAACAATGATCACAAACAATGGAAAAACAAAATATGTGAACTAACAGCATCTTATGACCATCAAAACCATATACTGGTGGTAAACAAACACATCTCAGCTTCATCAAGTTAACAGATTGACACTATAAAGCAAGCTCTGCTATACCTGAAAATTGTATGGTCTTAAGAAACATTGAAACTGATGTGTGTCAGTGTCAACACGACATTTTAGAATCAATAAGACCTAGGGACACAGAATGTGATGTATTTATACTCCATTTTTTTAGACAGAAGATGTCATCTCTCTTTCTCAACTCTATCATGAGTAGTTAGATGAAGGGAAAATTATTGCCCATCTCTCTCCTTGTTTCTCTTTTTTTTTTCTCCCATCTCTTCATTTTAATGTTTAATAACAAACTCTAACCTGAAATCATATGCATCAATTAATGTGTCCAGCCTGTCCCCATGTGTCCGACACGTGTGTCAAGTGTCCATGTTGACACAGATTATTTAAAGAATATGGAGTGTCCACGTTACAAAGGTATGGTTTCATGAGTTTAACAAGCTGCATGCACATGGAAAACATGTAAGCAACTTTTTACTGCTATTCTGTCCTAAGGTCTCATCAGCATGGTCAGTAAAATACTGTTTCAATTGTCTAAAGGACAAAAGATTAACAACGTTTTTGTGTGCATGTTAATAAATGATAATGCAATTCTGAAAACTAAAAATGCTATATGCAAGTTTTACACTTGGCTTAGTGCTTTCTTCCTGATGCAACACAGAATTGATAAAGGAGTTTGACCCAACCTCCTTAATCAAATAGACTGTTCTGGTAAAATTTTTTACAAAATAGAACAAATCTCTTTTATCATCTCTCTCTGTTCACAAAGATTTCAAAGCAGGCCTTTGAATTTCTGAGATCTACCCTCATCTTCCAATCTTCAACTGTTGTTATGAATCAGAGCTAGACCTAACATCTTCATAAGCATCAGAGCTGGATCTTTGATCTTCCCAATCATCAGAGGTTAACACTCCACAAATGCTTCAACAAATTACTCTTTTCTATGTTATAACACTCAAAAATTAATATGTTTTCAATCAACATACTTCTTCGGTTTCCTATAAACTGCATAAATCATAATATTCTAAATGTTTGTGAATAGGTGTGTCCTTGATTTTGTAATCAAACTGCTGATAACGTAATTTTAAGGTTATCAACTCATCACAAATGAAAATATTCTAATATGAGCTTCAGGACTTTTGCTTTAACTATTCATTCTAATACATCTTCCATATTATGCCAATCACAGTCAATACCTGCGCAGTTAAAATCAGCTTTTTAAATTTATTGGCTCAGGGACAATAAATCAGTTAAACGGGAAATAATTGAGGACTTATTCAGATATCGCAACAAATGAAATAACATAAGTAACTAAGTGGTCAGTGTATAACAATATTTATCAATGCATCAACTAACAATCAAACATATCTCCATCACCATGTTGAAATCAAAACTCAAATTATCAGAAGACACTCAGTGTTGATGAACTAACGACTAACTGGAACCTGTTTATGAAATGCAGCAACCAATCACCAAACTTGGTATTAACCAAACCCATACAGTTACAAACAATTCACAAGAACAATGCATATAACTTTACCCAATTGCTGAGCTCCCTTATCCCAATCATCCTTTTGTTGTTTTCAAATAGTGTTTATGAATTATTTTTATTTTTAATAATAAGAATATAAAATGAAAGTACTAACCTCTCTCTTTCAGCTATTGCATCTGCTTGTTCGAGAGGCTGGGACCGAGGCTTTAAATTCAACCTGGGCCTCTCCACCACCCTCTTGTCCCCTTCACTACCAGCAGATCCTGGTTTTGATAAATTTTCATTTGCATAAACTTCATTGGAAGTTTCCACGTGGGTAGAATGTGATGGCGGCTGGTGGACCTGATTGCAAGAAAACAGTTATTAATAATCATTCCCCACATGAATTATAGATTACCCTATACATTTTGTTCAAGTATCACAATGGTGTACAAAAGTACCTGTGCATAATTCATAATAGGTGCCTCCAAATTCTCCAATGGCTTCGTTCTAGGAAGGAGCTTTATTTTAGGTCGCTCTACTACTTCTGTACGCATTGGGGGCTGTGTGTATGATCCACCCAATTTACCATCAGTAGAAGTTGGACGAACCACATCACGATGAAATGACAAGTTCCTTTCTCCCGCTTCGGAATACATTGGAGACCTCGCCCTTTCCTGATACAAATACCCTTTCCCACCGGCACCATTTACTTCATCCTCAACTATCTGACACTTTTCCACAAACCTCCCACTCACTATATCAAAATCAGCCTTCTCATTCATCAGACCTACTTCATTATACGAATAATTATCTTTTGCAGCGTGAAAATCACTATCATCAGAATACCTAATAATTTCAACATCAGGTTGATGAATAACCGGAGGCTTCGTCTGCCATCTACCCGAAGACACTTTCTCAAGTGCACTAGCTTGTGCAAACCTCGACACAGCATTCGGTCCAGACCAATTAGAATGATTCACTGGCTCAACAACACTAACCACTTCCTTCTTTGTCCCCCAAGCATTAGGAACTGAAGTAGACTGACCACTTCCACCACTAGAAACCGGAGTTGATCCAGCAAACCTCCCTGAATACACACTACCACCACTACCACTACCACCACCAACCATCTGCTGCTGACTAGTAACCGACCTTCCATTAAACCTTCCAGACGAAGACAAAGAAGAAGAATCCGTCTTGGTCATCGTCATACTCGTTGGCAAAACAACACCACCACCACCACGAACATTATTATTACTACTATTTTCATCACTAACAGTTCTTCTTGGAAGTGATAAACCATCTAATGGTTTTCTTTCATCTTCATCAAAATTTCTTCCAATATTATGTGATGAATGACTAAAAAATGAACCTTTTTCATCATAATTATTACTACTAAAACTACTATTATTATTGCCACTAATATTACTACGATTGTTAATTGAACCAGAAGATCCAGGTCGAGAACGATGATGATGAAGTTGTTGATGATGAACAAGATCAGATCTATTAGTATTTGTCCAAGCATTTGGTATTTGACGATGATCAGATGATGAAGAAACTGGTCTAACAACACTAATAAACAAAATCAAAAAAAAAAAAATTAGGGTTTTGAAAATTTTCAAATCAAGTGAATTAGATCTATGAATAGAAATGAAAATTGAAGAAAAAAACTTACACTCCAGGAGCAGAAGGAAGAGGAAGATCAGATGGAATAGAACCGCCATGAAAGTCTTTTAATGTCATTGTTGATCCGCTGAATGTTTTCTTCTTCGTGGACATTTTTGTTTGTTCTTGGTTTTCTCTCTCTCTAATTTGTTTTCTCTTTCTCTCTCTAAAACTGTATCGATTCTTACTTTCGAGAAAGAGAGTTTTTGTTGGAGAAGAAAGAATTGAAAGAATGAGAGGAAAAGAGGGAATCGGCGACTCGTTTAATCCCTCGGATTCTCTGAACAACAAATCTGAAATGTTTATGGATTTATGGATTTATATGACCCAGTTTGGGTTTGGGTTTGGGTTTGGGTTTGGGTTTGGGTTTGGGTTTGGGTTTGGGTTTGGGTTTGGGTTTGGGTTTGGGTTTGGGTTTGGGTTTGGGTTTGGGTTTGGGTTTGGGTTTGGGTTTGGGTTTGGGTTTGGGTTTGGGTTTGGGTTTGGGTTTGGGTTTGGGTTCACTTCAAGCTAGTTTACAACACACATTATTCCATTTTTTAAGCTCACCTTGCTAAAAATAATATACTACTAAATTTGCTAAAGTAATTTTACTATGGTTCTTTGGAGTTCTTTGGAAGGGGGTTGGTTTTTTTTTTTTTTTTTTTTTTGTTTGGGTGACTCGAAAGGAAGATTATGCTCGTGAATAAATTCTAGTTTTATTATAAATTTTTTAAGATAGTTTTGGATTGATAATGGATGATGTAGGAATTTGAGATTTATGGAAAATTTAGATTGTATAATTATGGAGTTGGTTATATTGTTTCCTTTCTGGTTGTATCGATAGTTTCTTGTAAAAATGATGTTTATTGTATATACTCACTATCGAGCTCTTTCGAGCTCACTCAAGGATCACATGTACGACACATTCATCTTTTCTATTAACACCTGAATACCAACTTTGCACTTATTTCATCCGACCTCAATCGAAATCAAAGTCCATGTTCACATCAATCTAACTCTCAAAACTCGTTCTAATACATACTCTTAAATACCGAGTTGAACTTATAACTATCCGAGTTCATCGACTCGTGGCTACCTCCGAGCTCGATCATTCAAAGCCAAATCTTACATCAGTTAAAAATATTTTTCATTTAAACCTAAAACGTTCAAATCATTAATGATCCTACCGTTGGATCATTAATTACTAGCCGTTGTCCCAAATCACCTACTATATATAAAAGCAACTGCTTTGGCTTGATTCTGGGGCCTGCTCACTTCCAGATACGTAGGCACCTATCACCTCGTGATAGCTCAACCACTTTCCACACTCAAATTTTTCCCTTTTCGTTCATCTTCCACTTTTTCCGATCCCAAAACTCAACTACATTTACATTTATATTGAATAAAACTTAGTTGCTACCAAAAAAAGAAAAAACAATTCTACTATGAGACAATCAAAAATTGAAGTTGAGTTTTTTTAACTCAAATAGGAAAATTAATTTATTAATTTTTATAAAATAATTACTTCTAAAACCAATAATTATATTTTAACAAATTTATTAAATTTATAAAAATTATAAATTACACAATTAGAAGTACAAAATACATAATAAGAGGATTTTGGTAAAAAAACAAAGTTGTATATATTTGAGTTTGTGTGCACTCTATGTGAGTGCACTCTATGTATTTAATAAATACAAATTTATTAAATGTACAAAGTCATGTTGATACTCATAATTCTCTTGTTTTATTGTGAGTTTGTGTGGACTCTATGTGAGTGGTTGATTTCTTTTGGCCTTTGCTTATATCTATGATTTATTTCTTGTCTATCACGTGTTTGGATAAGTGATTCTTCTAAGTGATTAGCTATTACTTATCTTGTTTGGCATTTGTTACAATCATTTTCTGTCTTTACTAAGTTACTGGCTTATGTTTGGGATAACTCTCTTCTTTTCTTGATTATGAGCTTTCCTAATACATCCTTGTGGTTGGATGGGTTTTTGTTTTGTTTCAGGAACATGTATGGGTTGGATTTCTTCCGGCTTTCGTCATGAAAAGACTCATTGATTGTTTAGGCATGAAGGCTATTGTATGCTTATCTACTGTGTGGTTGTTCAAGAATCTTCTGTATCTCATTTTTTTTATTTTTATTTCCCTATGTCTAATTCTTCTATGTGAAGGTTTTGTCTTGCAGGGACATCGCACTCTCTTTTCTTTGCCTTTGTTATATATCCTTGTGATCTTCTTGGCCAATTTTTTTGTTCATGCTTGGCTTGGCTTTGGTGTTTACTTTGTGTTGCACATAAAGAAGAGTGATTTCTAGTTGATCTTTCATGTTCTTGTTTTAGGCGCTTTGGTCATGTTTATGTTATGCATATATCTTACTTTTCTCTGTTTTTATTAGGTTTTTGAGCTTTGGTTATGTTTTCTTTTGGTGTTAGCAGAGTTTGGTCATCATTGATGGTAGTGTTTTGTGAAGGATATACGGTTAACTTTGGATTTCTTTGATTCCTCCAGGTTATTGCTTACATGGGTTGTAAGAGTATGTTGTGTGGTATTGTTTCTTCTTCAGTTGTTTCTTTCTGTTGTTTGATTATTTAGTAATTTGATTATTCTTCATGTGTGGTAGAATTTCTGATAAATTCCATTAGTTAGTAGTTTTCATTACTCAGTCAGTTTTATGTGTGGTTACAAAGATTTTTCTTTGTATATTTATTTTCGTCTAGAGTGTCTGTCAGTTTAATGATAATCTCTTATGCTTCTCTTCTATAGTATTGTTGATGATTATTGTTACTTTTTCTTTTACTTTGTGTTATCTCTTTCGCTCTCTATCATGTTTATACTTCCGTGTTGATTCCTACCTTTGTCCATTTGTGACAAAAAGGGGGAGAGGTATATTGACTCTAATCTATTTTTTTTCTCCAAGTGTGTCCTGCTTGTTTGTGTATTATTTCAGGTATGCAACAATTGAGGGGGAGAAAAAGCTCGAGGACTCTACAAGGCAATGATTTGAGCGGAGTGCCGCTTGAAGATTATGAAGCTTCTGTGTGTTCTTCATAAGGTCTAGGTGAAAGTGTTTTTGTTTGTGTCTGTAATGGCGTTATGACCATAATATTTTTATTACTTGAGTTTGGGATGCTCATGTAGTGAGAGATTAGAGTCATTGTTGTTTTGTCACGAAATGTGTCAAAGGGGGAGATTGTAACCGCTAGGTTACAAAGTGTTGACAGCATTTCGTGGAGTTTGGGCTATTGGAGCTGAAGCTATTCAAGCCCAAGTGTAGTAATGGGCCGACATGGATATGAGGCCCAATGTGGAATATATAAGGGTTTTCTCTACAACAGAAACCCTAAGGGTTCAATATCTCTGTAGCCTCCTTCTACCATTAGAGATTGTTTATCTGTGTGATAATCCTTCATCATCATCCCAAGTCATCATCAACAACAATAACAGAGATTCGAGAGTTGCTTCTTAGAGTGAGTCTAAGAAGGTGTTGCAGTGATTGCAGAGATAGAAGACTACGCGGAGCACTATTGTAAGTATTAACTTTTGTGATTGGGTTAATCTGAGATTGTATTAGTGAGTGTACTTTTCTATTTCATATAGTGGATTATTTATCGTCGTGAGGACGGTCGTGGATGTTTCCCAGTGATTGGGTTTTACCACGTTAAATCCCGTGTCTCCATATTCTTTATTGTTTTTTATTGCTTATTACTTATCGTGGAATTCCACTTATTTGGGGTTTACACAAGCTCGGGATGTTTTAAATGAGCTAAGCCTGAGTCTAGCCCAGAATAACTTTTGATCGCTTTATGATGGTGAAAATGAAACCTTGATACCATTCAGAGTATTCAGAGTTTTAGTATGTTCAAGCTCGGCTTGTTTTCATTTACAAATTTATGATCACATTACTTATAGCAAATTAGCAACATTCAGAGTATTAATGCAAAAATATTGTTAGACTGTTTTTCTTCATAATTTTAGTTAATTCTTGCAAAGCTTTGTAGGGCGGCACGGGGGATAGTCATCACTTGTACCTTTCATGTCCATCACTGCAGGTTTGGCAGCTATTTACTGGGCACATTGCCAGATCAGGTCAGGTTCTGAACCAGAGAAGTGCTAAAGAGGTTCTCCAGCACTGGTTTGAGCTAAATAACATAGGGATGGCAGCCATGCATGCTCTGGAACATTCTTCCGTATGTTATTTGGTGGGCATCACCATGGACGACCGGAAATGATATTAGTGTGGGACTGGCTAGAGATGACAAGCTTGGGACAAGAAGTGAAGAAGTCCCACAATTTTGCTGAACTGATGACTGGTTGGGATTTGGGAAGGTCTGGTAAGGGATTCCTGGTAGTGCATGTGTGGACCATTTGCTGCTACTACTGCTGTTGTGTTATGTGGAGTCTGTACTCATATATATTGAAAGGGAGGGTGCCTGTTACAGTTCATCTGTTTGCTTGGATGATGTAACGTGTACAATTTGTACTCTGTAAATTTGCTCAACTCGAGCTTTTCATTGCTCACAAATGTAGTAATGTGGATTATGTCTTTGTTTTTATCACCAACGACTGCTTAACATTCCATTCACATGCTTAACTATTTAGGTAGTTTTTTCTTCAGAGGAGCTGATAGATATCACTGGCAAGCACTTCATATGTTTCACATCTGCGATACGTACGTTCATATGTTTCACTGGCCACTTCATATTTACCTGCCGTACGTGGACTTCCCCTTGATTTATTATTGTTATTTTCCACATCTTTTACCATAATTGAATTCCTCTACATACTAGCAGGTATGCAAGGCATGGAGTGGGAGTGACAGGATATCAAGTTGTCTCCATGTAGTATCTCTAATTATTTGCTGTAACGTATCTAATGCGTAGATTCTGTGAATAGGTCCTAGCCATTTTCCCCACACAATTAAGACAGTAATGCATAGATTTTTTGAAGAATACTCAAACAACAACGTAGTACTACCTAAACCTCATACTAGGACCTATTCACAGCATCAACGATGAGGGCTTCAATGAACTGACTTCTGACATTCCTTAATTTGAGCTCAAGGAGTTTGAACATCTCACCATCCCTTAAACTCTTCTCACATATATATGTCGATGATAGTCTATTAACTTAGGATAAAGGCTATGATAGAAACTCTAATGAAAAGAGGGTATGCTAGTCTAATAACAGGGGAAGGTACATAAAATCCTACTATGAAAACGAAAGATCTTATAATTCTGTAAGCTAGAATTTGGCCTTACGAGAATTGTACTACTTTTTAAATAAAACATCTTATAAAACCAACAGATTTTATAAACGAAAAAACAAACAACTATGTAAAGCGGCAGGTTTCGAACATTACTTTCTCAGAGAAACAGTGGTTAAAAATCTGCCACGCTTTGTTAACCATGGAGAAGTCTCTCGGAAAATTTTCAGTGCCCATTTGCCTCAACTATCCCTCATAACGCTTATATGACTTGCAAAATTGATTACCAAAAACTCAACATTCAGGTCTGAATACCCTCAAACAGAATCTCTGATCATTTTAGTTTCAGCCTCTTCCATTCCAGTCATAGTATCATATAAGGGGCGATTGAGAGTCTCGGGCAAGTAGAATGCAAGAATACCACCAATGATCCCACATGCTGCAAACACTGCGAATGGCAAACCCCCACCCATAACAACCACTAATGGTGCCAATATGGCTCCCATTTGAGCTGCTTGTGTTGCACATCCTAGTGCTGCATTCCTTACAACTGTTGGAAAAAGCTCAGCCGTATAGATATACAACAGATTGTATGTTCCTGCCATCCCAAATATTCCCAAAACACCACAAAACATTCGCACCACCTTCCCAGCACCATAGTTATGTACCAAGCTTCCGACAAAACAAAATATTCCACTGAACCACATTGTCCCTATTGCCAAGGGTTTCCTTCCAAATTTGTCCAATAAGACTGCTGTAATTGCAAAAGCAGGCATCTCTGCTACTGCGTTAATTAGGACATTGATGTAAAGATTGGTTTTGAGATTGACAACATTCAAACTGAGGCCATAGTACACAATGCATGTTACCAGATTGATGGCAATTGTTAGTAATAACCGCATACGGGTAACTGGGGATTTAATTACGTCAACAAGTGAACCTCTTACAGCAGAATCACTATTCCCATCTTTATACTGAAAGCTACGGGTAATTGGTCCTTGAACAAGGTCACTTGCTGATGCTGTCAACATAAGCTCTATCTTCTGACCATCAACTTCATTTGAGTTTTTATCATTGCAATCATCATCGAGGGCAAGAATAACTCCTGTTGGTATTGTTTTACCATTTCCTCTAGCAATGTTGTGCATGACTTCCATGGCCTGATCAACTTTTCCACGGACTAAATACCATCGAGGGGATTCAGAGATAAAAGGAAGGAATGCAACTAGGTAGATAATTGAGGGCATGGACGAAGCAATGTAAAGTGCACGCCATGATTGGAAGAGGTAGGCAATACCAGAAAGCATTGCAATCCCTCCAGAAAAGAAATAAAAGGTCGACATTCCAACCGCACCTCGCATTGATGGTCCTACAGGTTCAGTAGCAAGGACAAAGCCACATAGGCCCACCCCTCCAGTACTTAATCCAGTGAGGAAACGGAGTACAGCATAGAACCAGTAAGTTGGAGATAATGCCGTTAAGCAACCGAAAATAGCATTTAACACACAAACTGTTGTTAATGATCCTTTTCTTCCTAAGAAAGAATCTGAAAGATGACCAAAGATCCCAGCACCTGAAAAACGAAACAGTCATGTTACATTGTCAGGATGTAGATCAGAACAACTTAACTAAACAAAGTATAAAGTAGCTAGATTGGTAAGGTAACATGCTTGTGATGGAATCATAGCAAGAAAGTGTAACAGCTTTAGAGAGTGCATGCTTATAAGGGTCCACTTATCTATCCATAAGCAGAGTAGTTTTCTTCCAAAGGAAACTAAGAACATGACTTTTCTTATTCAAAAAGTTTTAGCAGAAAGCTAATTAGCCAGACCCACCACAAGCAATATATTTTGTAGGTTTCTAAACACTCGCAGAAAACGTCGCTTGTAAAAACGACACTCATGGACTATGTTAATTATAGAATTACAGCAGGAGATGAGACCTCATGTTCACACTCACTGGATGATGAAAGGCATTCACCGATCCTCAAATACGTGAGGAATTGCCATTGGTTGAGCTACTTAATATATTAAAAGGGCCCTTCCATTTCTTGGATCGACCGCAGCCATCTAATAGACTAATGTGTCTCTAAGGCTCTAATCAACTATTAGAAACGTATTTATGTTGCATAAAGTTTAGGATTCTTAGGATAAGTTTAAGAGGTACAAAACAAACATTGAAATTAAAGAAAGAGACTGCTTACAAAAAGAACTATGTTTCTTTCCAATTTAATCTTCAACTTCAACCAAAGTCCATAGTGATGTGCTTTGAGAGAAACAAACAAAAACTCCAGTCATTCTCATGGATCTTCTTAAGAAATGTGGGATATTCCTTTTTAATGATGGGATCTGCACAGGCATTATCAAGTCAATCCTCATCACATACGTCTCATGCCCATAAGCAGACTCAAGCGCGCATAGATCTAATATCAAATATACACGAATGAGCCTGTGGCTCAATGGTAGCACCCCTCTCACAAAGTGGAAGGTTGTGGGTTCGAAACACACGTCAACAGCTGATTGTTGATATAAGTTTCCACACATAATTTAAAGAGGTAGGGGCCCCTCAAGTCCTCAACCCCGCTTGCCGAATGAATATACTCGGATTCCAAATCAGATTTCAGTGTCGGAATCTCAGTATAATCCGTTCTTATAGAAATAGGATATTCGGCATTTTGATCTATGGGTAGAGTCACAATCACTAATTCAAAAATCATTATAGATCTTCTTAAAATAACTACAATTAGAATGATAAAATATATCCTGCTTTTTGGAAATAATACTTTTGTTTCCATGCCAGAAAGGAAACATATACTGGCACACTTTAAACATCCAGACAATAACAACTTTGTTACTTTGTTAGTTTACCAGAAAAAAAGTATTAAGGATAATGCTATTTTAGTTTCACATGATCAACTCAATATAAATAGATAAATAGATTAATAGCCAAACCTGACTACCAAAAGTTGCCAAATTCTTAACTCAATTTTAATTGTTCTTTATGAAATATTGAAATGCACTCAAGAAACACAAGATAAGATTCAGATCAACAACAACAACAACAATATATAATGGGAAACTCATCATGGCTATTCATGAAGACACACAGTTGAGACTTGACAGTACCATGTATGTACCTGTCCATCATTTATTTGCAATTCAATGCTAAGAATCATCAAGTCCTTGGATGCCAAAAATGCCACCAAAAAGAAATATAATCGAGATGAATTTTGCGATGAATCTTGAATTAAACATTGATATATGAAGATCATAATAAGATGATAGATGGATATATAATGAAACTTACCAACCATGCAACCAGCAAAGAAAGCAGATTGAGCCAAACCAACTTTATATTTATCACCACAAATAAGTCCCCATTCAGAAATAGTCGAAGCACCTGATCCACCAATCCATTCCCAAGAACTAGGTACCAAATCACATACACTACCTCTTGGAGGACTACTACCTAAACAACCATTAGTATCTAAACATCTCCAACTTGGTTCACGATCAGCAAAAATCATAACCATGGTATGAAAAGCTTCTAATGCCCATGCCGAACACGTAAGAACAAAATGTTTAAATTGCCATGAACCAAATTCTCCACAATATCTTGTAAGCATCTCATCAATAACAATTTTTTCATCTTGTTGATGCCCTCTTCTATTCGTTTTCTCCACTGATGGAATAAGCGGTGAGCTTATGTCATCTGTGCCAGAATCTGTTGACATGTTTTACAGATATATTATGTGTTATGAAGAGAAAAAAAAGAAGAAAACAAAAGAAGAAGAAGAAGAAGAAGATGATGATGATGAAGGAAAAGGGAAGGAAGGATAGTGAGAAATTATAGGAGTCTTTGTCTTTTTATATAAGTGAGAGAAAAAATTATTTAACTTAGATTGACACGTGGCAATAAATTTAGCCGTTGGTTAAAGTAGATACCGAATAAGGACATGGAATTTTGGATTAATATAATAAAATTTTGGTCAAATTTGACTGACAATTGGTTGGACCATTTTATGGTTTTTGTGTTAATCTAAAATGAATGTAACCAAGTTTTTTCAGAGAGTGCAAAAGGTAATGGATAACAACTTAATGACTGCGGGTTCGAACAAATATATATTTATAAGAATCGGGTATGTTATTCAAAAAGGACTTGCAGCTACAGTCTATAATGTGTTTGTCTTCTACTTTTGTATAATTTTCTTGAGTTTATCAACTTTGGTAATTATTTATTTAATTATAATATAAAATTATTCACCAAGACATATTACTAATTGAGCTAAACTGACATCTGCAACTGCAAATTTTGATGTAGTTACTAAAAAATATTCCATAAATTATGGTTTCATCTTTGTGCCCACACTAGTTATAAAAAAAAACTTTGTGCCCACACCCCTTTTAACCTTTAGAGGACTCATCCTAGTGGTTCTAAATGAGTACACTCCACTTTCTTTATAACTAGTTCTTAACCTAGTTTAAAATATTGCGCTGATATCCCACAAATTATGTCAGGATTTGAGAAATCGGATATATAAATATTTAGGAATATTTTGCGAATACTCATATTCCAAATTTTTTTGAGCTATTTAGAGAAACCCCAAATAAGTTTGTACTTTTTGAGATACCCCAAGATTTAAGTCTCATTAGAGATACCCCTAGATTTTGGTTTCAAGGTAGTCAACCAAGCCATTCACTTGTGTTTGACTAGTTTTTATGTATATTAGATAAAAATACCTTTTATTTTAAACTTACTCCTAATAACCAATACAACCAAATTTTATCCACACCCAACAAAACTTAACCACACCACCACCACCACTATATCACCACCACCACCACCACCACCGCCACCCAATTTTGCATAATTCTCATTGTTTGAATCTAATACACCACCACCACTAAAACTTTTAATAAAACAAAATTTTAACCCCACGATACAAAATTTAACCACACCATCACCACCACTACATCTATTACACCACTACCAAATTTCACATAATTCCCATTGTTTGAATCTATTACACCACCACCACCACCACCACCAATTTTCACATAATGCTTATTGTTTGATACATAACCACCACTACCATCTATTATACACCACCACCACCACCACCAAATTCGAATTTTCGAAATTTAAAATCAAAAGCTCCTGAACCCACATCAACACCAACTTCCCCATTATCTTCTTCTTCAAGTTCTTCGTCTTTGGGTTCATTACAATACTCCCACCACCCTTATTAAATAAAATCTCAACTTACTACCACCATCGTCATCTTCGACAATGAAATCAACCCCAATATAATCCAAATAGCATAAATTCGTATTTATGTGTGTGTGTGTGAGAAAGAGAGAGGGGTTGTGGTATTGTGGAGAAAGAGAGAGAGAAGTGGAGAAGAAATCTTAATGGGGTTTGAGAAATTTGAGTTGTTTAATTTGAGATGGGTTGGAGAACAAGAAGCCATAGGATTAGATCCAAAAGTGTTATATGTTGATGAACAGTTAGGATTAGATCTAGAGTTTAGATGATGTGGCATATATGGTGGTATGGTTGGTGACTAGATATGAGTTAATTAAAAGGGGTATTTTTGTCAATATTAAAAAAATAGAGGTCAATGACTTGGTTGACCAACTCCAAAAGAGAAAGTGGGGGCTACCTCTAATGAAACTTAAATCTGGGGGTATCTCTAAGAGTGCAAATTTATCCAGGGGGTGTCTCTAAATAGCTCAATTCTTTTTTAGTGTCGAAATCTCGGCATATACCATTTTTCTAGGATTTGAAATTTCGCTCGAAATCGGTATTAAGGGACCCCTACTCTTTAAATTACATGTGGAAACTTATATCAACAATCAACTGTTTGACATGTTTCGAACCCACAACTTATTCTCTCCACTTTGTGGAAAAACACAATTTTTTTTTAATAAATATTTCACTTTATTGGTAAGCTCAAAAAATTACACTAAAGTGGAGGACAAATTTTTTTTTCCGCATTTAGTGTGGGCACCTAACCTTTAAGCAATTTGGGTTAGATAAGGCCTGAACCACATTGAATTAAGTTATTTTTCTGGACTGGACTCTCTCCCAGCCCAATCCAACCCAACCAAGTTGCAACCTTACCCATTCTTGTTCTCCATTAAAGCATTATCCAAAGTGCTTGCTTGCTGTAGTCAAGTGTTGAAACAAAGAGAAAATGGCAACCATGGCTACTACACTTCAAAGTTCCATGACATCTCTTTCTCTCTCCTTCAGTTCTTTCTTAGGCCAAAGCCTTCCACCCTCTCTCTCCTCTATCCCGGTATGTCTCTACTCCCACTTTTTTTTTTTTTTTTTTTCATTTTCTGTATTTTTTATCAAATTATTCAAAATGGGGATTGAAATTGAAATGGGTAGTATTTATATTTGAAGTAATCTAATTGGTTTTTTTTTTCTTATGATTTTCTATCATTTTATATAGAAGGGTTTGCCCAAATTTATGTAAATGTTAGTTGTTTTAGTGATGGAGTAAAACCCAGATGGAAAAAAATGTTTAGTTCAAACTGACTTATAACAATGTAGCATTTAATTGGTAGAGTTTAGTTTAGAAATATGGATGTTTCAGCGAAAAGAGGTTGGCTCAAATATTTGGATATAATGTAGAAATCTGTGTAAGAGGTGAACTTATGGGCTATGGGGATTCTGAATTTTGTTGACGATTTTGAGTATGTCAAAGTTTCGATAAATATTCACATTGCCTGTTTTACAATCATGAGTTATACTTTGTACAGAATGGGGTTACATGGTATATTCATTCGTTTTTCATAACTTCACGGAAGGTTGTGGTTGCAATTGGGATAAACATTTAGACTGAGATATCGACCCAATCATCTTAATTGCCCAATCCAGTTTCTTAGTTTAAGTCTTAAGTGACTTCCCAAAATCTCAAGAAATTTTGAAAATCCTTGGAGATATAGATACTAAGGGAAGGTGGGGTCGTTTGACGGAAGAGGGGATGTTCTGTATAATTGTATGCCAAATCTCGAAGAAGATGACATTATGGTTTGCAAAACGAAAATCTCAGAATCATCTTCTTACAACAATTCTGACTCTCTCACACAAACCACCTATTGTAGGATTTCAGAACAGCAGGTAATAGGTGGATCTCATGATAGCCAACCCATTAATGGTGCAATTTGAAGGCTCGTCTTTTCAAGAAAGTAAGAAACAGCTCTAGGGGGAGCCACAAGCAGCATATCAGAAGGAAATTGTGACAGAACCGAGTTTTGTTCTAGTTTACGTTGATGCAAGTATGACATTGGAATTTGTAACTTGGTAAATGGTATAGCAGTATCACTGGTGTCATTTGGTGTATTTTGTAGAGTCGATGGGACTATCAGCAAAGTTATGCTGCTAAATATGGCCTTAGGCGGTAACAGGGTTTTTATAAATAGTTAATGATGCAGATTAACTGCTTAACATTGAATGTCAGGGGGTTGGACAAATTACAAGCCTGCAATGAGGTTAAAAGTACTGTTGAGAAGGAGAAGCCAACCGTCCTTACAATTCAAGAGATAAAATCACTTAAGTTCATTCAAGATATTATTCGTAAACTTTAAGTTGAGAGTTCGGGGTGGAGGCGAATCCATTCGACAAGTTTGGAATGTGGTATATGCAAGTCTTTGTCTGAATCCATTCAACATTGTTTTCCCCAGTGTCATAGCGTTAAATCGGTTTGGGAAGAAGGGAGGTGCAGCAACTGATAGATTTAACAAATCTGGGTAGCAATTTTCAAACTATGGCCAACAGTCTCCGGAAATTGGGTTGGGAGTATGCTTAGGAGCTTCATACCTGCGGATTTAGTTATGCAAGTCAAGGTTATATTTGATTGTGATGGGGCGTTTAAAACTTCTTTTTCTTTACATAGGGATTCGTTTACTGTGCTGTATTTGTGGTCTTTAGGCGAGGCTCTCTCTTATCCATGGCCGCTATTGGCTCTGAAATCCTTTGATCATGTTTGCAAGTCTTACTTAGCCAGAAAAATATTATGGGAAGGTAAGTTATCTAGTGAAAATGACATGAGATATCTATTTCTCAAGGTCTTTAGAATGTGAGAGTGTTCTAGTATTTTTTGGATGTGTAGATAATTTGGATAATATTTTTTTGTTGAAGATTACAGGATGTATCTAAAAGTCATCAACAACATATATAAAACTCTGAAGATAGAATGTTCTAGAGGTAAAGATTTCTTCATAACAATCATCAGAAAGACTCATGTACTCATGCAAACATCTAAGACCTCTTCATTTCTACATCCACACCATTACATCCACACAATCATCATTCAAGTCTCAATATTTAGCTACCAAACTTGTTATCGAAGCCCCATAAAAATGGATGCATTACCAATTCTCTAGTTGCATATTTACAAAAATCAACCTCTTATGAATCAAGAGAGTGCTCAAATGTTATAAATTTGAGTCAACTCAAAAGGAGGAAGCAGAGCAGCTTGAACTGTTGAGGAGTTTTAGGCTTGGGTTACACTGATCCCAAGTCAAAGTGGCCAGTTCAAAAAAATAAAAAATTCAGCCAAATCTTAAATCCATGGTTGCCTTTTTCTTTTAAGCATCTGAAATGATGAATAGTTATGAATATGAATTTCTTCATTCTAACCTTATGAGCATCAGCAACATTTGTGAGACAGATACTTAATGTATATCTAACTCTTGTCTGTAGTTGTACTGTTTTCCCCATCCTTTGTTTTGGTAGTCTTTGCATGTTAGCTACCTTGTCCTATATACTTCATTATGTTCTTTATGAAATTTCCATGACCTGCTATCATTTCAGTTGGTTCTTCCTCACTTATCCAATGGAAAAAATATATATGCCATGTCTTTGCAGCATGTGAATCTTGATTAATGTTCTAATGAAAGTGATGCTACGCCACTCACAGTGAAAATCATGTACTGTCTCTTTACAAAACAGAGGCAAGGTTGAGCATTTTGTTCAAGTTGGTTTCGTAGTTCTTATGAAGTTTGCATTTGTGATATGCAGGTCAATCGCGTCGAGAAGCCATGTCTCACTGTAATGAAGGTTGGTACCTCAGATCACTTTCTCGCCCCTTAGACCTTGTCAACAGGTGTTTTTCTTTTCTTTTTGAAAAATTTTCCTTGAAAATCCACACAATGTGTCAGACCTGGTGCTTCCTGAGAATCATTAGATAACCTGGTGCTTCCTCAGATCACTTTCTTGCCCTTTAAACCATTTTAAGAAGAATAACTTTCCTATGCTATATGTCTTTTTAGCCAATATTAGAAGAGCCTAGTAAAATTTAATGGATAGTAAACTGCACAATCATTCATGCCAACATAATTTCATAGTAGTTCTCGCACTAGTGTTGTACGCAGTGCAGGATGAACTATATCAGCTCTTTCAGAAATTCATTTGTTGGTTATGCTAGCCTGTAATGTATATTCACACATTCATGGTCCTAATCTTAAAGTTAGAAATTACTCACCAGGTTCATCTGAGGGCAACATCATTTCTTCAATGAGTAGAGGTCTTGTTCTTCCATGAATCTATATTCAGTATATGTATATGTGTGGTGCTGGTCTTAAATTTTATTGTTTTTATCCATCCAGCTAAAGCGATGGGAGCGCAAGGAATGTAAACCAAACAGCCTCCCTGTGCTGCATAAAATGCATGTAAGGATAGGTGATACAGTGAAAGTTATCTCTGGACATGAGAAGGGTAAAATCGGAGAGGTAGTCCGCCTTTTCAAACATAATAGTACTGTGATTGTGAAAGACATGAACTTGAAGACTAAGCACATGAAGAGCAAAGAACAAGGAGAGCCAGGGCAAATTGTTAAGGTTCATTCCAAACTCATCATACTCTATATATACTTGTTTTTACATGGTTTTCTCCGAATGCAGTGTATTATTTAGAAGTAGTGATTGCAGTCCATTAAACAGAAACCTTCTTGTTCATTATGTAAACACATTATTTTCTCAAGTCACAACTTAGCAATTTTGAATTTGGATTAATAGGTTGAAGGGCCAATCCACAGTTCGAATGTGATGCTCTACTCGAAAGAAAAGGAGGTTGCAAGCCGCGTGGGTCATAAAATTCTTGAAGATGGAAGTCGTGTACGTTTCCTCATAAAAACTGGAGAAATAATCGATAGCAAAGAAAAATGGATTAAAGTGTTCAAAGAGAAAAAGGAAACTGAAAAGGCCGAGTCTGTAGCCTAGTTCTAAACTGTACTTGTGCATGTTGTTAATGGAAATTTTATTTTGTCCTCCCTTGTTTTCATATAGTTTTGGTCGGTTGCCGTTTGACATCTGACTTAGAGAGTTCAGTTTTGTAGACATATACCTAGTGCATGTCATCTACTGCATAATTCTAAAGTGTATTTGTGCATGTAGTTAATGGGCGATTTTATTTTCTTATCCATCTGTTCTTCTCAAATATGTCTCTCTAGTTAGAGTCCTCTTTCTACTACGAAGTACGAATACACTTGGGTAAATATACATTTGGTTGTTGAATACCATAGGCATGTATATGAAAGAAGAATTGATGATCTACCCTAGGGTTTACATGCTCATTCTTAATAATGTCAGGAGGTTAAGCAGTCAACTTGTCATTTTTATGATTACCTGTGCTTCCTGAAGAGACTAGATCATTGTATTTAAGAACATTCAATATGAATTAACACTGCAGTGTACCTTTTTCTGTGATATTGGATATATACCCTATTAAGAGCATTCCCAATAGTAAAAGGGTTTTAAGGGTGCCACATAGGAGAGAGAGAAAAGGTTTTAGCATAAAATTTATGTTAAAAGTGATTAGCACTTTTAGAGTTACCAATGGTTGGTTTTAAAACAAGGGTTAAAATTTAAAGTTTCACTTTTCCCCAAAAATATAGTGTACATTGTGATGAAATCTAATTTTTAATTAATAAAATGGTCCTATGTGGCACTTTTAACTCCTTGGCAAATTTGCCAAGGAGATAAAAGTGGTTTGCTTGAAAAGTGTGTTAAAACCCACTATTGGCAAGAGTTTTTTACTAAAAGTTGCTAAAAGTGATTTAAAACCTACCATTGGGAATGCTCTAAGTTGAGTGGTTGAGTGAAATCATATAGTAGTATAGGACATTAATCTTGTTTTTGAAATTTTGTTCATTATTGGTTATGAATCAAGGTGAAAGAGAAAAAGAAAGGTGTCAGATCTGCATTAGTTCAATCAAGTCAATCTGTGACCTCGATAAAAACTACTGAAGAGAATCTAGGGTTTCCCACCATTTTAATTTCATGAAGGCATTTTCAAACAACCAGAATTCTTTCCCTCTTCTATGTTTCCATGATCCATTTCTACTTGTTCTGTCTTTTGTGTCATCAATATAGAACCCTAATATGGTCATTTTTGTCAGGTTTTAGACAGTCTTATGGTCTATAATCAGTGCTGAATTCAAAACTAGTGCATAGCAGCATCTATGAGGTGTTTGTACTTTAGGGTTTCAAATCCACATAGAGAGAGAGGTGACACTGTGACAGTGTAGCAACCATTTAAAGTAGCATATTAACTACACAATGTAGAATAGAGATAAGAGATGCAACAACCTACCTACTCAAACCATATGGCATTAATTCTCCTTGGTTATCCATCACTATTGGTATTGGACTAACCTTTGTCCCAAAAACCTATAGTCCACCAAGCATCACATGGCCCTTCCACAATAATGCAACTCAAGACTGATGAATGATTTCCCTACCAATGAACACAATCACAAACATTCTTAACTTCATCATCTAAATCTCTCAAACATGGCTAGTTAGTTTATCACATTATACCTATAAAGAAGCACATATAGTGAAGGAAAATGTTTAGTTTGGAACATGTGAGTAGATAATGCTAGATGAATAATAGTTGAATAGTTTATGACAAAAACCATAAAACCATGTGAGGTACACTTGAAAAAAAAATGAATTCAAGAACTTTTTTTTTGAACTCAGGGTTTACAGATTACAACAAAGCAAGGAAGTAGAGCTCTTGGATTAAGTAAATAGAGTTCTTCAATATTTGAATAAAGACCAACTTTCCCAGCTAATGAATCAAAACCAACTTGACCTGCAAGTTCTTGAATGTTTTCCAATGGTCTATGAACTCTACCAGCAATCACTCTACAGACTATCAAAGCTTTCCTTAATGATGGATTTTCCTCATTAAGTTCAACAGATTCAAATGCTCTTCCACTAGTTGATGTTGTGAAAACACCAATACCATCTTTAAGCTCTTTTTTAGTAGAGAAACCATGTCGTATAATTCGACATACACTGCATTTTTCTGATATACAGAGGTTTGAGGAACCATTCATACCTAGTGGACATACTAAACTTGTTCCATAGAACCTCAATAGCTCATTTCCATCTGCAAGGCAACGCGAATGTTTCTTAGGAAGTTTGCTGGCTTTGTTCTTTACCATCTCCCTGTATTCTTCAAACCGAGCAAGCGTCTTTTGCATGTTATGGACCTTTAGTACTCTATCAATACGTGCGCAATTGTTCTCTGATTTCAACCAGCTTGTTCTACAAATTATCTCGACAATTTTGCGTGATGAGTCTCCTTCAGCAAGTTCAGTAACTGCCCAAATAAAAGTAATACAGAATAGATTAGTCTAAAACTAGAACAAGTCAGAAGATGGACAAAACCAGCAAACTAATTAAAGATGAAAACAATTTACAGTAATATATAAGCAGTATGATGAGTTGAACTTCAAACCTGCATGTTTGGAGAGATGATGTGCTTCTGCAGCTTCCCATTTCCCAAATTGCTCCCCACATTTGGGGCAAGTAACAAGAGAAGGCCCATTCGAATATACAGCATAAGAGGCTTTAAATCTTGAAGACATACCACCATCACCAAATGTAGCAGAACTTCCAAATCTAGAGCTTTTGTTACCAGAGAGAGGACTAGGAGATTTTCTTGGAGGGGTTGCCGAGTTTCTAAATGGAGAGCTATGGGGATACATGTTATGGCTCCCTCCAGGACCAGGTGTTCCTGGTGTGAGGGTACCGACAAAAGTCGAACCACCATTAGAAACACCATTACCTTCATTACTACCACCAAAACCAGTTATCTTAAGCTCACATCTGGAATCACTTAAGATTACTTCATGTGCTATTGGATTTATTAACTCACTACTACCAATAGATCTTGGACTACAAATTGGTTGCTTATCCAAATGTCTCTTGCTTCCATGGATTACATCTCTAAGATTTGATATAGACCTTGAACAACCAGACCTACCTGTTTTCTTTGTCAAGATTGAACTTAAATTGTTCTTAGATGATGGATCATGAACTTCTGATGGCTCTGACTTGCAATGCAAAGATTTCTTTAAAGAAATCCAAACTGTTGGCATTTCTTCTTCTTTAGTCCTTCAATTTCTTCACAGTTTCACAACCACTGCACTCAACAGTACATCACTTGCCATTTCCATACTTCTTATGTACCAGTACCAAGACTGTAAAACTTTCTTTCAATGTTAACTCATCTCTGCAACTTCCTTTGTCTCGAGAAGCTAAGAGAACCATGAAACACCCACAGAAAGATTACAAGTTGGAAGACTATTGTCAGTGAGTGCTATACTTACTGTATGTTCTTCCAAGCTAGTTGTGAAACCCAACACAAAAATATACTTTTAGAAGATTCAGAAGTGGAGTTTTCATGAATGACAGACTTGTTAAACCAAAAACCAAGACAGACAGTAATAGATGGACTTTGGATTAAAAAAAAAACCTAGGTGATGACTCTATATTAAGATATATATATACATATGTAGAGAAGTTCAAGAAGAAAAGAATCTTTGGTTTTGAGTAACATGAGAACCGACACAGAAACCCTTGGAGATTTTTCTCTTCATCACTACACTCTTGTTAGCAACTAACCTTAGGTAGGATGATTTTAATCCTACAATGGGGCAGGTTTCGTCGTAGACCCAAACCCGAATAGTTGACTTCTCTAATTTTCATTTGAGATTTGAAAGTACATTGACAGGTAACATCAGAGTTGTATAAATGTACTTACTGTATGTACAAGTGCTAATAACAGTGATAATTTACCCAATATCTGATAAAATGATTTAATCACCTAGAGGATACGCGTCATTTTCGTGTATCTGCTCGGAAAAAAAAAGCCAAATTTAGGGTGTTGTTAATGAGCAATTTTGTTAATTAGGTATTCAGACCCAAATTTAGCTAAAATTTTATCTAAATGCAAGCTATAGATGCTCTAAACTTTAAGAAAAATTGATATAAACATAAATAATTAACCACTCAGGTGTGGACTTTTTCTTTATTGATTTTCCAAATATAATGGTTTAGGTAAGATGATGGATTCACCTTGCAAAAATAATAATAACAATAGTTTTAGGTGAGATGATAGGTTCATTTAAAAATCAATGTGTTAGATTCCTAGACCTCTTGCAAAGATGGATGGAGTGAACTGCAAACTGTATTCTAATTTCTAAGCATTCTAAGCATGGAATGGTGAATATACACCAACTGCTGCCACAGTTGATATAAACATAAGACAAAACCATGTATTACTATTACTTCAACCAATTTAAATGGGGACCCTGAACCTGACCATCATGAAAAGGGTGTATGGAAATTAAATGTACATCTGTTGGTATACAAATATTTGCGAATATTCGATAAATTGTAATTGTTGGAAGTAAGGGTATTCTAGGCTTTAGATGTGTAGTTTAGTCCCACATAGCTTAGAATACCCTTACTTCCAACAGTAATATATAATTTGTTTTCTAGTATCGAAATTTCGGGTCTATCTGTTTTCTCAGAAATCGAATAAGATCAACATTTTATCCTTAATGGTTTAAGCAAAAAGTACTACATTGATCATGAAGATCATGTAGTGTTTTAAACTTGTGTTTTTTGAAAAGTGTTTTTACCTGAACAAGGACATACAGGGCATTTTCCTTGACCCTGATTTTCTGATAATTTATGCCAGGTTTTTCAACTTAAGCGCTTAAATGCAATATTACAAAACTTACACCAAGGATTGAAACCCCACAATGTTGTCTTGTTTTATGTTCATTTATGAAGATTTATGTAATGTATTGCCCATTGAAATGCACCACATGAACATGAATAATGTACTTTAAATCTTTAATAATTCAAATGCAAGTTCCCACCCATTAATTTTCTGTTTACACTATGTTTGTTTACAGTGTTCATTTTGGATTTCATTAAGGCTGAGCAGTTTGCGCATATTTTTCATGTAATTTAACATAAAGAAGACCACCTAACTTTGAGCACCTAACACTTGTGGTCACACTTCCATTAAAGGAAAGCACATTACTATATACAATATACCAGAATTCATCTTTTTTGATCTCCTTGATAAATAAGTTGGTGATAATTATTGTGTATGATACCCTATGGCACATTCTCAACTATTAAATTCGAAAACGATTTCACATTGTAAGTCCATGTGCAAAAGTTAGAGCAAAACAACTGATTTCCAGGTCATTGAAATGTAATTAATAGCCGAAAACACAAAAAAACTTGGATTTATAAAGGGGAAAATAACAAGATCTTCCAAGAAGAATGAGTTTGTTTACTTGTTTAACAAAATCTAACAAGCCATTTAAAATCAATGCTGATAACATTGTTGCACTGTCCTACTAAAGTCAGACAATGTACTCAATCAGGCTGTTTATGAATACTGACCTCAAAAAAATGTTATTCAAAAAATAACCCCTACACATATTTGGTTATTTACGAACAAAAATGCATCTTTTATAGCAGTGTTCAGAGAGTCAGACTGATCACTGATGGCTTGGGTAATAATGATAGATGGACAAAACCAACCTACAGTAATTAGCTTTGATATCTATGGTCAGGTGTTCTTAAGGATTGCAGGGTCAAAGAAGATGTAGCCAACAATAAAAGTAGATGGTTCAAGTGGGCATATTGCTTCACTAAAGCTATGGGATTAGTTTACTCCAGTAACGTTCATATGTAAGTTAAGCAGCACAGTAAGCTCAGAGATTTTGATTGCTAACCTCTCATGATATACAGTAGTCGTAGCATAACCGGGGGAACACACAAAGAGGTTCACCAGCAGTCATAGAATAAAGGGGGGGAACACAAGTTAAGTATTTGTACAATCATTCAATATTGATAAAAGCAACTACTCCAGACACATTTCGTTCGATAACATAGAACATTAAATTCCATTAGTACAGACAAGATAACTTAAAACAAGATGAACATAAAACATAAGGAACTGAAAACAGGGGCATGGTATTGAAAGCAAACTTAGTGGGAGAGGCATACTAGAAACGAGACAACTTCACCGCAGAAAGTATGAAGAACGAAAGACGGATGTATCGTATTTACCCAAGTTTGGACGTCGGAGGCATTCTAGATTCATCACCTCAGAGTGATCCACAAAGAGGTTTACCTGAAATTACAAGCCAAATAGAAAGAAGTCAGTGGGTTTGAACAAACACATTGTCTTTTCTAGGAGGTAAAATTAAGAATGTTAAACTTCGGTTCAGTTAATATGTGGGAGTTGATACCACAGGCCTAGGTTCATTACAAGCCAGCACCATAGCAAACTATCCATGAAGAGAAAAAAACCAAAAAGAAAAATACATGAGAGAGTCTATTACCCTGGGCCCATAACGACTGACAAACCACTCCGAGGCCTTGGGATTTGATGCCTCAAACATAGTTTTCTCAAGTCCAAGTCGGCCTATGATCTTTGCAACAATGTCTGTCCTCAAAGAATCAGCGTACTTGCACACATCATCAGCATCAATCATAATCATGTCTGCTCCAGCTTCCAGGCATCTCTCGGCCCTTCTTAGTAGCAGATCTACGTCTTCAACTATTTCTGCAATTTTAATAGGTAGTCAAAACATAGTATTAGAATTCCGAGAGTATTAAAGGTAAGATGTAGTAACGTAAATAATTGTAACAGCAGCAAGGACCTCATCCATTTCGAGTTTATCAATAAAGAAGAAGAGGCAAAAATTGTTCATTAAAAGTCACTTCTTTTGCATATTACAATACCAGTTGGGTTCCTAGAAATCATTTCAACTGCCTCACATTTCAAAAGTGTGGCCATCTACACGATTTCTAAGAAACAAATTCTTTCATAGACTCACTAACATATTTTGGCTTCCCTTCACCCTTGGGTTTCTATACTGGTTGCTGCACACATGGACTGACCATAAAAAGAGGAAAGACAAAACAGATATGATTTCAAATTGATCTCATGGTAAGAACTTGATAGCTCATCCCATTTCCTAAAATCGATTGTTGGGAACATGAGACAGAGTTTTCACGATATTCAATAGCACAATAGCTTCATGCAGATGTGTGTGGTTCCAGGGGAGATCTCACTATCCCACTCATTACTTTTATACTAGCTTGTTCATTACAAGAATATAACTGTCTAGAAGGGTTTAAGCCACTACCAATACATAAAATGAGAATTAGAATTCTAGAAGTGAGAGCTCAACTTTCTTCTGCTTCATTTTTCACAAATACATTAACAAATAAGAGTAAAAAGAGAGTTACATTACGAGTGACTTAGATACTCCAAAAACAATAGCTGTTGTACAGCTGAACCCAGTGCCATCCTCATTGTAGTCCCAACCATAGGTGAAAAAATCGAAAATGTCGGGCAAATATTCACGAAATATTCCGGTTTTTGGGAATTCGGAGCGGTACGGCATTCGAATAATAAACGAAATATAAACCTCCACATGCCGCTCGGATTTTTACGAATATTCGTGGAACCTCGCCGACTTGATCTCGAACTGGATCAAGTCCATCTTCGTTGACGATCCAATCCATTGGTGCATCATCCTTATCGGTCCATCTTCGTTGACGATCCGCGTTTGGACCCTTTTTTGATAACCTCATCAAAAGTTCTAGTTTGGTGGGAATTAAAAATAAATATGTTAATTTCAGAATTGAAAATTTCGTATTTTGCCGAATATTTCGCGAATATTCGTAAAAATCCGAGCGGCATGGGGAGGTTTATATTTCGTTTATTATTCGTATGCCGTACCGCTCCGAATTTCCAAAAACCGGAATATTTCGTGAATATCCGCCCGACATTTTCGATTTTTTCACCTATGAGTAAAACTATCTTGTGTAATAGTTCCGTCTTAGCTTCCTTGTATGATTTGTCGCGTGTTTAATTTGCAATGTATGTTTTTCTTTTAATTATAAGTTCATACATTGAAACCAGAAGAAAAAACATGACAATAGCAGAAAACCTCCCAATTT